>CM028133.1:582765000-583442500 GCA_016271365.2 Neoceratodus forsteri
TAGGACTCTGCTTTGAACTAGGATTCTGCTTTGTATGAGCCCTATGGAAAGGGATTCTGCACTGAACAAGGATGCTGTTTTGCAGTACTAAACACCTTGTGGCAGACAGAACCAACACAGTGGGGGAACAGGAACAGACAGTCAACCAGCCCTACCTATTCTACAGCCCCTCAGGGCCCCACCCCAGGCTGCATAAACCCCCTAGAGTTTTTTTTTTTTTTTAAAACATGATCTCCACTCTGGGGTGATCTGCCAGGCGTTGTTTTCTGCGACACTGTGAACTAAGATTTAAACTTACTATAGGACTGAATGAAGTGCTGACCTTTTTTGCTGGTTTTCCAGCTTAGTGCTTTTCAACTGACTTTAACACCCTGGTAAGTGCACCTCATGCTTGAAGGCTAAACGTTTTGTGCCACTGAGCTACAGTCTTTTGTGCTTTTGATATTTCAATATCTTATCCCCTCACCACCACCACCAGCACAGTAGGACACTGTGGAGCCCACTCACAGTATCCCAGATAAAGCACCCTTACCACCACTGTGGGACACTGGGAAACCCACTCCCAGTGTCCTGAAATATGTATGTAATGGTTTTGCCAACAGCAGGGTGCCCAATCCCCATGTCAGCACTACACTCACCCCCACCAGCAGTGTGTGACTCTAGGAGCCCACTCACAGTGTACATAGTGTACCCAATTATGTTGTACCCCCCAGAGCTGTGTGGTACACTGGGGAACCCACCCCCAGTGCCCTGAGAAATGGTTCTACTGTTCCTGTGAAAAAAGAAAACTGTCCATAGCATCTTTTTTTAAACTACTGTAAAAAAAGGTCTCTCATTATTTCCCCATCCTCCTCTCGCATCCCAACCCTCCCACTGAGCAACAAACCACCCCACACCTCCCTTGCCCTATACTTATCAACCAAGGTCAGTGGCTGTCATCTTCTGTGGATCGGGACACGTCTGCACTCTTCAAAGTTGAATAACGAACTGAAGAATAAAGGTAAGTGCCATATAGAGGCAGTCAATGGTATTTTGAACATACTATATGTTAATATCTCAGCCATTTGTAGGTATTTTACATAGATACATAGACACTGTTGGCAGATAAGGGTCTATGGCAGTGATGGGCAACCTGGCAATGACTGAAAATTAAAGTGTGGCCTCTCAACCACCTCGAGGGCCACATAAAGCATGGATAACACATTTTACATTTTCCAACAAGACTGACGATTTGAGAAAAACAGCTGTTTATTAAATGTATTATACTAATTGAGCATCATTAAAAATGTTTAGTATTAAACAGCATACAATTATAATAATGGGCACCAGTCATTACATTTCAGGAGATGCAGAGTGCATGGGGTATCCCCTAGATCTTATTTTGGTGTTTTCTGCAAATTGTAGGGCAGTACAGCATCTCCTAAAATCCACTGCAGCCTCATGGATGCCCCCCCACAACTAAATGGCTCAGCCACAAACAAGGCATACTGTATGCAGTCCGTATACATCAGGCAGTGAGAGATTAAGTATGCAGCCACCCTTAGCTCCAAAGCAAAATGGGAGCATGTGCTAAAAATCCTACCCAGTGATTCATGCTGGAGATGTAACTCTCCCAGTGGAGACCTTCTTCCAGTTTCAGGGCGATCCTACGACAAGCTGCCTGTACAGGTGGGGAACATTGCTGTCCTCCCTACGCTGCCGAAACCCCAGGGTCCAGTGTCCTGTGGGCGATCCCACCACAGAAGCCGCCTGAACAAGCGGGGAACAACTGCCATCCTCCTCACTGCCCAAAACCCCAGGGTCCAGTCCTGCTGGTGATCCTGCCACTGAAGCTGCCAGAACAGGTGGGCTGCCCGAAACCCCAGGGTCCAGTGTCCTGTGGGCGATCCCACCGCAGAAGCCACCTGAACAAGCGGGCAACAACTGCCGTCCTCCTGCAGACGATCCTTTAAAGGCACAGCAATGGATAAAAGACAATTATTTTATTTTTGCATAAAATTATGTTGGGGGCCAGTAAAATCACATCGAGGGCTGCATGTGGCCCGCGGGCTGCAGTTTGCCCATCACTGGTCTATGGCCCACCCAATCTGCCCAGTTGAACTCGTAAGTTCACTTTATGTTTTTTTAGAAGTCTGTTGCCCCTTACCCCTGGCCTCCAGAATGTCCTTATGTCTATCCCATGCATTCTTAAATCCTGTGATTGTTTCAGCCCCCACCACTTCCTCTGGCAGAGTGTTCTATTTATCCACCACCCTTTCTGTGAAGAAATTCTTCTTCATGTATCATCTGAATTGCCGCCCTCCAACTTCATCTCATGCCCTCTAGTTCTGGAACATCTTTTTCACTGGAAAATAGTGTATTCCTGCACCCTTTTCCTCCCTGTAAGGTACCTGTATGTCTCTATCATATCCCCTCTCTCTCTCCTCTCCTCCAGGGTGTATATTCAGGTCCTTCAGCTTGTCCTCATAGGACTTGTGATGCTATCCCTATACCATCTTTGTTGCCCTCCTCTGAACTTTCTCTACCCTGTCTATGTCCTTACATAGGTAAGGGCTCCAGAACTGCACATCGTACTCTAGGTGGGGCCTCACTAGTGTCTTATTTATTTAAATTATCACCTCCCTTTTCCCTGCTGGTGATGCTCCTTCCGATGCATCCCAGCATCCTTTTCTCTTTACCTGCTGCCTTGTTGCACTGTTTCCCTACCTTGAGGTCATCAGAGATGATAACCCCAAGGTCCCTTTCCTGCTTGGTGCATGCTATATCCCCCCGCCCAACTGATATGTTGTTCCAGGGTTTTTGTGTCCCCTATGTATTATCTTGGACTTCTTTGCACTGAATTTCAACTGCCAAACCCCTGATCATTTTTCAAGCTTCTGCAAGCTTTTGCAGGTCCCTCTTTTCTGTTTTGTTTCCTTATCTATATTCATTTTTCCATGTCCTTTTTGGATTTTTTGAATGCCTAGATATTCTAAAAACACATATTTTTATTGATATTGTATATATATATATATATATATATATATATATATATATCAATAATAAATATTTATTGTGTTTGTTAAGTCACTATTATGGAGATTGATTCAGGAATGAATGGATGGCTATAGTTACCTTTTTTTAAATAACCCTTTGATATTTAATCTAATGAAGATGGAGTTGTAATGTGATGTCATTAGGTCACATGATGTGTTCTATATATATATGCTTTGTGTGTTTTAAGTCCTTAGTTTTGATAAAGGACATGTTTGTCTGAAATGCTTCAGACAAGACATGTCTGCTTATTTGTTCAGTAATAAATAATGGAATAATCAGTATTAAGCTTGGGTGTCCCTTTTATGAGGTTTCTAGTGCTCAGAATCTTTTGGTATGTAGTGGGCAGTAGAGCAAGATATGTCAGCTGCCTGGTAAGAGCTGTTCCACACATCCCACTTTCTAACATCAGGTAAACAATCTTCTTATTAAACAAAGGGAAAAGAAAAAGTACCTCAGATATAAAAGGTAATGGTTGTCTGCTTTTAAAATCTAATATTAGTTTCAGGCAGTACACTAGCTCTTAAGTATGTACAATCTTTGGTCTGTGACCTCTACTGTAAGAGTCAAATAAGGCCGAGTTTGTGGTATTATTTATGAAGAACTGTATGCTGAGTGAGGGCTAAGGATAGCTGCAAAAAATGAGTAATGCTCATTGGAGTTTAATCAAAAAGCATGAAACATTTAAGCAAACCAGCAGATGATCGCCCTCTACAGGGGGTGCCCCCGACAACGCTCATAAGAGCGAAGCGCCAGGGCAGGTAAGGCTGGGTGTGAGGTGGGAGATGAAATGCTTAAATGCCTTGTGCTTTCTGACAAAACTGCAATGAGCATTTCACATTTTTTATTGGTACTGGTAGCACTTTGTATTGTAACACCTAGCTGGGTGCCTGTATGCACTGTACCGTGAACAATACTGAACTGTTGTTGTAAGAGTGGTCAGAGTAATCTGTTATGTGATCAATAAAAATAATTTTTCAGTAAGTAGCAGTGTGCTTTTTGATTTTTGAGCTAGAAGCAACTAGCCTTAGCAATTCTGCAACTGAAGTGCAATACCTGTCTTTATGTCTCCCCTTTGAGTGCACTTTATTCTTTTTGGGAGGAGTACTTTAGCTGTAGAGCCAAACCAACTCCTTTGAGCGCACCATCACCTATACTATTTGCTCCTACCCAACTCCCTGGATTTAATTCTGCTCCTGGCTGACATCATTTCACATTCTCCCTCCCTTGAGTTGGGTGGCAAGACTGTGTGCTGGCAAACACGAACTGGTGTGTGCAGACACAGAGCCAGTCGACTCACCCTCTCACTGCCAACCATCCTGTTCCACCTATACTACCACAGGAGGTGCTCTCATTTTGAATGGGCAACTGCCCTCCAGTGTAGAGGGTGACCATCTGCTGGGTTGCTTAAACTCTCCCTGCTGGCCTCCAGTGACTTGGCCTCATTCCAGAACCCAGGTCACCAGTATCGTGAGCAGTAATGCAACCAGTGCACTATTAGGCTAACCTATTGGCTACATTTTTTCTTGTAATTGTGCATTTGGGCATGAGGGAAGTTTACATAATGACCCCAGCATGTTCTTTTGTTTGTTTGTTTTGCAATACTCATTTGTTTTCCTTATTTAGGTTCCTTTTTGTTTTCCTGCCAAATACTCATTTTTAATTACTTAGCCATTTCAGAACCTCGTGACATTAGTTGAGCAGAAGTCCTGAATGGAAAGCTTAATTGCAGGCTTCAGCTTGACTGATGTCACTGAGTTCCAGAATTCATAAGTAAATAAACAAGCATTTGTCAATGCCGAATGTTGTCTCACTGGCATTGGCAGTGGTAGTGCAAGAGTTAGAGATGCATAATAAGAATGGCAGTGAAGTATTGAACTGACGACAACCCCAACCCCACCCTGCAGAGACTGACAGGTGTTGGGGTGTGCCTTTGGGGCATCCGCTATAACACTAATGCCATTTTACCTCACCTTACCCTGTAGACACTGACAAGTGTTGTGGTGTGCTTTGGGGTCTTTGGGCCTTATACTTACCCCATTCCATAAGGAAATATGCTGAGATGGGTGTCAAATAGGAGAATGGGGTGAATTTTAGGGCCGAACACTCCAAGGCACACCTCGATGCCTGTCATTGGCTGCAGGGTGGAGGTGGGGGTGGAATGGCATGAGCATTACAGCCAATGATTCCCAAGTCACGCCCCTGACACCTGGCAGTCTCTACAGGGTGGGTGTTACAGTTGGAAACCCTAACATCATAGGCGTTTGTTGGTATTTTCACTCCAAATTTTCAACAGGCTTTTTGTGGCCCCACCTCATGAAGAGCGGCACAATCAGTTTGTTAGCTGAAAGGTGGTTTTGCACTGCAGCTGTGCCATTTGGTGACACAGGGATGAAAAGACATTTTGGGCAGGATGTGAAAAATGACAATTGTGTTGTTCATGAGGAGGTGTAAAAAAATAGCAATGTTGAAAATCTGGAGTGAAAATATGAAAAATTGGTGAAGTCATGAGCATGCATAGAAACTGCGCAACACACGTCTGTAACCCTATTATTTTTGGGATTTCTGTAGCCACATTTTCAACATAGGCATTTTGGGACCTCTCCCTCATGAACAGTGGTGCTGCAATTTTGTTAATCTGTCCCAAAAGTTGATTTCCCACAGCGACCACGCCATTGTGCGCCACAGGTGCGGAAACACATTTTGGGCAGGCTGTGAAAAATTACAGCTGTACTGTTCATAAGGAGGTGTGAAAAATTACAGTGTTGAAAATCTGGGATAAAAATATTGCAGATTTGCGAAGTTACAAGGGTGCGTGGAAATCAGCGCAACGCACGCTTGTAACACAGTCATTTTATGGACGTTCATCACCAAATTTTCAATATAGGTATTTTAGGACCTCTGTTCATGAACGGTGTCACCATCATTTTCTCAAACTGCCCCGGAAACTGATTTCACACAGCGACTGCGCTATTCTGTGCCGGATGTGCAAAAACACATTTTGGCCAGGATAAGTAAAATGAAAGCTGTACTGCTCATAAGGAAGTGTGGAAAAATGTCAATTCTGAAAATCTGGAGTGAAAATATTACAAATTCACGAAGCTAAGAGCGTGTGTGAAAACTGCGCAACGCATGCTCGTAAAACAGCCATTTTTTTTATTTTTTTCACCAAATTTGCAACATAGGCTTTTTGAAAGCCCCCCTCATGAACAGTGGCACTGTCATTTCATTAATCAGAGGGTGGGCATGGGTTGGGGAGAGGGTCACCGGAGTCGACGAGGGACCATTTTTTGCTTTGCAGGTTTAAAAAAAAAAAACACATTGCAGGACAGTTTTTCTTTTACAAGGGCATTTGGCATGGTGGGGTGGGCTCCCAGCATGCCACCTGAGTGTTTCTTTGGGGGGGTTCTGTAGCTGACAGGAGATTCGGCACCACCAACAGCACACAACAAATGGGGGCGAGACATTATACCGATGGGGAGTGGGCTCTCCTGTCGGTAAATTAACTGGGAATGGGGGACATGATGACTTAGGGGACTGGGCACTCGGCACATGCTTGAAATGGGGGGGTGCATTATGCCGAAAGGGAGTGGGCTCCCCATCAGCAAATAACATGGGTTGGGGCATGGCAACAGGGATTGGGCACCCCTGAAGTCAGCTGTCTGCATGGCAGCAGTCAGCGCCAATGTTAACTGAAGGCTTCACCAGGAAAGGCATGTGGAAGGGTGTGTTGGTGCTGCTGCATGATGAGCTTGGCTGTCTTTGCAGTGGACCTTTTCATAGATGTGCTTGCCACATTATGTATTCCTGGTGTGGTGCCTGCATGCTGGCTTATTGGGGAATGAGGGACACACCTACTGATGGCATGCCCTGCATTTGCCTCAACAGTGACCGCTTCCAAATCTCTATTATCGCAAGATGTTGGCGTGCAAGTGCGCGAGCCAAATAAAAAGGAATACTGGACAGGAAAAAGGCAGCATTAATAAGGTGCCTAAAGAAGTAAAAAACACAGAACTTTTTTCAGAACAAACACACAAATAGCACACTGGGTTATTAAACAGATTTAACACATGGTCAAATTACAATTACATTAAAATGTAACCAAGAGGGTTACCTTAAGTCAGAATTAAAATGATAAAATGGCAAGAACAATTCCTGGGCTTTGGTTTGTCAGTGCTGACCTTAAGGCATGAGGAGGTTTTGGTTGCACCAGGTTTACCATGTGCCCAAGGGTGTAGTAAGGTACAAGGCCTGCAGCCTCATGCTTTTGGCCCCTTGGCATGTGGTAAACATAGTGCAGCCAGCACACCCAGAGTGTCTTATAGCTTATATAAAATGGGTATTTGCTGAAATTATAAAAAAGGAGAAAACAATTTAGAAATACAGTATATGAGAAATTTAGTTAAATACCGTACAATTATGTAAATAGTTCCTCCACCTGTTCATTGTAACATGTATGTGTATGCCTGCATACCCAGTTCGGTATACTATTAAAAACTTTATATAAACCTCAGCTTTGTGTCTTTTTTATTTTTATTGTGTCAACCAGGCTTTTTTCAGCAGTCTGCAGCACTTTTAATTATTTAGGAATGAGGAAGGAGCAGTACTTATATTTTGAGAGTGCATGCTGCAACTGTGAACTGTATTTTGCTCTATCATTTTATTATATATACCATCTTGTGTTATTGTGGCTGTGTTTTTTTCACTAACTTCCTGATTTAGGACCACAGGAGCAGTGTGGGATACTGGAGGACTGTGTTCCTGGTGCCTCCTAGTTTACCAGCTACTCTCCACTTTTAACTGACTGTGCCCTATTAAGGGATCGTTGTAACTTAAAATACACTGCAAGGGCTATTTTAAAGCCCAAAACATTTTAATTCAGGTTGTTTGTGTTATGCTAAACCGAAGTGGCGTGACGACGCACTTCCGGTCCGACTAGCATTAAAACATTCGCTTCTAGCGAGCGGGCAGCAGATAGCACTATATTTTGAGAGTAAATGCTGCACCTGTGAACTGTATTTTGCTCTATCATTTTATTATATATACCATCTTGTGTTATTGTGGCTGTGTTTTTTTCACTAACTTCCTGATTTAGGACCACAGGAGCAGTGTGGGATACTGGAGGACTGTGTTCCTGGTGCCTCCTAGTTTACCAGCTACTCTCCACTTTTAACTGACTGTGCCCTATTAAGGGATCATTTGTAACTTAAAATACACTGCAAGGGCTTTTAAAGCCCAAAACATTTTAATTCAGGTTGTTTGTGCATAGCGAACCGAAGTGGCATGACGACGCACTTCCGTCCGACTAGCATTAAAACACTCGCCTAGCGAAGGGCGAAGCGGCGCGCCATGGGAGATGGCACAGACAGAGACACGCCGCTGCTTAGCGCGTTCTATCGTGTCCATCGCGACCATCGGGTAAGCGGTTCTTAAACAACAATCTATGGTCTTATACATAAAGGGAAATTCAAGGTACTGTACTAATAGTTGGAACTTTAGCTAACACCATAATGAAGAAAGCAAATAAATACTGTCGTGTTGTCAAATTACGCAGTAGGCAAACAAGTTGCGAATTATGTATGTGATAGATGTATTCTGATTAAAACCTTACAGGACGAAATATCCCAACTCCGTAATCCTGGGGAGGCTACTTCTGATATTACCCAGCATACTATTGATCCAGAAATAGAAGCTCTAGAAGAATACATTGATCATATGTCCTCCTTACTGGAAACCAATAATTCCCCCATTCTTCATGTCAATTGCCCTCAGGGTACTCAAGTGATCAATAAGTCCCACAGTAAAATCACTAACACTCCATTGAAACTCAAGGGTAACTTGAGAACAAAGACCACTTTACCCTACAAACAAATCGCTTCTACTCCACATTGTTTGGACCCCTCCTCACAAATGCAGACAGTGTCTGACACTACCACTTGGTCAACTACTGCTTTGAGTAAAAATTCAAACTTACAAAGAGAGGGGTCTAAGATTACTACCTCTCCGATTTTACTACATAATTCCTATGAACCACTGGCTTCCCTTACTGATATAGACAATTGCAGGGTCGAGTGTCCGCCTAATATTGCTCAGGACAATAGTTCATATCTTCCTCTTCAAAAAAACAGTACCCCTACCCAGGTTGTAGTCTTAGGTGACTCTATGGTTAAATTCATAGATCGAACCGTATGTAATCCTGATAAAATTAATAGATCTTGCTTAAGCTATAGGGGTGCCAAGGTCTCTGACATAACTGCCATGACCAGTATTGCCCTACATACAGCAGGTACTAACCCTTTAGTAATAATTCATGCTGGGACAAATGATATAGCAAAACCCCATTACAACAACTTAAGCAGGATCTAGTTGCTCTCTGTAAATTAAATGAGAGGGGATGTAACATTGGTATTTGAAATTCTCCCAGTACCTAGAGCCTCCTTTTATATTCAAAGGAAGATTAAATCTATGAATGAATGGCCTGGAAATGGTGCCTAAGACAGGGTATCATGTGCATTACCCACTAGGAGGTTCAATGATATCCCTGCCCTCTTCTGCTGGGATGGATTGCACCTCAGCCGTAGGGGTAGTTCTCTCCTAGGTCGACAATTTCTATCATTTATTAACAACAATTTAAACTGAAATCGAAGGGGGAGACTGGAATCCATAAACCATCTCTAAATAATACATATAAGTTGAATATCTTGACTTGTAATGCGAGAGCACTTAGCATTTCTAAAATGGTGGAAATGGAAATAAAAATTCAGGAATCTAACATTGGCCTGGTTGCTATAACAGAAACATGGGGTAACCAAGATAAACAATGGATGGTAAATATTTCAGGATTTAAACACTATTTCAAAAACAGACCTGATGATCAAAGGGGAGGAGGGGTTAGTCTTTATGTAACAAATGATATTCCCTCATTTGAGGTTTCAACAACAGTATCTACTGAGAGTGTTTGGGTATACTTGCAGCCCAAAGGGCATCCCCAAATCTTGGTTGGGAACTGCTATAGCCACCTTCTTCAGACCTTGTATCTACACCAATTAACTTCAGAAATGGCCCAAATAGCAGATAATGGTTTAGTCATAATTCTAGGGGTTTTAATCTCCCATCAATAAATTGGATACTCTCTCTGGACATAACTCATATGATTTACAGTTGATTTCTGCTATTACTGATCTTGGACTTACACAACATGTAAGAGATCCTACTAGAGAACAATATTCTTGATTTAGTTTTTACTAACATGAACACAGCTTTATCAAGCTTACGGGTGTTGGATCCCTGGGTAACAGTGACCATCTGACTAATCAATTTTCCATGGCCTTAACTCATACAAGTCGCCTTAATAACAGCTGCATGATCAAACAATATGGGAAAGCTAATTTTACTAAGATTAATGAACATCTGGCAGCTTTATCTTGGGACTCATTATTGGCACCCTTAATGCAAATGATGCTTGAACACCTTTGAAAAAATTATACATAATTTAGAAGAAAATATGTACCTGTGAGAAGGAGATATAATAATAAAGGGAAGGTCCCTGCTTGGTATAGTAACAATATCAGAAAACGTAGTAATCATAAACAGAAATTATTTAGTTTGCTAAAAAAGAGCAAACCGGAGGATAAGAAGGATATTTATACTAAGTACAAGGATGCTTTAAAAAACTTAAAACATCTATTATCTTGGCTAAAAGGAACCTAGAATTCAGGATTGCCCACACCAAGGATTCACATAAAAGTCTCTACTCATATTTAAACAATAAAAGGTACTGCCAATAAAGTTGGTCCAATAATTATCAATAACTCAACTATTCTCTCAGATATGGTGGGCGTCTGAATTCAATAAGTACTTTTGTTCTGTCTTGAACAAAACAAAGAACCTAGAATGACCTTTCATAATCTCTTTTCAGAATTATACTATTACTACTTCTGACACTTACAAACTTTTGAGAACTTCAAAACCAACTCACGAGCCCAGGCCCAATGGTAGTACTTCCAAATTTCTTATAGGAACCATAAACAATATCATCACTCCACTTACAATCATATTTAACAAGTCACTTACTGAACTAATTGTGCCTAGTATTTGGAGAACAGCTATTGTTACCCCAATTTTTAAATCAAGTGCATTCTAAAACTGAGAATTATAGACCTATCAGTTTAACCTCCATAACATTAAACTATTGAAAAGTATATCAAATGTCTAATAGATAAAGAAATACTCGAACTTAATATATATGATCACGCAACATGGATTCAAACCAGGGTACTCATGCACTACAAACTTGTTGTCTTTTATAACTCTATAAGTAATAAGCTTGACAAAATATTCCAGTGGACGTTGTCCTGCTGGATTATAGTAAAACATTTGACAAGGTTTCACACTCAATAATTAATAAACTGGTTACATTAGGATTCTCTAAGTGTATTGTAACTTGGGTGAATAATTGGCTATCTGACGAACTCAAACAGTTAGAATTAATGGGGTGTTATCAGGGATGAGACCTGTAACAGTGGGGTCCCCAGGGATCTGTGTTGGGCCCCACCCTGTTTGGCATTTATAAGTGATCTAAAGATCGAATCACAGAATAAGTTATCAAAATTCGCTGATGACACCAAACTGGGGGACCTGTGCATACGATTACAGTAGGAACACTATATTGAAAGACTTAAAAGTCATTGAAACATGGGCTACCACCAATAGGATGTCTTTTAATGTATCCAAATGTTCTGTGCTGCATTTGGTAAAATAACCCTGTACAACCATATTATCTCAATGGAACCAAAATATGAGACTCGGTTGTTGAAAAGATCTGGGTATCATGATCGTGATCGCTATCCTTTTCAAATCACTATAATATAGTAACAAACAAAGCCAATGCTTTGTACGTGGATAAAAATACCTTCGTTTCTAAGACCGAAGAATGTATCATGACACTATATAAGTCTCATGTCAGGCCTTATTTGGATTCGGCTCTCCCTGTGGAGCCCATATCTGATAAAGGATATTGCAAAAGTTGAGAGGGTACAAAGAAGGGCAATCAAAATCATACCCACCTCTCTCGTCACACGATTATGCAACCAGGCTTCAGAGAACAGGATTATATTCACTAGAAAACAGAAGATTAAGAGGTGACATGTTACAATTATTTAAAATTATCTCATCTTCTATATTAATGGAATCTTACGGCTTGTCTTTTGCATCCAGGAGAATTGTTCCCGACTCCATAATAAACAAATTATAATTGATAAAACAAGAACAAATAAGAGACAGCAATTTTTCAATATAAGAGCTCCGAGATTATGGAATTCCCTGCCGCAGGAAATTGTTGACTGTGAGAACATTAATACCTTCAAGATTAAATTAGATAGATGGCTTTTTGAATAAATAAAAAACTTATTAATGGTCCACATGTGTGGAGGACGTTCTCGATGGGCTTCGGCCTTTTTATGTCCAAATCACCACGTCACCAAGTCAAGTACGTGGAGTGAGAGCGAGATCCAGGCCAGGCAGGAGATGGAGGCATGCTGTTGGTGACCACTGTTTGAGTTAGCAGTTTAAGCGGGCAGGCGGGGTGGGAGGAAGCACGAGTAATGGAGTATTCTGTGGTGTTATTCAGAGGTTGAGGCAGTCAAGTTGGGGCAAGGCACGTAAGTTATTTTAAGTAATGTAGGCATTCTAGACAAGACCATGCATAAGGGGCAGTTGTAATGACTGGAGTGATGAGACACTTTTACCTCCAGTTTTGAAAGTGAGCAGGAGGCTGTGTACAGAAAACTATGTGACAACTGGGTATCAATCTGATTACCTGATATCCTGACATGAGGGTTTTTTTTTTTTTGCAAATTTAAACTAAGTGGCTGGTGGGAGAAATCATTGGTGAACACTGAGCAAGCAGTCAGAGCTGATGGCTGGGGAGGGCAACATAGCGAGTGAGGGGGATTGGAGACTACAGATATAAGGCACATGCTATAAATAAAAATTTAACTGTAAGCTGCGAATACAGTCTGTGGGTTTACTAATTAAAAACTAAAAGACCAGGGCTCAATATTCAAAATTTTATGTCGCGACAAATGAGTGTTTGTGCAAACCAGGTTTTGTGCCAGTGCATGATATTCAAAGGAGTGGTTGTACTGGCAAACATGGTCAGTGCTCATGCAAAACATAATGTATGAGGGTGGGCAAGGGAGGGCAGGAACAGGAATATCTGTGCCGCCCTATGTTCAGTGCAATTCTGCGGCACAAAAAGGATTGACATGGAAATTATAAGCAGCACAAATCCTGCTGAACAACCCCCTGTCTTACTCGGGGCAACCCTAGTGGCTTCCCGAGTTACTGCAGACAACAACCAAGTTGCCCATGGGGTAGCACAGCTGCCCCCTAGTGTTCTGTGGTCCCTTCTCCCTCTGATTGCCATGCTGCCCTGTAAAAATATTATTTCTAGTGCCTAGTAATTTCCCCTTCCCCTCTGATCAGGACCCAATACAGTTTGCAAGTATCCCTGGTGCCTAGTGATCCCCCCTTTGATCAGTGGCCCAACTGTTGGAATGAAAATCCCTGGTGCCCAGTGGTCTCTGCCATCCTTCAATCCCTGGTCTGACTGTTAGAATGAATGAAAATTCCTGGTGCCCAATGGTCCCTCCCACCCACCAACTGCTGGCCCAACTGTTAGAAAGCACTTCCTAGGTGACAGTGGTCCCCCCACCTTCAGTTCACTGGCCCAACTGCTACAATGAAACCTCTGGTCCCCAGTGGTCCTTGTCATCCTCTGATCACTGGACTGACTGTTAGAATCAAAATCCCTAGTGCCCAGTGGTTGCCACACCTTTTGATCACCAGCCCTGGGAATTATAGAACAGTTGTTGGTGTCTAGTGGTCCCCCCTCCCTCTGGTCACCAGCCTCAGGAATTACTAAATAGTCTCTGGTGCCTAGTGGACCCCCCTTCCTCTGATCACCATTCTGTATTGGAATTACATGAACCGTGGTGGTCCATGGTTCCCCCAGTCTCTGATTCACTGGCCCCATACAGCAATGAGACATGCTTGTTGGCCATGGGTTCACCCCAGTCTATGATCCCCAGCCCCATACATCTGGGTAGAGCATAGTGAAACCCTCTGCCCTCCAATCACCAGCTGTGTGCCATCCCAGAAGATAAACAAGGTACAAAGTGTGCAGGACATGGTGGAAAAGTAAAATAAAAATCTCCCAGTCCCTGGCATCCAGTAGAACCCCATACCCACTGATCCCATCCCCATACCTCGTAGAAATACTCCCTGGCATCTAGTGTCCCCCATCTCACTGCAGAGCCGATCACCCACCCTGCCAACCTTACCTTCATAGGAGGTACTACAGAACCCCATACAGGGATGCACAGCCATCCTCAGACCTCCACAGTTGGCCTCGTATGGATAACAAAGACCATGCGTACTATGTATGGTAAAGGGTGAACATACTCTGTACTGTGCATGGAGTGCACTCTGCTCTGTGTACAGTATAGAATACATGTGCCCTTTGCAATACCAGGATGTACACTCTCTGTTATCCATACAGTGTCCAACCACAGAGGTGTGAGGAGGGCTTTGATAGTCACCGTATGGTGTTCTGCAGTATAACATAAAGTGAAGAGAGAATTGACTGGGTGGTAGTCTGTGCCAATGGTGAGGTGGGAGTGCTACTTAGACACCAGGAAGCATTTTTCAAGGTATTGGGATGGGGACTGGTGGTGGTGGGGGCTTCCACTGGATGCCAGGGATTGGAAGTCATTTATTTTAATTGTTCACCATGTCTTGCACCCTTTGTACCTCATTTATCTTGTCAGATAGTATTGAGCCAGTGATCAGAGTACAGTGGGGTCACTGTGCTCTACCAAGGGTCCAGAAAAAGTAGACTGGGGGGAGCTCTTGGACAATGGGCATGTCTCATTGCTGTGCAGTGCCAGGGATCAGAGATCAGGCGGATCATGGACCACCAGGGTTTGTGTATTTCCAGTACAGGATGGTAATCGAAGGGAGGGGGCTGCTAGGCACCAGGGACTGTTCTATAATTCCTGGGGCTGGTGATTGGAGGTGGGGGGGACTGGTAGACACCAGGGACTGTTCTGTTATTCCCAGCACTGGTGATTGGAGGGTGGAGGGACCTCTGGGCACCAGGGATTTTCTTTGTAACAGTTTGGCATGGCAATCGGAGTATGGAGGAACCCTCTGCTATACAGATTTTCTTTCTACAGTTGGGCCAGTGATCACAGGGTGGGGGGACCACTGGGCATCAGGGACTTTCATTTTAGCAGTAGGGCCAGTGATTGGAAGTGCGGTGGACCATCAGCACCAAGGATTTTCATTCTAGCAGTCAGGTTTGCAATTGGAGGGTGGGTGGGTGGGACCACTGGACACCAGGGACATTCTTTCTCAGGCAGAAACAGAGACTTAGGGTGAGGGTGGCACTGCACAAGCCTGTCACCACTACCCATGGAAATGAGCCCATAATGGGCATATAAATGGCCCCTTAGCACCTTGCATGCCCAATGGGCTCATTTACATGAGTCCCTCTGAATATCACAAATAGTGCTCCAGCGCTATCCATTTTGGTGGCTCTGTTCCCTGCATAGCAGGAATCTATGTCAGGGCAATGCTACTTGACATAGCACTAAGCCAACATGGCCTGTAGTCAGATAGATAGTGCAGGTGCACTATCTGACTGAATATTACATCCTTGGACTCTTGCAATTGCAAAGTGCAGTGCAAACATTTGTCTCCACTTTGTGCTTTTGAATATCGGGCCCCAGGAGTCTGTTGGGGGTCCACATCATGCTGCTATACTGCAGATGTTGTGCTGTGTCTCAGAGATCGGCTGTTACTGTGTGGAAAAATGTCAGACATTTAAAAAGCTTAAATTCTGTGAATGCACATAGATATGAAATGTGTTACGTCCAGGTTGATGAGGACTTGTTTTTAGCCTTTGGTAGTACTGTCTTAAAGGAACTAGGAAATGATTTTTACATGGCTAACTGCCCTTCTATCTTCCTTTCCATGCCTGTTACGTATTCTGATATGCTTTGATGATTTTTTTTGATAAATAAATAATCTAGCTTTGGGGTGCCTTCAGAGCTACACTGAGTTCCACTCTCCTTACCAGCTGCTACTCTTGATTTTCATATTTGTAAGATTCTATGACATCGAAACTCCCATTCCATACAATTCATCTGAGAATGGCCTGGAAAGGTGTTTATGATGTCATAAAATATTCAGTTGATAAGAAAGGAGAAAGCAGCAACTGCAGAGGAGAGAGGGTGGGATTCAGAGCCTTTAAAATGCAACAAAATTAGATTATTAATTCACCAAAAGGTCAAAACATATTGGAATACTGGTAATAATAAGCGAACAACTAGAGCGTCTAAAGGTGTAAAACTGTTTCCTATCACCTTTAAGGTAATGACTAGAACCAAGTCTTTGCCAATCAGGATGCAGGAATTTCTTGACCTATTTTATATCTCAGCACAACTAAAAACGTATTTCAAGAATGCATTTTTTCACTTTTTTATAAGCAAATAATCTTATAATTGCAATAATGCACTCTAAGGCATGTGTCATGGGGATAATGGTACTTCTTGGCTGTTGGAAGCACTCGGTAAGTGGCCTTGTGCCCAGTCACCCAAGACATGACATTATCCCAGCATGACACACACCCCGTTGTACATTATTGCTTAATTAACAGGTAAGATGTTAATGAGTTCAGACTATACTGACACAAGACA
The DNA here is from genome assembly GCA_016271365.2 of Neoceratodus forsteri. NCBI lineage: Eukaryota > Metazoa > Chordata > Ceratodontiformes > Ceratodontidae > Neoceratodus > Neoceratodus forsteri. The sequence continues at coordinate 582,781,794 of CM028133.1, forward strand.
CACACAGTTGGAACATGCCAGTGTCCTAGTTGCAGTGCCATGCTGTGAGTCTGTGTGCTGGGACATGCTGCCTCAAAGTGTTGTGTCTCCTCACCCATTCCTGCCATCACACTCCCTTACATTCAGGCCATCTTCTTACCCAACTGAAATATGTTTTTGACTCACTGGGTCTTTCTCCTCACTCCTCCACCCACTCTCCAATGATCCAGCACTCACTTGCAGCCTGTGGAATCCTTTTCTCTAGACCCATTCCCCCCAAATCAGCAGCTTGCAAATATTTCACTCCCCTGATAGCACACCAGTTCTTTGTTGCAGAGCAGTGACCCTCTGCTGCCTGTCTCTAATAGTGCCTCTGCACTTCTGAGGTGGCGTCTTTCAGATGAGACTTTAAACTGAGGTCCCATTCTGCCTGGATTGGTGGTAGTTCAAGTGGATGCTAAAGATCCAATGGCACTTAATGAAAAAGATTAGGGGAATTTCCTGGTGTCCTGGCCAAATTTCTCCCATTCACTAAAAATACCACCAACAGTTTAATCTGGTTCAATTTCAGTTGCTTACCATTTGTGTCCCCTCCCGGTCTTCCCTGAAAAAGGGACTTCTAGGCCCAGTGGGCTTACCGGTCAACACAATTCAATATATATATATATATATATATATATATATATATATATATATATGTATATATATATATATATATATATATATATAATAGATAGTTCTACAGGCAGGGTTTGAGGTCAAATTCTGTAACAGGGTTTGTGAGGATCACCATACTTTGTGTGCATGGCCCTACAGCTCTTTTGCATATTACCACCCACCTTTCCTGCACAGACCCTTTGTGCTCTGGGATTGTGCAGAAAAGATTGTGACTCCAGTGTTTATGGCACAAGCTGGAGATGCAAAAGTTACCAGTGTAGCTAACTGGTCATTGTCACCACACAGTGACTTGACCCATGCAACTGTATGGATCACAGAACCCTTTCAACACCTATAATTAGGTTACTCAATGCCCTAATAAAAGCAAAGGTGTAATCCTGTTATGTCATTGTGTTTATTTAAAATTCCAAAATTCACAAGCATGTCATAATTGGTCTCATCACAGTAGTTAGACTTTTCAGCAGAAGCGATGGGTACTAAAATGACTTTACAGGTGCTAGTTTCTTTAGTGGTCTTTTCATTATTTGTTTTAGCATTTTTAGCCTCTAGTCTGCCCCTTCCACTTAATGGCACCCCAACCCCTTCACTGACCTATGGTAGTGGAAGGCCTGCCATGTTGGCATGCATGGGCCTGCAGGGGGTGTCGGTATCAATTCTGGATATACTAGGTCTTTTTCCTCTGTTGTTCTCATGAGGGTCCCAGGGTACAATCACATGTATACATGCAGGGTTGTGCCAACAACTGTAAGGGCCCCCCTGTAAAATATTTTGTGGCGCCCACCTCCCTACCAATAAATGTAAAATAACCATTAGCACGTATAACATTTTTATAGCATGAGTTGTTTTGTATCAGCCCTGAAGAACATACTGTACATAGTTTGTCCATGCTGCCCCTGTCCCCCTTGCTGGCACCATGATCAAAGACCTGAACAATGTAATTTGTTCCTGCTCCTCCTGGGAACACCAACACCAAGATTAGATGTTCTGAGTAATGGGTCCCATTGTTCTTTGTTCCATACCCCCCAACCATGTGAAACTGGAGATGGAATCTTCGGACACCACTGATGACAGACCCATTTTCAAATGGATAAACAATTCAAAGTGAAACACTTGCAAGTACATCTGTGAGAAAAGGTTTTCTTAATGCTGACCTCTGACGCAGTGGACTCCCTTACAGTGTGGGCCCTACTGCAACCACAGCTCTCACACAACCCTGGTCACTGCCCTGCACACATGCACATGGTAGGCTGAATGCATGCATGGTGTCTATTGAAAGTCTCTTTTCCTGGATGTGCACTAGCTGTACTACCACTTGGCTTCCTCCGTGTGGCAGTCTAGCAATGCAATGCAGTGCCCCTTCACCTCAAGGGAGGAGAGCTGGCTGTGGGATGACTGATCCTCCTTCCCCGAGCCACCCTCTTAGTGGCCCGAGTTTGTTCCTGAACAAGGGTCACTAGTGTGATGAGTGGCAGCCCTGCCGCTACCATGCTGCAAATTTTTTTCATTTTTAAGACTTGCAAGAACAGATTGGCATCTGAAAAGTTACTATCTCTTCTGCAGCTTAAGGCTTTTCCAGTGTTTAGATCAAATCCACTTCAAACGCAACATACCATTTTGTTGGTATTCTGTTTGCATTAACAGTTCTCTATACCAACATCCTTATATAAATATATCTGTAATTTGATTAACTGTAAAAGTCAACATATGTTTTCTAAGCGCAGGTAATAAATAAGGACTTTGGTAGCACAAATCATATTGCATTATGAATACAAATCAGCTGGGCCTGAGCTGTTATTAATGCTCAAAAGAACAAATGTATCCAGAATTGGTACTTATACAATCATTTAAACATATAAAATCAGGCATGTGTTTATGTATACCATCACTTTCTCTCTACAGACTGAAAGGCTTGTTTTTTAATTAAAATTGTCAATGACCACAAGAGAAGATATGTATGACAGTCATATGATAACAGCATGACTGAGATATTTTAGCCCAATTCATGCATAAAGAGTAAACCATTTTATGTATTGAAACAAAGATAAAACCACCTGGTATGAAACTGATCACCACAACCATTGTTTAAGCAAGTTTCATTCAGACCTTCGTGACAGATATGTATTTGAAAAAAGACAGTAAATCAAACAGTTATGCCAGAAAGCGGAATATAAAAATGAAGTGCCCATTTTAAATGAATCAGCACGTTTTTAAACATGCTACACCATTTTAAATATAAAAAGGACGCATACCTTTTTCTGAGAAAATCTTTTAAAACTAGTACTGAACTACTGGTAATAACATGCTAGGGCCAGCTATTCAAACCATCTGCATTTGTAGTTTGATTGCTTGTGCAAATTATAAATTCATGTTGTGGCAGAAGAAATGGACTTCCAAAACCTGTAGGCGCATTGCCAGACTTTATAGCCATTCTAATTTGTGGCAAAGTCCCTACAAGTCCAGAATGGGTATTTTGTTCTGCTAAAAAAGCATCTGCAGTATTGCAGGAGCTGTCTAAATTGTCTCTGTAAATATACTGAATACCCAGCCTTAGGTGCTTCAGACCTGTACCCAAGCACCAGGCAGATTTAGCAATAAGCACATCATCATGAATGTGCATCAGAGCTATCACTTTTCTGTTTTGATTTCACTGCTGCATTTCTTTTTCTTATTGTGTGTTTATATATCCAGTTATAAGTATGTGGGCTCCCCAGCCCATCTCCTTCTTCAAGTAGTCTTGCACTGCAGATAGGAGTGGGAACTTTAGCTGTATTTCCAAATTTTGAGTAGTCAACTGAATATCTGCCATCTTCCTCTGAGACTATAGGCACAAATCTTTGTCCCCAGAGGATCTCATCTGGTAGGTAAGAAGTTCTTGCTTGGGTGGTGATGCCAGTAGTTTCCACTACCCCTTCCAAAATGGCAATGATTTCCAGATCTTCATGATGCAGACCAGTTGCAGAGATGTCATACAGGGGACTGTTTTGTCAATGACATGACTGATAATGAGAGGTGACACTAAAAGATGCTATTGGTTCCCACAGGGTTCCATTTGAACATCCACCTGGTTAATGGGACCACTTCCCCTTCAGAACTGGTGGTTTTCCTTACGACTTGTAATCGAATAGAAGCACTAATAATCATACTTTTCTTAGGTCCCGACTCTTATCATAAAACAGAGTTTCCCATTTCTGAGTGAAATGACAGCATGCTTACTGAAAATAAGGGTCTCTGCTCTGCGATGCGCCTGGGCTGTCTTCATGAAGATACACCCCATCATGATGGCATTGACAACTAGGCCTACAATATTTTGGATGATCAAGATAAATATAGCCATTGGACATTCCTCTGTGATCATCCTCCCCTCCAAATCCAATAGTTACCTGGACCTCAATAGAGAACAGGAAAGCTGAAGTGAAAGAATGTATACTGGTTACACAAGGAACAAAGCTGTCATCATTGTGGTCAAGATCTCCATGGGCAAAGGCAATCAGCCACCAAATCATACCAAAAAGCAACCAACTACATAGAAATGACATAGTAAAGATTAAGAGGGTATAGTGCCACTTTAAATCCACAAGTGTGGTGAAAACATCCAGCAGGAAACGTCCTTGCTCCCTGATGTTCTTGTGGGCAACATTGCAAGTTCCATTTTTTGCCACAAATCTTGCTTTCCTCTGCTTGGTTCGGTAGCGAGGTTCAGAAACATCCTCTGCCAAACGGGGCAAGCACATACTCCTCAGGAAGTATCCCTTTTCTTGACAACATAGCTCTCCCATGCTATTGACAGCTCCTGGTTTCCACAATATAAGCTTCCCTAATTCATTTCAGTCAGAGCTGGTGAGTAAATTGTCCTAAAGGCCCTTAAAAGAGAATTTCCAGAAACAGCAAACCATACATCTCCCTTCCAAAAGCATATGCTAACGCCCAGTCATCTGATCAAGTATCTGAAAGCTTCTGTATTCCAAAGCAAGCTCTCACCTTTCAGAGTCCCAGCTGTATATGTCAATCAGGGAAGCAAGACAGTATCTGTGTCCATTTACTCTTATAAAATGCAGGCTTGCATTGCAGATATTCCTTTGAGTAAATAAATGTCCTGCACCCAGTCAAGCATGGCAGGCAGTTCCGATTATTCTTAGAGATGTGCCTGATTAACCAAGTCACAAGAAAATTATCTTTCTGCAATTGTACAGCTTCAATGCACGGCATTCGGTATTCCTGCCATTTTGCACTGCAAAGCCTGCAACAGCTACAGTAGATGGTGCTCTGCTCCTGTTTGAATGTCCTTGTGCTGCATTTGCTGTCACAAAAGCTTGTTTTGCTGCGGCGTGGACACCTCAGTTCCCTAGTGAACAGAACCAGATGCACAGGATTAACAAGAATAGGAAATACATTTTGGAAATTTGGATATTTTCAAAAGAAATTCATCAGCTGCAATTTACTGGTACAGCAGCTATGCTTTTAGCATGCCTCCAACAAATCATGTATAGTGAAGCAGCTAGCACAGTGTACATTTTAGCAAACAGATTAGGCTTCAGCTAAACAAATCATTGCCAACAATGGAAACTTCTTCAGACTTGGACATAATAAAGATATGAGCTTGCAATCATACAGCAGGTGCACATTAAAATAAGAAGCTGAATCGCACATCTTACCACATGCGGGCCATTGTAAAATTGCAACAGCCAATAAACCTATATATGGTAAGTGATAAGCAAATATTTTGAACTAATTTAACATTAGACAACCTATGACATAATTACCAGATCATCATATTAGAAAGCAAATGCTAACTGGAGTAAGTTTGATATTTTTCTTCTAACACTTGGAAAATAAAATACAACACACAGCAGTTGTAATGTTTTGCACATAGCTGCACTGACGTTTGCTAGAACATGTATATATATAAATATAATTAATCCCAGTTAGTAATAATTTTGGCTCAGGAGAAAATGCTCTCTGAAACAGTGATCAGAAACACATACATGTCAGTTTAACATTTGCTCGTAAAGCAGCTGAAATACTTTTAACCATAGCAAATGTAATTACCTTATGCACGTATTCTAACAGGTGAGATAACAAGCTGCATGTTTATGCACCTATTATTCTGTTTACAGGACCTAAAACAGACTACCTAAAGCACACATCTGAATAAAGGAGAAACGATAACCAGTCTGCTTACCTTTAGCATGCCACCATTATACTGTACTGAAGGCAGCTATCATACAGTACAGGTTTCACAAAATGTCCAGCAGAGGGCAGCAGATTTGTAACCCTTTATTTACCAGCACAATGTTTATCAGCATGTATACAGAGACAGGGACAATGATTTTAGTCAAGCATACTGTTAGATTGCAATGCATACAGTAACACAGCTTTATTGCACTCTATAGCTGCCTGCTTATAGTCAAACAGCTTACCCTAAAGGAAAAAGAACACTAGAGAGAAATAAGACAGAACTGACATACAAAAACATTCTTATGTAAAGGGAACTTTTTATAATTTTTCTAGTTAAAAATAACCTAATTACATCTTTATATAGTAAACATGACATCTCCTTCTTTAACTCATTATCTCATGGTAATCTTCATGATGATGACAAGACACCAGCTGGTCAGAAGTCCTCAGACACAAGCAACCAGCCAACCAAGGAAACAAACAAGTAAACAAATCCATCTTCTGGTTGCTGCTGCACCCATTACGGTTAAGGAGGCAAGTGGTGTCCATAAGTAATCTGTATTACAACTCCCCCACACCACCACCACCACCACCATCATCATGTCAGACTTCATCTCCCTAGTGAGATCTTCAGGATCACCTGTCACTGAATACAAAAAAAAGAGACACTTACAGCTCATGTTCAAAATGAGCTAGTATTGAGGAATGAACATCACAATTTAACAAAAACTACGAGTAATGGTTCCACTTACTCTCTCTGTTCCCCAAAAGTGCCTGGGAAACTCCTGGAGGTTTCAAATTACAAATATGAGTTTTGATTCTAAATTATTTTTGGCAAAATCTGTCCATCTTTAAAAGAAAATGTAACATAGTTGAACTTAATGTACTAAATATATTGTGGCATTACAAAGTGAATAAATCCTCTGACAATAATTCTTTGTGAGGCGTTAATCTTTACATCCAGGTCAGATGGGATCCTGACTTCTGGCATCCTTCCAGACATTACGGTGCTTATTCTGTAGTATATTATGTAAGGAAGGTTGCTGTAGGTGATGTAACTCTTAGACACGGCATGTTGTCATACGTTAAACAGTGACTACTGAGCATTTTTCCAAAAATACTATTTTACAAATAGCTCTATAGCATGACTGTTGTTACATAAAATCTAAAAATGATATACCAAAGTAAAGGTCAAGATTAGCAGATATAAGATACTTTTATTTATTTTTTTACTTTGCACAAAGTTAACTACTGATACTGTGACTTTAGGGTGAAAAATCTCCAAAAATCAGTAGAGAATATATATCCCTATGTTGTATTTTGTTTTTGAAAATTTAGGTGCGTACAATGGGCCCCATACTCAAAACTTTGCCCCAGGGCTAAATTAGCCCAGAACCAGTAGCCCACTATATTCAAAAGGGTAGCCCTGATGCTAAACCTGCTGAATATAGCATGCTAAGGAAGCCGGACAAACTGAACTGGGAGTGCAGTGCACAAATAGCCAGGGAATAAGACAGCTCTGAATATAGCAACCAGGAAGTGCAGACCACAACAGCAACACAGTTTACAGTGACTGGAAGGACTGTAGAGGTGAACTATGTGGCCAATGTGTGTGCTAGCAAAAGTGGAATCAGTAGAGCTGCAAGCATCAGGCGCATGTGAATGTACAATGTGCAGAAATGAAAAATGATTCCATAAAAGTTTGTATGGCGCATGCATTTCGCAGGTCTTGCGTGGTGCTAAGCTGTTTGTCTGGTGCTATCATGTTTGCCTGGGGCAAAAATCTACTATATTCAAAAGTGACATGCAAATGAGCCTACTTAGGCAGTCAGTGGGCAAACATGCAGATTAACATCTCATTATGCCCTGATTTGCTTGCAGTTTGCCCAGCACTATTGCAGGGTCCCACAGCTCCACCTGTAGGTCAGTCTGGAAGTACAGGGGCTGGCTGGGTCTGCCCACAGCTCCACCTATGGGTCAGTTGGGAGGAGCATGGTGGTGACTGTGGGCTACATATGTACAGCACTGCATAGAATAATGTGCTCCAGAGGACTGCACAGCACTGGATGCAATAGTCCAACTGTAGTTCCTGCTATACAGTGCTCAGCAGACAGTACAGTGACACGGGGCCAGTGCTGTGTAGGACACAGCACTGCCTATGGTGTGTTGGGCAGAATTGACTGCAGCACTGCACACAGTGACAGCCCCATCTTGCATGTGTGTACCGACAGTGGACAGTACTGTACTGCTGTTGTGCGACTCACTGATGCTGCACTACTGGCAGAGGATGCTTACAGTGACATATACATTGCTGGCAATGCTGGGTGTGTGTACTGTGGTGTCTGTACAGCTGTGCGGTATGTGGCTGGGGGGGCTCTCACCATCGGACAGGCACACAGGTGTTGGGGTATTCCCTACACTGGACCATGTGCACTGCAAGGCTTATCCCAGCCATGTGGCAGCACCCAGTATGTGGTGCAGACTGGTCACCTGTACTCCTCCCATGCCCCCAGTGCTGCATGTGTGTGTGCTGGTATCTGTTGGTGTCCACAGAAGGGTGGTCTGCAGATGTGTGCTGTATGGCCGCACTGCCATGGTGTGCACTGGGATCCGGGTCACCACTTACTGCCTGGCATGGCTGGAATTGGTGGCAGATGATGGCATCATAGTGATGCCATCAGTGAGCAGCATGTTTCCTCTCTGTCTGGCTTATTTCTATGTGTCATACTTATTGGTTAGGGTTGCACAAAGCCGTGCAAATGTTGCGCAAAGCCACAAAGTTGCACAAAGCTGGTTTGTCCCAGAGTTAAGACTACCTTTTTCTGGGTGGTAATTTGGACCTTGCAAAGTGTTGTGCTAAGTCACGCAAAACCACTTTGTGCAGCGCTATTCACTGAATATGGCATTACACTGACACGGCTCCTCAGTTTGCCCCTTGCATACATTATAATTTTGCCCAGCACTAATGCAGTTTGCGCACGCTATTTGACATTCTGAATATAGCAGACCCATGCTAACCCGGCACAAAATCTGCACAAATAGTTTGCACCCAGCACAAAGTTTTGAATATAGGGCCTCATATGTTTTACGAGTTTTAAAAACAATTAGTTAGAGGTGGTATTTAAGACTTTCCGTGCAACAAAGATATTTGAATAATTCAGTGTATGATTTTTTTTTGTATTGTTTCCTGTGCTGGTATATCTTTGTTTCATTGATGCTTTCTTCTACTATTTATTTATTATACTAAAAAATTGGTACCGTAACTGGGAGGGATCTGTTTTGTGCGTTTTTCTGCTTTCAGTTTTAAGGAATTATCCTTGGTGAAACCAAGGTGGGTGGACAGTGATTTATGACAGTGATTTATGACAGAGCTACAGATGTGTTTATATGTTTGATTAACAAAGTTGTTTTTTGGTGGAGGCAGAGAGAGAATCAGCAAACATGTCCCCCCTCCGACCACTACCTAGGGTAACAATGAAATTGGTCTGTTTGGGCCCTGAAAGTAGTCTTTTTGCTTTCCCAACTGCTATCATTGAGGAGAAAATTAGAAACAATGATTTGACTGTGCTCAAAAACTGTCCCCTTCCCACGAGACTGGATGACAGTTAAGCCTTTATTCAGCACCTGCACTAATGGGAGGCAGACGGAGGGGTCGGTTTGAGTGATTGGGTCATGTGTTGTTCCTGGCCCCTGCTTTTGAGGAGGGGCAAGAGCCAATAGGCTTGGGCCATGATGCCCTTTATTCAACCTACTCCACATCAGACATGGATCCTGTTCCTGGTGATAGAAAAGCCAAGATTCTCGGACCATCAGCTGGTACTGCTGGTGGTGGTGTTGGAGGGTGCAAGAAGCCTCAGGCCAGCTGGCCCTTTCATCAGCCCAGTGCCTATGCCAGTTGCAGATCTTGCTGCTCATTGGGAAAGAAGACCCAGGAGGCTGTGACCATTTGGCCCCACTCCCCGTCCTAATCCTTCTAACTCTGTTCTCTTGCTGCTGCCACTCCAGCAAAGTTTGAATGTGCAGAAAGGCTGTTAATGGTGCCAACAGCAGAGCATTAGGGAAGAAAAAAAATTGCATATGTATAGTAGTGTGTCATCGTGCATTGGTGTGTGACTGTCTGTACGTTTGCATGTTTACATTTGTGCGTCTGTATGTGTATAGGTATACCTTTGTACTATAGTGTTCATGAATCAGTATGTACACTGATGAGTGTATGTGTGCAGCAGTAGGAGTCCTCCAAGGCAGGAGGAGAGCAACATGGTGGCACCAGGATGGCTCTAAGGAGACAGGAACACAAAGGATCACTGCACCCAGGACAAATGAGCTGGTGCTGTAATGAGGCAGTCAGCCCCATTAAATCAAATGATTATAGGTGGGCAAGCCAGGAATTTTTCACTTATGGAGTCAAGCCAGAGCCAAACCAAGGGGCTGGCTTGATTCTTCAAGCCAAAACCCGAGTCGAGCCCTGGCTGCTGCAGGCTGTTCTCTACATAGTTTGAATGCTTCAGACACTATGTTAACTGTTCAGGTTGACAATAGTGCTTACTTTGACCATAACTTGCTTGGCTTGACCTTGACTCTCAATTGTTTATAAACGTTGAGCCAAGCCAATCATATACTAGGCTCGAGCCAGGCTCTGGCTTGCCCACCTCTGAAAATGACACAGCAAACTTACAGCACTCGAGGAAACAGAGCTGTAGGAAGCTGCTAGTAGACATTTTATTGAAGTGAGCACCAATGTCACATGGAGATATGACAAATAAGGCACCCCCCACCAGCAGCAGGTCCAGTCTGACAGATTGTTGAATAAGGGTGCTGAAAGGGCTTTGTTTGCATACTTTCATGTGTCACTGATGCGTGCCTCACTTCAGTAAATTTCTGCTACCAGCTTCCTACTGCTCTGAGTGTTCCCTCAACTGCTGTAAGTTTGCTGGGCTCTAAGGCAATGAAGGTAAGGTCCTATACCTTGGATGGAGTTACACATGCATCTGTGTATATTTGTGTGTGCATGCATCTGTGTATGCATGTGTGTGTAGGAACATGCATGTATGTACCACTGTGTATTAGTGTGTGCGTGTGTGCATTTGTATGTATTGGAGAGTGAGTTCATCTGTGTGTATATGACTGTGTAGCTTACATAGATACATAGACAGTGTCGGCAGATAAGGGCCTATGGCCCACCCAGTCTGCCCATTTGAGCTTGTAAGTTCAGTTTGTTTTCCTAGAAGTCTGTTGCCCCTTACCCCTGACCTCCAGAATTCCTTTATGTCTATCCCATGCATTCTTAAATCCCATGATTGTTTCAGCCCCCACCACTTCCTCTGGCAGGGTGTTCCACTTGTCCACCACCCGTTCTGTGAAGAAATTCTTTCTCATGTTTCCTCTGAATGTCCTCCCTCCAACTTCATCCCATGCCCTCTAGTCCTGGAACATCTTTTAGCTTAAAAATAGTGTTTTCCTGCACCTGTTCCTCCCTGAAAGATACTTGTATGTCTCTATCATATCCTCTCTCCCTCCTCTCCTCCAGGGAGTACATGTGATTCCTTCAACCTGTCTTCATAGGACTTGTGATGCAATCCATGCACCATCTTTGTTGCCCTCCTCTGAACCTTCTCTACCCTGTCTATGTCCTTATGTAGGTATGGTCTCCAGAACTGTACACTGTACTCCAGGTGGGGCCTCACTAGTGTCTTGTATGCGAATTATGACCTTCCTTTTCTGCTGGTGATGCCCTGCCTATACATCCCAGCATCCTATTTGCTTTACCTGCTACCTTGTCACACTGTTTCCCTACCTTGAGGTCATCAGAGATGACAACCCCAAGATCCCTTTCCTGCTTGGTGCATGCTTTATCCTCACCCCCCAACTGATATATTGTGCCAGGGTTTTTGTGCCCCATATGCATTATCTTGCACTTCTTTGCATTGAATTTCAACTGCCAAACCCACTGACCATTCTTCAAGTTTCTGCAGGTCGCTTCTCATTCTGTCTACACCCTTTGGTGTGTCTACTCTGTTACAGAGCTTTGTGTCATCAGTGAACAGTGAAATTCTGCCTTCTAGGTCCTGTGCAATGTCACTGATGAAGATGTTGAATAGGACCGGTCTCAGCACTGATCCCTGTGGTACCCACTGGTCACTCTTCCTCTGTGGAGTGACAGCCATTTACCACCACCCTCTGTGTCCTGCCACCCAGCCAGTTACCTACCCACCACACTACTGTCCTGCCCACACCCATATTCCCCAGTTTGTGTAATAGTCTTCTATGTGGCACAGTGTCAAAGTCCTTGCTGAAGTCCAGATAGGCCATATCCACTGCCCTCCCGATCCACCTCCCTAGTCACCCAGTCAAAAAATTCAATGAGGTTGGTCTGACATGACCTCCCCCTGGTGAAACCATGCTGTCTTGAGTCCTGTAGTCCATTGACAACCAGATGTTCCACCAATCTCTCCTTCAGTAGTGCTTCCATGATCTTCCCCCACTATCGAGGTGAGGCTGACTGGTCTGTAGTTCCTGCTTCCTCTTTGTTCCCATTTTTGTATAAGGGACTACATCTGCTATCCTCCACTCTTTGGGTACCTCCCTGTTTCCAGTGATCGGCTAAACAGGATAGCCAGAGGTTCAGCCACCACCTTCTTAGTTCTTTAAGGACCCTGGGGTGCACCCCATCTGGCCCCATTGCTTTATCAACTCTTATTACTTCCAGTTCCTTCAGGACCCTTTCTCATGTAAAGGGACTTGTGTCCATTTCTGCACCATTCTCACCCCTTGTACTCCCTTCAGACCCATTACCCTCCTCTTCCTCAGTAAAGACTGAGCAGAAATACCTGTTCAATATGTCAGCTTTACTGTTGTCATCCTCCACGCGGCCCCCATCCTCCCTCTTCAGTCTCACTATCCCTCCCTTTGTCTTTCTCTTTTCACTTATGTACCTGTAAAAGGTTTTGTCCCCTCTACCCACTGATTTTGCAATGTGTTCTTCTGTCTGAGCTTTGGCTTCCCTTACTGACCTCCCTGCCTCCCTTTGCTTCTCCTGGTACTTCTCCCTATCCCTTCTGCCTGTGTCTTTTTGTATTGCCTGAATGCAATCTTTTGGCTTTCACTTTCTTTGCCACCTCTTTGGAAAACCATAATGGTCTCTCTTCCTTTTCCTCTGCTAACCTGCTTAATGCATAATTCTGTTATCTTGTAATCCCTATTTTAAATACTGCCCACTGTTCCTCAACCCTGATTCCTGTCCCATTCCCCTTAATGCCTCTTTCAAGTATCTCCCCATTTTCCCAAAGTCTGCCCCCTAAAATCCAGGATACGTGTTTTGTGTGGTTTGGTTCTGCTCTTTCTGTGATTTCAAACCACAATGACTGGTGGTCACTGTTACCCAGGTGCTCCCCACTGTTACCCCATCACACTGTCCCTGTTTGTGAGCACAAGGTCCAGTATTGCCTTCTGTCGAGTTGGTTCCATGACCAGTTGCTTGAGGAAGGCACCTGAAGGAGTCCAGGATAAATCTGCTCCTAGTTGATGCTGCTGCTGGGATGCTTCAGTCCACATCTGGAATATTGAAGTCTCCAACCAGTACTACCTCACCCTTGTCTGCCATCCTTTGGATGGCTAACATCAACTCCTATCTGTTTCTTCCTCCTGGGCTGGTGGTCTATAGACCACACCTGTGCAGATGGCTGGCCCCATTTTCCTTTCCAGCTTAACCCACAGTATCTCTCCCCATTTTGTTCCTTCCTGGATCTCTGTGGCCCTTATGTCATTTTTCACATACAGTGCCCTCCTCCTCCTTCCTGCCTGCTCTGTCTCTTCTGAATATGTTGTAGCCAGGTATGGCCATCTCAGTCGTGGTTATCATTACACCAGGTTTCAGTGATGGCACAATGTCCAGGTCTGACTGTACCATGACAGCCTCCAGATCTTCCACCTTGTTGCTAAGGCTCTGGCATTTGCACAGCATGGCTTTCCATGATTTGTCCTCCTGTACTGTTTCCTGTTCTACTCCAGCCCCTTCCTTGTTGTGTGTCTGTGTGTGTGTCTGCATGTGTGTACATGGTGTGTGTGCGCACAAGCATGTGTGTCATTTTATTTTATTTACCTAATTTCCTCTCAAAGGAGGTTTGCCTTATCATTGCAGGCAGCACCTTATTGCCTGTACCTTTCTCACGGTGCCCTGTGCTGCAGGCCATTCATGACTGAGAACTAAGCAGGCTCAAAATGCTGTGTTGCAAAGTTTGTCACGTTGCAACTTGTGCTCTCCCCAGGGATCACTACTGTAAACTACTTGCAGCTCCTGGATGGCCCTTATTTGAAGCAAGACTGCAGTGCTCAATGCACTGCCTTACCTTCAAACTTGATAAGATTCTACACCCCTAGCCTCGTGGGAATACTTAAGTTTAAGCAGCCTGTGAGGCTCCTGCACTCTGCTGCTAGCTCATTACTGGAAATCCCTAGGGTATGGTCAAGGTCTAGAAGGAAATCCTGCTGATTTGTGGCCTTTTCAATTCAAAACTGCCCTACTCTTGCACTATTTAACAAGCATTTGTCAATGCCGAATGTTTGCTTGCTGACATTGGCATTGGTAGTGAAGGAGTTAGAGAGCTGCATAATAGGAATGGCAGTGAAGTATTGAACTGAAGCCAACCCCACCACCACCCTGCAGAGAGTGACGGGCATTGGGGAGTGCCTTTGGGTCGTCAGGCATAATGATCACGCCATTTCACCACACCCTACCCTGCAGACACTGACAAGTGTCACAGTGTGCCTTGGGGTCTTTGGCACTTATGCGCACCCCATTCCATCAGGAAATACAGTGAGATGGGTGCAGTATAGGAGAATGGGGTGAAGTTTGGAGCCGAAAAGTCCAAGGCACACCTTGGTGCCTCTCACTGGCTGCAGGGTGTGGGTGGGGGTGGAATGGTATGAGCATGACAGGCAAGAATCCCAAGTCACACCCCTGATACCTGTCATTCTCTACAGGGTGGGGCATTATGGTCGGAAACCCTAACGTCTCAGGCATTCATTGGTATTTTCACTCCAAATTTTCAACATGTTTTTTTTGTGACCCCCACCTCATGAACAGTGGCAATATCAGTTTGTTAGCCGGAAACTGCTTTTGCACAGCGACTATGGCATTTGGCACCACAGGTGCAAAAACACATTCCGAACAGGATGTGAAAAATGACAGCGGTACTGTTCATGGGTGGTGTAAAAAATGGCAATGTTGAAAATCTGCTGTGAAAATCTTAAAAAAACTGGTGAAGTCATGAGCGTGGGTAGAAACTGTGCAACACACACCCGTAATTTAACTAGTTTGGGGATTTTTACAGCAGATTGTTAACACAGGCATTTTGGGACCTCCAATCATGAACAGTGTCAGTGTGATTTTCTTTATCTGTCCCGAACAATGTTTTCTCCACGACTACGCATTTCTGTGCTGAAAGAGTGAAAACACATTTCGCCATGTTGTGGAAAATGACAGCTGTACTGTTCATAAGAGTGTGGAAAATGCCACTGGTGAAAATCTGGACTGAAAATATTACAAATTCATGAACTTAAGGTGCATGGAAACGCGTAATGCTCACTCATAACACAATCATTTTATGGAGTTTTGTCACCAGATTTTCAACATAGCCATTTTAAGACCTCTGCTCATGACCAGTGTCACTGTGATTTTCTTAATCTGTCCCAAACATTGTTTCCATTACACCGACTGTACTATTGTTCGCTACATGTGCGAAACTCATTTTGAAGCGAGATGTAAAATTGTAGCTGTACTGCTCATAAGGAAGTGGGTACAATGGCACAGTTGAAATCTGTGTGCAAATATTACAAATTCGCAAACTTGCAGCGTGTAGGTAAGTATGAGTAATGTGGCCCTAAAACAGTCATTTTTGGGATTTTTTCACCAAATTTTCAACATAGCCATTTTAACACCTCTGCTCATGACTAGTGTCACTGTGACTTTCTTAATGTGTCCCATACATTGATTTTGCACACCGACTGCGCCATTGTGCACTACATGGGCAGAAACACGTTGTGGGCTAGATGAAAAATGACAACTGTACTACTGCTTATAAGGAGGTGTGGTAAATGGCAATGTTGAAAATCTGGGAGAAAATATTGAAATTTGTGAACTTCACAGGCGTGCGTGGGGTATGCTGTGCGCTCGTAAAACAGTCGTTTTGAGAATTTTTCACCAAATTTTCAACATAGCCATTTAAGACCTCTGTGTCACTGTGATTTTCTTAATGTGTCCTGTACATTGATTACTTGCCGGCACTGAGCCATTGTATGCGCTACATGGTAGGAAACACATTTTCATGTGAGATGTGAAAATGACAGCTGTACTGCTCATAAGAAGGTGTGGTAAAATGGCAATGTTGAAAATCTGGAGTAAAAATATTGAAAATTTATGCGAATTACGAGCATGCATAGAACCGCGCAATGCACGCCAGAAAACAGTTGCTTTTTAGAATTTTTCCACCAAATTTTCAAAATAGGCTTTTGAAAGCCCACCTTATGAACACTGGCAGTGTCATTTCATTAATCATTCTGGAAAGGTGATTTGCACACTGGCTGCAAAATCACCCTTTGGGCTCTGAGTAACGCCATGACAGTGCAAGAATTCATGAGGAGGGTCCCAAAACCCATGTTGAAAATTTGGTGCAAAATTCCAAAACGCCTGAGATATGCAACAAAGTTGAAAACCCCATCTATCCCATTATACAGCTTACCGGCATTTCCTCAGTTCGATGCGCTTTGAAGAGTGCAGACATGTTCCAGTCCACGAAGATCATCACATCAGACTCGGAGGTAAGTATTAGGTGAGGGGGTGTGGGGAGGCAGGGTGCTGAGTGGTGGGTGCGTGGTTGTGAGGGGGGAGACCATGAGGATTGTTTTTTCTTACAAGTTTTTTTGTTTTAAAAGATGACGCTGGATGTTTGCCATGCTGGGGTGGGCTCCCAGTGTGGCAGAAGGATGTGGGGGCGTGGAAGCCGACAGAGGATTGGGCACCCCTGTCAGCCATAGCATCTGTTGCCACGCTGAGGTGGGCTCCCAGTGTGGCACCCTGTACTGGGGGACACAGTGGAGGCAGACGAGGATTGGGCACCCCTGTCGGCTATCGACATAAACACGCTAGGGGTGGACACCCAGCGTGGCATATGAAACTGTGTTTGAGGTGGCGCAGCACAGCCAAACAGGGATTGGGCCCCTGTCGGCTATACAGTGCATGCGCTGGGGAGGCAGCACAACAGCATGTGTGTTGTGTGTGTGTGTGGGGGAGCGTGCATGAGCAGGCGATATCTGATTGCTGCTCACTGAAGCATAGCTCCCATTTCAACTGTATGCCACTGCATTTTGGAGCTGTCATAGACAGCTCCAGCAGGCATTGGAGAACTGCGGCTGTGCCTGCAAATACACTGACTGAATTGGAAGAGGGCTGACACACCTCCAAAAACTCCGATGATGGCACTATGTTTCTTGCACATGCGTGCAAGCAAACATAAAAAGAAGCTCAAAGTCTACTCACTTGGGGTGAACTGGTGCAGGTGCAATGGTGACATGTCACATGTTTGGCTAAATACTTGGCTAAATGTATGGCGGCAGTATAGTGCAGTGGTCTAAGGCTCTGTGCTGCAAATCTGGTGACATCTAGCAAACCAGACATGGGTTTGAATCCCCAGCTTCCACTTGCATACTGTGTGGCCCTGAGCAAATCACTTAATTTCCTTGTGCTCCCAGGTTGCACCTGGAAACAAGCTCCAGTTTAGTGTGCCTTTTCTGGTTAAACAGTTTCCCCTTTCCTAAATAACAACCCTGAGGCTGACCTTGGTAGTACAACCTTCTTACTGGGGGAGCTTGTATTTTTCTCCTACTGTATTTGACTGTGATGTCCTGCAGAAACTGTGATTCTGTAACTTGGTACCGAATGTTTACCCCTTTGTGCTCAAATTGTAACTAACCAATATTCTCTGTATGTAGGATTTCACCACAGAAATGTTTATTATTTCTTTTTATTCTTCCTTCCTATGTTATTGTTATCTTGTCCTACTCTGTAATCATTGTGAAACATTTACTCAGCTCTATGTAATGAACTCTGGGTTGCCCCTGAAAAAAGGGCTTGTTAGTCCCATGGGCCTACATGGTCATCAAAATTAAAAGAAATAAACAAATTAGTTATTTGGTTGTTATACTGGATCCATAAATGCACCTTGGATCAATGCAATTCTTTCTTTTATCTTTTCTGCATACTGTGTACTCTATGTGCAATCTGCATATATCTAGATTGTCTATCTAATAGGAGCTACTGTGTTTTGTAAACAATTAATCCTATGCATTGTTCCCTGCTGTTGCGCTTTGTAGGTTACGAACATATGAAATTTGCCAGCAGATAAAGGCCTAGAGGTCTATCAAGTCTGCTTGAATGTGCAGCTAGCACCCCTTATTCTGCAGCTGCCCCTCCCTTCCACCCTTCCCCTTCATTAACCCTCCCCCTTGTCCTGTCCCATCCCGTTTTGAAGCAGTTTACTGTTCTACTAGATACCACTTCTGCAGGTAACATGTATCCACCCAGCCACCACCCTCTCTGTAAAAAAGTGTCTCCTCATCTCCCTCCTGAACCTTCCTCCCTTCAGTCTCATATCATGGCCCCAGTGGCCCTCCCCTCCCTCACTTTGAACAGCCTCTCTGTACCCATCTTGTTTATTCCTTTCATGTATTTAAAGGTTTCAATCATGTCACCCCTGTCCCTCCTCTCCTCCAGTGAGTACATGTTCAACTTCTTCAACCTCCTCTCGTATGATAAGTCCCCCAGCCCCTTGATCATCTTTGTTGCCCTGCGCTGCACCCCTCAGTAACAATGTCCTTCTTCGAATCACGGGCACCAGTACTGCCGCAGTACTCCAGGTGTGGTCTAACGACCTATACAGTGGCAGAATCACCTCCTCCCTTCTCGAGGATATACTCCTTGCAATACAACCCAGCATTTTGTTGGCCTTTGCAGCTGCCTTCCTACATCGTGCGAGTTGTTCATTGATCCTGTAATGAGCACACCCAGATCCTTCGCCTCCTTTGTCTGGGCTAGCTGCACTCCCCAGCTGGTAACTCCTTCTTGGGTTCTTCATCCCAAAATGCAGCACCTTGCACTTTTGGCATTAAATCCCAGTTGCCAGGTGTCTGACCAGGTTTCAAGCTTTGCCAGATCATCCTGCAACCCCTGCCTACCCTAGGTCATCCACCACTCGCCTACCTTGGTATCATCAGCAAACAGACTGATCTTGCTCTTGATGTCCCATGATATGTCTGCAATGAATATCCCAAACAACACTGGTCCCAACACGAGCCCTGTGGAACACCGCTCATTACTGCCTCCAGGTGTGAGAGCTCCCACCCACCACCACCCCCTCTGTTGCCTTCCTTGAAGCCAGTTTCCTACCCATCTCACCAGCTTTGCACCCACCCCAGTGCCTACTAACTTCCTTCCCAGCCTTCCATGCAGCACAGAGTCAATGCCTCACTGAAGTCCAGACACAGGACATCCACTGCATGGCCCCTGTCCAGTTGCCTAGTTACCCAGTCATAGAACTCCACCAGGTTGGTTTGGCAGGATCTGCCACATATGAAGCCATGCTGTATGCTGTCCTGTAGTCCTTTGGCCTCTAGGAGGGCCACCAGCCTCTCCTTCAGAATAGTCTCCATTAGCTTACCCACGATGGATATGAGGCTCACTGGTCTGTAGTTTCCTGGTTCATCCTTGGGGCCACTCTTGTGGAGGGGCACCACAAGAGCCATCCTCCAGTCCTGAGGTACAAACCCCGAATGTAGTGAGGGATTAAATAGGTCTGCCAAAGGTCCTGCAAGGACCTCTGCCAGCTCCTTCAGTACTCTGGGATGGATGCCATCTGGGCCTGGTGCCTTGTCCACCCTCAGTGCCTTCAAACCCTCTCGAACTCTGCCCTCCATGATTTCCCCATCTGTCACCCCTTCCCCCTTGTTTCTGCCATTTCTCCCACCTTGGGTGTCACCCCCCTCTTCTCTTTAGTAAATACTGAGCAGAAGTACTCATTTAGTGCTTCTGCCTTATTGCACCCTGCTTCCACCCAACACCCCTCCTTCCTAATCCTTACTATGTGGTCCTTACAGCTCCTTTTCTCCCTGATGTACTTAAAGAAGTCCTTCTCCCCCTTCTTAATGCCTTGTGCCAGCCTGAGTTCCATAGATGCTTTGGCTCCCCTTACTGCCCTTGTCACCTCCTTCGATTCTGTCAGGTACTCCTCCCTGTCCTCCTCCCTCCCTGTTTTCTTGTACTTCCTAAAGGCAGCTCTTTTCTTCCTTACCTTTTCCATGACCTGCTTGCTCAACCAGCTCGGTTTCTTAGTCTTAGCCTTCTTGCTCTGGGCTTTGCAGCAGGTTTTGGTTGCCTCCACTATCCCCAGCTTTATGAGCTCCCACCTCTGGTTAGTGTCCATACTAGATTGAATTCTGGCATTGTATCCTTTACCACTTCCCCATCCTCCCAAGTCGGCCCTCCTGAAGTCCATCACTCTTGTGCCAGATTCCACTCCTTCCTCGCCCATATCCAA
The DNA here is from genome assembly GCA_016271365.2 of Neoceratodus forsteri. Classification (NCBI taxonomy): domain Eukaryota; kingdom Metazoa; phylum Chordata; order Ceratodontiformes; family Ceratodontidae; genus Neoceratodus; species Neoceratodus forsteri. The sequence continues at coordinate 582,802,211 of CM028133.1, forward strand.
TGTGAGCCATACTGAGTGGTGGTCACTCCTGACAGCGTTCCTCCACTGTAAGTTCTCTCATAAATTCCCCATTTGCCAGCACAAGGTCAAGGGTATTCCCTAACCTGGTTGGTTCACTGACCATTTGCAGCAGGAAGCTGTCCTGGAAGGCATCCAGCAGTACCTGCTCCCTTCTGTTCCTGGTTGTTGGGGTACTCCAGTCCACTCCTGGCATGCTGAAGTCCCCCACAATCACCACACTACCCTTCTCACAGGTCCTGCTGATCTGTCCCCTAGTTCCCTGTCTAACTCCTCCATCTGAAATGGTGGCCTGTACACCACTCCCATTCTAAGAATCCTATTCTTGGAATCCTGGATTTGCATCCAAAGTGACTCCATACTACCCTCCTCCCCTTCCTCCCTTACACACTTCAGTCCTTCCTTCACATATAGTGCTACCCCCCCTTCCTTTCCCAATCACCCTGTCCCTACGAAATAACCTGTACCCTGGTACAGACAGGTCCCAGTCGTTGTATTGGGTGACCCATGTTTCTGTGATGGATGCAATGTCCACCTCTCCCTCTGCCATGAGAACCTGTAACTCTGCAGTTTTCCTCATATGGTTTCCCAACCTGTGGTCTCTGCATATCTCTTCCCCAATTGCCACCCCCCACTCCTAGTTTAAATTCCCAACCTCCTCTATGTACTCCTCCATCCTCTGTTTCAACACTTTCTTTCCATCCTCACTCAAGTGTAGTCTGTCCTTGGCATAGAGACTACTGTCCTCTCAGATCCTCCCACCCCCCAACAGCCCATTCTCTTTAGTACAACCAGGTTCTTAGCCATCCGTTAAATTCCTCTATTCTCAACTTTCTTGTTGTGCTTGCCTTTGGCACGGAAGTATCTCTGAAAAGTTGCTGATCTTCCTGCCCCTCACATAATTGTGCTAGTTCCTCAAACCTCCTCTGGACTATATCTACTGTCTTGTCAGCCAGGTCATTTGTCCCAAGATGTATAATTAAATGAGGCTTGTCCCTACCCCTTCTAGCATATTTCAGAACAGATTGTCCCTCTTTCTGCTGTCATTCTTGGCATGGCCTCCACCAAATCATGACTGCCTCTCCCCTTGCTACCCCACCTGACTCCTCTTAGTATTGAGTCCCCCAGCACCAAGATTCCACCCCTCTTACTCCCTGCTTGCTTCCATTCATCTCCCTCTCTCATTTCCAGCTCCTCTTCTTCCTCCTGCACATTATTTCCCCCTTTTACCCCTGTTGCAATTCTCTGAGCAGAATTTCCCCCTGCTCCAGTTTGGTCCAGGCATTTCTCAAGTACTCCTCTAATTTCATCATTTCCCTCCTCCACCTTCTTCCTCTCTAGCAGTGCAAAACTATTTTCTGAAGACCCTTCACAAATGCCTGCTCCCTCTCTCTTCATAGTAACCTGTTCTCTCCTTTCCACTCCATGACTTTTGCCACTTCTTCGCCTCCCCTCACAAGTCCCTATCTCCTCCTTCCATTTGTCTTTTGTCTCCTGACCTGGTTTCCCCGGCAATCTTTCTTCCTGGCCTGGACCCCTTTGTCTCTGCTTTCCTTCTTCTGACCCTCTCCTCACCACTGTTGGCTTAAATCGCCCTCCCTCATCTCCCCTTCTTCCTCCCTCCAGTATTGGGCTAAACCCACCTCCAATCTGCCTTGCCTGTCTTAGTTCCTCCTGCAGACCCTCAATTTCCTTTCTATGTTTTTCTCTGTGGTTGCACACTAAACATCCTCCCACACTCCAGGCAATTTTTAGAAAGATTGGTGCACCACAGTTGTTGCAGCCTACCACCCTACCCATTGCTGTTGTTGCCCACCAACGACCCCCCACCCTTCCAGATGCAGGATACCAAACACTCTCCCAAGTCTCCCCTCTTGCCCCTCTATCAGTGCAAAACACTCTTTTCTTTATTTCCCTTACCTCCTTTGTTGCACACGTTTAGATGTATTGAGCAACTGCTTTTTATATTCCTATCCTTCCTATTCACACTCAAAAAGAGACTTTAAGTTGCCATTGCACAACCTTTTTCAAACTCCTAGTCCTCCTTTCCCCAATGCAATATCAATTCGAAGAAGTAATAATGAAAGCTCCTAGATTTGCATTTACTTCCTTTCCACTGAGATAGCAGTCACCTCTTCACTTGCTGCTGTTCCTTTCCTGGATGTCTGCTTCTGCTATGACAGGTGCATATCCTTTGCCCGTTTGAGGAAGTGATGTAGGAACCCCTGGTATAAAGGAAATCATGGACCAGGGGTGGGTGGGACCAGTCCAAGTCTTCCAGAAACAATCAGGTAGCTGAGGCCTCTGGTCAGACCATTAGCACCCTTCCCCACTCTACACTCAAAACTTTGCAGCTAGTGAAGGCAGCAATTCTACTCAAAGCCCCCAAATAGGTTTGCTACCAAAGAAACAGGACTCAATTCAAACAGCTTCACCAATAATGCATCAAAATAGGCTTGGAATTAGAAGATATATATCTCAATTCAAAGAAACAGATCCAGTTAAATCACACCAATTATATTTTAAAATAGAAGAAATAGGCATCCACAAATGCAGCCTGCCACACAGTGAATCATCAAACAAATGAGCCCACTTATAGCTACCAAAACAGCTTTCAAAATTCAACAGCTCCAAACAATACCCTACTAGCCCTTAGTAGTAAGAAAAATAAATAACCTTCTACCAAGTAAAATCCACAAGAAACAATGTAAAACAACAAGAAGAAGCTACTGTATTGTAGATATGATCCTGTCCCCCATACCTCTCAACCTCCTGCCTCATAAATCAGGGACAAGGCTTAAAAAAATCAGGGACAAAGGCCACAAATCAGGGACACATTTTTAAAATTGGTGATATCTACTCAGGAAGCTAGCAGAATAAGGGACTCAGTGTATAATACATTTTCTGAAGAATAAGAAGTCTGTAACTTTATTGTTTGACATAATTTTATTCTTACAATCATCACTATTTAGTCAGGGAACACAGATTTTGGGAGGGACAGACTAAAAATTTGAGGTGAAATCAGGGACATCACTGAAAATCAGGGACCCTTGAGAGGTATGCTTTCCCCTTTCTAGTTCCTGAGTTATTTCAGGTTACTAATTTCTGAGTGTACCAGTGCAATATGTTGCAGACATGTATATGTCACTTAGGTTAATGTACAATATGTCCATTGTTTACAGGTCTGAAAGTGAGTTATTTCAGGTTGCCCCTGAAAAAGGGACACGCTGCCTCAGGGGACTAACCGGTAATCAAAATTTAAATAAATAAATATTATCAAACAAAATGCACATGCATGCATGTAGAAACATAGAAACATAGAAATTGATGGCAGATAAGGGCCACTTGGCCCCTCAGTCTCCCATTTTCCCTACCTACATTATCACTGCAGCCCCTACTTGATCTACAGCTCTTTCTCCCTCCTTCCTTTCCACTATAGTTCTCTTGTGCCAGTCCCATGCTTTCTTGAACCCACCACTGTTTTAGTCCCCACCTTCTCAGCTAGAAGGATGCTCCGGCAATCCATCACTCTTCTATGAAGAAGTACTTCCTCACATCATCACTCCTGAATTTACCTCCCCAGCTTCTTAGCATGTCTGCCTGTTCTTTTTTTCCCAACTCTGTTGTTCACCTACCATTCAGGGCATCTCTCGGCTGTACTCACTTGACCTTCAGCCCTAACAGCCTGTTGAACCACTTCGAACAGTAATGTCGGTATCAGGATCCCAGTCTCTCCTGGGCCTCTTGGAAGGTCAAGGATCTCAGAGTACAGTCGGGGTTGTAGCAGGCAATGGGCATGTGGAGCCTCGATCTCTGGAGGTCAGCATTGCCTTCCCTGGCTGGCAGGGGTTTTTCTTGATTTTGTTCCCCTCCCCCAGGTTTGGACATGCAATGCATCCAGCATGGGCATGCACGCTCCTGTGCGTGCCCACAAGATTGCCACCACAACCAATCCCCTTGGTTGCTGGATCTCCGACTTGCTATGCTTCTACCAGCCACCAGAAGCCATCAGAGCCTGGGATCAAGACCCCTCCCTCCCAGGACAGGAGAAGTCCTCAGATGCTCAATCCTGTCTTTCCCTGCCAACCCCTGATGGCCCAAGCTCGCTCCTGAACCAGGTCGCCAGTGTGGCATGAGGGTGTGGCGTATCCACAGTGCCACCTGGCCAGCTTGTCCTCTTGTTCTTTTTTTCTGAAAATACTTTCCTCCTGTACAATAGTCACTTATATGAGATATTTAAAGCAGTAGACTTTAGTAGTAGTAGATTTTATTTCTTTGTGGCACCTTTCCCCGGAAGCTTAGGAAGCCATTAAATGGAATCAACCATAAATAATAACATATCAGACACAATTTCAAATAACATTCACAGTAATTGATAGATTCCCTAAAACTTATGAACATGCGGATACAAACAATTTAATCCCTGAATGCTTTGTGGAATAAAAATATTTTTAAATCTCTTTTAACTATGTCTATTGAGGTGGCCTCTCTCAGGTGGCCAGACAGTGAATTCCAAAGGACCGGCACGGCAACTACAAGAGCAGTCCCCAAAGATTTAAGCCTAACTCTGGGACCTCCTGGAGCCCTCCCTCTCTGAAACAGAGACAGTGTCTCGGGGCATGGGATACAGGAGCTCTCTTGAGGTAACCAGGACCCAGCCCATGCAGGGCCTTTAGGTTAATAACCCTATTTTAAAGGAGATGCACCAGTGCATCAGCAGCCAATACAGTTCATGCAGCACTGGCATAATATGACATGATCTAGGAAGACCTGTCAATAGCTGTGCTGCAGCATTCTGCAGTAGCTGAAGGTGCCACGGTGCACCCCCTCTGACCCTGAGATAGACCTCTTTGAAGTAATCAAGTCTCGAGTTAACAAACACATGTACCAGTGTGGCCAGGTCGCTGGGTGGGACAAGGCCTCTGTCATATCCCACTGTTCCTCCTCTCTTCCATGGTGTATGTACTGAGGTCCTTTTGTCTCTCTTCATAGAGCTTTTGATGTAGACCCTGCACCATTTTAGTTGCTGTCCTCTGGACCACCTCCACTCTGTTTACATTCTTCTGGAGATGTGGGGCAGGATTTTTCAAATGTGATGCAGGGGTGCAAGGCTTGTGTTCTGCCCTGTACCATGCCACTTTGGTTATGGCAGTGTGCCAAGCTCTTCCCCTGCAACTGCACCCGATTTTACAATCTCTGGTGCAGTTGCGACAGTTTACACGTTTTACCGCAGCTTGCACCAAATATTTGGTGCAAGTTTTGTAAAATGGCTTCAAGGAGTGCCACATGGCAGACCAGAAAAAGTTGGTCTACCTTGAGGCAGTTGCCACATGGGATAACAAATCCCATTAGATCACTGCATGCTGCATATCATTGGTGCACCAAGGCTTGTGGTGATCTAGGAGTTTTGAAAATCCTGCCTGTGGTCTCTAGAACAGGACACAGTACTCTAGTTGGGGTTTTAATAGTAAACTACATACAAGGCCCCTGGAATTCTGGGATTCTGCAGTTGCGGAATGTGCCACAGAATTTGCATCTTGCCTCAGAATATATATAGTGCCGCTAGAATTAATTGTTTTGGTGAATTTTCATATAAATATACTGTTTTTCATAGTGTCAGGCTTTCTTCCCAGCTCGTTTATCCTGAAGCCCCTCCTCTATGTTCAGCATACGATGTTGTTGATGACATCACATCACATCATATTCAGCCAATGACAGGACTGCTTTCTGCCAGAGAAATGAATAAATCATGCTGCAGAAATCAGAAAATGCTGCAAGAAGTCAAAAGAGCCCTGCCGTAGAAATCAGAAAATTCTGCCACAGTACACCAGGGCCCTGACTATATAGAGGCAACACCACCTCCCTCCTTCTGCTGGTGATACCCTCCTGTGCACCCCAGCATCCCACTAGCCCTCCCAACTGCCTTGTTGCACTGTCTGGCCACCTTTAGATTATCAGTTATGATTACCCCAGGTCTCTTTCCTGCTTGGTAGTCCTATGTGCCACTCCACTAATTTTGTACTTTCTGCACCCTAAGGGGGCTATTCACAATCTATGTGCAATTTGTGTGTAAAAGCCTGTGCATCCTCCACACCCCAGGACAGGCACAGACCGGTAGGTAGTCATCATTGCTGGCTGCCTGTCTGTGGCCCCGCCCACCTGGTAAACAGTCATGTGGAGATGGCATGGAGCTGAGCAGGGACAGAGTGTGGGGCACAGGAGGGCGACCAATAGGGTGCCTATCCAGGGTCCCACAGTGGACCCCCTGCCACATGGGAGCAGGGGACCATGGGATGGTGCTGCTTGCTCTGGGAACAAATACTGGGTGTTTGCCTGAACAGGTGCCCCCAGACAGCCAGTGGACTGGTGTGGCAGTGTGACATGGTCCTGATATAACCGCTGATGGTATGTGTCCACTGGGGGGGGGCACTTACTCTTATGGCCTGGTCCCAGTGGCATGCCCTGGCCTAGCGCTCTGCACCTTAGTGAACGTCAAGGAGAGTGGGCTCACCCCTTGAGACACCCTCAGACTGCCCGAGGTGTGGAGCTGTGGGATTGGGTGGAGGATCATGTGTGCATGGGATTGCACACCTGTAGTGAATGCTGCCTGGGGGGCCACAGGACCCCACTATGCAGCATTCCGTTATAAGGTTGGGTGTGTGGGCACTGCACACCTCTGTACATAGAGCCCTAAATGCATTATTTTGTACTTTCTTGCATTGAAACTCAGCTGCCCTACTCTTGATGACTCCTCCAGTTTTTTCAGGTCTCTGCTCATCCTTTCCAATCCCCCAGAGTGTCCACCCTATGGTAGATTTTCATGTCATCCAGAAAGAGGCAGACATTAAACAGGCCCAGTCCCGACACTGATCCCTGAGGTACCTTGCTGGTCACCTTTCCTTCCTCACAGTGAATTCCATTTACTACCACCCTCTCTTGCCTGTCCCCTAGCCAAATCCTTGTACAGTTTACCACCTTTGGACCCATTCCTAAGCTACCCAGCTTGCTTACTAGTCTTCTATGTGGAATGGTGTCAAAAGCCTTACTGAAATCTAGGTAGGCCACTTTCACTGCTCTGCCCTGATCTAATTCCTTTGTCATCCAGTCAAAGAAATCTAACAGATTCATTTGACATGACCTCCCCTCAGTGAACCCATGCTGCCTTGGGTCATGTAACCCACAGGATTCAAGATATTCCACAATCCATTCCTTCAGCAATGATTCCATTAACTTTCCCACCACTGATGTCAGGCTGACTGGCCTATAATTGCTTGCATCCTCCTTGCTCCCACTTTTGTGACATGGGACTACGTCTGCCCTCCTCCAGTCCTCCTGAACCACTTCTTTTTCCAGTAAGTTGTTAAATAGAACTGTCAGAGGTGAAGTCAATATTTCCCTGAGCTCCCTTAAAATCCTTGAATGTACCCCATCAGTTTGTAAACCTTCAGATTAGTGAGTCCCTTCAGGACTCTCTCCTGTGAAAAAGTACTAGTGTTGTTGGCCCAGTGGCACTAAGGGTTGAGGCCTTGAGCACCTTACATCTCCCACACTGGTGGACCCAAGTTAGGGAAACGAGCTCTGGCTACTGGGGGTTGGTTGGGGGAGAAGGCTGAGAGAGAATCGAGTGACTGCCTGGCAGCTCTCCTATCCTCTCCTGGATTGGGAAGCAAGCCTTCCCAGCTCTTGGTTGCCACTGAGTAGAGGCTTGGTGGCACTGCCAAGCAAGTGGGCGCTTGGTGTTAGAGTGGGGTGGGTGGAGTGAGGTCATCAGTTCCAGAATGCATGCACACCTCCACGTGCATGCACGACTGTTGCCAAGGCCTGGGGCAGTTAGGGAGTGAGAAAAGTAGAAGGAGCCATGTCCCCCCATCGCCGTATGTATAGGCCCTTGGAGGACTCTTGGGGTTCTGCTCCATGAAGATCTCTGCCAGTGCAATGGTAGGAGGAGCAACAGACCAGACTGGGCCAAGCTGGGGCCCAAAGGTAAGGAGTAGGTGGTAATGGGTTGGCAAAAGCTACATGAAAAAGAAAGGAAAAGGACTAGAGTCTACCTCACTCCCTCCAAAGCTTCTGTGGCTTTTGTGATCCCTCCCATTCTCCTTCCTCTGTGAAGCCTGAACAAATGTTTTTGTTAAGGATCTCTGCCTCTTCCTTGTCAACCTCTGCACAGTCCTTCCTGTTCCTTTTTAACCTTACTATTCCTGCTCTGACCGTCCTGTTTTCACTTACATACCTAAAAAATATATTGTCCTCTTTTGTTATATCCTGGGCTGTTCTCTCTTCAGTTTGTGCCTTTGCACGCTTTACTGCCTTCCCTGCTTCCCTCTGTTTCCCTGAGACATATCCCTATCCTCCTCCCTCTGCAGCTCCTTGTACCTTCTGAATGCTACACTTTTAACCTTTACCTTTTCAGCCACCTCTTTCAAGAGCCATAGCGGTCTCTTTTTCCTCTTGCTTTTGCTCACTTGTTTGCCACAGAGGTTTGTTGCTTTTACTATGCTCCCTTTTAGCTTCCTCCACTGTTCCTCCAATTTACCCAGGTCATCCCTGAGGCATTCATCCATCTTTATAAAATCTGCCCTCCTGAAGTCCTGGACCCTTGCCCTTGTGTGGTTTGATTATGCGGCTGTCCTTATATTGAACCACACCGTATAGTGATCACTGGTCCCCAGGTGACCTCCCATCTTGACATCTGCAACACTGTCCCTGTTAGTGAGTACCAGGTCCAGTATTGTCCCATCATCAGTGGGTTCACTGACTAGCTACCTGAGGAATGCCCCCTGCAGAGAGTCTAGGATGTCCCTGCTTCTAGCCAAAGCTGCTGCTGGGAGGCTCCAATCTACATCCAGCAGGTTGAAACCACCACCTGTTGCACCTTCCACTTTTCTGCCATCTTGCCAGTGGCTTCCACCAGTACCCTGTCTAATTCCTACTTCTTTGCTGGAGGTCACAGGACTTCTGCCTCCCCCTGTATTCCCTGCAGCTCCGTTACTTTTATGCTTTCCCTCACATAACCCCCTCCCTTTCCTTCAGACTTAAATTGCACATGCCTGTAAGTATGTATGTAAGTTCATTGGTGCTTGTGTATTGGTGGGTTCATTGGTCAGCGTGCCTATTACTGTGTGTATGCATTTGATGTTTATATGTGCATATACAGTATGTTTGTACTGTACATGTGCATCTCTGTCTGAATTGGTACATGCATCTGAGTATGTTAGTGTACGTGCATTTAAGTGTATCTTGATGTGTGTGCAGGTCTGCCTGTGTCTGTATCTATGCATGCATTCACTTGTGTGTGTATTGGTATGTGCATCTCTCTAGCCTAGTGCATTTGATGTTGATTGATGGGGAAAGCATATTAAACATGTTTTGCCTTACTGTGCACCAGATTTGTGTATGATTCTGTGTGTATTGGTGTGTGCATGCATTTGTGTATTTATTGATATATGCATGTATCTGTTTGTACATCTGTGCATGTATCTGTGTGTACTGCTGTGCATGTCTATTAGGGATGGTGAACCAGCTCGTCTAAAATACTGAGCCAACCAGAACATGCCAAATCATTCATAAACAAATGACTTCAACACTTTCGTCTGTTGGATCAGTTCAGACAGCTGTTGAAAAGGGAAATGCAGCGTGAGAAGTGCCAGAGCAGGAGGAACCTACAGGACGGACCAAATATAAGACTCTGTTTCCTTAATGGATGGCTGAGCTGTCCATCTCTAAGGTAGCACCTGGTTAGGTTGCTGCTCTTGCAACCCATGAGGTCCACCTTAGAGCTACGCTGAGGAATTGGGACAGAGAAGGGCAGCAGCTTCTGTAGGCTGCTCTGTGCTGCGTTGGATTTTGTGTGCTTGACCTTGCTGCTTTAAAGTTTTTATTTGCCCCATGGGTAACAGAGAAAAAGTTGACTCTAAAATAATGAAATAATTATATATATATATATATATATATATATATATATATATATTAGAGCAAAAATCTCAATTTAATGCATTAGTTAGGGTTGTTCCACAGCAACAGAAGTGAAGAAATTTGGTGTTAGGGTTAAAAGTCCCCCTTGGACCCCCCTGCCCACACTCCAAACCAGCAACAGGGTGCGTGTTTGGGTTGCCGGCCCTAACTCTCACCCCATCAGATGTGTGAAGAAGCAGAGATATTGGAGAATGGGGTGAGAGTTAGATCCATAATCCCCAACGCGCACCCCAGTGCCAGTTGGGAGTTTGGGCGGGGGGTCCAAGGGGGGCTTTCAACACTAACACCGAATTTCCTCACTTTTGTTGCTGTGGAACAACCCTAACTAATGCATTAAATGGAGTTTTTTGCCTCTAATTTCCCTTCTTTTTGAGAAGTATAATGAGAAATAATGAATGTAATGTGGAGGTGGGGCTCCCGCCACGTGATGTTTTGTCACATAGTAACACGGTGCCCGCAAACACAAATAGTAATGTGTATGGTGATGCAAACCAAAACAGAAAGATAAACAGTACTGTAGACAGAAATGGTTAAAATAACGCAAACGCAAGCGCAAATGGAAACACGAAGGGTAACGTACATGGTGCTGTAGACGGGAACAGTAAGTGAAATGGTTACGGAACCACAAGCAGAAGCAGTAAGGGTAACAGTAATGTAAGGGCACAGGCTAGTTTTCCCAAAAAGCTGCATAGAGAAAGACAGTGAGTACAAAGAATGTATGCATAATAATGGGTCTCGGAGCAGAAAAAGAGGAGTTGGAATAGTAAATTGCTTATATCTCAGGAACCGTAAGACGTAGAAAAACAATTTAAAAGTCATACGATTTATGCCTTCCCTGGCTAGTGTTGTACCATTTTCTGATGAAAAGTCCATATCTCACACCGTTTCCAAGATACGGGCCTTGAAAGGTGCAACGAACACCGTAATGTTATCCTATGGGAAAAAAAGAGAAGTTCGGAGTGCCATAACTTTCTCTCCCTGTAATATTTTTTCACCAAACCAGTAAAGGCAGATCTATGGGATGTTGGCTTTGTTCTCTCAAATTTCAGCGCAAAGACCAAACTGTTGTTTTGCAGCAGGGTGGAAAGGATTCCTGTAATGTGGCGGACTCATGTAATGTTATTCTATGTGAAAAAGCATCAACTTTGGAGTGCAAGAATTTTGCCGCCCTGTAATATGTTTTCACCAAAAAACTGAAAGGCACATCTGTTAGCTATTGGCTGCATTCCCTCCAAATTTCAGCCCAAGAGACCAAACTGTTCTTTTGCACCAGGTGCCAAAGAATTGCTGTCATTTTCACACAGCCTGGAAAAGTACTGTTGAACTTTGCGAAACCTTTCGCAAATTCATTCTACACTGTCACAAGTGCGAAAGTACTTTGTGAAAGTACTTTTTCCAGAAATCTGAAAAACATATTTCTGGGGTGTTTTACCCCAAAATAAAGACATGCCTAGCACCCTCATGGTCCGACTAGGTGAATACAAAAAAAATTAGGTTGCTAGAGAGTCCCAAATTTAAATGCCAAGTATTTTTCTGATGACCAACTGAAAACAAAATGGCGGATTTGCAGCAGTAAAAGGGTCATTTGCCAAAGTAAAAACTGCATTTGCGACACTGTCAAACTTTTTGTTAACTTTTCCCATTGACTTATAATGGGAACTTGTTTTTTGAATAACTTTTGAACTATTTAATATTTTTTCACGAAATCTTCAAAAGGCACATCGGGAACCCTGGCCGCATGTTCCCTGAAAATTTTGGACTGGTCACTCAAACCGTGCAATCTCTAGAGATGACCAAAGAATTCCAAAAAAGCGTAAATGCGCGTGCAGATCATGCTTAATGACTCCGTTGCCGTATGCCTGAACAGTACGGAATTTGGCAGATCCCAAGATCTATGGTTCTTGATCATGTATTCCAAATTTCAGGTAAATCCGTTGAATGTTTGCAAAGTTATTAAGGTGCAAAATTTAGGTTTAACATGTAAATGGCTCATCAACCCTAACTATGGTAGCACTACCATACTACCATAGTATTTATATATGTGTATATATATATATATATATATATATATATATATAGTACTAAACTAAAAGAAAACAATTGATGAGAAGTTGGGGGTGGGCAGTAGGTAACTGGGAGTCGGGACTCGGGAGGGATTGAACTGAGGACAGGGTGTGAGGTCAGGGATTGGGGTGGGAAGGGGTAAGTTATTGTTGCAGAGGAGACTTGGGGAGGAAGAGAAGAACTTGGAGGAGACTGGGGCAATGTTGTGAGAAAGAACTTGAAGACAGAGTGCTGCAGACAAGAAAGAAGAAAACAAGAGGTTGAAGAGAGACTACACTATTAAGTGCCAGAGCCAGACTGCCCATTTTGTGATGGGAGGGGTAGTAGTCTAGCAGAGGAGGTTAAGTCTGTTGAACTGTACCAGTGTGCCACCCAATACCACACCACTCCCAGTAAGCCTTCTTGCTGTTTGCCCAATTACCCCCCAACAACAAGTCAGCTGTCTCAGTTCTCCTGCCTGTGCTCAGTCACTTCAGTGGGGATTTCTTTTATTTTCTATAGTATACAATCTGTGTGTGTGTAATAAAAAATCTGCCAGGCCAGCCAGTTGTCACCATCAGTGCACTAGTGCCACGTCTTGCATACTGTGTCACCCCCAGAAGTCAGTCATCTGTCATCTTCCTTCCTTCCTGTGCTCACTTAGTGGGGTATAAGCTTTGGCTCAGTGGGCAGAGCATTCATAGATACATAGATACATAGACGGTGTCGGCAGATAAGGGCCTATGGCCCACCCAGTCTGCTCATTTGAGCTTGTAAGTTCAGTTTATGTTTTCCTAGAAGTCTGTTGCCCCTTACCCCTGACCTCCAGAATTCCTTTATGTCTATCCCATGCATTCCTAAATCCCGTGATTGTTCCCCCCACCACTTCCTCTGGCAGGGTGTTCCACTTGTCCACCACCCGCTCTGTGAAGAAATTCTTCCTCATGTTTCCTTTGAATCGTCTCTCCTCCAACTTCATCCCATGCCCTCTAGTCCTGGGACATCTTTTCACTTAAAAATAGTGTATTCCTGCACCCTGTTCCTCCCTGCGAGATACTTGTATGTCTCTATCATATCCCCTCTCTCCCTCCTCTCCTCCAGGGAGTACATATTCAATTCCTTCAACCTGTCTTCATAGGACTTGTGATGCAATCCATGTACCATCTTTGTTGCCCTCCTCTGAACCTTCTCTACCCTGTCTATGTCCTTATGTAGGTATGGTCTCCAGAACTGTACACTGTACTCCAGGTGGGGCCTCACTAGTGTCTTGTATAGTGGAATTATGACCTCCCTTTTCCTGCTGGTGATGCCCCTGCCTATACATCCCAGTATCCTATTTGCTTTACCTGCTGCCTTGTCACACTGTTTCCTACCTTGAGGTCATCAGAGATGATAACCCCAAGATCCCTTTCCTGCTCAGTGCATGCTATATCCTCACCCCAACTGATATATTGTACCAGGATTTTTGTGCCCCATATGCATTATCTTGCACTTCTTTGCATTGAATTTCAACTGCCAAACCCCTGACCATTCTTCAAGTTTCTGCAGGTCCCTTCTCATTCTGTCTACACCCTCTGGTGTGTCTACTCTGTTACAGGGCTTTGTGTCATCGGCGAACAGTGAAATTCTGCCTTCTAGGTCCTGTGCAATGTCACTGATGAAGATGTTGAATAGGATCGGTCCCAGCACTGATCCCTGTGGTACCCCACTGATCACTCTTCCTCTGTGGAGTGACAGCCATTTACCACCACTCTGTGTCCTGCCACCCAGCCAGTTACCTACCCACCACACTACTGTCCTGCCTACACCCATATTCCCCAGTTTGTGTAATAGTCTTCTATGTGGCACAGTGTCAAAGGCCTTGCTGAAGTCCAGATAGGCCATGTCCACTGCCCTCCCCTGATTCACCTCTCTAGTCACCCAGTCAAAAAATTCAATGAGGTTGGTCTGACATGACCTCCCCTTGGTGAAACCATGCTGTCTTGGGTCCTGTAGTCCATTGACAAGCAGATGTTCCACCAATCTCTCCTTCAGTAGTGCTTCCATGATCTTCCCCACTACCGAGGTGAGGCTGACTGGTCTGTAGTTCCCTGCTTCCTCTTTGTTCCCGCTTTTGTACAAGGGGACTACATCTGCTGTCCTTCAGTCTTTGGGTACCTCCCTGTTTCCAGTGATCAGCTAAACAGGATAGCCAGAGGTTCAGCCACCACCCTCTTAGTTCTTTAAGGACCCTGGGTGCACCCCATCTGGCCCCATTGCTTTATCAACTCTTATTACTTCCAGTTCCTTCAGGACTCTTTCTCGTGTAAAGGGACTTGTGTCCATTTCTGCACCATTCTCACCCCTTGTACTCCCTTCAGACCCATTATCCTCCTCTTCCTCAGTAAAGACTGAGCAGAAATACCTGTTCAATATGTCAGCTTTACTGTTGTCATCCTCCACGTGGTCCCCATCCTCCCCCTTCAGTCTCACTATCCCTCCCTTTGACTTTCTTTTTTCCATCATATCACGTGGAATAAATGAAAAAAATATCCTTGGATGGAAAACGTACTGTGTCAGAGACAGGTTAGGCCAGGAAGAGTCTCTGAATCTGTGTGGGTAGCAGCAGCGCCTGCAGCATCATCCTTAGTGTAGGTGGTGTGTGAAAGAAATTATGTGTCTTTTCGTCTTTTGGATGGGACATTAAACCGAGGTCCCATCTGCCTGGATTGGTGGTAGTTCAGGTGGATGCTAAAGATCCCATGGCACTTTATCGAAAAAGAGTAGGAATTTTATTTAAACAACAAAACAAATCAAGACAAAACTGTGTTGCTATGCACAAAGGAAAAATATATATCACAACAAAAGCAGCTAAGTATTACAATCATACATAAAAGAAAAATAGGGGAAATGTGTACATAACTACATCAGAAAACATAACAACAATCTTGTAGGTAGTTCAAATACATTGCCAACAGCATTATTGCTTGCAATTAATTGTCACTAAAAAAGATTATAGAAATCCATAACAATTTTGAGTTGTTTACCTTTTTCACATTCAATAACCTACCTAAATAATTTCTCAACAACATACATCTATCAAAGCTGAAGAAGTTTTACAGGAATCTTCA
This sequence comes from Neoceratodus forsteri, assembly GCA_016271365.2. Lineage (NCBI taxonomy): Eukaryota > Metazoa > Chordata > Ceratodontiformes > Ceratodontidae > Neoceratodus > Neoceratodus forsteri. Next base: position 582,817,357 of record CM028133.1, read on the forward strand.
TAAATAATCAAATTCATTCCATAAAATCCCAACTATATGATGAAAGTTGATGACTTTCCTTAATCTTCAGTTTCCCACTTCAGACTCTACTATACAGACCAAATTAAGGAGTAATGATCTGTTGTTGTAGTAAAAATCTACATCTGCTAATCCAAATCAATACAAAAAAAAGAATGTAAGACTTGTAAGTGCTATACATACCCTCAGGCAGTCCTATCTGAAAGAAGCCATAATATAAGCTATCTTTCATTGGTGGAAACAACAGATCATTCTTCCAACATTCTTTCAGTATATCCCAAAATTCCTTAGCATAGTAACAATCAAAATACATATGGTCCATAGTTTCAAGAAGAGATACACATTTTTCTCTCGGGCAGAAACGCTCCCGCATTGACTTATGTTTCTGATTACTACGAACGTTCACCTTACCATGAATACCCAACCAAGAAATATCCCACATATTTTGTGGAATTCGGGGATTATGTAAACAGAAATCTTTAAACGTATCTCCATAGAAAGAGTTGAAAATGGTGTGTTGTAAGAAAATTGCCTTAAAACTGAATTATATAGTCCTTTCCTAGATAATGTCTCAACTACTCCCCACGTTATACCCCAACATTTTATTTTATCAAACACATCTCTCCAAACACACATTAATGGAGGCGATATTTATTTTGGTGGAGAAACACACCATTTCTCCATTCACATAACACACCCTGCTTTTTAAGTAACACGTCCCACATCTTGGAACAACTTCTTACGACAGGAAGCAAATTTAGGTATAAAAAGGTCATAAAGAAAAACAGAATGGGATTTATCATTCCCAAACCCCCATCTTTTACAGCCAGATACAAAATGTTTCTCCTAATAGGGTTAAGACGGCTGCCCCACACCCGACAAAAGAAACATCTCATCAAAGCAGTTTCCATTGACCTAGATATTAAAAAAATATTACTTAAAAATAAAAAAACAGATGTCAAATAAGTTTTAATTAAATAAATTTGTTTCTTTTAGATAATTTGTTTCTGTTCCAGTTAGCACTTTATTGTTACCCTCCGCTAAGCCAATTTCCAATTATCAATTTTTCATCTTTACCCCAAAATATATTCCTAAAATTTTGCAAGGTTGGCATTCAATCCAAAAGTTACCCACTTTAGACGGAGTTTCTGGAAACCCTGAAATACTAATAGATTTAGTGTTTGCCCTGTATGAGCACCCATGATCGAACCTAATTTAGTAATTGTATCACAAGCTAACATTATTGCTTTTTGTCAGGCAGTATAAGGCATATATCATCATTTAGGCAAATATATAGAGTCCAAAACAATGGCTCTTATCAAAGGGGATCTGTTAAGTACCCGCAATAATGGGTCAATGCAAAGCGTATAATAAGGGTCTAAGTGGGCACCTGTCTAACTCCCTCATGACTCTATGTGTCCTCCTTTCCATCCATTTTCTAAGGGAACCACATTGGCCAGTGCATAACATATCTGCACCCATTGCACAAACTGTGCGGTATAACAAAAGCTGTCAAACACTCCTAAACGTAATCCTGCAATACCTCATCAAAAGCCTTGCTTGATCTAGGCTCACTAAGAAACCATCTAGTCCTTCAATTTTACTCATTTTAAAGACATGATTTCCTAAGGAGAATCAATGCGCAGTTATTTTCCTTCCAGGAACAGACAGAATTGTGTGTTAATTAAATCTGGCATTACCATAGACAAACAATTCCCTAAAAGTTTAGAAAATATCTTAAAATCCACATTTAATAAAGTCAAAGGTCTCCAATTGTCTATATCAGTGCGATTTCCCTTCTTAAAGAGAAAAACTCGTAATCCTTCGTACATTTGAGTCGGCAAAATCATGTCAGAAAGGAAAGAATTATATAATGCCAATAGTTCTTTCGGCATTAATTTCCATAAAAGTTTATACAGTTCTCCTGATAAACCATCAGAGCCTGGAGAAACCCCATTCTTAAGTGTGACAATTACAGACCCCAATTCCACCTCTGAAAAATCAGATAACATTGCAGTTTGTAAATCCAGTTCCACACGTGGAAGATCAGCTGCTGCCAGCAGCTGTGGTGTAAAGTTGGAATCACAATGCAAAGCACCAAAAACCTTATCAATATGATGATCCAAAAAATCCATAATACCTTTGTTATCAGATAATAAAATATTATCGTTCCCTTTTAAACTAGAAAAGAGACGTTTATCTGTTCTAGATTTACAAGCTAAAAAGGGATTAACTTGAGCTGTTTTCCCTTGTGTCCCAAAAGATTGTTCTCTAATTAGAGAATCCATACAATTGTATTGAAATGGTAACATTAAAATTTTAGTTTGGGCATACTTTTAGATAAATCTAAACCATATTCATTCTGACTAGATATTAATAATTGCAAAGAATGCGAAGTGACAAATATTCCTTTCTTTTTGATGCTGCCATTAAATGGCCCTGGGACTGAAGTATCCTATTAAACAAAGTTTAAAGGCTTCCCACTAACCCACCTTATCCTCATGCAAATCAATTGTAGTGATGTGATCTTGTATAATTATCTCCAGGTCTTTTTTATAATCGATGGGACATTTAAGAGGGAAGCATTCAACTTCCAAAATCCTGGCCCTTTCCTCCTATACTGTGGAAATCCATTGTTATTCCAATCAGAATATGGTCTGAAGTCTCAATTGGTACATAGAGTCACTTATTAAAAAGCAGAGATTTTGTAACAAAAATAAAATCAATATGAGATGCTAAACCACCTTTAAAACAAGTGGGCTTTGCTGAATTCCTCCCAGTTTGATGGGAATCTTTCAAACCCGCTAAAGAGATGATGTTTGACAAACAGGACTTATCACAATACTGTTTCCCTTTTACATTTTTTTGCAAAACATTTCTGTTAAAATCTCCACAAAAAAATACATACCATCCCGTATGCAAAAAAGTTTGTATCTTCTGCAATAACTCTATCCTCAATGATTTCATCTGTGGACCATAGATTGATATCAACCAACAAGAAAAACCATTTACAATGACATCTATTAACAACGCATGACCAGGCTTGATGTCAACCAGTCTAATGAGTTGAACATCCGACATAGTAAAACATATGCCAATTCCACTACATCTTTCTTCCCCAAATGACCAGAAAGTAGGTCCCAACGCCATTGTTTACCTGCCCTAACTATCTCAGAAGTTGTATAAATGAGAATCTTGTAGCAGAAAAAATATCCTAATAAAGAAAGGATACCAAACGTTGTTAAATGTTTGGTATGTGATTTATACTATTCACATTTAAGGATGCAACTGATAAAGAAAAAGGTTTAAGGAGGGGTTAAAATTGCTTGTTACTAGACCTAGTAACCTGTTTTCTGGCTTCTGGTTGTTTATTTCCTGTAGAACTGCTCAGGACAGGGGGTAAAGGAGTTGTAACAATCATGTTAATATCTGAAACAGGAATAGGAAGGGCAACTTCTACCTGGTCTCCCCACAAAGAGAGAACCGAAAATCTATTTTCCAAAGGCAGGGGGGATACAGGCAGAACACCGTTACCAATCCTCTCAGGAGAAACTGAACTAAAGATAGGGACATGTGCATCTACGTTTTCCCCTTCTTTACCTGGGCCTACCATTTTAGACAAAAAACGAGATTCTGTACCCAGTGTTGCAGGAGCCCTTTGTGGAGACCCTAAAGGTGTCGCAAATGGAGTTTCCTTTTCTCCCCTACTAGATTCTGAGATCGAATATAATGGAACAACTATCATGTGTTCAACTGATGAAACCTCTTCTATCGGGTTCACAGAAACCGATAAGTTAGGGGCGCCTTGGAAACCAGAATTTCTGTCCTCCAAGAAAATCCACCCTCCCCTACCTCTCGCCTACCTCGATACATGGGCCTAACTCTATCCCTTCCTTGTCAAGTGGGATTCCTAGCTTGTGTTAAAAATGCTCCTGGTCAGAGGATTCTTCTGTGTCTGTATCTTTCCATGGACAATCTGCAAAGGAATGGTTAGTTTCACTGCATAAGTTACAAGCTGAAGGTGCAATGCAATCATTTGCTAAGTGACCCAACATGCCACAATGGAAGCACTTAATTTGGTTGCATGATGTATTCAAATATGACAAAGACCCACATTTGAAACAGCTTTTAGGTTGACCAGCCTAAAAAATTATTCCCCTATCTCTACCCAAAAAGAAAGAACTGGGTAAATGCTGTACACCCTCATCATCCTGTTTCAATTGAACTCATACAGTCCAACCCCCTGTCCAAAAGCCATTCCCATCTAAAATGGGATGAGGTTTGTCTTGTACAAAACATCTTTTTCTAACCAAAACAAAATATTCATTATGTTCACTCCTTCATTCCTAAAAGGTTGTTACCGTTTTAATTGAAGGCTTCCTAATAAGGATGGCTTGAAATCTTTCCAATCTTCCTGATTCTTCAAGTCATAGCACAACCTCCAAAACTTGTCTAATGAGATGACCGAACAAAACCTGTTGTCATAATAGTTATCCCTGGGGTGAATAAATGCATATACTTTGGCTGGGAAAACCCATAGAATCGAGCAGTAAAATCTTCCCACCCAAAGTCTGTCCGGGCTGTAGGTGCCAGTCCACGATATCTCAGACAAACTAAGAACCTGCGTTTGGCTGATTCTACAGGTATTTTAAACAGTCCCACAAAGGATTTAGCACCCAAACCAACTGGTCTCACAGTACTCACAGTTTTACCTGCTGTAGTCCCTTCAACCAAAGACGGTGGACAAGAGACTGACTCGGTCATTGTAAACTCAAATCTGGGAGTAGGAATACCTGAAGCAGAACTAGTAGCCACACTGGGAGATTGAGGAGATGGGTTAACAGTGGTGTCTTGAGCATCTAAGAATTCAATAGCCTCACCTTGGCGTTGCGCATCCTCATTGCCCATAATCATAGACTTAGAAAGTTTTTCATTTCCAGTTAACAGCTTCACATTTTTGAGACCTTGTATCTGTATAGTAGTACCCCCGGGAATAGGAATATAGGGGTCCGGAATCCATTTTTCACCAGACCATAGCTACCCAGCTTGCTGTAAAGCATCACCAGGAGACCACTCCATTAAAGCACTGGAGTGTTCTGCCTTATTTAATGGGTTGTTGTCTTCATGTTGGGCAGACTTAGCTTGTAATTTCTCATCATTGCCACAATCCTGTTGTCCAAAGCGTTTCCCTCCAATAGTAAAAGGGCTATTCAGGGAAAGTTTCCTCTTACTGCGTTCAGCGTCCAGTTTCTTTTGGCAAGTTTGAAAATCCTGCTCCACTGTATTAATTAGGTCCATTAATTGAAGTTTTTTCCGATCAAGTTCTTCCTGGAGAAGTACTTCTACAGAGTTGTCCACATTCAAATCCAGTGCAGAGTCCATAGACTCCAGAGCCGCAGCTCCATTATTATCACTTGAAGATTTCCATTTCCCAGCACTTATCAACAGTGGTGAGTTCCTGAGCTGCTGATACACAACCTTCCTTGGCCACCACCTCCATCCGACTGAGGTCCTCCCCTGCAGACAGATGGACAGTGCCACCCATCTACAGAGTAAGAATTTCCCGGTGTCCTGGCCAAATTTATCCCATTCACTAAAATACACCAACAGCTTAATCTGATTTAATTTCAGTTGCTTACCATCTGTAGCCTGCCCTCCCAGTCGCTCCTGAAAAGGGACTTCTAGGCCAAGTGGGCTTACGGATCAACAAATTCAATAAATAAATAAATGTGTGTGTGCGTGAAATAAAATCTGCCAGCCAGTTGTCAGTGCACCAGTGCCACTTCTTGCAGGCTGTGTGACCCCTCCCCCCCAAGAAATCAGTCATCTGTCATCATTCATCTTCCTCCCTGTGCTCACTCAGTGGGGTATAAGATTTGGCTCAGTGGGCAGGGCATTCCATCACATCACATGGAATAAATAAATGAAATAAAATCCTTGAAGGGAAAAAGTACTGTGTCAGAGAGAGGTAGGACAGGTAGGGTCCCTGATTCTGTGTTGGTAGCAGCAGTGCCTACAGCATCACCCTTAGTGTTGGTGGTGTGTGAAATAAATTATGTGTGTGTGAAATAAAATCTGTCAGCCAGTCACCAGTGCCACTTCTTGCATACTGTCTGTATGACCCTCCCCCCAAAGAAGCCAGTGATCTGTCATCTTCCTCCCTGTGCTCGCTCAGTGGGGTATAAGCTTTGGCTTAGTGGGCAGGGCATTCTGTCACATCATGTGGGATAAATAAAAAAATCCTTGAAGAGAAAAATTACTGTGTCAGAGAGAGTTAGGACAGGCAGGGTCCCTGACTCTCTGTTGGCAGCAGCAGTGCCTGTAGCATTAGCCTGTAGCCTAGCTGGTGTGTGAAATAAATTCTGTGTGTGTGAAATGAAATCATGCAACCAGTCACCAGTGCCACTTCTTGCATACTGTCTATGTAATACACCCCCAAGATGCCAGTGATCTGTAATCTTCCTCCTGTGCTTGCTCAGTGGGGTATAAACTTTGCCTTAGTGAGCAGGGCATTCTGTCACATCATGTGGAATAAATAAAAAAATAAAATAAAATCCATGAGGGGAAAGTACTGCGTCAGAAAGGTTTAGGCCAGGCAGGGTCCCGGATTCTCTGTTGGTAGCAGCAGTGCTGGCAGCATCGCCCTTAGCACTGGTGGTGAGTGAAATAATTCTGTGTATTTGTGAGAAATCAAATCTACCAGATAGTCGTCCGTGCACCAATGCCACTTCTTGTATACTGTCTGTGTGACTCCTCCCCCCTTAGAAGTCAATCATCTGTTATCTTCCTCCCTATACTCACTTGGTGGGGTATAATCTTTGACAGTGGGCAGTGCATTTTGTCATATCATGAGGAATAAATAAAAAAATGTAAATAAATCCATTAAGGGAAAGTACTGTGTCAGAAAGGGTTAGGCCAGGCAGGGTCCCTGATTCTCTGTTAGTAGCAGCAGTGCCTGCAGCATCGCCCTTAGTGTAGGTGGTGTGTGAAATAAATTCTGTGAGAAATACAATCTTCCAGCCAGTCATCAGTGCACCAGTGCCACATTTTGCCTATTGTCCGTGCCCCCAGAAGTCAGTTATGTGTCATCTTCCTCCTGTGCTTGCTTCATGGGGTATAAGCTTTGGCTCAGTGGGCAGGGCATTCCATTATATCACATAGAATAAATAAAAAAAAAAAAACATGTTCACGGTCATCACTGTCATGATTATCGCATTTGGCAATATTTCTGGAAACTGTTCCATCCAATATCTGAAGCTACGGGAAGTGCTGCCCCTGTTATACGATTCCTCATCTTTACGACGAATCATGTTCACGGTCATCATGGTCATGAAGCAGCTCAGTTCCATCCAGTGTTTTAAGATCTGGGAAACACTCTCACTGTTACATAATTCCTCATCCTCACGAGTCATGACAATTTATGCTGACATTTATGATCATCACGGTCTTGAAGAAGCTTAGTTCCATCCAGTATCTGAAGCTCTGGGAAGTGCTGACACTGTTACACGATTTCGCATCCTCATGACGAATCACGTTCATGGTCACAGTCATCACAGTCATGAAGAAGCTCATTTCCATCCAGTGTTTTAAGCTCCTTGAAGTGCTCTCACTGTTACACAATTCCTCATCCCCACGACAAATCACGTTCACTTTCACGGTCATCACGGTAATGAAGGAGCTCAGTTCTATCCAGGGTTTTAAGCTCCGAGAAGTGCTCTCACTGTTACACAATTCCTGATTCTCATGACAAATCACGTTCAAGTTCACTGTCATCACGACCATGAAGAAGCTCAGTTCCAGCCAGTATCTGAAGCTCAGGGAAGACTGCCACTGTTACACAATTTCTCTTCCTCACAACAAATCATATTCACTGTCACCACAGTCATGAACACTTTCACATTCACAGTCATCATGGTCACAGTTTTCACATTTGCCAACTATTTCTGGGGCTTGTTTTAGTACCATACCACAGCAGTAGCAAACCCTTCCAGTAGCGACAGTATCCTCGACTCTGAGATACAAAATACTTACATTTTGTCTTCTTCAGAAAGAGAAAACAAGCATGATTATAACTCTTGAGTTTTTGTTGTCCCATTTGGGACATTACAAATAAATTATCCATTCTTTAAACACATACTATATTTTATTCAGTTCTCATAAAACAGGCATTACTAAGAAAGTACCTAAAGGGTGCATAACAAATTTTACTTCTGATTGTACTGACATAGAATCCTACAAAATACACCTACAGTACCTGTTCCATACTTCATGATTACAGAAAAAACTACTTTTTTAGTGCAACTCTGTTTTTTTCAATCTTCAGTTTCATCATGAATCAGGACAGCCAGTTATCATGTCACATCTCTCATGAGCCTTGATCCAGTACGATACTTCTGTAGTGTTCACATTCTGCATGAAGCCCTACTACAGATGGACTCAAACTTTTGTCCTCTCAAGCTGGCTGTACTTAATCCGGTAGCTATAATCTGAGCAAACATTGTTTGTAGCATGTGAGTTTCTCAGTCAGACAGTTCAGAGAAATACAGTTGTATGTATTTAAATTTTTTTCAATGGCAACTGTTTGTGGAGCTCAGTTCCATCCAGTTTCTGGTGCTCTAGAAGCACTTCCAGTGCCAGCATGATTCATCTCACATCATTACGAATCATGCTCACGGTCATCACTAATCACACTACTTTAACTTCCATTCACACTGGGCTGCAAACTTGGAGACCTGGGTTTGAATCCCACAGCCTCCACATGCATACTGTGTGAGCCTGAGCAAGTCCTTAACTTCCTTGTGCTCCCAGGTCACCTGGAAACAAGCTTTGACTTAATGTGCCTTTCCTGGTTAAACAATTTCCCCTTTCACTTTTGGTACAACCCTGTTTTTTTCTTTTTAATCTTCAGTTTCATCATGAATCAGGACACCCAGTTATCATGTCACATCACTCCACGAGCCTTGGTGCAGTACAATACTTCTGTTCGTGTTCATGTTCTGCAGAATAGTGGTTCAAAAATTAACACTTGTTGTGATCCATACCGAGAGTTGTTGCTGAACATAATTAGTGATATACATTACAAACACATTATCCCCTTCTACAAAAAGACACAAAAGACTGGTTTAAAAAAAATAGAAATCTGGGACTTGCCTGCCTTTGGACCATTGTCATCCTCCAGTAGGTACATCCACAGTCACATTATTCACACCTCATCTCATTTTACTACTCATGCATTTTAGTACTACTGAACAGTGGTTTAATTGCTTTTTTCTATAGATATGTTGACTAAAAGCTGTTTAAAATGATTTTTTCATATACAGTCGCCATAACTGGGCTGTGCAATCTACACTAGGAACACAATATTTGGACACGCGCTCCCCTCCCCTGCCCTTGTAAATGGGGCCCAGGCTCTTACCCTCATACTCACCCCGGACCCCTCTAGGGGCCCTCTCTATCTCACCACTGCCTATGTCCCCCCAAAGAACCAGCACCCAGCCCTGGTATCTTTAACTGACTATCTGGCCTCCCTCCACCATAAGGCTGAACAAATCCTAGTTGGGAACCTTAACGTAAATTGGCTCAGCACCTCCTCTTCCATGATCAGAGACTCATTTGCCGCCCAAGACCTGACGCAACTCATCACCCAGACCACTAGAATAAACCCTAAGAGAGGAACCAGCACCCTTTTGGATGTAATTATCACCAACCGACCCCCAAACATCCAAAACATCCAGGTCCTACCAGATTCCCTAAGTGATTACTCCCCTATCCTATTTCATTGGGCAGTCCCCAATCCCAAACCCAAAGCCCAGACCACCCTGCGCAGGTGCCTCCACCCTGGTGGGCTGCAAAAACTATTCCTCACCCAGATAAACTGGTCCTCCATTCATTGTGCAATCGACATTGACACTGCCCTCGCCTTCTTCTCACACACCTTCAATATGGCCTGTGATCTCTTTGCACCCTTCACCAAAATCCAATCCAAAAAGCAGAATGCACCCTGGGTTAGCCCAGCCCTTCTACAATTACTAAGAAATTGGGATAATCTCTTCCACCTTGCCACTGAAACGGGTCGGCTGTCTGATAGGCAGGCTTACAATGCAGCCCGGAATAAGTGCTCTTGGGCCGTCCGGAAAGCCAAGACCAACCATTACCAGGCCACCCTTACCTCCTCCTGGGGTTCGCCCCGGACTTTCTGGGATAATATTAAACAACTAAATGGAAAATCACACTCCCCTGCCCCATCCCAGCTCACTAGCAATGGCACTACCTCACCGAGCCTGCCACCATAGCTAACTGGCTCAACACACGCCACTGACCTTAGCTCAGTCCTCCCTAGTACTTCTTTGACCCTCCCAAACAACCTCCTCCTGTCCTCCAGCACCCAGCTTCCACCTGCGCAAGATTTCTGCCCAGGAAGCCAGACCCATCCTAATCAAAGCTTTGACTAGCAACAGTCCCGGCAGTGACTCATTGGACCCTAGTATCCTCAGGCTGGTGCTAGATGAAGTCTTTGCCCACTCACCAGCCTAATTAACTGATCGCTCTGCCTGGAACAATTTCCCATGGCATGCATAATCAGCCCATTCATAAAGGGGTGACAGGTCACCGACCAACAACTACCGGCCAATCTCCATCCTCCCCTCTATTAAAGCCCTGGAGAAAGTGGTGGCCATTCAAATCACTGCATATCTGGCTAAGCATAACATCTTATGCCCAGAGCTACATAGCTCCCCATGCTGGCATGCGTACCAGCACTGCACTAATTGAATTCTCCAACTTCCTACACTCCTCCCTGGATACCAGCTCCCTAGCTGGTGCAATGTTCATCAACCTCTCAAAGGCTTTCGACACCATCTCCCACCCTCTTCTGCTGAATGCTGTCTGCCTCACTGGTCTCTCGGCTGGCCCCCTAGCATGGTGCATGAGCTATCTAGCCGCTCGATCACAGTGTATTAAAATCAATGGGATACTCTCTGATACCCATCCCATTCCTCTGGGGTCCCCAATGCTCCGTCCTGGGCCCCTTCTCTTCTCACTCTATCTGAACACCCTGCCCAGTGCATGCCCTGGCAAAATTCTCCTGTCTCGCAGATGACGCTGTCCTTTTGCCACCACCACAATCCCGTCTCCCTTCAGGACACCCTACAGTAGTCTTTCTACAGTGCCAAAGCTTGGTTTAAGGGCGCAGACTCGTCATCAATCTTAAAAGACCAAAGCTATGCTCTTTCCCACCCCAAAACAAAGCTAGCAACCACCCACTCTATATCCTTCCTAGTACCAAACAGCCACTGGAACAAGTCTGCTCCTACAAATACTTTGGGGTTACCTTCGACTCAGCCCTCACATTTCACAACCACATTGATGCCCTAACATCCACCAGTAACACACGGCTTGGCATCCTCTTCCGCCATAGAACCTGCCTTCCCCCAAATGCGCTCCGGCTCGCTGTTACGTCTTCCGTATTGTCCCTTGTAGACTATGGTCTTACAGTCTATGAGTGCTGCCGACCGACTTCACTCAAAAATTCACTTAACCCTGAATAAAGCCTGCAGATTGATTAGTGGTGCCTCCAGGCTCATACACACCTGTCAGCTGTATGACGAGGCTAAACTCCTTCCCTGGATGAACGGCTCCAATATCAAACCTGCCTCCTCACAAAAACCCTACTGGGCTCTCCCTCCTGGGGTGTGGCATCCATCCACGGATCCCACCCACTATTACACATGGTCATCCAACAAGACCACTCTAATGGTTCCCCAGATCAAGAACCAGCCGTGGCCAGAGGTTCTTCTGCTACAGAGCCCCATCCTGGTTTAACTCTCTCCTGCCCCATCACCAATGCCACCACCACCATCTCTAAGTTCAAAACCACCCTTCGAAATCAACTCTTCAACACTCATAGCTGCTCCTGTCTCTGAAGGCAGCCTCCACCTTGACTTCTCATGGCAATGCCCAACGGGCAGCTCTCCACCTAGCCCTCCCCACCACCTCTTCTCGGTACACCATACCTATGTCTAACCTGGCCAGTGCCAGCTGTTTCGTGGTATGCCTATTAGATTGCTCAATTTTTGATACCAACTTATGTAACACCTGTTCTCAATTACTTGTACCCTGTAACCTAAATGTATTTTGTCTGACCGCAATGTGACGTGGCGCCTCTGATGAACGCCTATTTTTAGCAAACCTGTGCTATGTAACTTAAAACTCTATGTATGTCTTTAATGTGATGAGGTACCTTTGGAAACGAGCCTCTGGCTCAAAGGTTGTAAACTGAGTTCACAAATAAATAAATAAATAAATAATAAGGTTATAAAAGGTTCAGATAAGGCTTGGATAAGCATCCAAGCCTTTTTTGCTATCAGAACCTTTTAGAACCTCAGAACACAGGTTCTCCCATCCCTAATGTTTATCTGCATGTGTACAAGTGTGTACATGCATCTGTGTGTTGGTGTATCGTGCGATGTGCATGTTTTGATGTGTGTGTGCCTTGGTGCATATTATGTCTGTGAGCATTTGAGTGTGAAGTACATATTAAGCATGGGGCTTAATGCTTGTTGCTGCCAAGTTAAGCACTTAGAGTCGTGTGTTGCAAATTGTTGGACTGCCTGGCAGTGCCATGTGATCCAGGAACAATCTGGCAGTCTGGGGCTAGACCTCATGAAGATCATAGTATCCAGCAGCTGTACTGAATACACAACCATTTCAAAGTTTATTTTATGTGTCCATCAGTTTATTGAATGGTCCAGCAAGGTGTCACTACAGCAGCAACAGATGGGCCTGGCAGAACAGAGAAGGTGAGGACATAGTGACAGACCAACACCAAAATACCACAGGTGTGTCTGTGTACTGTTGTTCGTGTGTTTGTATCTGTATCTGTAACTGCATCTGTGTGTATATTCGTGTGTGTGTGTCTGTGTGTGTGTGTGTGTGTAAGTGTGTGTATATGTATGCACCTGTTATGTGCATTTAACATTGACATTAGAGGAAGAAACAGTAATCATTTGCAATAATTTGCATTTCATTTTTGAGGGTTTGACACAAAAGTAAAACCAGGGCACATACCCAGGTGCACTTGGTTGTAGTCCCAGGGTGCAAATTGCCATACATGTAGCCACCATCCAGGGATCTCAGAGGTGTTCTGTCAGGGGGCAGCCTTTATCTTTTAGTCTTTTTCCCTTTTAGGGGGTTCAAGGGGTATCTCAGGGCACTAAAACTGATATGCAAACTTTTGCCAAAACAGGTATGCCCACATAGGATTTTTGAGCAAAGAGGTAATTTATAGCGCGTCCTTCTCCATGTTCTTCATAGCATTGCATTTCTATGAGAGGCTACATACCGTACAACGTAGTTGGTTCAGGTCATATAGACTAACCACACAATTTTTCCAAGTCTCCTATATCTCAGGCAGCTTTCCCCACTCTCCCATTTTCCTTCCCACGACTGAGCAAACTTATCAGGGGATCAAGAATCAGGATGCCCAGATTTTTTAGAGGTAATGTACAGTATGCAACTGCTTTTCAGCACGAGGGAACTTTATGAGCCACTTCATTTTAATTCACTCCAATGCTCAGAAGTGCGTCTCCCATTATCTGCTTGTTAATCCTGCTGTTCATCATTGCATATTCAGTTTCACCTATAAAGTCTAGTTGTTTTGTGGGGCCTTCCCACTTATTTATGGGTAGTGGTTCAAAAATAAAAAAAAATGCCCTCTTTTCCCCACATGTACCCCCTCCCCCCAACCACACTGGTACTGTTGTATGTGTGTTTGTATCTGTATCTATATCTATATCTATATCTATATCTATATCTATATCTATATCTATATCTATATCTATGCATATCCCAGCTTCAGAATTATCCGACCAGGCTAAAAATCAAGTAAAACAGCTAGCCAGGATGATTACCCGATACTAACTCCTATGATATAGTGCCCTTAGTAGAGCAGAGAACAGACAGTGTGACATTATTCCTATGGAAAAAGGAAGCCTGTCACCAGTCATCAAAGTAAATCTGCACAAAGTATCCATAGTAACTACTAACAAAATTATCAGAGCACTGTTTTTGTATAAAATCAGCACACTTAGCTGTAACAAGTAAATAAACTTTTACAAAATAAAATCTTATTTTTGAAAAGGTATATACATAAAGTTCATATGGAATATATCCTATGCATGTCCCCAACAAAAGATTGGAGTTTGGCACTAGTTGCCATGCAACACTCCAGCTGGTATGAAAATGATACACCATAAATCACTGTCAGTTTCAAAGCAGGACTCCTTGTGTTAAGCCAGTACTAGGAGAAGTCACTCAGTGAGCCATAAGTATCTACACTTTCTAAGAAACAGAACCATTTTAACAAAGAGTCATTTTGAAAATGCTTTCCCTTTCTTTATTGCAACACACTAAACAAGATGGATATGAATTACAAAGGGGAGTAAAATATGCAGGGCAAAAGGTAAGCTTGTAGTTTTAAACATGATTCTGTGCATAAACACAAGCTGTATTTCTAACAGCCTCACTTCAAATAATAGAAATGGCACAAAACATGGGTTTTATATTTAACAGCAGTAACAAGAAGTGCATGTCATGAAATAGAAACAAAATAGTATTCTATATAAAAAAAAACTGTACATTAAAATTAAAACTATCCTCATTTTCAGGGCGATAAGGCACCTGGGCTGGATGGAGCTCACCCTTGAGTCCTGAGAGAGTTGGCAGAAGCCCTGGTGGGGCCGCTGGCAGACTTATTCAACACCTCCCTGGATACTGGGTGCATACCCGGGGACTGAGGATGGTGCATGTGGTGTCCATGAGAGTGGGTCTGGGATGAACCACGGAACTACAGACCAGTGATTCTTACTGCCATTGTAGGAAAGTTAATGGAAACTATCCTCAAGGAGATGCTGGTGAAATTTCTGGAGGATAATGGTCTCCAGGATGGCAAGCAGTGGCGCGGGCACTGGACAAGGGCCATGCTGTGGGCGTCCTTTACCTGGACTTCAGCAATGCCTTTGACTCTGTGATTCATGGAAGACTGACCAGTAAGTTGGGTAATGTGGGAGAGTGGAGGAAACTGGTTAGATGGGTCAAGAGCTGGTTACAGTATAGGCAGCAGAAGGTAGTTGTGTGGGGGGGGAGCTATTGGAGCCCAGAACTGTAACGTGGGGTCAAATAGGGCTCGGTGCTGGGACCAGTGCTGTTTAACATTTTCATTGCTGACATTTCAGAAGGGGTAAAAAGTAAGATCAGCCTCTTCGCAGACGACACTAAGATCTGCGTGGAAGTGGATGAGGGAGGTGGTAGAGTACTTCAGAGGATTTAACAAGACTAGAGGGCTGGTCAAACACATGGCAATTAGGGTTCAATGCCAAGAAGTGTAAGGTCATGCACTTGGGGGCCAGAAATCCTAGGAATTGTTACTGGTTGGGGGGAGTGCAGCTTTCCATGTCAACGGAGGAGAAGGATCTGGGAGTACTAGTAACAGGGGGAATGGACCACTCAGCACAGTGCAGGAGGGCAGCGACAAAGACCAATAGAATGCTGGGGTGCAGCACAAGGGGAATCACCTCTAGGAGAGAGAAAGTCATCCTGCCCCTGTACAGGTCCCTAGTGAGGCCAGACTTGGAGTACTGCATGCAGTACTGGTGCCCCTACTTGAAAAAGGACACCAAGCTACTGGAGGGTGCAGCATAGGGCAACAAAAATGATCATGGGATTGGAGATGGACCATATGAGAAGAGAATAAGGAGCTCAATATGTATTCCCTGGAAGATACAGGAGAGGAATATTATTGAGATGTTCAAGTACCTGAAGGACATAAACAGAGTAAACATTGAGAGCATGTTCAAATTTAAAGGTGAGAGAGAAACTAGGGGAGATGGTCTGAAATTGGAAGGAGGAAGATTCAGGAGGGAAAGGAGAAGGCACTATTTCACAGAAAGGGTGGTTACAGGGCAGAATGCACTGCCGGAGGAGGTGGCATCTTTGAGGTCAATGAACAGCTTCAAGAGGGGGTGGGCAGGATCAAAGGGAGGGTCCAAACTGAGGATGGACGGGTGGGGGGAGTGTGAAGGAAGCAGAAGGAAACATGGAGGGGGCAAGGAAAGGAGGGGGCAGCAGTCTAAATGGCTGAAGTGCTGCACACTCAAGTAGACTAGATAGATTGCAAGGCCTGTATCTGCTGGCAAGTTCGTATGCTTGTGGGAATTTAAAAGAAAGCACATAAATATGTCAATATATTTCACCTTAGGGACACTCAGACAATAACACAAACTTGGAGATAACAAAATCAAGTCAATGATAATCTAGCACAAGGAAAATAAACTGTTGAAAACAATCACAGTATGCCATATGGGTCTGACTCCTTGAATATCACCATGTTCAACAGAAGTATGCAACCAGTGTGCAGTAATGCTTGTGCAACATTGTTGATAGTTAAAGGCTAATTGTATGATTGATTTGTTTGACTTTTATATGTAGATGTTTTGGCCATTCACAATCTCTGTCCCCTGGGGGACTACCTCCCTGTTGGGGTACTGTGAAGGCAAAGGAACCCTCTTGAGAAGGGCTCTACCTCTATAGGTGCTGTGGAAACATAATTCCTTTAGGTTAAAGATACCTTAGGAAGGAGCCCAAGAAGAGAAGTAAGCCACTGGAGGAGAAGGAAGAACAATGGGAGCTTCCAAATGGAGCTTCCAAATGAGGCTGAAGGAAGGTGGTTTATATAGCCCTGGAAGGGGAGATGTGACTGGTTGTTCCTGCCCGTTGCCCTACAAGCTTAGCCTTTTCATTCAGTGGGTGTATGCAACTACAGTGCAGAGCAATGCTTGTGCAATGCTGTTGATGGTCAGAAGGCTAGTTGCATAACTGATTTGTTTGACTGTTCTATGTGTTAGATATGACAAGCCAAAGGCACACCCCACACCTGCTCTTCTGCCTGGTTTGGGAGAATGTGGTGTTAGGGAAACCCTAACGCCTCATTTCCCAACTTTTGTCATTTTTACCCTAACTGGAGCATTAACAAAGCTTTTTGCAGTGTGCCCCTATAGTCAGGGTTGAGCAAGCTGTTTAATGTTAAAGGAAAACCATCCAAAACAGTGCTGGCATGTACCAGGGCTGCAAAACACCAGACTACACAACCTTTCTATTTTAATATGATTGCAGCTAACATTTGCCAAGTAATTTCTTGTGTTACTTGCCTGTATGGTGGTTTCTTCTACTGTCCTGAATGCACCATTTGGAAAGTGCCACTGCACTGGAAGACAGAGCATGACTTGGTAACTTCCTGATCTTCCTGCTGTGCGGCTGGAACACTCATTCATGATGGCGGGGCACATTTTCATGGACTAAAAATAAATAATGTGGCATGTAGAGATCCTTGAGCTGTACCTCTAGAAACAACCACTGTTAAAAAGCGAGGCAGTGCAAGCTGGTTAAATTCTTAATGAAAGTTCCAGTTCAAGTCGGGCATGTGCAGTAGCACTCAAGCTCCGAGTTTGGGCATGTGCAGTAATGCTAGTTGCTAGGTTCACAAAAGGAAGGGTCCTACAAGGGCTCACTAAACTCAGGGTGGACAAGGCAATGGGACCTGATGGCATACATCTCAGGGTACTAAAGGAGCTAAGGGTGGAACTAGTATAGCCGTTATCAGAACTGTTTAGTGAGTCTCTGAGCACAGGAAAGGTCCCAGAAGACTGGAGAAGGGTGCATGTGATCCCACTCCACAAGAATAGCAGCAGGGAGGAGGCAGGGAACTACAGACCAGTCAATCGTACCTCAGTAGTGGGCAAGATTATGGAGGCATTCCTTAAGGAAAGGATAGTGTAATGCCTGGAATCCATAGGAGCACAGAATCCAAGACAGCATGGGTTTACAAAAGGACGGTCCTGTCAAACTAATCTCATAGATTTCTTTGACTGGGTAACCAGGGTGGTGGACCAAGGGGGAGCAGTTGATGTCGCCTACCTTGACTTCAGCAAAACTTTTGATTCTGTTCTGCATGGAAGATTGATTAATAAGCTGGGTCAGAAGTTGGTCAACTGGGTGGCAAACTGGTTGGTATGCAGAAAACGAGTGGTGGTAAATGGTATACAGTCAGAAGAGATGTAAGTCACAAGTGGGGTACCTCAGGGATCAGGTCCTGGGGCCAGTCCTCTTCAATATCTTTATCAGTGACATTGTAGATGGACTGGAGGGTAAGGTTTGCCTGTTTGCAGATGACACCAAGATCTGCAACAGGATAGATGATCCAGATTGGGGGCAGAATGAGAAGAGATCTGGAAAACTGGCAAAATGGTCAGAAGAGTGGCAACTGGAGTTGAATGCAAAGAAGTGCAACCATGCACATAGGGAAAAGCAGCTGAAGCTACCTATAGGTTGGGAGGAGTTGCTGGCAATCACAAGGAAGAAAGAGACTTGGGCATCATCATCACAGATGATCTGAGATCATCAAGCAGACCACTAAAGCAGTAGGTAAGGCTAGGGAGAGTTGGGGTGTATTGGTAGGAGTATCACAAGTCGTAAGAGGAGGTAATAATCCCTCTTTACAAGACTAGTTAGGCCCCATCTGATGTACTGCGTGAAGTACTGTAGGCTGCACCTGCACAAGGATATTAACAAAATAGAGGCAGTCCAGAGAAGGGCAACCAAAATGGTGCAGGACTGCATCAGAATACATATGAGGACAGATTAACAGAGCTCAATATGTATACACTACAGCAAAGGAGGGAGAGAGGTGATGTGATCAAAACATTCAAACATCTTAAGGGCATTAACAAGGTGAAACAGTTTAACCGCTTTGTTTTAGGTGCAGATTGCCTTACGCACATGTGCAACCTTTATATTGGGACGCGATGGCTTCCTCTCATGAACCAAATCAAGCTCAACTCCTGCCTTCTAGGGAAGCAAGCTCTTATAGGTCTTGCACCCCCCTCCCTACAAGCCTTATTCTGTCCAGTCCCGACTGAGCACCCATGAGAAATGTTACAAGACATACCCCAGCAGTGCCTTTCCGAAGAACTGCCTTGGGAGAGTGAGCCTTTGCAGTAAGGGCCCCACCTGGCTAAATGAGCTCCTCCAGGCTACTACTAGCCTTATTCACCTTGGTTAGTTCAAATCTGAAATTCAGAAGACCATCTCCCTCAGTACAATGTTGCTATAAAGAACACTCCAACCATTTCTAGCCCTCTCGGTGCCACCTGACACACTGTAAGCATGCTGCGGTGACCCATTGGCTCTTAAGGATCTCACCTAATCCCCACCTACCCACCCCTTGGTCCCCATTCCTCCCCACTCCCTCACTCACTTAGCCCTCCTGACCCTCCACCCCCCACCTCCACACCTGCTTAGCCTCTGACCCTTAAGCTATCACCCACCGTTGTGCTCTCTCCCTCAACCGTCTAGCCTGTAGCCTACTCTCCCTTAATGGCTGACTTGTTGATGGTCACATTAATTGTTCCCTCTGGGAACCTATCTAAGCTCTATAGCTGCAGTCTGGGAAGTCTCATGCTTTGTACATAGTTGGGAGCTGCAATTTATTTACCTAATCTGTTATGGGACTATTTTCCTGTATTATGTAATTAAGTGATGGCTTTTGCAGTGTATTCTGTCTCTCCCCATCCTTCTATTTGAAATGCTGTATAGCCTTTTTAATGATGTGTAACTGACAATGCCTACTAGCTGCTCTTGTTTTTCTCCACTGTCCATGTACTTGATGTTTCCCCACCCTCTGTTCGACAAGGATCCTTTGTAAATGAACGTTTAGCTCAAAGGTTGTAATTCCGATTTTGCAATAAATAAATAAAAATAATGGATAGGTAACAGAGGATGTTGGTTAACGGCATTTGCTCTAGTGAGGGGAGATTGACAAGTGGGGTGCCATAGGGCTCAGTATTGGAAACTCAGTCCAAGAAAATGCAGCACTCAGGAAGAAATCACCAAACTAGATAAACTGCAAATAATTGCTTTTATTTATTCCAGCATAGTGTGTCCAGAAAAGTAGCAATGGCAGTGCCAAGTATACAAGCAAGAGCTACAATAAGCTACTGGTCCCGGCGCTTCAGCTATCCCAGCCTTCCTCAGCGTGCATGTCAGGAAAGGCTCACATGCTATACTTATATAACCAGCAAGCAGTGATGTCGTAGTACATCTAAATTTTCTACAAGTGAAAGTACAAAACTGTAACGCTGTGTCATAGAAAAAATAACAAAAAAGTGATTGTGTAAAACAGTAGTGCTTAACATAAATCAAATATACAAACAGTTGCAAAAGCACATTACATATATAAAATGTATATATTGTTCTCCTGATTTTTTATAAACTTATGCTGGCTAAAGGGTCCATACTACTGTCATAGTATAAAATTCATTAATTTCAGTATTACTTCATACTTTTCATATTAGGACCCCTTTGCAATTAAAGCCCATAATTGCAAAATACAACTTTAAACAAATAAATTCTCCAAGTCACCTTTTATTTTTACTCTTAAAGGGAGTGAATATATTTAAAAATGCAAATGCCCATGTTGTTTAGATACTTGGAGAAATTAAAGAGAAAAAGATAAGGTAGACAAGTAACGCAAGACTGGAAGGGTCACGCGATCACCCAAAAGCTGCTGTCCCATATGAACATGTGAAAATGTCAGCAGAAACAGGCCTCACGGTCTATCGAGTCTGTTTGACTGTGCAGCTAGCCCCTCAATTTGCAGCTGCCCCATCCACCCCTCCCCTTTTCATAATAACCCCCACTCTGCCCCATCCCTTCTTAAAATGGCCTACCATGCTACAGGCTACCACCTCCTCAGGCAGAACATTCCACTTGTCCACCACCCTCTCTGTGCAATAATGCCTCCTGACTTCCCTCCTGAATCTTCCGCCTTTAATTTCAGCTGATGCCCCCTCTGACCCTCCCTTCTAATCTGGAGAATCCTTCTGTGCTAGTCTTGTTTATCCCTTTAAGTAGGTTTCAGTCATGTCTCCATCCCTCCTCTCCTCCAGAGAATACATGTTCAGCTTGCACAGCTCTCCTCATAGGAATATCCCTCTAACCCCTGGATCATCTTTGTGCCCTCCACTGGACACCTCTAACAATCTGATGTCCTTCTTCGAATGGGCACCAGTACTGCATGCAGTATTCCAGGTGCAGCTTGACCATGACCTGTATAGCGCATGATCACCTCCCCTATTTCTGGAGGAGATTCACCACAATACACCCAGCATCCTGTTGGCTTTTGTTGCCGCTTTCTGCACTGTGCTGAGTTGTTCACACTCCCTGTTATAAGGACCCTAGATCCTTTTCCTCCTTGGTGCATTCCAGCTGTCCCCCAGCTGATTGCTCCTCCCGATTATTAGCCCTGAAGTGCAGTACCTTGCACTTTTGACATTAAACCCCAACTGCCATGCCTCTGACCACTCCTGTAGTTTGGGCAGGTCCTCATGCAGCCCCCTCCACCCCTCGATGTCATCTACCACAGTTTCCATCTTTGTGTCACCTTCGAAGAGACTGATCTTACTCCAGACCCCATGGGAGATATCCACTATGAATATCCCGAATAACACTGGTCCCAAAACTGATCTCTACAGCACCCTGCTCATCACATCACTCAGCGATGAGAGTCCTCCCACCACCACCATTTGCTGCCTTCCCTTAAGCCAGTGGTGATCCAATTAACCATCTTTGTTCCCACCCTATATATTCCGGCTTCCCCTCCAAGCCTCCCATGCATCATGGAATCAAAGGTCTTGCTGAAATCCAAATACAGGACATACACTGCCTGGCCTTTGTCCAGTTTCCTTGTAACCCAGTTGTAGTACTCAGTCAGGTTTGTCTGGCAGGATCTTCCTGAGACAAACCCATGATGCTGACCATCCTGGAACCAACTGTTCTCCAAGAAGGTCACCAGCCTCTCTTTTAGGATCATCTCTATGAGTTTTTCCAGAATTTATGTGAGACTCACTGGTCTGTAGTTGTCTGGTTCATCCTTAGGTCTACCTTTATGAATGGGTACCACATGGGCCATCCTCCAGTCCTGTGGAATGCATCCTGTGTCCAAGGAGGTATTGAACAGGTCAGCCAGTGGTCCTACCAGGGTCTCCATTAGTTCCTTGAGTACCATAGGGTGAATACCATCTGGATCCAGTGCCTTATTCCACCTCAGAGCCCTTAATCATTTTAGCACCCTATACTCTGTAATCCCTATATCTGTCACCTCTTCCCCCACCACACTCCTCCTCTCCCAGGTGGTGCCTGCCCCACTTTCTCCTTCATGAACACAGACCAGAAGTAATCATAAGCACCTCTTCCTGGTTCTCCCTTCTCCACCTGGCCCCTGTCCTTCCTAATCCTCACAATCTGATCCTTGTTTTTAGTCTTTCTCCGATGTCTCTGAAGAAGTATTTTTCTCTGGTCTTAATGCCTGCACCAATCTCAGTTCTCTGGAAGCCTTGGCCGCTCTGACCAACCTGGTTCTTCCTGGATTTCTTCATATACACCTCCCTGTTATCTGCCCCCTCCTGATTTCTTGAGTCTCTGAAATGCCTTTTTTGTGGACCTCACCCCTTCTATGACCTCGTTTGTCAGTGTTGTCGAGGTACAGGTCAGAAAACATAGGAAAATCAGGAGCAGTTTTAAAATTCACAAGAGTTTTATTATTAACAGTAAAATAAAAAAAAATGTTCAGAATAGCTATTTACAATGGCAGTAGAAACATAGAAAACAGAGTCCTTTGAGTTTTTCTTCTCAATTTCCAATTTCAGTCTCTCAGTCTCTGTCTCTCTCTCTTTCTTGCAAAACATTGCAGCTCCTTTTTGTAAGTCTGTGCAGGAGCACATTAAGAAAATAGCATTCTTGTCACACAGTGTTCTTGTAAGTTTCCAATGTTCTTTTCAGTTTGAGCAGGTGCAGCAAAAAGAACATTGTGACCTAGAACTGGCCTCTTGTTTAAATGTTCAGCAAAAGGCTTAAAAATTGCATCTCACGTTAACCCCTTGACTTCCAAATAGCTTTGTAATCATTTCAATAGTATAACTATATACCGTTTTACCTTTGCAATCATTTCAACAGCATAACTTTATACAGTTTTAGCTTTTCAATCATTTCAACAGTATAACTATATACATTTTTAAACAAAGAGATCCCAGTATTGATTACATTTCCACAAAAAGATTCACATATATTTTTATACTGGCAGATATGCAAGGGAGGAGAAAAGACAGAAATAGCAAGGGAGGGTAGAGAGATAGCAGGAGGAAGAGAATTGCAAGACCATCAAGTTGATCAAGTTCTAGGTCTCATGAGAAAATCTGGTTGTGCAACCAGACAGAGAAGAGACAGAAAAGGAGAGAACAGAACAGATCCTTGCATTTAAACTCCTTCTCCATAACAACTGGGACAGGGCCATTCCAACCCTGCCACAGACAGCCAGTTGTGTTTTTTTGCTCTGCCCTGCTTACTCTTTGTTCTTGTACATGTTCCAGTAGCCTTCATCAGCCCTTTCCTAATAATGTCCCATTTTTGGCTGGCGTCCATGTGTGGCTGAATTCCCATCAGATGCCTGTCCCAAATTTCCCCCATCCTTTTAAAGTCCATCCCCTTAAAGTCTATCACTCTGGTACCCATACCTCCTGTTTCCCTGCCCATGTTGAGCGTGAACCATACTGTGTGGTGATCATTTCCAGCCAGAGGGTCCTTCACCTCCAGATCCCTTACAGCCTCCCCATTTGATAGAACCAGGTCCAGCATCCTGTCCAATCTAGTTGGCTTATGGACCAACTGCACCAGGAAGCTGTCCTGAAATGCCTCTAATAAGACCTGTTTCTTAGTACTCATAGTAGTTGGGATGCTCCACTCACCCCAGTAGGTTGAAGTCCCCACCACCACAATGTTCTCCTTCCTACAGACCCTCCTGATTTATTCAGCTAACTCCCTATCCAGATCATCTCCTTAGGCTGGTGGCCTGTACACCACCCCATCCTCAATGTCCTACCTCTTGAATCTTGAAACAGAATCCATAGGGCCTCTGTGGATACATATGGGATCTACAAATTCACAACTCCAGCTGCCAGAACTGTACAGAAAGGGAGCCACAGATCTGCAGGAGAGAAAAGAGAAAACACAGAGTATTAATAGTTTATAGTAAATAGGGTATAAAATTCCACTGTTCATTTAAGCCTCTTGGTTAAACACCCCTAAGAAAAAATCCAAAAACTCTCTTTTCTGTCTGCTCCAAGTCTGGGTGCTATAAAATGCTCCAGTCCCATGAATCTAAGACCCCCTGATTTTGATTTATGGTAATAAAAAAAGTGTGCCCCAACAGGTGTATTCATCTTTTTATTCTCTATGTTCCTCACATGTTTGTGTACCCATGTTTTCAAATGGCGTACAATTTTGCCCACATAGAACATACTGCATGGGCACCAGAGGCAGTATACTACAAATTATGTGTTGCGTTAATGAATTCTCTGATTTCTACTTTTTTCTGATTTACTGGATGAGTAAAAGTTTTCCTGGTACACAGTGTTTGCATAAGCTGCATTTATGGCATTTGAAATTGCCATTTGGTTTTCTTGGTAGCCAACTCTGATTCTCCCATGGCCCAGTTTTTAGCCTACTGTGGACCAACCTATCCTTCAAATTAGAAGCTCTGCTAAAGCTTACTTGAGGTATTTCTCCCACACTCCTGCCAACTGCATCATCCCCCAGCAAAATGGATCAAGTTTGTAAAATAATGCATCCCATTTTCCCTGCCCAATCATGGTTCCATGTCATAACGGTGATCGCAAAACAGCAATCACTGTTACAGTTAGTAGTACATCACCAAAAGCAAATCGGTGATGTACACTTATCAACACCACATCTGGCAACCAAAACAAGCATTTGTGGCAGCCTTTGACCCCTGCACCCCCACCCAATTATAGATTACCAACTCCAGGGGTGCATGTCAGAAGGTGAGACAATCCCAAAATAAAAAATACAAGTGCAAGCTAAAAGAATTATACCCTCCCAGCCATGAACCCTGTACCTGCTGCACTGAAGCTAGCCACCCTCACCACCACACCACATGGCTAGCTCAGCAGCAGTATGCCCCACTGCCCCACACACCCTCTTCCTTATTCCTCCCCTTCTGGTCACTGTCCTATACCACCAGTAAGTCAGGTCAGGCACTGCAAATGAGTTACTATTAATGCAGTCACTCAATTGCAGGTGCCAGTATTACTGGATATCCCCAATCATTATACTCTGTAATAAACGTGATGGGTTGTGAACCTGTTACCTTGTCATTTTGTTTGTTTAGGAGCTGATTCCTATCAATCCCCAGTACCATATTTTAGCTTCTTTCAGAAGATCTCTGTCATAACTATTTCTTCAGATCTGGACTCAATTCATCATCCTGTGTTTTAAACACCTCAATGTCACTGCAATTTCTGTGCAATCTAAGAAATTGACTGACCGTAACTAATTTTAAAGAGAACGCAAGTGCACTGGTTGCATGCAGCACTGAATTAGTGGCAGTTACTTTCCTCTAGCATTTTGTCTCTATCTTTTTCTGGTTTTAATTCTGAACTATAAATGGTGACATCCAAAAAGTTCTGTTTTTCTTTGCTGGCTACATAAGTGAACTTCAGGTTCAGACTGTTGTTGTTAAACCAATTCACAAACTCTGCAATCCCTGACATGTCACCCTGCCATATGCAAATAACGTCATCTATAAAGCGATGCCAAAGTTTGATATTTCGAAAAAAAAAAAGGGGGTTTATCTGTGGGTTCAAAACTTCAGTTTCTTCCCACATGCCCCAAAACCGGTTTACATTGACGGGGCCATAGATACATCTGTTGCTATCCCACAAGCTTGTAAATAGTCGTCACTATTAAATTCAAAATTGATTGTGTGTTAGGATGAATTTCATGGCTGATAGGACAAATTCTACAGGAACAGCCTTATTTGCCCCTTCCATCTCCATAAAATATCAACATGCCTCTATACCCTGTTGTTGTCTGATTGAGGGACTGTATAGAGTTCCTCCATATCTATACCCAACCAGGCAAAATATTGTTCCCATACAATTCTAGAGAATTTCTGCAAAATATCCATAGTGTCCTTGAGGTATGTACTTAGATTTTCTACATTTATTTTAAGAAAAAATCAATAAATATACCCAGTTTATGGTGATAGAATTATCCCCTGAGACTACTGGTCTCCCGGGGAGGAGTGGTGGTGGTGGTGGTGGTGGGGGGGGGGAATGGCAGTTTTGTGGGCTTTAGGGAGTATGTAAAATCCAGGAGTAACTGGACATTCATTACAAATATAACTGTATTCTTTTTCAGAAATACTCCTATTTACAACAGCTTTCTGTAATAAGTGTAACTACTTTCTAAATTGCTGTAAGGGGTTAGCTAATAGTTTTCTGTATTTCTCATTATTATTCAGTACATTCATCAGAATGTTTATATAGTGATCTTTGTCAAGGATCACTATATTTCCACCTTTGTCAACAGATTTCATAACTAATTCATCACACTTCATCAGTTCTTTTAGTGCCTCATTTTCAGCCTTGATAAGTTGAAATTACACTTCTTGTCATTATTGTCAATGAAGCCATTCACCTGTTTCAAAACCACCCTCTTAAATGCATTTATGACAGGATTTGTCAAATTTGGTGTATAGATTGCTTTACCTCTAAAGCATCTCTTTCTCTCCCTCCCTCTCTCTCACACTCTCTCTCTCTCCCTGCCTCCCTCCCTCCCCTCCTCTCTCTCTCCCCCTCTCCTGATTGCACTGGCTGAAATGTTATGCATTTCTGTAATTTATTTCATTTATTTATTTAGTTTATGTTTACCTGGTAGGTGCACTAGCCAGAAAGACTAGTTTCAGGCATGACCCGGGAGAGTGTAGAGACAAAGTTCCAAAGAACATCATAATACATTGTACAAAGTGCAGGAAATTATGATACATAGTACAGATTACATAACAGCAGCAATGCGACAAAGAAACTGAGGTAGTGTGTCCAAAATAAGCTCTTTAAGTTAGATTAAGACAAAATACAGTCAGGTCAATATCGGAAAATTGAGGTAGTAAGATCAAAGTATAGTAATTAATATTTACACAAAAACTACACAATAAGGTCAAAAACTATGCGACCAGGAACTGTGCAAGTGATTAAGGGAAAAAGGAGCATTGAGAGCAATAGCCCCCATTCGTAGAGTGATAAGGGAGGAGCTTGGGAGAAAGGTGGATAGGATAACCTGGAGGGGAGAGAAGGAAGTGGGGTAATGAAGTGAAAGAAATGAGGAAGTGAAAGTGGAGAGAAGGAGTTTCCCAGACAGGGGTTGGCCGTAGGCTCCTAAATGATGACAGGCTGGGGGTAGAGTTAGAGAGAAGGCCTAGGGTGGTTTGAAACAGGAGCATATGTAGGAGGAGAGGAGATGATGTCGGAGTTTCTTCTCAAAGGAGTAGTGGGATATGGATTGGTGCAAGGTTATAGGCAGTGAGTTCCAGTAGTGAGGTGCATGATTGGCAAAGGCACGACCACCTTTATTTATGCGATGTCTCGTGATGATGACAGGGATGCTTGCCGCAGAGCGCAGCACATAGTGGGTTTTCTGGTAGGGAAGGAGACAGGCCAGTGAATTTGGGATACGGGACCTGATAATGTAATGGACCCAATCGCATAGGACGTTGGTTCAAGTGGTGGAAGCCACCCTAGATCAGAGTAGAGGAGACAATGATGTTTGAGCCAGAGGAGCTGGATACAAAGTGACAGATATTATTGTAGGTAACATCCCATTTACGAAGACTCGAATTGCTGGCTGAGTCATATGTAGCAATCCCATTGGTGAGAGAGGGAAGTAATATTCCACGGGCTATAGCAAGTCTAGCTGAAGGAGTAAGTGCATAGCTAGTTCAGTAAGCGATCACGAGTTTGGAGTTTACCTGCTTGCAGATATTATGAATGTGGAGGTCAAAACTCAAGGATGGGTCAAGAGTGACCCAAGATACTTGAATGAGTGTGCCACACCACCAGAAAAGCCATCCATGGAGGAAACAGTAAAATGTGTTTGGGAGTGTTTGAGCTTGGGACTGGTGCCAAATAACATAGATTGTGTCTTAGTTGAGTTTAAGACTAGTTTGTGATTTTCAAGCCACTGTTGTGAAAGTTGGTAATCACTGGAGAGTTTTGTGTTTATGTCCGTGTTGTTATTTGAACTGCAGTATAAGGCAATATCGTCCACATATAGTAAGGAGGAGGTATTGAGGAGATTCGCAGTGATACTATTAATGAAAATGGTAAAAAGCAGAGGACCTAAAATAGACCCTTGAGGAACACCAATGTTGATGGTAACCTTATCAGAGAGGGTGGAGTTGAATTTCACGTACTGAGTCCTATCAGACAGATAGTTCTCAGACCAGTTTACAGCATTTTGCACAAAGCCAAGACAGTTTAGGGTAGCAACGAGGAGGGAGTGGTCAACAAGGTCAGAATGAATGATCATAGCAGGTTCGGTATTTTCATCAAGTCCCAAATTAAGCGGGCTCTCCAGATCCTCTTTTCCTATTTGGTCAATATTAATGTCTGTTTTAGTGATTTCCTGGTTCAAGTCTCCCACCTGTTCACTCTCAGAGTAACCAGTTTTGGCTAACAAGTAATCCATTTATTCCACTGTGTTCATGCTTTCCTCAGTAAAGCCCATGTCATTAGCTTGAGTGCTACCTTTGTTGAAGAAGCACTTTAGTTGGATTTTTATGAAAAATTTGAAAAGGCTGAAATTAATCTGAAATGGGTTTAATGTAGGAATGGGTACAAATGACAAGCCTCTTTTTAGCACAGAAACCTGGATGGGAGTCAGCTCTCTCGAAGACAGATACAATATTTGTAGTTCATGGCTCTCTTGTTTCTCACTGTCCTCCTTTGTCTTGTGCTTCGTACCTCCTCACTTACCCCTTCTTGTCTGACTCTGTCTTGGTTTTCTGTGTCTGAAAAAGGTTCTTGGCTGCTAGCTGATGCTTCCAGTTGTTGATTTTTTTGTCTGCTCTTACTCTGGTTTCTGTTTTGAAACCTTACCCTGGAATTACTTCTCCCTTGTCTTTGCTTGTTGCCCCACTCTAAAATTCTCTTATTTTCATAGTCGTCCTGATCTCTCTTGAGTTCTGTCTGCTTCCTTGTAATTAATTCTTCCTTATATGACTTAAGCTTTCTTTTAAGTTGCAAGTCAAAGTTTAAAAATGTCTTTTCAGACAGCAAATTCAACACTGCTTGTTTAGCTTCTTCTAATTCCTCGACTAATTCAGAGTGTTTTTCCATAGTATCTTTGATTATTAGTTCAATGAAGCCTCCTGAACAGTCAGTGGCCAGTGTTAACCACTCATCTTTAAATATGAAATCCTCTGAGCCACTAGAAGGTATTACACGGATGTGCAAACCTCTAGGTGCCTGCTTTCTGTCCAGATACTTCACTAGGGTTGTGATATTATAAATAATGTCTAGTTCATTGCATAAGAGTCTTGGGATCAGTTCTCTTTCATTTCTTCATAAGTGACATTGCGGAAGAACTGGAAGGGAAGGTATACCTTTTTGCAGATTACACCAAAATCTGCAATAAGGTGGACACTTGTGATGCTGAGGAGAGAATGCAGAGGGACCTTGGGAAAGCTTGAGGAGTGGTCAAGGGCATGGCAGCTTTTTCCTACGCTGCTCCCACTCTCTGGAATTCTCTACCCCATTGGTTACGGCAGTGCACCTCCATGGGGGATTTAAGAGTGGTTTAAAAACTCATTTGTACTAAATTGCCTTTTTATAGTATTCTGTATAAATTGTTGATGAAATTGTAGTCTTTATGAGTGTTTTATACTGTATTATAATGTTTGATTTTCTTTTTATTATATGTTTTGTACAGCGCTTTGAAAACTTGAAAGGTGCTTTAAAAATAAAATTATTATTATTATTATTATTAAGTGCTAAAATGTGAAAAATCATGCACTTCGGGCATAAGAATCCAGGAGCTCTGCATAGGATGGGGAGGAAGTACTGACTGTCGCTAAGCAGGAAAGGAGCCTTGTGGTTATCGTATCTGATTACCTCATGGTGGCAGGACAGTGTGACAAAGCAGTGGGTAGAGCCAGTTGGATGCTGGGTTGCATAGGGAGAGGTATTGCCAACAGGAGAAGTGAAGTGGCGTTACTACTGTATTGCTTGCTGGTGAGCCCCCACCAGAAGTATTGTGTCCAGTTCTGAAGGTCACACCTCAGCGTGGACATAGACAGGGTGGAAGCAGCCCAGAGGAGGACAACAAAAATGGTGCAGGGGTTGTATCAAAAGCCCTATGAGGACAGACTAAGGATCTCAATATGTATACCTTAGAAGAGAGGCGAGCAAGACCGGCATGATAGAGATCTACAAATACCTCATGGAGTTAACGAGGTACAGCAGGAGAGTCTCTTTCAAAGGAGAAAGAGCACCTGGACCAGAGGTCGTGTGATGAAGCTGGAAGGAGGAATGTCTAAGAGGGATGTGAGGATGTACTACTTCACTGAAAGCATGGTGAATGCCTGGGACAGACTGCCAGCAGAAGTGGTGTAGCAAAAACATAGGGGGCTTCAAGCATGCATGGGATAGACATAGGGTAATATAAGGAAAGGAAAGGGTAATGGGAAAATTGTTTAACCAGGAGAGGTACACTAAGCTAGAGCCTGTTTTCCATGTGTGACCAGGGAGCAAAAGGAAGTTAAGTGACTTGCTTAGGGTCACATAGTATACAAGTGGGGGTTGATGGAATTCAAACCCAGGTGATTAGGCAGGGAGGAGGGAGGGTTGCTGGATACTAATTAGGGTCTAAAGATGAGACAGGGACCATTTGGGCGGACTGTGTGGGCCATGTGGTACTTTTCTGCTGACAAATTATAAGTTTCTATGTATTGGACTGAATGAAGACTGCTGAAGAACGACTGCTATGATTGAAAATGAACTGAATGACAAGATACTGAAAAAATTAACGAATATCAAAGGCTAGACCACCAAAGGCAGGAATCTGTATTAAAACCATGACTGCCAGTGACGATACTGAAACAGACTGACTGAGTAAGACTGAATGACATGACTATTGTAAGGCTGCTAAAATGGCTAACAGTCCAAGTGGTTACAGCAGTCTGGCTAAAGTCAGGTGAAATTAATGAAATAATGCAGGGAAACTGATTTGAAAAGTTTGCAAGTGGCTTGATTATGAACAGCAGGTAAACAGAATGAGAAAACAAGTGAAATATAGCACAATGACAGAGGCTGGAAACAGAATCAGGCCAGGACACTGAAAACAAAACTGTGAGGTAAGCACAGGAATTAAATGAGGATAGGAGATCATCATGAATGTCTGCCCTAGAGAAAAGCAGGAAGCCCAGTTCTACAGCCAGGGAAGAAAGGCACAGAAGTCACAGACAAAACAGAAGCTGAAGGGGAAAAAAAAAAAAACAGAAGTGCTGAAAAAGAAAAGCCACCAGGAAAGCAGCAAACACGGGGGGCAGAAACTCCAGCTGCAGCAAACAAACAGAGCTTCTGAACGAGGCTGAATGAAGTTGCTTTATATACTGTAGCCCAGGATGGGTGTGTGTGGCTGGTTGCTTGTGCCCATTGAACCACAGGCACAGTCTTTTCAATATAAAGCAAGCATTTTAGGGCAATCAGAGGTTTTCAAATATTGTCTGTCACTGTGAGTTAAAGTTTATTAACAATGTGTCACTTCTACACAGTATCTACAGAAAAGCATTCCTCTCTTTTTTACTACTTTGACATTTAACAAATACAGAACCTTTTGTAACTCATCATAGTACTGCAAATGAACATGTTACATACAGCACAGAAATATGAAAGCTACTGTATGTATTGAGAACAGTAATATAGTTTTCCTCACAATACATTTTTATTTTCTCTAAGAGACTGTGAAGTAAAGAATAAACAGCAATAATGAAGTATGTGCTAATGCAGCAGTCCCTGATATATTCTAAGTAAATAGTATACAAGCTGCTGGATATACATGTTGGGAGCACAAAGTGATGGCAGTCTGAATGCAAATATAGGTCGCTCTGCATATTTGCACAAATTGTAGGTTTACTAATAATATCCACCACGCTTTATACAGATTTAATCAAAGACATATCTAAAGATTTATTGCGAGATGTGGGTATATATTTAGTGGATGCATACATATTTATATTGAAATCATGCTTGTTTTAAATGTGTATGTAAATATTATTAAGTACATTATGGGGTTGTTTCCATTCAGTGTGCTATGTGTTTGCTACTTAGTAATTGAGGTATAGTGCCTAGTAGCCATGGGGACAATATCTGTTTTAACATAAAGTTGATTTGTTAATTTGTATAAAATGATAAAAATTTATTTATATCATTAATCAACATTGATTTTTGACATTCCCTAGGGGGTACCATTAGTGTGTTTTTAATCACTTGGGGTTATTTAATTCACCTGATTTTTTATTGACATGCCTATATAAACAGCATTTAGGGTTGTAGCAAGACATTCTGAGGAAACTCAGGGCTCACTTGAGTGAAACATCAGTCTCTGGGGTCGAGCATACTCTGACATCATATATGTGTGTCAGCATTTTTTGTGCCACTGGCTTCAGGTGGATGTGAACTGCACTTTTTTTCATTAAAAACAGTAAGAAAATTGAATTGTTCCAGTGTGGATTCTATGCATTGGGTGCTTTTCTGGTGCTCCTGCTCATGCTATTATTTGATACTTTAGCGCTGTTGCTGTTTTCTGGTGCTCCTGCTCATGCTATTATTTGATATTTTAGCGCTGTTGCTGTTTTCTGGTGCTCCTGCTCATGCTATTATTTGATACTTTAGTGCTGTTGCTGTTTTCTGGTGCTCCTGCTCATGCTATTATTTGATACTTTAGCGCTGTTGCTGTTTTCTGGTGCTGACTCTGTTTGTTTTTGTGGTAATCAATGTGGTCTTGAAATCTCAAAGTTTAGCCTAAAATAAATCCAAGATATGAAAAATTTTTACTTGTTCAATTTGATCACTGCTCAAGTCAGTAAAACAGAAAGATAAGGAGCTCAAGTTGTTAAGGCTTTTGTTGAGTATCAGAAAACCAAGATTTTGTCTTGGCAGTGTTCAATAACATTTCATTGTCATGTAACCATGTTTGTACTTTATCAGAGTTCCTTTGAAGATGAAAATCAATACCATTAGGGTTACTACCAGATCAATATAATAGTATCATCAGCATTCATGGTAATGCAAGTATCCTTATCTTGAATGACAGATGGAAATGAGTTCAAAAAAATACTAAAGAGTATGGGGCCCAGGATGGATCCCTGGGGAACACCCATTTTTATGGCTGCATAGCACCAGAGTTATGCTGATGTATTGCTTAAAAGGGGCTCTGGGGGTGTGGCTTTCTCTCTTCCCCACTCACATTTCTTAGAACAGCCGCACTGCCTGGCAAAATAAAATAATCTGTAAAAAATTTATAACATAAGGCAATTTTATAGTGGCTACTGTGTACCTCAATAGCAAGCAATAAGGCTCGATCAGCTCTCTTATTGTGTGGGGTCACGCTTGTTGTTGGAGACCGAATGCACAGCATTTTGTTTGCTCTGCATTTCCACCGGGTGGAACTGAATCACATACAGCTCTGCATGAATCAGTATGCTTCCCCCCTTGTGGTGCACACTGAGTGCCAGGGGTAGCTGTCAAGGTAACATTAACTTTTTTGGTATGTGAACATTCCACAACTGCCTCCGTTTTGTCAGTTTTTTGTTGACTTATTTTTCATACGTGCAACTGTTTTGAAATGTAGATGTCGCCCAGCTATGCAACAATCACAAATAAACAACATATATTATTGTAGAGACATGTACAGCGTAAACTTGCAAAAGCAAATCACAGTAAACCTAGAATTCCCATAATTAGATGCATTACATCCAAACATAACCTTCATTATGGCAAATATCATTACATATTGCCCTAACCGAAAGGCTAATCTGCCTGTGTGAAAACACTTAGAAGTCCTCCACTTCTTTCACTAAGACATGCAGAGTGATACCTTGGAAAAGAAAACTAGCGAGCTGGATATTATGGATGCATATTGCCAATGGATAGAAGAGGTTTATTGCCTGATCATTGACTAGGACCAGAAGTAATATATATATATATATATATATATATATATATATATATATATTAGAGGCAAAAAACTCTGTTTAATGCCTCAGTTAGGGTTATTCCACAGTGACAAAGTGAGGAAATTTGGTGTTAGGGTTGAAACTCCCTTGGACCCCCCAGCCCACCCCAACTGGCATTGGAGTGCGTGGGGTCATCAGCCCTATCTCTCACCCCATCACATGTATAAAGAAGCAGAGGTATAGGAGAATGGGGTGACAGTTAGGACTGAAGACCCAATGCACTTACATCGTTGAGAAGTGGGTCAAAGCGAAGTTGAACCTAACACCAATTTCCTCACTTTGTTGCTGTTGGAACAACCCTAACTGATGCATTAAATGGAGATTGTTGCCTCTAATTTCCTTCTTTGAAAATGATAATGAGAAATAGTGAATGTAATGCGGCGGCAGAGCATGGGGCCCTCTGGGCCCTGCGCTCCCACACACGTGTGTCTTGTGACATAGTAACAGGAACAGCAATGCAAACAGAAGTGTTAACAATGCGCACATGGTAACACATGGCGGTGAATAAAGACGAAGGAGTACTTGCTTTGCGGTGGCATAAGGCAGAGCGGTCTGCCATGTGATGTCTTGTCACATAAGTAACATGGTGCCGCAAACACAAATGGCAATGGGCATGGTGATGCAAAGCGAAACAGAAAGAGAAACAGTACAGTAGACACAAATGGTAAAAATAACGGAAACGCAAGCGCAAATGAAACGTAAAAGATAACACACATGGTGGCGTAGACGTGAATGGTAAGTGAAACGGGTACAGAACAACAAGCGGAAAGGGCAACGGTAACAGTAATGTAAGCACACAGGCTGGTTTTCCCCAAAAGCTTCATAGAGAAAGACAGTGAGTACAAAGAATGCATGCATAATAATGGGTCTCGGAGCAGAAAATGAGGAGTTGGAATACTAAATTACTTATATCTCAGGAACCGTATAACGTAGAAAAAAATTTAAAAGTCATATGATTTATGACTTTCCTGGCTAGTTTCATGCTTAGCCCGCATTAGCATTAGCGGGCTAAGCATTTTTCTGACAAAAAGTCTGTATCTTGCACCGTTTCCGAGATACGGGCCCTGAAAAGTGCGGTGAACGCTGTAATGTTATCGTATGGGAAAAAAGAGAAGTTTGGAGTGCCATAACTTTGGCTCCCTGTAATGCATTTTCACCAAACCACTAAAAGGCACATCTGTGGGATGTTGGCTGTCTTCCCTTCAAATTTCAGCCCAAAAGAACAAACCGTTATTTTGCAGCAGGGCGCTAAAGGATTGCTGCAATGCGTCGGATGCCATAATGTTATCCTATGGGAAAAAGTGTCAACTTTGGAGTGCCATAACTTTGCCGCTGTGTAATATTTTTAAAACAAACACTGAAAGGCACATCTGTGAGATGACGGCTGTGTTCTCTCCAAATTTCAGGCCAAAGCACCAAACCTTTCTTTTGGAGCAGGGTGCCAAAGAATTGCTGTCATTTTCCCACAGCCTAGAAAAGTACTGTCGCAATTTGCAAAAGCTTTCGTAAATTCATTCAACAGTGTCGCAAGTGCAACAGTACCTTGTGAAAGTAATTTTTCCAGAAATTTGAAAAACATATTTCTGGGGTGTTTTACCCCAAAATAAAGACATGGCTGGCATCCTCAGGGCCCGACAAGGTGAATACAAAAAGAACTAGGTTGCAAGAGGGTCCCAATTTTAAATGCCAAGCATTTTTCTGATCACTAACTGAAAACAAAATGGCAGAATTGCGAGAGTAAAAGGGCCATTTGCGACACTAAAAAGTGCATTTGCGACACTGTCGAACTTTTTGTTAACTTTTCCCCATGACTTATAATGGGAAATTGTTTTTTGAATAACTTTTGAACCTTTTAATATTTTTTCACGAAATCTTCAAAAGGCACATCGGGGACCCTTGCCGCATGTTCCCTGAAGATTTTGGACTGGTCACGCAAACCGTGTGACCTGTAGGTGTGACAGTAAAATTCCAGAAAAGCGTAAATGCATGCATGATCACGCTTAATAACTCCGCAGCTGTATATGCGACCAGTACAAAACTTAACAGGTCCCAAGGCATATGGATCTTGATCATGTATTCCAAATTTCAGGCAAATCCGTCAAACGGTTGCAAAGTTATTAAGGTGCAAAATTTTGGGTTTAACATGTAAATGGATCCTCAACCCTAACTATAGTGGCACTACCGTGCCACTATAATATATATTCATTGCAATAAATTCCGTTAATGCATCAGTAAGGGTTCATAGCACAGAGACAAAAGTATGGAAATGTGTTGTTAAGGTTACACCCCTATCACCCCCCACCCTCCACACACCAACAGGTATTGGAGTGTGTGTTGGGGTTGTTGAGCCTAACTCTCACCCCATTCTCCTATACTGCACCACCTCAGCTTCCTTACACAAGGAATGGGTGAGAGTTAGGTCAACAACCCCAATGCACACCCCGATGCCTATTGGTGTGTGGAGGGTGGGGGTGGGGTGGTAGGGGTGTAACCCTTATATCACATTTCCATACTTTCATCAATTTATGAACCCTAACTGATGCATTAATGAAATTTCTTGCAATGAATTTCACTTCTTTTTGAGAAAGTGTAATGTAACTGGTAACTGGTATGTGTTAGTAAGAGCGCGGGCCCTCTGGTCCCTGTGCTCCATTCACAGTGCCCATTTTTTGTATAATGGTATGTGTATGTGGAAGTGTGGCCCTCCAGGCCCTGCGTTCCCATTTACACAGAACTACGGAGCCATACAGCAGCCCTATATGGCAAGGAACACTTGTAACATTAATCTGCCAATATCTCAGCAACCATAGCAGCTATGAAAAAATTCCAGTATCATTGTAATCATGAGAATGAGACCTCCACATGAGATATGTTGACCAAATCTGTATCTTGCATTGTTTAGAAGATACGGGAACCAAAAAGCACTGAAACAGCACCCTTGGGACCCTTGGAACACATTTTTGCCAATATCTCCATAACCGTAGCAAGTAGGAAATAAATTCCACTGCTGGTGCAATCTATGATTTCCAAACTTGTTTCTGCAGGTTGCAAAAAATCTGTATCTCACTTTGTTTTTGAGATACGGTTGTCAAAAGGCATCACTGGTGCCGCAATGTTATTCTATGGGAGATTTCTCAACTTTGGAACGTTTTAACTTTGTGCCCGTTAAATGTCTTGTGCCAAACCACCTAACAGCACATCTGTGGGACCATGACTTGCCACCCTGCAAATTTCAGCCCAAAAGCCCCAACCATTTTGTTGCAGGGGGATGGCAAAGATCTGCAGTTTTTGAACAAAGTACTTTCACAAATTAGAAAATTTTGCAAACAACACGTTAGTGTTTGTGAAAGTGTCACAGCCATTTCTTTCACAATTTGTGAAAGAACAGAGTTTTAAAACTGTATTTCTGGGGAGTTTTACACCCCCAAAAACATAGGGCTGGCATCCTCAGGACCCAACTAGGTAAACCCAACAGTCAGTGTTTACCTAGGGGGTCCCAAATTTAAAGGCCAGGCATTTTTCTTTCTCGCTAACTGAAAACAAGATGGTGGGAGCATGAAAAGTAAAAGGGCCATCTGCGAAAGGAAAATGTACTGGTGGCAACTTTTTTGAGACACATGTATTTTTTCCCCCATTGACTATAATGGGAAATTTGTTTTTTGAATAACTTTTGAACGGTTTAATACTTTTTCACTAAATCTTCAAAAGGCACATCAGTGACCCAGACTGCATCTTCCCTGGAGATATCAGGCCAAATGGGGAAGTCATGTGGGCTGAGGGTGTGAGCTAAGAAACACGCAAAAAGTCAGATTTTGTTGCGTTTTTTGGTGTTCTGCAGCTCTGCAACTGTACGTCTGACCTTAACGCAACTTGCCTGATCCAGAGATCTATGGTACCAGACTGCACATGCAAAATGTCAGGCAAATCCGACATACTGTGGCAAAGTTATTAAGGTGCAAAATTTGAGGTTTAACATTAAAGGACTTACTCAACCCTAACTATGCTGGTGCTACCGTGCCAGTATAATATATATAATGTATATATTTTTTCTGTAGATATGCGTGGCCCTCCTTCCCTTGTTTGTTATGATACCAGTCCCTCAATACACTGAGCAGCTGGTGGCTACAAGATGGACCCTGCAGACGTTGTGTGGAATCCTGTCTTGCATAGTCACTTTTTGCAGATTTGAGTGGCAGGCAGATGTACTTCTTTGAGGGAGAACTAACAGAGTACTGCAGTTTAGATTCAAGCTCACAACTGAACACGGACACCTCCACACACTGCAGACAGCCATAACAGTTGTCTCTCAGTTATCTCTCAGTAATATTTAATCATACAGTACTCATGGCAACCAAACATTGATACAGTGTAAAGTCTTGTGCTACATATTCAAGTATCGCTATCACAATGGCTGGCACACCTGTATCACTGTTGCAGTACGAAAGACAGTAAAACATGGTTTGCTACTTTTTTCAGATTATGACACTTGAACTACAGTTATGAGATGACAGCCCAATTGACATTTCTCCACACATTCTATGAAATCCTGTGGTACTGTTACATATTCCCAATTTGTGTAACTACTATGCCAGGTAGAGCTGTGTCACTGTTGCAGACAACTGACAGTGAATCGCAGTTTGGCTATTTAATTTGCTGCTTTTTTTATTAATTTTACAGTACTGTAGTCTATCATCATTTAGTAGCTGTCAGCTGAACTGAGACCCTTCCAGACATTATACACTCATAAAACGTATGTCTGTGAGACATGAAGCATTCAGTTATTAGTATCAACATTTATTCATGTTGCGATCTGTATGACATGTACTGTAAACTGCCATTTGGCATTCCTTGTCTTACACAAGAACTGTGTATTTAGGAGCTTAAATATTGCAAACAACAGTTTACTTTCCAGTGTGACTGCAAACTTGCTGTATGCA
This sequence comes from Neoceratodus forsteri, assembly GCA_016271365.2. Taxonomy (NCBI): domain Eukaryota; kingdom Metazoa; phylum Chordata; order Ceratodontiformes; family Ceratodontidae; genus Neoceratodus; species Neoceratodus forsteri. The sequence continues at coordinate 582,856,507 of CM028133.1, forward strand.
GTAGGCAACAAATATCCTACTACTAATACAGTGAGCCTTGAATGTGTAAGATCCCTTACGATCGACAGTCATGTGTGAGGTGTATAAATAAGTCCCGATTGTGCTGACACTTCCTAAGTGCACACAGTGTTGTCCTGTAATTAAAACAGTTCCAAACCACAATTTTCATGTCACATAGATCATTAAATTACTTCACAGCTAGCAAGAGTTCTACAATTTCAGTGCTGATGCTTGAATCCTTAATATCCCAAATACATACTGTTCCTCACTCTAGTGTGTGGAGTACTGTGTGTTCAGTTGACAGCTACTAAATGATGGCAGACAGTGATGCTGGGCGATTAAAAAATAAATTACACACCCATACCGCATTTCATTTGTATTGCACTGTTAGCTTCTAACTGTCGTCACATCGGGGAAACATAAAGACATGAAAAGTCAAATTGTGTTTCACTGTCACTACTGTCACAACAGTGATACAGCACTGTCTCCCATTCTGTTTGCAATTCTTCAGTATGTAACACATTTCACATTATTTGTGTCATGGCAATGATTTCATATTGACAACTCAGATACTTGAGAAACAGTTTTTATCCCCATCTGCAATGTGTGAAGGAGCGTCTGTAGAGCAGCCAGCAAGTACATGTAAACAGTCTGTAGTACTGCAGGATACAAGACAATTAAGAAAAGCCAACCCGCATTTCACTGTCACATCTCCCTCAACACAGATACAGCTCTGCCAGTCAGTCACATTGCAACAAAAGTGAGTATGTGACAAAGGATCTGCATGATCTCTGGAAGGTCTTTTACAGAGAATAGCGCTGTGCAGATTGTCTGTTCATTTCTATTTTTATTATGCCTTTGCCGCCTACCCTCCCCGCCACCCGAAGTGTGCAATGACCCTGCCAACTCAGGCTTCTCACAGGGGTTGTTACATTGATACTGTGTACAGTCCTGTGTTACATATTCAAGTATTGCTGTTACAGTGACAGTCACATCTGTATCACTGTTGTGCTATGGGTGACAGTGAAATGCGGTTTTCCACTTTTTTTTTTACATTATAACGGTTCAAGTACACTTGCAAGCCAACAGTCCAATATGCATCCCTCCACACATTCAGTGAAAAGCTTATGACTACTCTGCCAGGCAGAGCTGTCGGGACAAGTGACAGTGAATCATGGTCTGGCTCTTTAATGTGTGTGTGTGTGTGTGTGTGTGTGTGTGTGTGTGTGTGTGTGTGAGAGTGTGTGTGTGTTTAAAATTTTACACTACCACAGTCTGTCATTTAGTACCTGTCACCTGAACAGACATTCCTCCATACATTACATGTCACAAAGAGCACGTCTGTGGCGTATGAAGCATTCATGCATCAGTGTTTGCATTGCAGGACTTTGGCTAACTGTGAAGTCATTTCGGGATCTGTATGACACGTAACCTGCTGTTTGGCATTAATGTTCTAATAACACTGTGTATTTAGGAGCTTATAAATGCAAACAATGGTTTACTTTCCAGTCTGACTGCAGAATCACTGTATAGCCAGCAAATGTCCAACTACTAATACAGTGAGCCTTGAATGTGTAATATTCCTCACCATCAATAGATATGTGTGTGTGTGTGTGTGTGTGTGTGTGTGATGTATAAATGGGTCCTGGTTATGGTGACAGCTTCTAAATGCACATAGTTTTCTTCTATAATAATAATAACAACAAAAATCCCAATCTGCAGTTCACATCACACAGATCGCTAACTCACTACATAGTTGACAGGTGTCCTACAATTTCAGCATTGCTGCTTGAATCCTTAATATCCCACAGACATACTGTTTCTCATTATAATGTGTGGAGTACTGTTCATTGGTGCAAAGCCATCACATGGCCATTGATTAACTCTCAATTAATCAACAGCTAGGACAACATTAATCAACGGTGTAGTTCCCTCCTTGGATATCAGGTCACTGTCATCTTATTCCACTTATGTAGTCATGCTGCTTCCAAAACGACCAGTTTCCTGCTGCTATATCATGCTGCATAATAATCACAGTGCTTTCAGGGCAAGACAGCCTTATGAAGTATAAAAATTGTTACATTTCCTAATGTTAATGCGTTGCAACAGTGCCGGATCCTTCTGTAGTGTCACACTGTAACTCTTCCTGCAATGCCATCCTTACAAACAGAAGAGTGCTCAATCTCAGTAGCACACACACAGAATCACACGTCAGACCTAATCAGTAGAGTGGGCAGTACGGTCTTTCATCACAAGCGGCGTTTTCAATCCACAGTACTTAGAAAGCCAAAGAAATGAACAGTTCAATATCCTTGGCAGCGTGCCCTTCAAACGTTGGTTCATACATAATTTCCCAGAGCAACACGTACGGGCCAAAAAACAAAAATATGAGTTGCACTGCCCTCCTCACATGCTACCTGTGCATGATGTGAGCAACTGTGCCCAGAGCGACTGGGCACTCAGAATACAGTGCTGCAAAGCTGCAAAAGAGCATTTCTTGCACCAACAAGGACCACGAGGACATCCAACAAGATCTTCATCAAAATCCTCTATCGCTGCACCACCTAAGGTCAGCGATCCTTCGAATCCCAGGCCCCGCTATGGCTTACCTCACTCCCACCAGAACTTACCACCATTAGCAAAATCGGCTTGTTCAAATCTGCAATTAGATCCCACCTGTCCAGCCAAAGGTAATGCACCTGCCCTGCCTGACCAACCCACCTGGTACAAATTGCTTGACTACCCCACCAAATGTGCACTTATGCTACTCACCCATTAAGCCACTTTCCCCTGCTACTCCCACCCCCCCAACCATCCTCTACCCTTTTCCCCCTGCCCCTGTCCTAGTCCCACTGTCCCTCCCTCTTTCCCAGGGGCTATGCCCCACCCATTTTCTTACCCGTGTCCTTTCCATCCCCCACCCCTCCTGACCAAGCGAGCCCTAGCCAGAGGTTCCTGCTTGCTGTACACCTATTTCTATTCCACCCCTTTTCACTCTATAAACTCCCCCCCTCTTGTTCTTACTTCGCTTCAGCCCTGACTCTGTCTGTGTTCTTACTTCTGCTTCAGCCCTGACTCTGTCTGCGTGTCAAGGTACACTTCCTATTCCCAGGTACGCTGCTAAGTCATAGTGCTATTGTCTTATGCTCTTTGTTAAACTGTGCTAAATGATTCTACATTTGTATTTTTCTTCCCCGACAAGGAACCTTTGTAAATGAGCTGGTAGCTCAAATGTTGTAATCTGAGACTTCAATAAATAAATAAAAATAAACCTGTCACTCTCGCATACACAAATTGCAAAGGCAGATGACTCACACATCTCTTTGCCTATAGTGCACACACAAGAAACAGTGCTCTGCAGCACCTGTGATGGGAAATGGGATACACAATGTCCACCAACTGCATCTGTGTTTGAAACAGCACCAACACAGCAGGCCAGGAGCTCTTCAGAAATGTGTGACCTTACTCCTCCAACACTGCCTACAACCACAGAGAGTAAGTCATGCAAGATAATACAGTCATACCACAATGTAGAAAGCCACATATTCCTGAGACACGCTGTGGTAACACAGCACAACTTATCACAAACCAGTGGTAAAGATGTTCTCCACATGACTTCTCAGCACATGACACAAATACCCTTCTCAGAACATGGCACAGTAATTTTTGCATTGCACAGCAAGAAGCAACCTGCCTAGAGAGCACAGCAGAGAGCAGTGTTAGGAAAAATTATATATTTACATACTCTTCATACTTTACAACATGCATTTAAGAAAAAGGTGTCAATTAAAATTCCCATTTCAACCTGGATATTCCCTAGCATCCAGGCTAAAAATCCAGAAACCCTTCCGTTTTAGTACCAGGTTATTAAAGTCCACTCTGCTCAGGTGTGGATGCACTCTATTGAGATCCATAAAGCTGAACTGATATTCAGAAGGGTTAGTGGCTTCCTTCACATGTAGGGCCATGACATATGTAATAGTGCCACTTTCTATTGCCCTGCAATGTTCTCCCACTCATGTCTTGAAACTTCTCAGTTTTCGCAGTGTAAAATCACCACACGGGAAGTAGGCTATGTAAATGACTCCCACTTTGTCACCTGTGGTGAACTGACAGAATTCATGTGTTTTACCCACACAAAGACTTTCATAAGAATCACCTGATATGATAAACTTATAGGCAACAAGGGCCTGGAAGAGATCTCTGAGCAACCACTGAGAATGGCATATAGGAGGGCTACCACCCTGAATGACATTCTCGTGCACAGCCACCATACTCTTCCCACACCCACTACATGGCTAAACAGGGACATCAAAGGCTGATTCCCATGCAAGTGTTGAAGTTTCTGTAAGCTTATCACATCAGGGCATTTTTGTGAGAGTCTCCATAAGAGTGAACCATATGAAATCCATCAGTTCACCACATGTGACACTGTGGAAGTCCTTTACATGGCCCAGTGCACATATGGTGCATTTTACATCAGGAAATATGTGGGAAGTTTCAAGATATGAGTGGGAGAACATTGCAGGGCAATATTAATTGGCATTATTACATATGCCATGGCCTTAATTGTGAATGAATCCACTAACCCAGCTGAACATCAATACAGCTTTATGGCTATTGATAAAATGTGTTCGCATCTGAGGGGAGGGTACTTTTATAACCTGGCACTAAAGCAGGAGGCTTTCTGGATATTCAGCCTGGACAGTAGGAAAAATGCCAGTTTAAATGGCAGTTTTGACTGGCACCTTTTTGTTAAATGAATGTTGCAAAGCATGGAGAGTATGTAAAGATACAATACTATTTATCTCACCATTTATTCTTTTCTGACGGCTTGATATCACACCAGGCAGAGATTTTGCACCCAGTAGATGCAACCAATCTGCTGACATGCTGCACTCGAGAAGCTAGTAATAAGACAAATTTAGTGTCTGCCCTTGTGTTTCATTTTGAAGAGACAGACTCTCACTATTAAATGGACCATGAGCACCTTAATATGGACACCTTATCCATGGAGATATCCATTTTGGATGAAATGTAAGAGCTGTTTTACTAAGACGGTACTTGGTCTGTAAATAATGTTTTAAACTGTTTTATCATGTATTGGATGTGTCACAATAAGCTACACTTTGAGCACCTTTGGGCCTATGCACAAATGGGTGGGAATTAAGCACTGGAGGTACATATCCTGCCTGTGTAGCACTGCAGCCCTGGACATGTGCAGGGTGCATGGTATGCACAACTGCATGCACTCACGGGGTACCTGTCCATGGCCCCACCTCCACAGCATGCAGGACCATGCAGGGTGGCTGGGGGCGGAGTAGTAGACCCAGGTGGGCATCCAATTGGATGGCTGTCCCAAGTCCCAGAGTGGATCCCATACATGGGCATCCATGGGTCCAGGTGCATGAATGGCCTCTGCAGGCACCCGGAGCTGCACTGCCATGCACCTGTGATGAGCTGTTCCCCACCTGAAAATAGTGCCTATTGCCATGCCCTCCCTGGCACACAGATCCCCCCCCATCAGACCACAGCCCCATGGCAGTATGCTCCCACTGCACTCGTCCGTCCCATCCCTGTATCATCCAGTGTACCCCCCCACAAACACATGCTGGTCTGATCCAGTAGTTCCATACATATCCCTAACCTCGGAACATGGCAGCCCCTACCCTAGTATAGTGCAACCCCACACACACACACACACACACACACACACAGAGGTGCTTCAGTCAACATCACTATGACCCCTGACCCCATAACCCCAGCAGAAACATTAGGGGGCAGTGGCCAGTGCCCCCCACCCCTGGTGGCACTGACACCCCCACCACCCAGGTCCCTGCATCTTCCTGTTGGTGCCACAGCTCGGTATTATCAACAGCACAGCCCTCCGCATACCTCCTCAGCCACCGGCCATCCAAGTGATGCTGGGAGTTCAATGCCTACATAGAAGAGGTGCTTCCAGCATCACTTGGATGGCTGGCAGATGAGGAGGTGTGTGGAGGACTGTGCCACTGGCCATCCCGAGCCACGGCACTGACAGGAAGGTATGGAGGGTGGGGGTTGTCGGTGCTGCGGTGGGTGGAGGGGCCACTGGCCACCATTGTTTCTGCTGGGGTTACAGGTTCAGGGGATGAAGTGATGTTGACCAGTGCACCTCCGTGTGTGTGTGTGTGTGTGTGTGTGTGTGTGTGTGTGTGATACTACACCAGTGTCTGGACTGGCATGTATTTGGAGGGGGTTGTTTGGAACGTAGGGACTGGGCAGACAGGCGCACCTCAGGGTGCGGATCTACCAACCCAGGACCCTGTTTCTAATCAGTAGAGGTGCTCACCCAATCAGCTGTCTCAGCCTTCCCCAACTGCCTAGTGGGCTGGTGCAGCAGGAAGTGTCATATCCCGGTCCCGCCATGACTAGTGGGTGCAGTGCCTGGGGGCATGCAGTGGGTTATAGCAAGGTCCAAGCTGCATAACCTGCACCCCCCCATACCTTGTAATATGCACCTTAGTGAATGGTGTGTAGCGCAGGCACACCTCCAACACACCACCCTGCCCACCCCAGTGCATTGCTGACCATGCAGCTGGAGGATCAGGCACATATCCGCCTTACACTCAGATAGTGAATGCTTCCAGAGGTCCACAGGACCTCTGCTGTGTGTCTTTCCACCTTAAGGTTGCCTACATACCTCAGATACATGGTACGTAGGCAACTTTTCTTTTTGTACGTCGGGCCCCTTGTTTTTAAATGTTGTTGTGATAACATAGTCCTCATATGTCAGGTGAAGCATGCCCCTTTTTATGATGTCAGCGCTGAGTGACCTGTATTTAAACCACTTGACATTAAGCTGATGAGTCTGATAAAAGATCAGTATGTGATTCAAAATGCGCCAGGTATGGCTACAGTAGAATATATGATTGTTGCACCTTGCACTTCAATAAAATAAGAACAGAAGTACTCTAAATCTGGTAGAGTGGCAACTTTTTTCAAAAGGCGCTGAGTGCCCGATTTTTGTGTTTTTGCAGATCACATGGATTATAGACAGTCACTTTCCACCATGAAATTGAACTCTTGAATTCCTCTCTCAAAAGGATTGCAAATCACTGGTGATTGGCAGTATTACCTCCCACAAGCTAGCATAAAATATAGATACCAAATGGGAGAGAATTAGTGGTAGCTTATGCTTCTATTGTCTGGGCTGATTATGACTGAGGGAGTGGAAGCTTAGTCCATTTCAGAAGATTCTGGTCACATCTGTGTTACGTGACAGTGTATCTACAGTACAAAAGTGCAAATGATTTCGTCACTTCCAAAGTGTGTCAAGAAAGTGACCAAGAGAGCATATTTTCTTGCTCATCTTTGAATAAACTGTGACTTTTATGAAAAGTTCTGCAATAACTTTTTTTAATGAGATTTTATTGGGTTTCATTATAAGCAAAAGCTTAACTTACATACATTTCAATCTATCTTGTGGCCTTGCTGGAGCTGACAGAGCTGAATTTGCTCCTTGGATTGCTGGCTAATTCATCAGGAAGAGACTTACCTTCAGTGATACTGTACATTTGGATGTCCCCTCTTGAGCCTCATCATATGATCTTTATCAATCCTAGTATGTGGCCGATCATTGTTGGGATCTGTGCCCACCATTGCTGAATGTTTGAGTATTGTCAGAGTAAGTGCTGCAGCATGCCCTCCTGGTTACTACACCTCCAGCATTCTGAGGTTGACAGGAGAGTCATTTTTTTCAGGAGTGCCGGTGGACAGTATCATACATGAAACATCTTCAGCTGCATTAATCTACTATTGGTGCCCCTGCATGCCCCCAAAGCATTTGCCAGCATCAGCACCATTCATCGTTAGATAGTTGGTACCCCAACTGAGGTTCCCATCTGCTGTGTAGTTTTGTCATGCCTGGTATGTTCCTTTAAGAACTCTTTGTATATGAAGGCTACCTTTGAAGGGGGTCTCTAAGTTTTTTCCTCCCCCTGTGAGTCCAAGCACATCCTTCCATGCACCCCTTGAGGATTGTTTTAGTTGGGTGCCAATGTAGAAGGTCAGTAAATGTCGAAGTTGTAGGTAGTTCCATAGGTGTGATCTGGGGGATATTACCTTGCTGCCTGATATCTGAGAACTCCTGAAGTACCCTTGTGTTTGGGGTGAAAATATCCCCGCCTCTCTCATATTCTTCCTGTTCCAATTCAGCTCAGTTCATTTTTCTGCCGCCAGCTTGCAGCTTTGGATTGTGTTATAGAGGCCACAATAAAATTGGTATGTTTAGTGGAGTTTTAACTACACTTTATATTTCACTCCATATTTGTAACATATATAGTACTGGATGGGATTCCCTGCAGTGGGTTTCGTCTGGCCCCATAGTAGGAGTTCAGCTTTACCTCTCCCCTCTTCTATTCCAGTTTCAAGGTACACCAACTTGGCCACTGCCCTGGCTTTCCATGCATGCATCCACACCCACCAATACTGAACACTCACTGCCATGTAGTATCTTCTAAACCATGGGACCCAGAGCCCACCCTTGGTCCAGGGAGCCACCAGCCTAATGGCTGAGAGCCTTGGCCATTCCTTGCATAAATGAAATCCTGCACCATAGATGCTAGTTCTTGTTTCCAAATCTGCTCTGGAAATCACAGAGGAAGCTATCATAGTATGTACGGGAGGTTTGGGAGAACCATTATTTGTAATGACTAAATTTTGACCCAAAGCATCATGTTAAGATGTTTCCATCTTGCTACATTCACCTTAATGGATCGAATTAGAGGATCCTGATTTTTTTTGTTGGTCACTTCTGCTATTCAGGAGAAATAAGGATCCCCAGGTATTTGACCTCTTTACTAGGCCATTTCAGATTTGTTCCCTGCAGGGACACTCCTGTACACTTGGAAGTCATGAATATCACAGCTGTCTTTCTCTAGTTATTTATGAGGCCAGATATGTTGGCAAATTAGTCCAGCAGCTTAACTAACACTGGGAGAGCTACCGCAAAGTTTCATACCATGATGAGAAAATCATTGCAAACAGCATTGGCTTATAGCTGTCTCCCTCAATATCCAGGCCTTGTATATATGACACTTCCCTTGCATGTTGTACCCGTGATCCTATCACCAGGGCAAACAATCCTGGTGAGATTGGGCACCCCTGTCCTGTCCCTCTACCCAGGGCAAATCTCTGTGACAGTCTGCCAATGGTTAATACAGCTACCTTTGGTTCACTCTAAATGGCCTGCACCCAGCAAAATGAACACGCATCTTCTATTCCAAACCTACACTGTACTGCAACTACAGTAGGTAAAGCCATTCAACCAAACTGAAGGCCTTCTCAGGGTACAGTGCAACAGCTACCACTGAATCCTGCAGCATTCCATAGCCCACAACAGAATGACCAGTCTACTGATATGATACCCCTTATATGTCCCTTCCACAAACCCGAGTTGGTCCATGTTTACTAATCATGACAGGAACTTGTTCAGCTAAATTGCCAGAACCCTGGCCCTAATTTTATAGTCCACATTCAACAAAGAGATAGGGTGGTAGCTGGTGCATTGGAGTGGGCCCTTGCCTTTCTTTGCAAGCACTGTGATGGTTGCATCATTCGCTGTGCCTGGCAGTGTCCCTGCATCCCATGCCTCCTGTAGTTTATTCACTAGCGGGGCCCCTTGAAGTCTCCCATCATCCTATACCTCTGCAATGAGAAACCACTTGGGCCTTGGCTCTGCACATCCTCTGCATTTCAGCTATGGCCTCCTGTATCTCCTGTGTCATGATGAATCAATCTAGAGACTGCATCTGTCTCTTTTTCAGTCTTGGGAGCTGCTGAGATTGCAGTACTTCCCTTACTGCTGCCTCCTGAGCACATCTGTCTGTTATCCTAGAAGAATATAGCTGTTTGTACTAACCCCAGAAGGTGCTAATGATTCGCTTTGGGTCAAGTACCGGCCCTATCGGCCCTCTGGCTCTCAGTATCTTACTCTCTGCTGCCATCTTTTAATGTCTATCTGCCATATATTGTCCTGCTCTTTCTTCCCCCTCCCAATAAGCCTGTTCAGTTCTATGCAGGCAGAATTCTACTTGTCATATAGTCAAGGTGTTCAACTTATAATGGATCCTGGTGCCAGATCCGTAGCATGGAGGACAGAGGCACCATACCTCACCTGCCATTATGCCGATGACCTGGTGTCAGGAATGATCCTGGGCCACTTGGGGGTTGGTGGGGGGGGGAGGATTGAGCATTTAAGTGGATGCTTTCCTCCTCCGGGGAGGGAGGGCAGACTGTGCCACCATAACACTGCCTCCTAGGTGACCACAGGTGGCAGTGCAGCTAGATAGAAGATCTGGGTGGGTGACGCTCCCTGGCGGGAGACATAAGCCCATCCTCTAATCTGCACACATCAAGCCACTACCTCCATGGAGCATCCATGGGTTGGGGAAAAGGATAATGGAAAAACACCACTGGCCACAGGTTGCCACCCCATGGAACCCACAGTCTCACACTGTCTACCGTGCACCAACGATGGATCTAAATATGGCATCGGAAGGGGGCTTAGGGAACCCCTCAATTGCCCTGCCACAGGGGGCAATCTGTGGAGCACTCTGTCATCAAATGTAAGTCCCAGGGATGGCAGGTGATGGGGTTGGGGGACCCTAAGGGCCAATGGGGGAGCCAGTGGAGGGGGAAGGAAAAAAACTTATAATAGACCCCCTTCATCTCCAGCTGTACAGTAGGCATGGGGTCCCCATCTTTATGTTTCTTTTCTAGCTCTGCCAGTGCTTTGGCACCTCACTGATTTGCATTCCTTTTCTCCCGTTACTAGTGGTTAGTACTCTAATAATACCTTGCGTTATTGTATGTCCTGTATTCTGGACTAGAAGTATTCTGTGTTCTCGAACTGTATTTTTTGTAATACTGTGTTTGATTTGTCACCTACTGTTTGGGTCTTGTAACAGCGACCCATTTTTGTTTTCCTGCTGATGTTCCCTACTGTAACCCTCTCTCCAGGTCGCACCTGGAAAAGAGCCTTGGCTCATTGGTGCCTTTCCCAATCATCAACTTTAAATAAATAAGTAAATTTTTGCATGGTATCAAATTCCTGGCTTCTTTTTGGCTGCAACATAGGCTGTCACCCTCCCCCTTGCATCTACTTTTAGCCCTTCCAATAATAACACTTGACCTGTCCTGTGCTAATGGTTTGAGGATACTTCTTGGCCTCTTGCATTAGCCATAACTTGAACTTTGGATCCCAAGAAGCAAGACATTTCACTCTAGTCTGGGGACCCAGGCCTGACATTTTTGGCGATGTTGCACCCCATACAGAAAGCAACAAATACATTATTTTGATAGAAGTGTCCCTTAGGCACTTATCTAGAGTGGATGTGGTCATGTAAAGTGGTAGCAAGGTATGCCAATACAAGATTTTTGTACCCATGTCAAAACAACATTTTGCACAAGTGAAAAGGCCACAAAAATGTACTACAATTGTCAAGACAAGTTTGAAAGTAAAAATGACCAATTAAATGGGATTTAAACAATTTTAAAAGACAAAAACACATTTTAGTCATGCAAAATGTTTCTTTGACACTAATTATTACTAATTTGTTTTAAAAGACAAAAATAAATTTTAGTCATACAAAATGTTTCTTTGACACAAATTATTAAGGCTCATTACATAAAGAATGTGGGCCTTGTGGTTTGAATACATAAAGGAACACATTATTCACTGACACACAAGTTTTAAATACCATATTCATTATAATAGAAGCCAGGTACACTATTGCACACCATGGTGCTAGCAAAATATTAATATCCAATGGACTCTCTCTCAGCGATGGGCAATATGACAGTATATATGTGTGTGTCTAGACTTTTTCAATATATTTGTAATATGCTACATGTCTAAGTCTGCATCATTTGTAGTATCAAGCTCATCTGGATCCACACTGGCAACTTTATGAGGATTCTAACAGTTCTCACCACCCGTACACAAGCAAGCCTGCATGCATGCCATGCTCTGCCTGGAACAACAGCAGTTAGGCTTACACTTGGCTTTTTTACACCCACATGTAATGAGTTCCGGGAGTGCTTCAGAGGCATGTGTCTATGTCATTAGTGTTGGAGAAATGTGTCCATCCTTGTTGTGATGCTAGCCATTTTCAATTGGGGATGGGATATCAGGCTGAGCCTCCAGGGCATGGCTCCAGATAAGGGTCTGGTAATTTGTGCACTTGGTATGTTGCAGAACATTGTCAGAAGTTGGGGGAGAGGGCTTCCTTCTGTGCCTGTTTCTTTCAGAAAAGCTTATATCACACATCATTTACATCCACTGATGTAGACCGTTGGATAATAAAAAAAGGCCGATGGCACATTCATAAGGTAGAAAAAGAAATGGGCAGACTGGATAGGCCTTGCAGTCCTTATCTGCCTTCAACTTCTATGTTTCTATGGTTATCAGAAGCTCTACTGATTTTAACTGTGCCAGAGGTATATGCACCGTAGTGCCAAACTTGGTAAGGTTTTTAAATTTGTGTGGATTCTTCCTGACAAGCTTCCATGGCTTTAGTTTGCCAACCCTTGCAAGACTGCTGATTGAATCACACCCAGTCAGTGTGTGTACTGCTGGCAACATTCTGCATAGTTGTTGGCCAAGTTCAGCTGCTATGGTCTGGGTTGGTATAAACCTGGCTTTATCCTTCACACCAGTATGAAACCAAAGCTCTTGAGTTGCTTCCAATTTGTGAATAAAATGTGCACAGAGAACTGCAACATCAGTGTCTGGAGAGCACACCACTACAGGAGGGTATTCTTATGAAGCATGTGCAACATGAAATAGAAGCAGAGTATCTGTTTCTCTGTGCGATGAGAATAGATCTTCTTGGTCTACAACTCCATCTGAAGCGACAATGCGAGCAATGAGGTCATCTTTGAATCCACCTGCAATAACCATTTTCTGATCTGGGCCAAGTAAAGGTTCTGCCATATCACACCATGATTCTGACAGGAATTTTATCAGATGTTCTTTATTCATAGGATTTTCAATGAACTTACTCCACTACATTGGGATGGGTGTTTTGGGGCCATGGATTTTAACTTGATTGCTGTGTGAGGATTGCCTTCATGGACACTCAAAGGCTTCAATTGAATCTTTGACATTGTAGCAATCAAAGACAATATCTACTCTTTTGCAGTTCTCATAATACTGTAGAGGCTGGCATACTATTCAGAAGAGCAGTTTAGTAAGTTCTCCAAAGCTAGTTGCACCTCTTTTCTCAACCATTTGTATAACAGCCATGCCATCCACTATCCAAGCTGGGGGCATGTTTCTGGTATCTTGGTAATTCAGACAAAAGAAGATCGTGGCCCATCTAGATTGTCTCCCACCACCAGGTGGGTTATTTCCAGGATCTGATCTGGAGGATGCATTCATCCAATCTATGTTTTAAACAATCCAGAGACTCTGAATTTACTGTGGAACTTGGTGGTGAATTCCATTGGCAGGCTGCCCTTTTAGTGAGAAAATATGCCCATTTGCTTGTTTTGGACTTACTTACTCTAAGTTGTTTATTATGTGATCTTAGCTGCAGGATTCTATTGTTTAACTAAATTCTAGTCTCTTTCATTAGATCCTTATTTTTAAGAATATTATAGAGAAACAGGAGGTTGCCTCTCCATCTTCTTTTCTGTAAGTTAAACATCCCCAGTCTAACCTGGTTTCATAGTTGGTGTCACTAAGGCCTGTAATCATTTATGTAAGTCATCTCTGGGGTCTCTCAATGAGATTTAGATCTTTTCTGAGATAAGGGCACCAGAAAGGGGAACCATAGTCTACATACAGCATGACATAAGTCTTGTACATCTGAATAATGCAGTGGGGTTGCCTAGTTATAAATGAGCATCTTATTGCATGGATTAGATGATTTGCTTTCCTGGCAACTTGGGAACAGTGGTCAGTTGGGGATAGTGCGTTATTTATTATGATCCCTAGGTCATGCTCCTTGCTTACTGATATAAGAGTGGTCCCATTTAGAGTGTATTTATATTTAGGATTGTTTTTTTCCAAATAGTAACACTGTACATTTATTGGGGTTGAATGCCATTTTGTTGATGTCTGCCCATTTTTGTATTTTGTTTAAGTCATTTTGAAGTGATACACATTTATCAGGGCTATTAGCAACTCTCCCCATTTTGGTGTCATCTGCAAATTTGGTCAACTTGCTTTCAATACCAATATCCATATCTGTAACAAATAGGTCGAACAAAACTGGGCCCAAGACCAAGCCCTGGGGTATCCCACTACACATGTCACCATCACTAGATAACACACCATTCACTCTGGATCTCTGAGTTCCATTAGACAGACAGTTTTTAATCCATCTGATGATGTAATTTTTGATGCCCATGTCTAGCAATTTGTTCACCAAAAGGTTGTGAGGGACTTTGTCAAAGGCCTTACCAAGGTCCAACATGATCACGTCATATGGGGAGCCTTCATCCAATTTTCTGCCTACTTCCTCATAAAAGGCAATTAGATTGGTATTACATGACAGACCCTTTTTAAAACCATGCTTTGAAACATCCTGAAGTTTTAACTCATTGCCTTTATCTTCAATTAATAGTTTTAATAATTGTTCCATTACTTTGCAGCATATTGGTGTTAGGCTTATATGCCTGTAATTCTCATCTTGGCCCTTACTTCCTTTTTTGTGGATAGGAATTACTACTGCTCTGATTCAATCTAGGGGGACTATACCCAACATCAGAGATTTATTAAACATGATGGATAGTGGAAGGACTAAAGATTCAGCCATGGTTTTCAAGAATAATGGATATATATTGTCTGGCCCAGGGGAAGTAGTTCCCTTTATGGCTTTTAATTCATAAAGCACCTTGCAAGGGGAAAAATCTACAGGGGGTGGAGTATTATCAGGGAGGGCATGAGTTGGGCCTTTGTCATTGTTAAAAACTGATGTGAGAAACCCATTCAAGGCCTGTGCTATCAACCTTGCATTTGTCATTGTTTGATAATTTAGTGTCAGCTGACCAATCGTATTAAAAGTTGATCTGTTATTATTTATATAAGAAATAATGCCTAGTTATTATCTCTAGTCTAGTAAATGCTAACCTATGCTCTACATTAGATCATTCCTGTTTTATTTGGTGTTTGAATGTTTTTAATGCTTTCCTATAGATGTTTTTATTTGCTTCAGTAGGAAATATTTTAAATGTTTTGTAACTTTTTTCTTTAGCTTTGATTAGTCTCCTAATTGATTTAGTTAGCCATAAAAGGATACGGCCATTATTATTATATTTTTTAACAACTGGTACATGTCTACTTCCAGTTCCAGGATTTTATTTTTAATAGTTTCCCACACGTTGTTGGCATCTTTATTTGCTAAGATGACATTCCAGTTAATTGTATTCAAGTTTTTTTTTTTTTTTGTCATATGCCAATTTGCTTTTTTATAGTTTCTGAAAATAGTAGAATTTTGTTGGGGATAACTCCTAGCTAATAATGAACTTGATTTGCAGTGATCACTAGATCCCAGTGGACTATGAACCATTATGTCTGGTATATTATTATTTCCCACAGTGGTTATAACCAAGTCCAAGATGTTATTTCCCCTTGTAGGGCTTGTTGGATGCTGGCAGTTGATACGTTGACTCTGCTTCTTTTTCTAATTCAGGCAATAGCTTATTCTTTGCAGTTTTGAGCAGGTCACCATTGCAGTGTGCTAGAGCATATGGAACTGTGGAAAGCTCATGTGTGAAAATTTCCTTCAGATTAATCTCTCTTGTTTGTGCGACTACTACAAGATGGCTAAACAACTCCCTGTCTGCATTGCTAGTCACTGTCATCACTGCAAACTTTTCATGTGGTCTTCTTGCTTAGAGATGCAAATGTCTTGATGAGCTTGTGCAGTGGTTCAAATAATCCAGTGGTATTTGAATTTAGTCTGTCTTCCACAAACTGTTTCATTGCTTTGTTTCCTGTATCATTCACAGTAACAAGATTTGTGGCAACCTCTGCAGGTGAAATGCCAGTTTCAGTGTTGGTGAGTGCTATCAAGTCTGCATTCAAATCAAATGGGTTTGTCATAGAGTTGGTGATTGTGTTAACAATCTTATTTACATCTCCTTCATCTCAAGGCACTTGACATGGTTCAGCCTCTTTTTGTTTTCCTTGTGAAATGTCTGAGTCTAACATATGGCACATTACCTTCGTGGAAGTTGTGATAGCTGAGTGCTCATGAGCAGTGAGGAACCATCTAGCCAAGGCTCCTGGTTTCAAAGTGAAACCCGCTATACCCCCTTTTACTTTACTATCACAGTTTACTGTTTGTTCAAGTGCCATGTCTGTCCAGACTTTGCTGAATATATTTCTAGTCCAAGCTATAGCATGATTTCCTTACACAAACTGCTCATAAACTTCGGGGGCACAATGTGGCAGAAGCTTCATATCACTGATGTACACAGATACCCAGCAGGCATAGTTGACGCAGTCAAAGGCAAAAAATAGTGGCAGCATCTCTACAACCGCTGCAAGATGCAGGTCCCACTTGCTTTCACATTCTGCTCTAATAAACGACATTAGGATGGTAACCATTTCGATGTAATCATCCCAGAATGCAAATGTTTGGGAAGTTGCTTTTCCCAAATTGTGGAATCTGCACAATGCATCCTGTACATTCTTGAGGGCATCACTGAGCTGGGAAAGTGTTGCTGTTAGGCTTGTTGAATCATTGTTTGATACCACATTTTGACATTCCTGGAGCTTGCTGTTGATGATGTCTAAATCACAATTAATATCATTGTCTTGTACCCAGTTACAAAATGTCTGCCACCTCAGTCTGGACAGGGCCTCTATTACAAGCTTGTGGGCCCTCAACCTATGGTTGTATGATATGACTTTAAGTAGATTGCTTGCTGTGTTACTACCATACACCTGTAATTCTATGAGGATGTCTTCCGGACCACTCTTTTCATACTTCTTTCCAATTACAGCAAGAAATGTCTGTGCTATGTGGAAACCACCCATTCTCAAGACTGTTTTCCAAAATTCCTCCAGGCACCTACACTGAATCTTTTTGGCCTTACAATATTGGGTCTGGCAGTATAGCCTAGAGGTTAGAGTAATGACCTGTGAATGAGCTTGCTATATCCAGCAGATCTGGGTTTGATTCCCACAACCTCCACTTACATACTGTGTGACTATAAGCAAGTCACTTAACCATGCCAGTGCTTATGGGTGGCCCTGAAAACAGGCACTTGTGCCTGGTGGGCCTTACCTGGTTACCAAAAAGTATAAAATAAAAATATATAGCCTCATCAAATGTCAGTACACTGTAATCTTGGCCAAGTGTCCTAGACATCTTGCAGGCATTCTTCATTACAGTGAAAACTGTTCTCCATTCTGTAGGTGATGCTGGCAACATTGGACAGTACCCAATAGGTGTTATTGTTGGTATGGTAGATGAAATCATCACATTAAAAGCTGTCCATCCTGGTACTTGCTGAGCATTCACCATTTCAAACATGACCTGAAATAGTTTGGTTGGGCAGCATCTTACAATTAGCCATTACAGATCAAGGTTGGCAGCTTATCAGCCAGCCTCAGCATCAGTACCCCAGTTACTTTTCACTTTTCCCACAAGATTTTGTGTAGGGCATCTGCCATGAGGATTGTATTCCAGAATGACTTGACACATTGCAGGAGTTTCAAGTGATTGTGTTTGTAGTACTATTTTCTTTGTTTTAGCTGGTGCTGCCACTGTGCCAAAGCTGCCTTCTGGAATTATGGGAGTCTGATGCTGATATACTACCATAGTTGTGGCATGAACTGTGTGCTTTCCATCTAATGTTTCCTCATTTATATCATTATTGTCAGCAGCATATTGAACAAACTCCCCATCCTGTATGTTTGTTGGAATTATGATATTGTTCCTGGCAGCTTTTTCGTGATGATCCATTGCAATAGCAGTGTCAGTTCTCTCTATGGCTTCATAACTGACACAGTGAACTAGCTTGTGCACCATTGTTACTACCTGTATAGAACCTGTCATATGATGTATGGACACTGCAAGCCCAACATGTTTAGGTGTACGCTTTGCACCTCTGAATCTATAAGAATGAAGTCCGGATCAACTGATAATATCTGTCTGTGGAGGATTTTGTTAGTGGCTGCTACTAAAGCCTGCCATCTTCAATTGGTTCATCGCCAACATCCCCTTGGAATACCCATTTCAGGAACCTATACACATTGTCAGAAATCATGTCTAATGCTTGTTCTAAATTGATAGTGAAATTATCTGTTGGAATGATATCCAGTCCCTCACACATTTTGAGTTCACTACGGAGGACCTGCACCGCATGAAACAGCATAGATGTGGCTGAATATTTATCCTTATTTTCAGAAGTAGATAGAGGGTTTTCCTGTTCATAGTGTTGCTTTAAATGCAACTGGGAAGCTATGTTGATGACATCTTCCAATGACACAACACTGCTATACACAAGCTTTGGTTTACTTGGGTCATGCTGCATTTTAAAAATGATTTGGTCACCAAGATAGTTTGTTAGTCTCTTCTTTAGTTTCTCACTTTGTTAACTCTCACTGCTAGGAACTTTGCCTTTCAGAATATCCTGGTATCTCTGTAACAAGTAAGACACGAACAAGGCTTTTCTACTGATAACAAGGTCATTCTCAATTTCAGAAATCAGTTCACTGAAACATGCTTTATACACAAACTCACCTTCCTTGTCACTGGATAGTGAAAAGTTTGTCTGTATGTTTCTTTCACTGGTGAAAGTATTATGGCAGTCTTTGTGGTACTTTGCTTCAAATGCAATTACGTCCAGTCCAGTTATTCACTTTAAGACTGTGTCACCTTCTCTGGCTTCAGCTGCATCAGACAGAGTTTCTTGCCCTCTGAAGGTTACAATCTCTGATAGATTTTTATATTTTTTTTTATATACCTTCTAGCATATTATACACAAATACCAGTTAACAGGCTGGCAAGCTGATTGCCTACTCTGTGAGCTTGAATACTTACCAGTATCAGTAGAAAAGCCAGGACTTGAGCTTCTTCCTCAACCTCCAAAATGCTTCAAGTTTGTTTTGCTGGTGTAGGCCTGATGCCATTGTGCATGATAATGTACTGCAGGCAAAGCTAATAGAGAAGGTTCAGAGGAGGGCAGCAAAGATGGTACATGGATTGCATCACAAGTCCTATTAGGACAGGTTGAAGGACTTTAATATGTACTCCCTGGAGGAAAGGAGGGAGAAAAGGGATATGATAGAGACATACAAGTATCTTACAGGGAGGAACAGGGTGCAGGAATACAATATTTTTCAGCAAGAAATATGTTTCGGGGCTAAAGGACATGGGATGAAGTTGGGGAGTAATTCAGAGGAAACGTGAGGAAGAATATCTTCACAGAATGGGTGGTGGACAAGTGGAACACCCTGCCAGAGGAAGCAGTTGGGGCTGAAACAATCACAGCATTTAAGAATGCATGGGATAGTCATAAGGGAATTCTGGAAGTTAAGGGTAAGGAGCAACAGACTTTTAGGAAAACATAAAGTGAACTTACATGCTCAAATGGGCAGGACGAAAAGGTGAGGTCTCTACTCCGCTGCCTACATTGTCTATTTATCTATGTCTATGTAATAATGCATCAATGTCTAATGGCTGCAGTCGCTGATAAATATGGTATTTTCTAACAAGGAATACATTATAAAATGTTTTTAGTCCTCCAGGGATTGCAGTTCTCAGGTGTTCCTGTGTTGTTATTGACAGATGATACACTTGGACCAGTCACTAGTCATGCGGGGGATTCTGGTGAGAAGGGTCAAAGTCTCAGCAGGGTCTTCAGCCATTTTGTTGCCTCTCAGTTGTTGTTATAACTTAGAAAAAAACAGAAATGCTCTTAAAAATATTTTCATTAGTACATTATTCATCTTGTAAAATTACAAAAAGAAAACACCATCTGTCCATGTTTTATAGCTATAAAACATGATGCTGAAATAAGCTAATTTTTTAATATGTTATATAGCGTAAGCGTTTCATAAATTACACATATAGACAAAACAACAAGCAAAGAACATATTTAAAGTACATTTGCCATAACGAAATCAATATAGGATTAAAACACTGTAAAATAATACACATGTTAAAGGAGAGTCATTATTTTGACTTTTTCAAGAAATTCATGAAGGCAATTTGACATGATTTAGAAAAGCATGCATATTTCTCAAAGTTAATACTGCATAATTCCACATCCCCCCTAAAATTACTCTCTGAGGTTCATCCCTTCATAAAAAGTGTTAAACCTTTTCTGGGGGGGTGCTATCAATTTCAAATTTAGACAGAGTTTTCCATTTGGGCCTCCAGAATGAAAAAACAAACGATGCTGAGAAATGATCAGAAATTATTATCAGCTCTATGTTTATACTGATTGCACCCCATGGGTCACTGTGGCTTTTCTCTCTCAACTGAAACTAAGGGATCACCTCTGGTCAGTTGCCAGGGCCACTGGCAAACAACTGGACATCCAAAATTACAAACAAGCACAAAATGCCTGCACAAAAGCCATATGGCTAATGAAATCCACCTATTACAAAGACGCTCTCACCAATACATGGGAAAACGGTCGTGCTTTCTGGGACAATATCAAAGATGTCACAGGGAAGCAGCCAAGAACCTCTCCAGCCATGTTAATAGTTGATGAATCCTCAACCCTTGACCCCAAGGTGATCGCAAACATCTTTAACACGGCTTTTTCAGGCCTTAGTGCTGTTCTACCCCACGGCTTTTTTGAAAACAGGGCCTACTCCCCAAATGCCTCAGCCCCTCAGTCTAACCATCCCCTTTTCTACTTCAGGAAGGTAAGGCTGAATGAAGCTCACCGCTATGTTACCGCAGCTATCTCTAAATCTAGATCTAGTAGTGATACCCTGGACCTTAAGCTTCTGTTCCTCACACTCGATGAGGTAATTCATCCATTAACAAAAATTCTAAACCTCTCTCTCAGCTGTGGAAAATTCCCAGACCTATGGAAAACAGCCACTGTGACACCCATCCATAAAAGTGGGGACATGATGATTCACTCAAATTATCCCACTATCTCCATACTGCCCCCACTCTCTAAGGCACTTGAGCGCATCGTGGCTGATCAACTTACCAACCACTTGGATAAATACAATATACCTTGTCCACAATAACATGGCTTCCAGGTGTGCTATACCTGGTTAAACAACTAAATGAAAAAAAAAAGAAAGGTCACAGCACCACCACAGCCCTTCTTGAGTTCACTGGAGCTTTGCACAAATCCCTTGACAATGGCCTTCTCACAGGGGCCGTTTTTGTCGACCTCTCCAAGGCCTTTGATACAGTACACCACGGACTACTAATACACCAACTACTGAATGCCAGGCTATCACCTGACTCTTCTCTCTCTGGTTTAAAAGCTACTTGAAAACTGGTCTGAAGAGTAAAATTAGGACGCCTTTCTAACACCCCTGCCTGTTCGGCTGGTGTCCCACAGGATCCATACTGGGACCCTCCTTTTAGCCATTTCTTAAACTCCTCCCTCACCACTGCTCTGAGCAGATCATACTATATGCCGATGATGCTGTTGTATTCTCCACTCACAAAGATCCTGCAACTCTTCAACACAACCTTCAACTTGATTTCAGTTCTGTAGAGACATGGTTTCTTAATCATAAATTGGTCCTCAATGACAAGAAAACCAAATCTATGCTCTTCTGCAGCTCTCATAACCCACACAAGCTACACCACTTGGCTATCTCCACCACCCAGGGGAACACTCTAGATCAGATGGGGTCCTTCAAATACTTAGGGATACAGCTTGACCGTAACCTCTCCTATGGACTTCATGTAGATAATGTAGCTAGAGCTGCTAACACACGTCTTGGTCTCCTCTACAAACACAGACCACACCTCACGCCAGAAGGTTTGAAGGTTGCAGTCCTGAGCTCTGTGATCTCTGTAATAGACTATGTTCTCATCATTTATGGCTCAGCCACAACCACAACCCTTAGATGCCTCTCAACTGCCTTAAATAAAGCATGTCAGCTCATCACTGGTGCTCACCGTCTCACCCACACGTGACCTGTACACTCAGACTGGCTGGCTCCAACTATCAAACCACATAAAGTTTCTCACCTGCTCCATGGTGAAAAAATCTACCTTGGCCTTGCACCTTCTGGGGTCTCAACTCTGTTACAACACCGAATTAACAAATGGTGCCTTAGGAGATCACGCTACAAGCTACTGAAAGTCCCCACTGTCACACTTCACAGGGCAATGCTCTTTTGCTTATCGAGCACCACTCTGGTTCAATGGCCTCAGCCCAACCATCTCCTCTGCCCCAACTATTGGTATGTGTTTAAAACTAGGCTCCGGGACTATCTCACTACCAACAGCTCCTGTGACTGCCCAACTTAACCTTGTTTCTCCACTTCCCTTTCTGCTCTAGTTGTCTCCCCTTCCCCTCCCCTCCTCACTGGATTCTACCCTCACATCTTGGCATACCCAATGCTGCACTTTTCACCCTCTCGCCACCCTTCCTACATTCCTTCTCCTCCCCTTCCCTCTTCCCTCTCCCTATGACTCTGGAACTTATTATCTGTTGTCTATTTTCTCTGACAAATGCTGCTGGCTGCCTTGTTACAATGCTACCCTTGAACTGTATTAATCTGTACTCTGTTTGCAGTGTCCACATTGTTGTAATGCCTGTCTTGATGTTCCCCATAATTTGTATTTCTGTGACGTGGAACCTTTGTAAAAGAGCCATGGCTCAAAGGTATTTGTAATCCTAGACTTGATAAATAAATAAATAAATAAATCCTAAACTAAGCTTCTTGGGGCTAGTATGACACCTAGCCTATGGTAGGTGGAGTGTATTTGTAAATGGTAGTAGTAGTTCTGTGTGGTAGGATGGCCCAGATGCCATACATCCCTGAGCCCATATCCCTCACATTAGTGAAACCAAAGCCTTAGCCCTTACAACATTGTCATCTGTACCCCCCAAACATTTTTGTTGAACTGGGGGTCAAGTACAAAATTCATATCCCCCCAAGAAGGATTCCCTTTGCTAGATCCAGAAGGACTTGAGATAAGTCAAGAAAGAAGGATGGGTCATCTTCATTTGGCCCTTAAATGGACCCCAAAACCACAGGGACTCCATCTAGCCTCCCCTTTGAAAGCACCCATCTCACTTTTTTTGTCCTTTTTTAATAGTTCTGACACCCAGTTTATCCCCTTACTGTGTTAAGCCACTCCCCTTTCCTTGGATGATATTGATGACTCAAATGTCTGCCCTCCATAGATTCTTCCTAACTTACTACCTCCTTCTTAATCAGATGTATTTCTTGCTAAAAGTGATTTAGCTCCCCCCACCCCATCCTCTTCAGATGTGTTGTGACTCTTTTTCTTTTTATAGGGCTATTTTGACCTCATACATTCCATGAAATAGTCTTGCATTCCATTTCCACTCTTTTGGTTATCCCTGCTCCTCTCCTCCTACCACCATGAATTGACTTGACCTGTAACCTGTAACCAATCAGGCTGCCGATACAACATAACAGAATAGTGAAGTAGCTAACACATTAACAGGGTTGCACGAGTAACCTTTTTGGCAGATCATTGTACTTGCCCTACTCCCAAAGTAAGTAGTTGTAACCTGAGGCCACTGAACTCATCCCTAGGCCTCACACCCTTGCCCCCTCCAATCACGAGACATTGTCCCTCACAAGTTTCTTCTGTGCCCTAAATGTTCTCTAGCAACATTGTGGTTTTATATCCATGGAAACAACACCTGTTTTGAGGCTCTCAGTGCCCCCAAACACACACACACACACACACAAAATTTGTGTTTTGATCCATATGAATGTTTTTTAGGCGGGCTGAGTTTGCCTGCTCAAACGTGTACATGTTCACGATAAATCAGAAACCTTCAGACACTCTAAATTTACTATGCAGCCTAGGGATCTGTCAAAATAATACTCAGAACTGCAGTTACCAACTCTCACATGCCCTTCCTTATTGTTTTCCATTCCTCTGCAAGCAATCAAAGCAGCATCGTGTTAGCTTGCCCTGTGAGTGTACGACCATTTTCCCAAGTAGAATGCACGATCTTGCACAGGTTTGTGAAGCTTGCACTGCTGCTCACATTGTTCCCCTGTTGCCCTCATTCCCACCTATGCATCAGCCTGAGTCATTCCACATGGGACATTTTTTAAATCAAACTGTCCCCTGTTTTCAAAATGTTATCTTGAAGTCATTCTTCTTGCCTCCCTCCTCAATCTGTGCAACATACTTTTGCCAGGGAAGCTGCTCTGTTAGTTGCTTCACCATGTTTTACATTGAATTATGTTTCCGTCAAAATGCCCCCCAATCAGATGAGGACTTTTGCTTTTATTTATCAGTTTAACTGTGCTATAGATGGAGAGTTTTATCCCTAGCCCAATATTCCCCATCTTGGTGTGATTGAAGAGGGCTCACATGAAGCAGCCCTGGATGTCATTTTCTGCCTTCCTGCTCAGTGCCACTATTGATCCATTAGGCTGTTTTCTCCCTCAGATTTCCACTCATTTTCTGGTCTTTTTGAAAAGTCCCCAACCCCTTAGAAATGAAATAATCTGTCTTGCCATGTGATGTTCAATACTTCAGACCCCAAATGAACAATAATTCATACAAAATCACACATGCCCACACAATGCAAAGCATCATGGGCTTCATATGCAAATCACCACAGAATGTTATGCTGGTTCAACTTTAAGCAGAATTGCATGGTGCTGAAAGGCTTCTCACACAGTTTGCAAAGAGGACCAACAGATGACATAAACATGTGTTTCGTCCTACCAGGACTCATCAGTATGCCTCGTCTGTTTGACACCCTAGTGGAATGAACCAGGTACCCTAAGACAGTCTGTCTGGGTTAAGTTGTGGTGAACCCATTAAAATAAAAAACTATTTAAAAGATAAAGAACCTCTGTGCACAAACGCTCAGGAAAGGGTTACCTCAAAGGGCATTTGTCTGGGAAGCCAAGTTTCAAGAAAATACAAAATCACACATTCCCACACAATGCAAAGCATCATGGAGTGCAAATGCAAATCACCACAGAATGTTATGCTGGTTCAACTTTAAGCAGAATTGCATGGTGCCAAAAGGCCTCTCACACAGTTTGCAAAGGGTGCCAACAGATGACATAGACATGTGTTTAGTCTACCAGGACTCATCAGTATGCCTAGATCTGTTTGACACCCAGTGGGATATGAACCAGGTACCCTAAGGCGGTCTGTCTGGGTTATGTTGTGATGAACCCATTAAAATAAAAACTATTTAAAGACAAGAACATCTGTGTGCAAATACTGAGGTGAGGTTAACCAAAGGACATTTGGCTGGGAAGCCAAGTTTCAAGAAAATACAAAATCACACATGCCCACACAATGCAAAGCATCATGGGCTGCATATGCAAATCACCACAGAATGTTATGCTGGTTCAACTTTAAGCAGAATTGCATGGTGCCGAAATGCCTCTCACACAGTTTGCAAAGGGTGCCAACAGATGACATAGACACATGTTTTATCCTACCAGGACTCATCAGAATGCCTCGTCTGTTTGGTACTCCAGTGGAATGAACCAGGTACCCTAAGACGGTCTGTCTGGGTTATGTTGTGGTGAACCCATTTCTGCAATTCTGCTTAAAGTTGAACCAGCATAACATTCTGTGGTGATTTGCATATGCAGCCCATGATGCTTTGCATTGTGTGGGCATGTGTGATTTTGTATTTTCTTGAGCAACTTCCTAGCCAAATGTCGCTGGGTTAACCCTTTCCTCAGTGTTTGCACACAGAGGTTCTTTGTCTTTTAAATAGTTTTTGTTTTAATGGGTTCACCACAGCATACCAGACAGAACCGTCTTGAGACCTGGTTCATTCACTGAAGTGTCAAACAGACAAGGCAGACTATGAGTCCTGGTAGAGACCGTGTCTATGTCTTCTGCTGGCATTCTTTGCAAACTATGTGAGAGGCCTTCCGGCACCATGCAACTCTGCTTAAAGTTGAACCAGCATAACATTCTGTGATGATTTGCATATGCAGCCCATGATGCTTTGCATTGTGTGGGCATGTGTGATTTTGTATTTTCTTGAAACTTAGTTTCCCAGCCAAATGCCCTTTGGGGTAAACCTCACCTCAGTGTTTGCGCACAGAGGTTCTTTGTCTTTTAAATAATTCATACACTCACATTTTGATGACCTGATCCTTTTAGGGCACCATACATTCCATATAAATTCCCCTTTGTGAATAAAAGTTAAGCAAGTAACAAAATATTGAAATCAGACCGGTTTGTGTTTGACAGTCTCCATCACTCTCTGGACCTCTTCCCAGCTCCATCTGTTCCTCTTCATGGTTCACCATCCTGCGTCTCTTCTCAGCTGCCTCCTAGTCCTCTGTCATCCTACTGATTACAACTCCTCAGTGTCTCAACTGACCTGTATCCCTCTAATGTTTGGGCTTCTCTGCCTTCTGTCAGCACTGCTCTCCCTTGCAGTGCAGGCTGCTGCAGGATGAACTCGCTTGCCTGCTGTTAGCATGCAAGTATTTCTGTAATTTCTCCTACCCTGATCCTTAAGATAGCAGGGTGCCCTAAGAAACACTTAAGGCCTTATTCTTTGGCTAATTCTGACAAAAGACCTTCTCTTATTGACTACACATTTTGGGACATCAGGCTACAGAGAAAGATTTTAGTCCCATTCCACACCAAGGACCCAATACCAAGTTGCAGTATGCCTGGCACAAGGTGATTTATGCCACACCCAATGGCACAAATTGCACCTTGCTCCATGCATTCTGCTTCTTATTCCAAGTTGCGGCTTGTGCCATGCCGCATGCAGGTTGCGCCAAAGGTAGGCTACACCACCTACAACCCACTGCAGCATGGTGCAAGGGTGGGTTATGGCAGCATCAGCACCCTATTCCAAAAGAGCAGCTGCCATGACCCACCTACTCTATTCCAGGACCGCAGCTGGTGTAGCAGGGTTTAACCAGCATGGAGGTGGTCTAAGGAGCATCCGTCCTGGAAAAATGATGGATGCCCCCCTCAGTGCCACAGGAAGCACATTGCCCTGCTTCAGGTACCCCCCCAACACAGTTATGACCCCATCCTTGAATTTTTTTTTTTTTTTTTTTAGTATTTTTTGATCGGGTAAGTGCACTAGACAAATCCTGCCTATTTTCAGGCACAACCCAGGGAAGGGGGATACAGATGAATGTCAACTGACCATGAACCAGATTAAACTGTTGGTGGTATTTTTAGTGAATGAGAAAAATTTGGCCAGGACACCAGGGAAATTCCCCTACTTTTTTTTCGATAAGCGCCATAGGATCTTTAACATCCACCTGAACTATCACCAATCCAAGCAGATGGGACCTCGGTTTAATGTCTCATCCAAAAGACGGCACCTCAGAAGTGCAGCACCCCTCTCATGCTGCACTACAGTGTCAGTACTGGGATATTAACCCAAGTGCCATATGTGGGAACTGAACCCATAGCCCTCTGATCTCCCAGCCTCAGATGTAAGTGTGCTACCTACTGAGCCACTGACACTGCCATAAGAATGTCGGTTACCTCCCGAGGTCCATATTCCACAGTGCCCCCCATGCACCCAAGCCATCTGATTGCCCCCCCAAAAGCCCCTAGGTAATAGCAGGAGCATTAAGGGGTGGGGGGCTCCAGGGGTGCAGTTGCATGTGGGCAGCAACTTGTGGCACCCAGGTCCAGTGTGCCTTTTCCATGGCGCACGCCTGCAGCTGCCACAAATCACAGAACATAGGTGCTGTGGACCCTTCCTGTGTCAGAACAGGGTGCAGGATCCCCAGCATAGCACCACATGGTGCAACACGCATATGCCCACAAGTTGCGCCATGCGTCTTAGAATTGGGCCCGTTTCTCCTATTGTATATCTCCTGGTCATCTATCTTGTCCCTCAAAGACTGTATCTCTTTCTTTGTGACTGTCAACCACTTTTCCACAAGGACTGCCCAATCCTTGAGTTATCAGAGTCACCCTGCCACCTCTTAAACCTGGCCCCCCACGCCTTCCAGAGACATCTTCATTGCTGCTAGGGAATCCCCTAGCCATGTAAGTACCCCATTTATCAAGCTTATGAAGTTGTTCATTTCAAATAGCTCCCAGCTTGTGAAGCCTGCTTCAGTTTTGTAACATGGCTCCACCATCTTTGGAGTCACCTCAGTAGCACTGGCCAGGTATGCTGACAGTTTATGCTCCATAATCAGTGTCTCTGAATCTACCAAAATTGACATTGGTAGTCTCTGTCTGACATCAGTTCATGGAGGATTGCTTTGAAGTTTTGCCAGTTCAGTCAGAGTTCTGAGTAGAGCTGCTTTCAATTTGACATCATCACATGCCCCCTACAATGACTTATTATAGTAGTTGTCAGAATTTGTTAACCAAGATCGGTGATACCTGAGAGATTATATCATCTGATCTGAATCCATGTGATGAAGTCCTGCACACAAGAAAATCTTAGAGATACAAATAATTAATCACATTAATGTATCTCAAATAATCACCTGTTCTGTATGCCATTTTATGCAATTATATCACGTGAAAGTAAAAAATATGTCAGTAAACTTTTTACCCTAATACTCCACAGTCATATGGCTCCTGACCACAAACCCTGAGCATATATCTGACGTCACTGTCCTGCCTGACAGCCTCAGTGACCACTCCCTTGTGAAGTGTACCTGGTCTAACAATTTCCCCAAGAGTTCACCCAAGGTGTGCAAAAACCACTGCCTGAGGCCTGGACTACTTGAACATTTCAAGTTCCAAGCCCTTCAGTCAGGTCACCCCTCTGACCGACAACTGTACCGTGCTGCCCGAAACACATGCACCTGGGCTAACCGGCAGGCAAAGGCAGCTTACTATCAGACCAATTTTACTGCCACTTGGGGAAATGGAAAGAGGTTCTGGGAAAATATAAAGGAAATCAGTGGCAAGTCTGCCTCCCTTCCCCCTACCATGCTTATTATTGATGGTGTCTCCACCCAAGACCCCTGCAAAATAGCAAATGCTTTCAATGTATCATTCTCTGACCTAAGTACTATTCTCCCTCCTGTCTTTTTTACTGCAGATGCTGGACAATTCCCGCCACCCCCCTGTGCTCCAACCTTTCACTTGAAAACTATCTCCACTAGTGATGCCCACTTGCATATTGCCATGTTCCTAGGAAAGACTAGGCATAGTGGTGACTCTCTAGATGCAAAACTGCTATCCTTAACCCATGATGCTGTCCTAACACCCCTCACTAAAATACTCAATATGTACCTGTGCTTATGGCCATTCCCATCTTTGTGGAAAAAGGCAGTGATTATGCCAGTTCATAAAAATGGCGCCCATGCCTCAAGTGATAACCATAGGCCCATCCATACTCCCTCCACTCTCAAAAGAGCTGGAAACAATAGCTGCCAATCAACTTACTGACTATTTAGACTTGCACCACCTTCTCTGCCAGCAACAACACGGGTTCAGGAAAGGTCACAGCACCACCACTGCCCTACTAGAATTCACCTCCTTTATTCATGACGCCCTTGACCATGGAGATCTGGCTGGATCAGTCTATATTGATCCCTCCAAGGCATTTGATACTGTCAATCACAATATACTCATTAACTCCCTCCTTTCTGTTGGCATTTCTAAAGAAACCACTGGCTGGTTCTCCAACTATCTACATGGCCACATTCAACAAGTGAAGATAAATAACACCCTCTCCACAAACCTTCCCGTCCAGTCGGGTCTTCCTCAAGGGTCCATGCTTGGTTTGCTCCTTTTCTCACTATACTTGAACTCCTTACCTCTGGCCTCCTAAGGGTGCTTCTTCCTTTATGCAGATGATGCTGTTATTTTCAGTCAGCACCCTGACCTTACACAGCTCCAAAAATCCTTGCAGGGCTCCTTCACACAAATAGAAGCCTGGTTTTCCTCCCGCAAGCTTGTACTCAATACAAAAAAGATGAAAGTTATGCTATTCGCCCACCCACAACATAAACATAGCATGACCAAAATATCTATACATAACGCGCTGGGCACCATGCTGGAACCTGTTTCCAATTTTAAATATCTAGGGGTTACCCTTAACTCCACCCTTACCTATCATGAGCATATTGCCTCGACTTGCACTGAAATAAATAGGAGAATCAGTCTCTTATACATGCTTAGACCCTGTCTCCTTCCTTAGGCCCTATGATTAGCTATCTCTAGCTCCATCCTTTCCCTGGTAGACTACAACATACTCATCTATGGTGCTGCCTCTGACACGGCACTGACCAGCATTAAACACACCCTAAACAAAGCCTGCAGATTGGCCACAGGCTGTGATTGGCTCACGCATACCTGTGACCTCTACTTACGATCATCATGGCTAAACTTCCAGGGATGGCTATTTTACCAGACCTGCTTACTGACCAAAAACATCCAGTTGGGTCTATCCCCCCAGCTGTCTCCATCTCCTCCAAAAGAGCTTGCTGGCTCACATCACTAGATGTTCTGACACTGCAGCATTCCATGTCCCCTTTGTGAAGACCGCTGCTGGCCAAAGGTCCTTCTGCTACAGGGCCCCACTCTGGATGAACTTAGCCCCCGACTCTATCTTATCTATCTCCAGGCTAGGGCCTTTTAAACCTTAGTTACTGAGCCACATTATGACCAACTCCCACTGCGACTGCAGATGAATCTCCTCTAAAAAATCTAAACAGTTCTACTGCAGTATTTCCTCTTGTATATGCATCAAATATGCACACCGCTGATGTTGCCATATGTGTGTATTATGTATTTTTCACCTCTGTATTTAGCGTCATATTCTGTATTAGAGCAGTAGTCTGTATTATGTATCTGTGTTATACTGTATACCAATCTTTATTTATGTAAGACATGGAGCCTTTGAAATGGGTCTCTGACTCAAAGGGCTGTAATTCCTAGACCATCAATAAAATAAAATAAAATAAAATAAAATTTCAAGCTATACGTGACACAACTGGATTGGTCCCCGCTGGCTGGAGATATACTGTAGATGATAATGAGACACTTAACTACATCATAATGGTTTTCAACTGTGCTTGTGATATTTTTGCACCATACAAAATTAAAACAATTAAGGGAACCTCCAATCCCTGGCTCTCCAACTCCTTTATTGGACTGATGAAGAATAGAGACAATCTTTGGCATCTAGCAAAAGCAGTTGTTACAACTGCTGCATTTAATACCTACAAGGCAGCTAGAAACGCCTGCACCAGACTCATCTGACAGGCTAAAGCCTCCTACTATAAGGATCTAGTAACCAAAACCTGGGGTTCTGGAAGAGACTTTTGGTGCTCTTTTAAATCCTTAATGGACAAAGCCCTCAAGACCCCCCAGATCTACTTTTGACTGTGAAAGGGCCCCTACAGAAACCCATTGAAATTGCCAATGAGCTCAACAACACATTCACTGACCTTTCAAGTGTACTCCCTGGTGACTTCTTCAAAGATATGCATGTTCAGCAATGCCCAACTGTTCCTTAAGATCTCCCAAGGAAAGATGTACCACCCTTTTACTTTAGACGTGTCATCAAAGTTGAAACTATCAAGCATATTAAAAGGGCACTTGGCAAGATAAGGATGGGGGCTGAACTGCTTGACATGATGCTGGTTGGTCTAATCCTTCATGAACTTGCTGGTCCTCTTACCTTGATGTTTAATGCCTCTCTAAAATCAGGAGTATTAAACACATGGAAGTCAGATAATGTAACACCCGTCTTTAAAGCGGGGGATAAAACCCAAGCATCCAACTACAGACCTATATCCATCCTTCCACCACTTTCAAAAGTGCTCAAAACAATGGTCTCAGAGCAGCAAAGCAGCTTACTGAATACCTTGATAACCATAACCTACTCTGCCTGCAACAGCACGGCTTCTGTATAAATCATTCCACACTCACTGCTCTAGTTGATTATTCATCCCAACTATATACTGCCTTGGATAGTGGTCAGGCAGTTGGATCAGTCTTCATCGACCTCACAAAGGCTTTCAACTCTGTTAATCACAACCTCCTCCTAAGTTGTCTTCTGTCTACAGGTCTATCCCCATATACAGTACTATGGTTTGGCAGCTACCTCTCTAACAGATCACAATGAGTTAAAATTTGTGATACCATATCCACTGCTAAGGAGGTGCACCTCGGGGTTCCACAGGGGTCAATCCTCGGTCCTCTGCTCTTTAGCCACTTAATCAACGCCACCCCAATGGCTTGTTCAGCAAGTACAGTTCTCTATGCTGATGATGCAGTGATCTCAGTCACTGGCAAAGACCAACAATCCATCACAACTGAACTCCAAAACAGCTTTCATAAACTTGAATCTTGGTTTACAGAAAACAAGCTACTACTAAACATCAAAAACACAAAGAGTATGCTCTTCACCACCTCCCAAAGCAAAAAGAAATACCTGCCCCTGCATATTCATAAGCAAAAGGGTGAGATCCTAGACCAAGTATCTAACTACAAATATTTCGGCATTACCTTTGATGACATGCTCACCTTTTCAAACCACATTGACTCTGTTATCAAGACTGCAAATATAAAACTTGGTGTACTTTATCATCACAGACATTCAGTGACACCGGATGTACACAAACTAGCTACCAGTAGCTCAATACTGTCTACCATTGACTATGGCTTGCCTATGTATGGGGTGGGCACAAAAACTGCTCTTAGCAGGATCAACACACTCCTCAATGAGGCCTGTCATCTTACTTTGGTGGCTACTCTCGACACCCACACCTGCTCACTGTACACTGAAACTGGGTGGCTCCCACTCCATCTTAGAGGGCAATACCAAACCTGCCTACTTCTAAAAAAAAGGGTTACTTGAACTGATATCCCCCACACTGGGCAGACACTTTAAGCTGGCCGTCCCAACAAAATCTAAATGTAGTGCAGTCACTGACAAGATGGTGATTCCCTTCAAAAGGACTAAACTTGCCCAGAACTCCATCCTGTATCAAGGTCTGAAATGGTACAATGAACTACCTGCTGTCCTCACTGATACTACCAAGATTAGTACCTTCAAAGCTGGGATCAAATCTCTCCTTGGCTCTAAAATGAATTGCGCTAATGTGATAGTACCTCACCCCCAGTTTTCCATTTACCTACCCCCTCTATATCTTTCAGCTATATACCACTTTTTTTCTTAACCCACTCCCCTACCCCCAATTAACTGATAATGGCCTCACTTGGCTGAAAGCTCCACCTCTCTCCCACCTCAGATGATGCCACCTGCCTGCACTAATGTGATAGCACCTCACCACCAGTTTTCAATTTACTTACTCCCCTCTACATCTTTCTGCTATATACCACTTTTTTCTTAACCCACTCCCCTACCCCAATTACCTGAAGATGGCCTCACTTGGTTTAAAGCTCCACCTCTCTTCCACCTCAAATGATGCCACCTTTGGCTGACCCCCCCAAACCCCCTTATCTAATCAGTCTATCTGTTAATATTTACTAATATGATGTGTATAAGTTCAAATGTTACTGTTGCTGCCTGTCTATATGCTTCAATGTTTTTTCCCTTTTTTTTCTCTGCAAACCTAGTATTTTTGTAATGTTTGTTCAACACTGACATGGAACCTTTGAAAATGAGTCCTTGACTCAAACGTATTAATCCCAAACTGAAATAAATAAATAAATAAATAAATAAATAAAGAACGAACTGATTTGTTTTCGATAAGCTACAAGCCAGTCAGAATACAGGAGCTCAATAAATTTTGTTAATAGTAACAGGACTAACTTATGAAGGTTTCTATACAGTATATTGACCAGGTATTTTGTCAAAACGCTGCTGGAATGAAAGGGACAAAGGACACTAATATGCTGCTAATATTCCTTACCAATTAATTGCTTTATTTCCATTGTAGATTTAACTTGGATCCTGAAGGGAAATGCACTGACAGCATGCTGTGGGAGGCCTTGGAAATAGCACAACTAAAGCACGTGGTTAAAGCCCTACCAGGAGGTCTAGGTAATAACTTTTATATTCCATAACAAAAAAAAATTATTGTCACTCCTTCTATATAGATTCTTGCTTCCCTCCATTCTGGGGTGTCTCACTCCTCATGTATTCTTGTAACCTTACAGTACCAATACTGCAGGCCCATCAGTAACTTCTTGATCAGCCCGAGGTCTGAAAGTATCAGCAGCCATTATTTTGAAACTTTTGGCCATTTTTCCCCATAGATTTTCCCTTACCCTCCCTGCCTTCACCTCTAAGTTGAGCTATTGATTTCACTTCACCAGTAAACAGCCCCCTCCTGCAGAGGAAGGTAAACTCTTCTTGGCCCGGCAGAGGGGTTGATGTTGCTGCAGAACCAGTCAACTCCCAACCAGACACACCTGATTTCAAATGATCTATGCCTTGTCCTGAATGTAGACCACCTGCTTAGTAATATGACATGCTACCCTATGACCCTCGTGTTTCTTTTTGCATGTGAAAACTGTAGCATTGTTTCTTGTTAACTTTAGTCATTTGCAGTATTCAGTTACACTGCTGCAAAATACATTTGTTTCAAATATTTTGGTGTGTGTGTGTGTGTGTGTGTGTGTGTGCATGTGTGTGTGTGCCTGCACGTGTGTATTAGAGATGGGTGAAATCTGCAAATTTTGTTCTGCAAAATATTTAGTGAAATTCGTGCATTTCACAAAATATTTTGTGGGTGTGAAATGTGGAATTCTGCTAGCGAAATGTGGAATTTTGCCCACAAATGGTAGAATTTCACCACTCGTGGGTGAAATTCTGCCATTCATGGATGAAATTCTGTATTTTGCTGGTGAAATTCTGCATTTTGCAGGTAAAATTCCACATTTTGCACTCACAAAATATTTCATGGAATGCTCGAATTTCATTAAATATTTCACACAGTGAAATTTGTGATTTCACTGGCAAAATTAAATTTCACTACATCTCTAGTGTGTATGTGCCTGTGCATGTGTGCGTGTGTGTGTGTGTGTGTGTGTGTGTGCGTGTGCCTGTAAATGCATATGTGTGTGTGTGTGTGTGTGTGTGTCTGTTGTAAAAAGGCACTTTGACCTAATGGTTACAGCACAGTGCAGAAAAACTGCAGACCAGGGCTGGACTTTCAAAGAGTGGTACACGACTTGCATCAAGCCCCATAATTACAGTTGTGGCATTCCCAGTTGTTGCAACTGTACACGGTTTTGCAACCATGAGTGCAGTTGTGATAGTTTACTTGTTTTATGGCAGCTTGTGGCAAAGTTCAGCCACAGGCTCTGCATTAAGGGTGCTAAACAATGATACAAGTTGGCCAACAAAAAGATGGTCTAGTGAGCGTCAAATGGACACAAGGGATGTCAAATCCTTCTAGATTGCTGCAGACCCAGTGTAACATTTCTTTGATACACATGGAGCTCTTGTGGCAGTTCTAGTCTTTTGAACATCTGGCCCCAGGTCTGAATTTCCACAACTACCACTTACTCACTGTGTCACCCTGAGCAAGTCAATTCAGCTCATTGTGCTTAACCTCTCTGTAATTTCTCTCTGTCTCTGCTTCTGAACCTCCCGGGCACATGAAATGGCAGCAGTGCTCTTTCCCTTCCCTCTCCAAGTCCTGGATTGTAAAGTACTTTGGGATACAGTTTGTGCAAATGGCACTATAGGGACATAGAAACATAGACGTTAAGGGCAGAAAATGCAAGATTCATCAGGTTTGTACTGAGACCAAGCTTCACTACTCTAAACCAACCTTACCAACCTTCTCCCATGGTGTATAACTTTTCATTCATAACCTCTCATTGTTAATAATCCCTTAAAAACCATCCCATTAAGCCTAATGTTCAGCAATTTCCTCTGCACTAACTACCACCCAATATAAAATCCAATTCTCTTCCCTTCCTTTCCTTGACCACAGCTTCTCTGATGAACATCACACTTCATACATTGGCATAAGGAGCACACAATTCACAGCTGGTTTCTCTGACGTGATCTCTTGTAATAATGCATTTATTACTGTTACTCAAGGGAACTTTCAACACACTCAAGTGATTTTGCATCATCAAAGACTTCTTTGCTTTAAAAAATATACTTTAAAGGGACACATTCATGCCCAGTGGACATCAGTGTCTGAAAGCCCAGAAAAAACTCTTTTAAATGAGGTATTGGGCTCATCTATAGCTGGAAGTACGCCCAAAGATCCAGATGACTGAGTCTGTTTCGCATTAATATTACATTACAGCCATTTTTAGAATATTGTGATGTCACCGAGGAACATGCTGTGCCTAACTGCACTGACTTAAGCACAGCTTGTTCATCACTGACATCACAAGATTCTAAAAATGGCTCTACTGTAATATTAATACTGAACAGACTCAGTCATCTGTATCTCTGGGGTGCTTCCAGCTACAGATGAGCCCAATTCCTCATTTGAAAGAGCTTTTCATGGCCTTTCAGACTCTGATGCCATCTGGGCATGAAAGTATCCCTTTAACATTTTAAGTTATTGGAAGTATTAGAACAGTTCTAGTGTGGATACACTGCTGTTTCCAGTGCACTACTAATGACCTCTGTTAGGGCTAGGGCTATATGAGTAATGAATACTAATTTTGAAATGTTATAAATGAAGGATTATTTATTATTTGAGACTGAATACTGAACAGTATGCATTATTTAAATTTAGGAATTATTAGACAGAAAATATTTTTTAAATAAAAGCAAACCATGCCATCCTTTTCTATGTGGCCAGAACTAGTCCCATGGCCAATTCCTCCTTGCCTCTATGGTCTCCAACCCACTCCCACACCCCACCCCAGTTCCCCATACATTTAAGAAAAAAACTGGTGTCCAACCAGCACCAACCAGAACCCTGAATCATCTTTAGAAAAGTCCCCCATAACCCTCCCCCCAAGTCCCCTAAGTAGATGTAGCAACTGGCTCTGATTCATTGTGGGTGGGCACCAACAGTGGGTCTATAAGTTAGATGCTCATGCAGGGCATAATAGCCAGTTAGCCCTGCTAGCCATTCCCCCACCTGAAACCATCTTAATACAGCATTCCTAACCTGACTACCCCTGCCCCTGCACTTTGCTGGGCTCCTCCCAAATCCTTCCTGCCTCTGTGTCATGTACAGTAGACTCCCAACCCTGAATATTGATGCATAATTGAGGGGTGATACTATAGTGACAGTCCAATCAGTCCCCTTCTTACAGTGCTCAAAGATTGGTCATCAGCTGACAGTTTTGTTTCCCCCCCCAAGGACAATGAAGGCTGTTACTCAGATGATAGCCACTTCCACCAGAGGCAGAGCACTGTGGTTTGAGAGGAAGGACCACTGAACAGCCAGTAATTTATGTTAATTCTAACACCCTGCCCACCCCCAAAGCCATCATGGTTCAGGGTTCAGGAAATACAGCACTATTTTATTTAATATGATGCTGTGGGGCCGGGGAAGTATAACTAGGGTGTATAGGGCAAATGGATGGTACTGGGCATCATGAAGGTCTGGGAAAATTACCAAGAGTGTTTACTGTTATTTTACTGTTAATTATGGGGTTGGTTTGAGGGCAGAAGACATCTGCAGGTGAAAAGTGGCTATGGACTAGCCCTAACCACCTGCGGAGGGCTAATGTTTTTTTCTTAAATTGTTGTAACCGTTATTTTTTTTTATTTTTTTATTTTGAATTCCCAAGTGGATACTATTCACTCCTTAGTTGCAAACAGTCTATTACTCATTTTTTTTTAATTGCTTGGTAACTAGGTAAGGCTCCCTAGGCACAAGTGCCTGTTTCCTGGGATGACCAGGGAGCACTGGGTTGGTTATGTGACTTGTTCAGAGTCCCACGGTATGCAAGTGAAGGATGTACCAAGCTTATTCTCAGCTCATTTACTATAACTTCTAGGCTACACTGCCAGACCATAGATTCATCATGGTATTTTAGAATTAATATATATTACAGTGGAGCAGTTATGCCCCTATAGTTAGGGTTGTACTGGTACTTCATGTTAAACCCCAATTTTTGCACTTTAATAACTTCAAACTGTTGAACAGATTTGCTTGAAATTTTGCATGCATCATGTTGTGAGGGTAGATCTCTTGACGTACCAAGTTTTGTTCCAGTCAGATGGACAGATTCCAAGATACAGATAGTGCAAAAAGTGGATTTTTCAGAACTGTATCCCATTGATTTGAATAGGTTTTCTGTCAACTTGGCTAGCACCCAGACGGTATGGAATTTTGGTCTGAAATTTTCAGAGTAGAAAGAGGCTGACCCTCAGATGTACCTTTTGCTGGTTTGGTGAAAAAATATTTAATCTGTTCCATAGTTATTTAATTCTTAATTTTTGAGTATTAGGCTCTGAGCATGCTCAGCAAGCACTAAAAAATAGCTGTATGAAATGAAAAAAAAAATTTTTTTCATACTGATGTCATCCTTTATCATGAGGGAAATCCTTTTTCATTTTGTTACCATCTTGTTTCCATTTTTCCTAAAGCTTCAAATTTGGAAACCCCACAAAATGAGACTCTGGCAAGCAAGCAAGATGTGTACCTTGCTTATCAGGATACCCTTAGCTGGATTCTGCACTTAATTGTTGAAGAAATTCCCTTAAAATGTTTATTTTTTTAAGTTGATAAATCTTTTTTCATATCGCATGATACAAAAAAAATCTTGTTTCGTATCATGAGTGATGAAAAAAAGATCCTTTTTCATGAGAGCAAAATCTTTTCCCTGGTGTCTAGTGCTACCTCCCACTCTTTCATCACCATCACCATTATTATTATTACAGTTTTCCCTGGTGTCTAGTGGCACATCCATCCCCATCTTCCAAATGCTGTTTCCTTCATTATTCTCATTTTCCCTAGTGTCTAGTGCCACCCTGACCCTCCACTCACCATCCCCATAATTATGTTATTCCTGGTGTCCAGTGGTGCCCATCGCCCTCTGATTGCCATCCTGTCATTGTTTCAGTTATCCCTTTCTCCATCCTTGTAATTATTTTACTTATCCCTGGTGTCCAGTGGCAACCTCTCACCCTCTGATTGCAGTTCCTGTAATTCTGTAACTTATCCCTGGTGTGTAGTGGCACCCCCCCACCCTACAATTTCTGGTCCCTTAATTCTGTAACTTATCCCTGCTGTCTAGTGGGACCCCCCGCCCTCTGATTGCCATCCCCATTGATGACTTATGGTTCCCTGGAGTCTAGTGGCACCCCCATGCTCCAATCTCTAATCTGACTGAAATAAAGAAAACAGTCCCCCATGTCTTTTTGTTAACCTGTAAAAAATAAAACTGTCCCTTGCCAATCCAACCCCTTCACCCCACTTCCCACTCAGCACCCACCACCCCACACCCCCACACACCCTCACTCACCTGAACAGGTCCCAGGGAGAAGATCAACTCTCCAAATGGAGACACATCTTGCTGCTGGAAGCGTTGACTGGTATATGAGAAAGTAAGGTAAGTGCAGTTCAATGTACAGGTATTTCAATGAAATTTTCAACTTTGGTGCATAACTTTGTCATTTTTCAAGATTTTGACACCAGATTTTGAACATGCCCTTTTTGATACCGCACCTCATGAACAATGGTGGTGACAGTTCACAAATCCTGACTGGAAGGTGATTTTATGGTGGGATTATGAAATTGCCTTTTGAGTGGGATTTCAAAATGTTTACTATACTTGTTCATGAGGTGGGGTCATAAGAAGGGTATGTTGAAAATATGAGGTCAAAATATGCTAAAATGGCAAAGTTGTATGTATCTGTTGACACTTCAGTATGCTTTCTCATAACCTTCTTAATTTTCAGCATTTAAACCCCCAAATTATCAACATAGCCATTTCTTTATACCACCTCATGAAATGACAGCTGTCATTTTTGAAATCTTGTCCAAAATGTCTTTGTGTGCCCCTGGCATGGAATGGTGCTGCAGTGGTGCAGAATGATGTTTATCCCCATATGCCTTGTCTGCCTGACAAGGTATATGGGGATAGACTAAGGCACCTCAATATATACACATCAGAACAGAGATGGGAGAAGGGGGACATGACTGAGACTTTCAAATATCTTAAGGGCATAAATAAGGTGGAAGAGGATAGCATCTTTCAGTATAAAAAGTTCAGTAGAACTAGAGGGTGTGACATGAAATTGGTGGGGGCACATGGTAACATGAGAAGGGGTAACATGAGAAAGTTATTTTTTATAGAGAGGGAGGTGGATGTATGGAACACCCTGACTCAGGAGGCGGTGAGAGAACCTTCAGTGGAGGGATTCAAGAGGGCATGGGATAGGCAAAAGGACTCATACATATGAGGGGGCATAGCAAACGCTGCTGACCTTGTAGAAGCAGTAGGAACAAATTGGTAAAATGAGCAAACTGGATGGGCCTTGCAGTTCTTTT
The DNA here is from genome assembly GCA_016271365.2 of Neoceratodus forsteri. Taxonomy (NCBI): domain Eukaryota; kingdom Metazoa; phylum Chordata; order Ceratodontiformes; family Ceratodontidae; genus Neoceratodus; species Neoceratodus forsteri. Next base: position 582,896,990 of record CM028133.1, read on the forward strand.
CTGTCATCAGCTTCTATGTTTCTGTGTTTTGGAGGAGATTTGACAATGTTTACTACCTGGTTGATGAGGTGGAGTAATAAGAATGCTATGGTGACAATTTGGTTATAGTTTTCCTAAAATTGAAATCACAGCTCCCAGAGGGCCCTCTGCTTCCACGGCAACATACATATATGTGTCTATGGAGGGATGGGAGTGCAGGGCCCAGAGGCCCCTGCACTCACACAGGCAACTAAGGATATGGCTACACTATGTGAAAAATTATGGCCTGATGGTAGTGCAGGGACCAGAGGGCTCTGCGTTCCTACAGGCAAATAAAAATACAATTATACTGCCTCAAAAAGTCAGGAAATTCATAGCAAAAAAATGTTGCTGATATGCTAGTCAGGGTTGAAGTGACAAAAGTAGGGAATGTGGTGTTAGGGTTTCCAACCCAAACACCCCACCCCTACCCCCATCCTGCAGGCAGCAACAGGCATAGGGTGTGCCTTGGGGTTGTCAACCATAACACTCATCCCATTCTCAAATGCTGTACCCATTTCAGTGTATTAACTCATGGAATAGGAGGAGTGTTAGGGTTTACAACCTCAAGGCACACACAATGCCTGTTGCAGCCTGCAGGGTGGGGGAGAGTGTTAGGATTGGAAACCCTGATGCCACATTTCCCTACTTGTGTTACTTCAGCCCTAACTAGTGCATTACATTTCTTGTACAGCTCTTTATATTATAGTTGCATAATAACACCACTATAGTTAGGCTTCAATTGTCACTTCTATGTTAAACCCCAAATTGTGTACTTTGATAACCTTGCAACTGTTACAGTGATTCATATGAAATTTTGCATGCATCACTGGGGACCAAAAGCCTCAGGATGTGGTAAAGTTTGTTCCAGTTAGGTGTGCAGGTGTGGAGATACAGATTGTCAAAAAAACATGAAAATGACCATGTTTTGTGCAAAATCTTTGCCACAGTGTTTCTCAGAAATGGCCTGGGGGTTTAGTCTGAATTGTTTAGGGTTTATGGGGTTTGGGTCACAGATGTGAATTTTAAATGCTTGGTGAAAAAATATTAATCTGTTCATAAGTTAATAAATTTCAAAGTTTCCCAAAATTTCCTGTGGAAAAAGTTAGATGACAGCCTTGAAACAATTGTTATTTGCTGCAGATGTGGGTTTTTTGCTACAAATACAGCAAAATATGTTGAGATTCCACCATCCTGTTTTCAGTTAGCAAGGCAAACAAAGTTAAAATGTGAAAAAATACATGTTGTTGGTAAACATCAGCACCTGTATTTACCTAATTGTGGGCCCAAGGAATCAGATTCTGGGATCAGTTTTTAAAAATGATGCTCAGAAATGTCTTTATTTTATCTGTGGAATTATTGTGCCACATATGTTGATTTTTTTTCAGTTTGCGGAACAGCAATTTGTTTTGCCACAAACTGTGAAACAGAAGCTCGAAAAAGGTTTCCTTTTTTCACAATTTGCAGCAAAACTAATTTTATGTAGCTGTTTCTTTGCAACGTCATAGCAAAGAAATGGTTTGGAATTTTGGACTGAAATTTTTAGGGTACAAAGGGCTTACCCACTGATGTGCCTTTTGGTGGTTTGGTGAAACAAATTAGCATTTTGGTTACTTTCCCATAGAATAACATTGGCATTTATGCAATTTTTTGTCTACACATCTGTCCAAAATTTTGGGGAATTTTGGTAAGAAATTTATGGTGAGAAAATGTTCATTTGCTCCATAGTTATAAGAATTTGAAGTTTACTCATTTCCAATAAGATAACATTGTAATGGTTGGGGCATGTTTTGGCAGCTATATCTCAAATACACTTCAAAATATGGACATGCAGCTTAGCTGTTTTGCATGTTTTCAGGCCTTGTTTGATGCTGCTGATGAACAGTAACAATTATGGCTAAAGTGACTGTGATACTGTAGTATGCATTCACAACATGTGAGCTGTACTGCTTTGCTACAATTAGGTGTCTGTTGCATGGTGAGTATTCCCCAGAAAACAGATCCTTGACCCTTACTATGCCCCTGGGGGGTGGAGTAAGGCATGAGGTGCTGTGTGTTACTATGGCATTGGGAGTGGAGTAAGGCATGAGGCTTACTCCACCCCCCCCACAAAAGGATACCATTATGGACTGATAGGAGCACAGAGCACAGAGGGCCCTGCACTCCTACACATAAATGAGAAATAATTACAATATGCATGCATGGCAGCAAGGGCCCAGAGGGCCCACTGCCCACACATGGACATATGGATACCATTGTGGACTGATGGCAGTGCATGGCCTGGAGAGCCCTGTTCTCCCACAGGGAAATGAGGGTCAATTACAATCTCTCTACAAGTATGCATACTTAGGCATGCAGGGCCCTGCACTCCCATAAGCAAATAAAGCTACTATTATACTTTCTCAAAAAGTAATGACATTCTTGGCAAAAAAAAAAACTTCATTAGTGCATCAGTTAGGGCTCCCACCATCAAAAGTTTGGAAACGTGGTGTTAGGGTTCCCAACCCTAACACCCCCACACACCCACACACACCCTCCACACACTAACAGGTATCGTGGGTGATAACCGCATGCCTAGGTTCATGGTAATGCATGAGGCCAAAGGCTGAGTGTACTTTTGCACCTAGGTATGTGGTTATCACAGAACAACCAACACCCAGTAGTGTCTTATTGCACTTTTAAAATGAGTTATGATTAGGAAAAAAATGACACCAACAAGTAGCTTGCATTACAAAATTTTGTAACACTTATTTAATTAAAGACTACAAAATGTATTTAAAAAGGGAGAATAAATAGTCCCTAACTACGCTGTTTGGGATGGTCAGAATAATAAATCACTTAAAACCACATGATACACTTCTCTTTTGGGGGTGGTCAAAATAACAACAGAAAAAAATACTCCCCACATTGTGGAGCATTTGAGGTTTATTTGTTGAAACTGATGAATTGCACCTTGCCATGGAATACAGGGTTCATGAGCTTGAAAGGCATGTTTTCCAGCACTGCATTTCCTTTCCAGTCTTCACCAGAGGTACTCCAATAGCTTCTCAAGCTAGTTTCTGATCTGTGCCCCATGACTGCCATAATTTCCCATGCTTGTGCTCCAGCAGTATATAGTAAATCCACAGCTATGGCGCTAATAGAGTAGCTTGTGTACCTTTCACTTGAGGTTACACTCCTTGCTCAACAGGTTGGCTATCTGTTCCCTGTTGGAATGGATTAATATTTTTTCACCAAACCAGCAAAAGGCACGTCTGTGGACCAAGCCCTTTTGACCCTGAAAATTTCAGACCAAAATTCCAAACTCTCTGGGCACTAGACAATGACAAAAAACAGTAAAAAAATGGCTATTTTTTAATTTTGTTCACTATCCAGCTCTCAGAAGATGCACATCTGACCAAATTGAAACTTGGCACGTCAAGAGATCTACCCCCTGAGAACATGAACATGAAATTTTGTACAAACCAGTTGAACGTTTGCGAAGATATTAAAGTGCAAAGTATTCAAGAAGGCAATTTAAGATACTTGTTGAGGGTTTGAATTCAAGAGATGGAATGTTTACTATGTATGGAATACAAGAATTCAACTGCTGAGTTGTACTGGCAGAATGTTCACCACCACTATCATACAACAGAAGACCTCAGATGGAACCAGGGCATTTGTTTTGTCTATAGCAGGTTAAACGCACAGATTTCCCCAGTAAGCAGTTGAGGATAGGAATGGGATTTTTCATGGTCAGCAAAGAAACACCATAAACTAAACCTGTGGGTACTGTAGTACTTCATTTTTTAAAATGTGTGTGTGTGTGTGTGTGTAAGAAGAGGATTAGGAAGGTAAATAACATTTAATTACTATATTTTTAAATTTAAGGCAGTTTTATAGTTAAGGTTTAGTTGAAGGTTCTTAGTGAGTAAAGGTGACAGCCACATTTGTGATGGCAGTCAGGGATGTGTGGTGGTATTTATTTTATTGTTAAGAGGTTGCTGAATCTTCTTTCCAGTGTGGTTGTGCTGGGATATCAGCACTGGTTCCAAGCTCCTTAGCCAATCAGGTTTCTGGATTTTATTGTAACCTCCCGGGTCATGTTTGAAAATACTAATTTCTTGTCTAGCACACCTACCTGGTAAACAAAAACTAAATAATTTATATATATGGAATTAATGTATATTTCTTGTACAGCTCTACTATGTAACTGGGAATGTTACTCAGATAGGCAGACTTTTGCCTACTCTTTCCCTATACCTATTCAGCATTTGGGATACTGTATGTACCTACAGAGCATATAGAAAACATTGTATTAGAACACAAGCTCCCTAAATGTCTGCATACTCTTTTCTCACTCTTCATCAATGTGCCACTCCTGCAAATGATGTAAGCATTGCAAAATGTTTGTCTTTCACAAAAACACCTGCCCACAGCTAGCAGTACCGCACAGACCCCTACAGAAACAGGGCTCTGAGGATACCTGGCCATGAATGTGCTTATCACTTTTAAAAACATTTACTGAATTACAAAAAAATAGTAATGTGCACTGTTTTGCTAAGCAAGTACTTCATGAATTCATGAACTGAACCCTTACCTTTTTTGACAAGTAGCCCTTTGCATACTGCACTGAACCTGTAAATTACTGTTCCTTGCAGAAGCTGTGTTTCAAACACTGGTTTGCATTCTGTTATTGTGAAGTTTTTTTGTCCTTTCAGTCAATTTATTGGGCATTTCTGATTTATACATTGGTGGTTAGGACACTTTTAGAACTGTGTGATGTAGTTCATGTCTTTGCTAAAGTCTGCCATTGTTGTCAAAATGCATTTGTGTTCTATTATAGAACTCTCTGCTGATTGAAAGGGACATAAACGGTGTCATACACTTCTAAAACAGTGCTGTCCAGCAGTGTGTGGTTCTGAAACCCCCTTTGGGTTTTCTAAATTGCCAGTGAAGATGGAATAACAACAGAAGTTGAACCAATATTTAAAAGTTTCTACAAGTTAAAGTAGCTCACAGTTCTGAGCTGTTCTTCTAAAAATCTAAAAGTTTGTGCATCTAATATTGCGAAAATTCTGACTCAGCACATGCAATGTGGTTGCTGCATTAAAAATTTATTTTGCATTCTGAATAGTTATGATTCAAATTTCTACAGATATTTAGACAAGCAGTGGTACCAGACGTTTTCAATGACTGAAGAGGTCTAATTTTCCCAAAATAATCTATTGAGGCTGAACTAGACTATAAAAGGAGCAGAACATAACTGATTCAATCTATATGTAATAACTTGCATATAGACTGTATCTCAAATGGCTTTACTGATGAATTGCTTAGAGGATCCTGGAAGTGCTCAGCATTACTTGAGTCTGTCTTCACTGTAGGACTTAACCTATGACCTTCTGACCAAGAGGTGGGAGTACTGCCACCACTATAAGGTAGTAAAAGCATTTCTTAAACTCACATTAGAAAATAAATGCATTGTTTCCTTAAAGTAGTAATATTTGTTAGTGATCATATAGATATTTTTCAGCAATAATGTTTGTTTGACAAAAATATCAAAATGTCAAGTTTTCTTTTCTTTTTTTTAATTCCTGAACCAAAATACAGGATTTTGAAGTTGTTAAAAGTTCCCACTCCTGTGCCATGCCAGCACAAAAAATTAAATATCTTGGTACAGTGCTGTGCTCTTTAGCATCCAAAACCTGTTCATAACACATCCATATTATGAATATGGCATGTACATAAAAATTATGAGTGGTGGCCTTGTTTAATGCTGAGTTATGAACTACATAATTAGCTATAAAATCTGTTTTAACAGCATCTAGTAAAACTAATAAAAATACATTGCGACTGAACTGAAGAATTTCAGAGACATAGTTTTGCTAAAAAACTATACGATGAAAGGTTTTGCCAGCTAACAAGCATTGCTGCTTTAACTGGTCAATTTTGGTTGAAAACTAAATTGCAGAATTAAATAATAAACAGCTTATTATCTGTGTATTGAGATCAACTAGAGTGACTTGAATTATGTTTTGTTTTCAGATGCTATGGTTACAGAAGGAGGAGAAAACTTCAGCCTAGGGCAACGTCAGCTGTTTTGCTTAGCAAGAGCATTTGTGCGGAAGAGCAGCATTTTAATCATGGATGAAGCCACAGCATCTATAGATATGGCCACAGTACGTTAAAAGAGATTGCATGATTTTGAGAAAGTACCTAGATAATCATATCAGCTGATCCTGTAAATAAAATATTTATTTTTAATTGGGAGCACAGGTTTACAGTATTATGTTAATGCTCTTACTTAGAAGTGGAGGAAGTCTATTCATAGTAGCCCAAGTACTCTGTTGACCTGGTCTCCCACTGTACTACAACATAGCAAAGTCAAAACAAATTTGTTCAGTACTCCCTTTTTAATTTCAAATTGTCATAATCCGGCAGTAGTATACAATGGTTGGGAGGTATTAACAGCAACAAAAATGGAAAGGGACCTGGGTGTAGTCATATCAGATGACCTAAAGGTAAGCAAGCACTGTGAGAAGGCAATAAAGATGGCTGGGGGGATACTGGGATGTATAGGGAGAGACATCACCAGTAGAAAACAAGAAGCTGTTATCCCTCTGTACCGTGAGGTTGGTGAGACCCCATCTGGAGTACAGCGTGCAGTTCTGGAGACCCCCATCCTCACAAGGACATGGACAGGATGGAGGCAGTCCAGAGATGGGCAAATAAAATGGTGCAGGGTCTGCAACAGAAGCCATACGAAGAAAGACTGAAGGAGCTTAATATGTATACCCATGAGGAAAGGAGGGAGCGGGGGGCATGATGGAAACTTTCAAGTACCTCAAGGGAATCAACACAGTCCAAGAGGGTAGTATCTTTCAGAAAAAACAAATGTGCAAGAAAAAGGGAAAAAAATCTGAAGATGGGGGTGGCTTAGGGACAATGTCAGGCAGTATTTTTTCACAGAGAGGGTGGAGGATGCATGGAATGGCCTTCCTGAGGAGGTTGTGGGGTCAAAAACAGAGGGGGATTTCAAGAATGCATTGGACAGACATAAGGCAATTCTGGTGGGGGGTAGGAAGAAGTAGGCTGTTGGTTAACTAGGATCTGCAGCTTATCCAATTGGTAGGGAAATGGGCAGACTTGGTGGGCCAAGGGGTCCTTATCTGCCGTCAAAGTCTATATTTCTATTCCGCATTAGTTTCAACCTGCATTAAGATATTAAGGTAAAACCACATTATATAGCTATCCCCTAGATTACACAGACATGCTTGCCAACAAATATATCAATATCCAGTTAGAGTCCAGTATTGTGAGAGATAGAATTACTGTACTCTACAGCAAGTGGGATAGCTCCTTAATCCAGAGTGAATCTGTTGCATCAATTGATACCATTCAGGTCAGCTCTCAGGAAAAAACAGATCATAAGCTTTATTTCCTGCTGGATTGTGGATTATTACCAGATATTTCACTTGTGCATGCTTTCTCTTTGCTTTCTCCATCAGGCTAATTCCTTTAATGGGTGTAATTAGGTCTGGTCCTGCACTCACTGTCCCATATTCAGGGAAAGGTGCATAGTTATGCATCTTTCCAATGTCCCTCATAACTGACCACCAACTCCATAAATTGAGCTGTGCCAGCAGTAAGGAGCACAAAGCCCCACTTTCAGAGGGGTTTTGCAGGTAGCAATTGCTAATGGCTCTCAGCATTACTCACATTTGTTAGTGTTCCATCATGGGAGATTTTTAAATCTTCCACTCAACAAGCCAAGCCCTGTAAATACTGACACACATATGCAGTAGAATACATTATGGCACCCACTCCACACACGCACATGTCTACTTAAGCAATAAGGCACAACTGGGTATGTGTTATTGTCTAATAACATCACTCCTGGGGTGGGTTGAAGCATGAGGTGAAGCCGAGTGCTTCCACCACCCCAGGAGTGTCATTATTAAACAATAATACACACCCTAGAGTGCCTTATTGCTATTATAAAGTGGCTCATTTTTTTTTTTTTTTTAAATGAGAAAAACATCTTTTGGGCTTTTTTCCTTCATTTTTTCTGTGTGGAGGCATATGTTTAGAGAAAAAAGTCCAGCATAGCTTTCCACCAGTAGGCGGGGCTGCTCTCTACCTAATGATGCTTTCTTAGGGCTGTACATCTCCTCCATGTTGTTTCTACAGTGACGGTTTACAGTACCCCTCCCCCCCCTCGACATTTCCCGAGTTGTCACAATCTTGGTGTGCTGAAAGGGAAAAGGAAAAGTTGTTTTCTTTTTGTTACAATGTTGAGTTTCGTTTTACTTTGTAGGCTTTTTTTTAAGTAAAAAATTATGCTTGGTGAGCTGGCAGGGGCTGAGCTAGAGCGTCCCTCTACTGTGCTATGTGAAGCACGAAGCAGGATGTAACGGCAGTTGGAGGTATGACTTCTGCTTTTTGAAAGTTGTAGGCAGTGTAACGGGGTAGAAGGGGAGAGAACATTTGTGGTTTGATGGTACTCTTTGTGGTTAACAGATGAGCGGGCACATGCTCACACTGAAAGGCTTTAGCCGCAGGCTGGGGCACTCAGGATATGCTTGTACACGCAGAGGTGAGTCATGATGGCTACAGGATACTTAGAGGGAGGGATCATTTTCTGCAATGCAGTTATCTTTGTGACAGACCTAGATACAGTGATGTTATAGTGTAATATCATCACTGTGTCTGGGGCTGATTAACCAATCAGCATGCTAGTTATTATTTCTTGTCATTGTATAATGGCAGACATTATATCAGGGCAATCCTACTGCACATGCACAAAGAGTGGTGGCCATATTGGTCAAATCATTTTCATTTTGCGTATGCCCACCCATTGGGCTGAAAATTCTGGAGCACAACATACTGCTGAGCAAGCAACAAAACAGCGCTAGACATAATTCCAGTGGTCATCTTGATCGAGGCATGGCACTCAATACTAATGGCAGCAAAGTTCTGGTGGTGGCCAAATTAACTAGGGCATGCTGATCTCCACTGGGTCACCCTCCCCTTCCCCCCGATGCAGTACCTCACAAACCATATTGAGCATTCAAACCCCTCCCCGACTATAATGAACAACTAATGCACTTAGATGGTAATACACCATGCCCACCACAAAGGCATAGCAACTTGCTGACTATGACCCCCCATGTACTGAGCATTAGACATGTCCCTAACAGGTGCATTCAGCTAGTTTCACCTCATAGGTCTACCACAATGGTGAAAACAAAAGTGAAAGGGTTTCAATATTCCACTGCTATGCTTCAAAAGTGATTCAATGTATGTAATCTGTGGCACAGAGGAGAACCTGCTGGAAGAGATTAGCAGATCAAGCTGGGGCAGGGTACATTGCAGTCCTCATGGCCAGCAGAAACTGTCTCCTTACAGTCACAAGCACTACTGATGAACATGCTAGAATGCATAGAGGACATGGTAGCAAGGCAGATTTCCAAGCCCTCACAACCTTCTGATATTACGCACAGCTGAAAACCCTGCCCCTACTGCATCCATAAGACGACACTAATAAAAAAAAATGCACGCACAGGGGGTGAGTCTGAGCATGAGAAAGAAGAAAAGGACAAAAAATGGGATAAACAAGCACTAACAGCAAGACTGTGCACCATGGAAACCCTCACAGAACTATTCCAATTGGCTTTAAAAACCCAGCAACAAAATCAGAGATGAAGTTTGATCCACTCCGGCAGAAGTCTCAAGCTTTCTTCCCCATTTGTCACTCCATTGAGGACATAATCCATAACAAATGGGAAGCTGCTAATCAAGCAAACATTTCAGAAAGATGGACATTCAATACATTTTATCTAAGAAGGTGAGGCCAGGATGTGGTGTACAGCACCAACTGCCCACCCTTAGATAGCAGATCTAAATCACAGAAACAGCACTCCCAGTGGAACAATCAGCTCCAGAGAAGAACCCAGTGGACAAAAAGATGGATAATCGACACAGCTACTATCTTTTTGGCCTATGCATGATACCAATGCAGTGTGCATAGGAGTGCATAAGCAATGAGTGGAGGTGCGTATGTGTGACCCACATGCATGACCCATGTATGGGGCATGCACAACGTGTGCATAGGCACCCATGTAGGCTGCACACATACAGGTCCATGAACCCAAAATGTGGCATGTACATGTGGACATGGATGTGTACCATCATGCACAGGCAGCTGCTGTGCACATGCATAACACCGTGTATGACACCCAGGCATGTGATGCTGGGTGCGGACACATACACCATGGGGAGGGCTGCCGTAATAGGCCCCATAGCAGTGTGAAATGGCAGGCCAACAACCACAGGGACTGATGGTGCTGCCTACCAGGCACATACAACACTACTGCCTGAGCAACCATCATGACAAGCCCTGGGTAGCCATGCCACACCATGCAGGGACCCATGCAGTATGTGGAACCAACACAGGGTGCCCATTGCCATGCAGTAATGGGCCCCAGAGCAGGCACACACAGTGTGCAGCATGGCCTGCACACAGCAATGGCTATGACGCACATGCCAGTGCCAAGGGCTGTGGCCATAGCACACCACAACCATAAGCAGCTGTGCATGGCATGGACAGCATAACTATGTTGGCAATGCAGCCCATGGCCATGGCCAGACCCAGACTAGCAGTGGAAACTGCAGTGGCTGTATGCCTGCCTGCTGTGCCATGTCCCTGGCAGGCATGTGGGCATGGCACACTGATGGGTCACTGCACAACACCCAGATACCCAGGAAGGGGTGATGTACAGTGCGCAAGCATCAGACCATCCCCCAGCACAGTGGGCACACATGTGCAGGCCGGAATGGCAGTACCATAGGTCACACATATGCTGCACATGCGGCACCATGGAGCCCACAACACTAATGGTGGCGTATGCTGTGCCAACATACACTGCCATCACCCCCTGACCCCTGTCCATACCATGATGCAGGAAACACACCAGTGTAATGTATGAAATGGCTTTATTTACAACAACTTGAAAATAAATGAGGCCTGGTAGGCATGAACAGTAGGGCATTCAACTATAGCATGATGACTATACTTATTGTTCTGCAATAGCCCCATTGCTGCTGCTTGTCTGTCCGGGGTCCTCACATTTCCAGGCATGCTCTGGACCCCACAGTCATTCCTCTTCACTGCTGCCACTCATGTCTTACACCTGCACTGGCACCCTGCCCAGGCACACCATCACCATATGCCTGACTGGTCTCCTGTAGTGCTCCAAATGGAAAGACAGGCCTTGTTAGAGTGCATGCAATGTGTATGGTAACAACACAGGTGTCACTTATGTGTGGGCCCTGTCACCCCAGCATACCACTCAACCACCCGGCACTGGACTCAGGGTCAATACCAACACATATCAGGAACCTTGCCCCAGTGTCTGGGTCACATCAAAACACTGTTAGTCAACACACGGTATGCCACATAGACAAAGGGGCACACTGAGATAAGCAATTATTGCAGATGTACATATCTGTGCACTGTAATGCCTACCAGCATACCGTGCTGACAACCCCCACTGTGTGCACAGGGGTGCACATGGCACACGGGGGATAGGTGCCAGTAACTAAGCATAGTCAGGGACAACCCAGTGACACTGGGATGGTTGACAGGTTTGTTGGGCAGTACACCTCGGCTGGTACTCACCACTGATTGCCTGTTAACCATCCACAGATGTATCCAGTCAGCACTGTAGCACAGCTCCCTGTCCATTACCTTCCAGGTCATGTATCTGGGAAATGGCAGCCTCCATCGCCGGCGTCTATGGGGGAGGGTGAAAACCATAATGGGTGCCCCGTCCCGCTGCTCCACCCAGCTAAATTCCAGGTGCTGCAAGCATCTCTGCCTGTCCTATGTGGAAGAAAATTGGAAAACCAGGTTAAGCCCATGCATAGCTTCTGCACCCCACAGTGCCCCCAACATGGCCAGCTGCCATGATTCATAGCCACTCATGTCACTGCACAATTCAAAATGTGCCAAAGTTATGGGTGTCAGAGAAATTACCTCTGACACTCTCCACAGGTGCTCCAGGAAACACTCTAAACTGGCTGCTCCAATGCTCGCCATAACTACATGCAGTGTGGTACAACCACACAATGCTGGGCAGCATGAGTATGTGTGCCCACACGTGTACACCACCCTTGCCAGCTTAAAGGCACACACAAGTGTGCACAGCAGGATAAAGCAGATGTGATAGGGTGTGCATGGAGATCTAGAAATGGTACAGTGGTGCAGGATGTGTCCCGGGATGTTGTTGAATATGCACCTGCTACACGAGGAGATGGTGCTGTGGAGGTGTGCCCATCCTCAGCCCAGGGTATTCAGACCATGGCTGGAAGATGCCATGATGTGGGAGATCCACTACATTGAGTGGTTCTGGATGCCATGGCCCATGATTGAACATCTGTGTGACATGGTCCATGATGACATCACCCCCACGGACTCACCTGTATAGGCCACTGACAGTCAAGACTAAGATGCTGGGGGATACTATGCTACAGGGTTCTTCCAGAGGGTGACCAGCAATACAGTCAACATGTGCTAACCCTTGGTGTCACGGTCCATGGCGCAGGTCACAGACATCGTGCTGGCACATGTGCACACCCACATCAGGTTCCCAACAGCAGGTGCAGAGGTCCATCAAATGAAGCAGACCTCCTATGATATACGTGGCATGTCCAATGAGTATGGTGTGATTGAAAAAACCCATATCGCCATACTGGCACCACCACCAACACAGGCGGAGGCATACAGGAACAGGAAGGGGTTCCACAGCGTGACCTGCCAGGTCAAGTGTGACATGCGTGCAATGTTCACAAATGTCTGCACAAAAGTACCCTGGCTCCTACCATGACAAGTACATTCTGGATGCATCACAGCTTGGTGCCATGTTCCGTGCAGGGCACATCGACGGCTGGCTGTTGGGTGAGTACAGGTGCAGTATGCTGTGTGTGAACCCTGACATGTTACATTTTAACACCTGTGTGACACTGCTCTTTGTTCCCTGCACTGGTGACAGTGGATATTGGCTGTGGTCCTACCTGATGACACCTATCCTGACACCCACCTGTGCAGCAAAACATGCCTACAATCATGTACACAGTAAGACACTGAACATCATGGAGAGGAACATTGGCCTCTTGAAGATGCAGTTCTAGTGCCAGAGGGACATTCATGATGTCCCCGAGAAAAGCCTGCAGGGTGTTCACAGTGTGTGCCATGCTGCATAATATGGCCCTGCATCATTATGTGCCCATACCGGGGGCACAGCAGCAGGACAGACTGCCCGGTGATGTGGAGGTGGAGGTGATCCATGATCCAAAGATGGTTGGCGGCCACACTGCATGGGTGGTACTCATTCAGGGCACATTGCATCAGTAGCTCATTAAAAAGGGGCAGCACTGGCAGTGACTGTCGTGGAGTGCTTCAGGGCCACACGTGGACAAGCATCCATTTTGCATGCGTGGACGTGTCTGGGAATGCTGTGGCCATCACGGTGAGACCCTGGGTGCTTGCAGCTTACGGCATGGCTGGTGGGTGTGCGGTGATGATGCCTCACACTAAGTGCACCCATGTGGGGGGAGTGGAGGGGCCTGTGCCAGTTTGGTTTGTGCAGGTGTGCCTGATCATGGGGCGAATTATCCTGTACAGGCCAAGATGTGTCAGTGGGTGTATCATGTATACTAAGACATGTTCAGATAGCACCCTGTGTGTTCATGTGGCACATCTAATGGCCACCTGGCCATGCACCTCTGTGCCGCAGTGTGCCATTCATGGTGTGTGGCACTGGCCGGGCAACGGTCCCATTATATATGTGTGTGTGTGTGTGTGAGTGTGTCATGCGCAGGGAAGGGGCTGTGCACATTGGGGTTGTTCTGTACATCAGTGGTGTGGGGAGTTCAGAGTGTTTGTGCTATACATCAGTTTGTGTTGTGCAGGGGGGGGTTCATAATGTTTGTGCAGTACATCAGTGGGGTGTAGATTATGTGCAATGTCACTGTCCCTGGGATTTGGTGGGCCTCACCTGCAGCCAGGCGGTGGTGTGTCTGCCTTGCCTCTGGGTATATGCCTGTTGTCTACTGTTGCCCTGGGGGTGCCTGCTGCCAGGTGTTTGCTCCATGTTCATGTCTGGCCTGTCATACTTGGTCACATGGCCATGACCTCCTGCATATCCTGCCATGACCTCCTCAGGGCCCCCTGTGCTTTGACCCTGTGCCCCCATGCTGTGTGCACCATTGGGTGTACACCCACCAGTACTGAGTCCTGTGTCTTGGCCATGAGGCTGCTGTCCAAGTCACTTGGCTGTGTCCCCAGAGTGTACTGTGAACTGGCCATGTTAGTGGCCACCAGTGTGTGGTCTGGCCCATCATGGGTGGTGTGTGGTGCATTCTATCCTGCAGTGTGGTCAACCAGCCTCTCCAGTGCATCTGCAATGCAGTGTATGCCATGGTGCATGCCACGCACCTCGGTGGTCAGGGTCACCAGTGCATCTGTGTTGCAGTGCTGTTCAATGAGCCAATCCACTTCGAGCTATCGCAGCTCTCAGTATCTTTCTGCTATGGTGGCATATATGCATTCTGTGAGTCTTCATCCAGCCACAAGCCAGAATGGCCCTTTGTCACCACTGTCCTCTGTGACTGGCGGATCATGCCCAGCAGAGACCATGGCATCTAGAGTCCTGCATCAGTTGTGTTGGCCCAATGCTGGCCCTGTCATGGCCCTGCCATTCACAGCAGCCAGGGGCATGCCGGTGTCCACTGCTGTCATGCCCTCCTTTCCGGCTGCTAGCGGCCTCCTGTGACCCCTCGGCAGCCACATCAGAGGTGCTGTCCATCTCCATGTTGGTCTCCATCTGGGTCTCAGTGTCATAAGAACATAGAACATAAAAATGGTGTCGGCAGATGGGGACCATTTGATCCATCTAGTCTACCCAAGGTGGCTACCCCCTCCCCTTTAATTGTTCAAGTCAAGCTGTCTGTCCCACACTAGGTTAAATTCTCTTACTGTCTTAGCTGCCACCACCTGTGCCTGCAGGTTGTTCCACGGGTCTATCACCCTCTCTGTGAAGAAATACTTTCTATAGTTGCTCCTGAATTAGCCTCCCACCAGATGCAAGTTGTGCCCCATGTCTGAGTTCCTTCATTTACTTGGAAGAGATTCTCCATCTTGTTTATTCCCTTGACATATTTGAACATTTCTATCATGACTCCTCTATTTCATCTCTGTTCTAGTGAGTACAATTTTAGCACATGCGGACCAGTTTCATATTTCTCATGGTGCAGCCCTTGCAAAATTTTAGTAGCCCTTCTCCGGACTGTCTCTAATCTGTCTATGTCCTTTTTCAGGTGTGGCCTCCAGAACTGGACACAGTACTCCAGGTGTGGCCTTACCAAGGATCTGTACAGTGACATGATTACATCTTGCTTTGTGCTTATAATGCCCCTACCTATACATCTAAGGATGCCACTTGTTCTCTGCGCAGCTTTTGCATACTGTTTTGTGACTTTGAAGTCATTGGTGATGAGTACACCCAGGTCCCTTTCCATCTTTGTCACTTCCAATTAGCGGCAATCCAGAGTGCACTTTACCCCTGGGTTTCACTTTCCCAGTTGCATGACCCTACATTTCTTGGCATTAAATTTTAACTGCCGGTGTTTTGAACATTCCTCTAGTTTTCTGAGGTCAGCTACCATGCTTGTGGCCCTCTCCTGTGTATCCACCCTGTTGCAGAGCTTTGTATTGTCTGCATACAGGCACAACCTCCCTTCCAATTCTTCTGTGATGTCACTGATGAAGATGTTGAAGAGGACTGGACCTAGCATCGACCTCTGTGGTAAGCCGCTGGTCACTTCCCCCTCTTCTGACAAAGCCCCATTGACCAAGACTCTCTGCTTCCTATTCTGTAACCAGTTCCTAATCCAGTTAGCTATTTTATGCCCTAATCCTGCAAGCTCTAGTTTGCTTCCCAGTCTCCTGTAGAGGACGGTGTTAAAGGCTTTTCTGAAGTCTAGCTACACTGTGTCCACTGCATCACCCTAGTGTTTTTGTTTGGTAACCCAGTCAAATAAATGAGTTAAGTTTGTTTGGCATGATCAACCTATGTTGCTTCGGGTCTAGTTTTCTATTTTTTCTCAGGTATTCCACTATTCTCTCTTTTAGTACTGTCTCCATAATTTTTCCCAATATAGAGGTTAGGCTGACTGGGCAATAGTTTCTAGAATCCTCTCTGCTTTCTCCGTTGTGCAAAGGCACTACTGTTGCTGTTCTCCAGTTCTGAAGTATTGTGCCGCTTTCCAGTGATTTACTGAATAGTTCTACTAGTGGTGCTGCAATTTCTTCCCGTAACTCCTTCAACACCCTCGGGTGAATACCATCCAGTCCCATTGCCTTATCAACCCTGAATTTGTTTAGTTCTTCTAGGACCCTTTCCCTTGTGAAGGTGCTAGTGTAGGCCTCTTGTTAATGTGTTCTGTCTGCTTTAGTGGAGGTCCTTTACCACTATCTTCTATTGTGAATACAGAGCAGAAGAATTTGTTCAACATCTCTGCTTTGAGTTTGTCTTCTTCTACAATCTGGCCATTTTGTGCTGCTAGTCTGACTGTTCCTCCCTTACTCTTTCCTTTTTCACTCATGTACCTATAGAAGGTTTTATCTCCCTTTTTGACTCCCTGTGCAATCTTTTCCTCTGTTTATGCTTGGCCCTTCAAATGGCCCTTCCTGCCTCCTTGAGTTTGTTCCTATAATTGTCCATATCAGTGTCCTTCTGTGACTTTTTGTATTGCTTAAAGGCACTCTTCTTTTTCCTTATTTTTGCTGCTATGCCCCTGGTGAACCAGAGAGGGTTCTTACTTCTTTTTGATTTACTAATTTGACATGCACATTGTTCAGTAACTGTAGTTATTGCCTCCTTAAAATATTGTAAGGCAAAGAAAAACCGCCCCCCAAGCAAGGATGTGCTAGTTAGGAAAAACACAATAATTCAGCAAAATAACTGCACTATCCACCTATGAGACTGCTAAAATAAAAAGCAGTACTACATAGGTTTTCAAATACTGTCACAGTTTTAATTAAAGTACAAAAATAGCCATAAACAGCCATTGAAGGATACACAGACCTTTTCAAAACAGGGACGCTAAACAGACCCTACAGACTAGGCTCCAACCAATTTCACCACTAAGGCACCATCAGTTGCCAGTCTTCTTCCACATCCTCCGAGCTACCCTTGGGATAGCATTGATTTGATTCTTGATCTCATCGCTGGAAAGTTTGCTTTATGGAAATCAAGGATCTTGATTTGTGTGTGACATATTCCCTCAGATTTGCTGATTGTTAACCAAATTGACCTGTGGTCGCCGGTCCACACGTTGACACTCACCTGTACATTTGAAATCTTTGAGCTGTTTTTGAGCACCAGGTATAGTATTGCGTTGTGTCTAGTGAGTTAGTTCACTCTTTGGTTGAGCCCTGTATCTTTCAGGGTGATCAGGAACTCCCTACTTCTTTCACTGAATGTTGTGTATGAGGTCCAATCTACATCAGGCAGATTGAAGTCTCCGACTAGTAGTAGCTTACCCTTGTCAGCCATCATTGAGATGGTTTCTAGGAGTTCTTTGTCAACGTCTGCTTCCTGGGATGATGGTCTGTATATAACACCCACTCGGATGGGGTCCTTGTCCCCAGCTCCCAGGGTGACCCACAGGGCCTCTGCCTTTCTGTGTTTTCCCTGGATCTCTGTTGAACAGATCCCCTCCCTTACATATAGAGCTCCCTCCCACCCTTTTTCCCCCTCATGGTCTCTTCTGAAGAGCATGTAACCTGGTATGGCCACATCCCAGGTGTGGTTCATGGTGAGCCATGTTTCCTTGACTGCAACCCAGTCTGGTTGTGTCTCTGCCAACATGGCTGTGAGCTCCAGGAGTTTGCTTGGTAGGCTATGAGTATTAATGCACATTGCCTGACATCCCTGAAATTGCCTTTGTTGGGTCTAGATATGCAGTTTTTGTTTACATTGTTTGTGCTTCGTAACCCTGCCACTTCTCTTTGGTGGATTACCCTTTTTTGTTTCATTCTTATTGAAGGTTTCACTTTCTTTATGGTGCTGAGACACTGTTTTAACTGAGGATGGGGGGGACTATATGGTGCCTTCTTTGATGCAATGGTTGCCATTGTTTCCTCACCCTCCTCTAGTTTAACTGAGAGATATGGACGTCAATCTTTTGCCTGAGGGCTCAGGCCCCCTGCCTTGGGAGGTGTAGGCTGTCTAAGGCAAAAAACTCCCTCTCCCAGAAGGTTTGCCAGTCTCCAATATAGTGATGTCCTTTTGCCTTGCACCAGACCTTTAGCCAATTGTTAGGCTCGGTTATGAATTTCTCTCTGACCTTCTGCCTGCTGTCTCCTTTCACCCAGGAAGGCAGAATCTCCAAGAAAGATACACTGGACAAAAGGAAAGCCAGTTTGTTGCCAAGTTTGATTAGGTTTTGCTTTGTATCCTTCACTGACCTACTGGCTCCGTACCTGTTGGGGAAAGGGGCATGTTACTGTGGTTGAGTCCATGCCATGTGGTGGCACACACAGGGGTGTGTGGGGCATGATGACATACCTGTGCCATGCTACACCTGTCATCATCATCATCATCTGCTGGCTGCATATCTGTTGTCTCACAGCTTTGTGAGTCCATCGCTAGTGTCCTGAGTACCTCACAGGTCAGGGCTGTTGGGGGAACACATAGCTGTTAGTACACCCCTGCAGGCACTGTACATGGGTACCCATGCCCCACAAACAGTTATGTACCATCCATGATGTCCACCCCTTCCACCTCACCATGGACATCGACATCTGTTAGGATGGCCACCATCATCCTCTCCACCAGTGTAAGTTGCCTGTCCTACCGGGGGGGCCTGCTGCCAGTGTCCTGGCATGACTGTGTGGCTGCTGCTATTTTCTTTTTGACCGCAGCACACATATCATGCCATTTGTGATTTATTGCAGCAAGGGACCATGCCTCCAGTCTGGCAACATTGACAACACTCTGTATCTCGTGCCACAGCATGCTGTCACCTCAGCTGGTGTGCTCAGTGACTGTGACCCATACAGCTATTGGTAATGTGTCTGGATGTTCATTACCATGGACACCACCTGGCCAACTGTAAAGTTTGGGGCCCAGAGCCAGACACCACTCCATGTCTTCACATGCCCATGACACTGGCTAGCTGCATGGCCTTCCCTGTTGGGCAGCTCCAGAGGTAGGCTTCACCCTTCCACACCACTCTCATTCTCCGCCATTCCCTACATGGACATACCTTGCATGCTATGCATGTCCATGGCAGGGACCATGTCCATATATGGTGAGGTCAAGGGGTGGTCCTGTGTATCACTGGCACACTTCCATGCGCTGCATGGACCGCTATGTGGCCTCCTCTGGCCCATCCACTGTGTCCATGTGGTGTGCATGGGAGTTTGTGCATGCCATATTGTGGTGGTGCTTTGCACACCACATATCTGAATGCCGCAGTTACATCAATTTCGGGCATCATTTCTGCTCCCTCATGCATAGGCCCCTTTGCTAACAGAGAACAGTTTAGATAGCGGCAGTCACTGTCTATCACAAATCATCCATCCAGACTTGGAGCAATCAAATCTCCAGGGCTATGCAGTCCAAGTTGCCAGATGTATAGCAGCTGCTTTGGTGAATGTGCTTATGCCAGAAAGACCCTATATATAAAACTAAGGGAGCAGTATACAGACTCTTAACCTGCATTGACAAAACTACACTTCAAGGGATGGGCACCTTTTGGGGGCAGCCTGGAGAACTTAAAAAATCAAAGAAGATGGAAATAATTTGTCTAAAGAGAAGCCAGGAAAACTCCAGCCACTTCTGTCTTTTTACAGCAATTTTCGCAACAAATTATTTGACAGAGACAAGCACCCAACACAGAATAGACCTTATATGTTCAAACTTTCTTTGGTCATTCTTCAGCCCCAAAAACAATTAAGGATAAGGTACCCAGAGAGAGAAGAAGCTCAAGCTACAGAGGCTTCAACCCTAGGTCCAACAGTGCATGAATTCCAGTCAACCCGTGACTCAACTTACCTACAGAGGCTTCAACCCTAGGTCCAACAGTGCATGTAATTCCAGTCAACCCGTGACTCGACTTACCTACAGGAGGCTTCAACCCTAGGTTCAACAGTGCATGCATTCCAGTCAACCTGTGACTCGACTTACCTACAGAGGCTTCAAACCTAGGTCCAACAGTGCATGAATTCCAGTCAACCCGTGACTCGACTTACCTACAGAGGCTTCAAACCTAGGTCCAACAGTGCATGAATTCCAGTCAACCCGTGACTCGACTTACCTACAGAGGCTTCAAACCTAGGTCCAACAGTGCATGAATTCCAGTCAACCCATGACTTGACTTACCTACAGAGCTTCAAACCTAGGTCCAACAGTGCATGAATTCCAGTCAACCCATGACTCGACTTACCTACAGAGGCTTCAAACCTAGGGTCCAACAGTGCATGAATTCCAGTCAACCGTGACTGACTTACCTACAGAGGCTTCAAACCTAGGGTCCAACAGTGCATGAATTCCAGTCAACCCGTGACTCGACTTTACCTACAGAGGCTTCAACCCTAGGTCCAACAGTGCATGAATTCCAGTCAACCCGTGACTCGACTTACCTACAGAGGCTTCAACCCTAGGTCCAACAGTGCATGAATTCCAGTCAACCCGTGACTCAACTTACCTAGAGAGGCTTCAACCCTAGGTCCAACAGTGCATGAATTCCAGTCAACCCATGACTCGACTTACCTACAGAGGCTTGGCTCTCTTAGTTCAGACAGCAATGGACAAAAATGACAGAAGACAAATGTGCTAGAAATCATGTTTAAGGATTACATGATACAATTCTTCAGCAAACAGATTAAATAGAATAGCCACATCTCCTGTGTCATGCTTCTACCCCCAAACCCAGAAGTAAGAGCAACATTGAACAAACTCCTCTTCAACAAAACCATAGCCCCATTACTAAAAGGAAACAAGGACAAAGGGTTTATTCCACCTTCTTCAAGGTACTAAAAAAGAATGGAACTTGGGATCAGTTCTAGACCATAAATTTGTCAACAAGCATATTTGACTAAGAAATTCAAGCTACAGACTCTCAGAGCAATCATTTAATCATTATAAATGGGGGACTTAAACAGTCAGGCTTAACCACTACACAGTCCTACTCTTTGCTTTCTTGGTTTGACACTAACTGTATCAAACCGTTCACTTTGGACTAGTGTTAGCCCCAAGAATGTTTACAAAAGTGATGGTAGTCCTTCTGGCAGCCATATGGGTAGAAGGTATTCTTTTTATATCCTACTTACATAACTAATCAGGGCATGCTCAAACATAGAAACATAGAAATTGTCTGCAGAAAAGGACCCCTTGACTCACCTAGTTGGACAAGTGGAAGCTATAATAGATCGAGTACATCAGCTCCTAACATAACATGGGTGAGTAATAAACTAACAGAAAAGCAATCTAAATCTAATCAGTCAGATAGAACAGCTGGGGTACTAATATAGACACAAGTTTCGGACTTGTGTGCCCCATGAACAAAAAAGCAAACAAACTAATAGCTCCAATAAGATCAGTCATGGCAAGACACCACAACTCAGTGGCTAACATACAATGGTTACTGGGATCCATGACCTCATCCCTAGACTTGGTGTCTCAGACCAGATGGAACACATGACCCGTGAAGACACTGGCAATTCAGAACTGGGAAGTCACTGACGATGACCTCAAAAAAAAAGTACAGTAAGCTCAGCACTAGCCATCCAGAAGTCACTGGCACAGTGGGTGCTAATCACCTTTGGATAGCACAGAACCAGCTGAGGGGCAACCCCCTAAGTGATATGACACAATGTAATGACAGACATGGATGTCAACCTCTTGTTTATTTATTTGTATTTTGGATGACACCTTTGAGCCGAGGGCTCTTTTACAAAGGTTCCACATCAAGGCAATAAAGACAATAAGGTACAAAACATAACATGATCATTACAATGGAATGTACACACTAAAAAAAGACAAGTAAGGTTACAATAATAGCAGCCAAAGGCATTGTCAAGTAATTGTGTTGTGAGTTAATTGCACAATACAAGTCATAGGCAGCTCAGTAAAGCTTTGCTAGGAGTGGGTTTTTGGGAAAAGAGAAAGAAGAGTGGTAGTGAGGGGATGGTATGGGAGAGAGAGAGAGAGAGGGAGGAGGGGAGAAATAGGTAGGGCATTGCGTTGGGTATGTGGTAGATAGAAAATAGCAAGGGAGGAGGAATGGGGGTATGAAAAGGAAGAGGAGACAGCCCAATAACCTCTTGGGCTGGGGAACTATGACAATTAAACAATAAAGTACTATCAGGAGTGATTAACTTGAACATTAACATAACCCCTGGAAGTACCTTATTGCTATTATCAAAAGATTTGCTTTATTTGTTAAACATTTTTCAAATGTACCTTTTTAAATTAGTTTACAGTGGATTTCAATATAAAATATCCATCCACAAATGTTACTATTTTATTTCTTCACGATGTTGTAATCCAAGTTAGTAGCCATGACAACAGGTCCACTAGGTACTGGACAACAAGCAGCAGATGTAAAAGAATGTTATTGAGGCGAACAAGGGGAGCAGCACATTAAAGGGGATAGGAAATCTGTGCTAATTGGTAGCAGTTAGCAAAGTTCCTAGTAAGAGAAATTATAAACTTGCCTCCAAATGAACCATACTTAACTGTACCTTAATAAACACTGATGTGAAAAACTGTGTTTTCAATTGTTTTCTTTTTATGAACAACATTCTGAACAGTTATTTTCCTAGAACCTGTAATTTGAAATGTTTACTATGTCACGGTTTGAGTACAGAATGCTACACATGAGCTATTGTCCTATCAGAACCATGCTTAGAGTTCTTTCTTCAAGCCGTGACATAGTTAAAACTCCAGATCACTGATTCCATGAAGAGAACTGCAACAGATTGTTACCCATAAAAACCAAACAATGCAAAATACAGTTTTTCATATCACCTTTTATTCCAGTACAGTTATATATGGATCATTTAGGCTTATGGATATCATTTATGCAAACTGGAACATTATAAAGAGCTACCAATTAGAAATAATGTCCTGTCCTCTTTAAGCTTAGTAACCGGAGTGTGTTTTTTACAATAACGCTGGAATTCTTCAGTGTGCCTAAGCGAGTAAAAAAACACATAGAGTGGGGCTATAAATATGAAATACTGTAAAGCGATCTTTAGCCAATCTGATGTTTAGCCACTGAAAGCCATTATAATGCTGCTGAATATCAAGAAAGCTGCCTGTCTATAGTGTAAAATGCTGACCACTGACACCCTGATGTATTTTCCTCTGATATTTGTTGTTGCTATATTGTTTAAAGAAGTCAGTGTATTTGTTCATTGACCCCAGACCACCATATACCACATTAAGTCACATTCCCACACAACACGCTGAAATCATTGAAATCATTAATTTAATTCTCAATCTCAGTACTGGGATGTACTTTTTTTAATGTTTAAGGTGCTCATTTGATCAAGCATTCTGATTTGGCATGAACGTTAAACCCTGTCTACATGAACAAAACATTGCTATAAAAGGGACTGTGATTATGTGGTTGCAGTTCAAGTTTACAATGCTTCAACTCAGTCAGCTGTTTTTCAAAACTGACAAATACACAAACACACACAACTTTTGACACAGTTCACTTCATTGTTCCTTTATTTCTTTGTGCACTTGGTGGCATGTGTTAATGGCAGTTCTCAGTTCTGAGATTGGACTCCCTCAAAAAAGTAGATGGTCATTTCTGGAATCAGTTCTCCAGTGATTAGGCTCTACAGGTATATTAATAAGGAGGTTAATGTAGGGCTGTCAGAATGCTGACAACTAACCAGCTTGCAGTATTTCTTATGCCTCTTTTATACAGTAATGCAAGATTTCCCAGGGAAGAAGGTCCCCAGCAGAGTCTAAACTCCCCATAGATATATGGGAAATGAGAGCCATACTGCAAGTCCTGTACTTTGCCACCTTCATCTGGGAAAGTAAATATTACTAAGGTCACACAACAAAGCCACGGTATCCTACATATCCACACAAAGAGGACTCAAGAGCAAGGCAAGGCAATTTTCTTTCTATAGCGTTCAATCCCTGAGGCTCTGGGTACCTTACATAGCACAGGTAGGAAAAACAAGAAATAAACATACAGTAAGAAGGCAATATACATAAATTTTAAAACAATAAATATTATACTATTAAAACAGATGAATCTAAAATTAAATTAGCTCTGGTCTAGTATTAGATGTCAACAGGGAAGGCCAGTGAGAATAGATGAGCCTTTAGACCCTTCTTACATATCTCGACCATTGGGGCCTCCCTCACGCCAGCTGGAAAGGAGTTCCACAGGGCTGGACTGGTGACTTCAAATGCACGGTCACCTGATGTTTTTAGTCTAGCCCGGGAAATGCAAGGAGGCCCCTGGTTGAGGAATGGAGGGAATGAGCAGAGGTAGTTGTGTCAAGAGATCTACCAGATAGCCCAGTCTGTATAGGGCCTTACAGGTGAGCAAGCCCACCTTAAAGATGATCCTCATCCTGGCAGAAAGCCAGTGCAGAGCTCGCAGCACCAGGGTCACATGACTAGACCTCGACAAGCCCATCAACAAACTAACTATTGCGTTCTGCACTAGCTGCAGCTGGCGGAGGCTCCCTCCAGAGATCCTGAAGTATAGAGCATTACAGTAGTCAAGCCTGGAAATAAAAAAGGCAGGTACTAGTGATGGCAGGTCTTCAGGCAAAACTAGGGGCTTAATCCTGACAATATTCCTTAAGTGGTAAAAAACACTTTAGACCACAGATGACACCTGCACTTTAAGAGTCAATCTGTTATCAAGGATAATGCCAAGATCCCGCACCCTAGGAGAGGCCATAAATATAGCAGTTCCTAGGAATAATTCAATAGCTACTCAAGGGGCACTCTCATCATGCCCATGACCCAGTTCAATCACCAGAACCTCTGTCTTGTCGGGGTTCAGTCACAACCAATTGGAAGACATCCAATCATTAATCTCAATCAGGCAGTTGTTAAGCACTTCCATGGCATTATGTGTTCCCAGGGCAAAGGACATATACAGTTGGATATCATCTGCATAGCACTGAAAACCCATACTGTAACACCTAATGAGCTCTTCCAGGGGTGGCTCGTACAACGTGAATAACACTGGCAACAAGATCGAGCCCTGAGGCACTCCACAAGACAGGAGCTTTGGGGGGGAGGAGAAATTCCCCATCACCACACATTGCTTCCTGCCTGAAAGGTAGGACTCAAACCAGTTGATGACAATACAGATGAGTCCACAATATTCTCGAAGGTGATCAAGAAGCAAAACATGATCCATGGTGCTGAATGCTGATGAGAGATCAAGGAGTACAAGAACTGACCTGTCTCCTCTATCTCTAGCCCTGGGGAGGTAATTTTACACCCTGACTAATGTGGTTTTGGTGCTACGCCTGACCCTGAAACCTGACTGAAATGGCTCATAGATATCAATGGACATGAGATGCAACCTTACCTAAGAATGGTAGGTTGGAGATCGGATGGTATTTTTCACCAGGAGATCAGGGTTGAGAGATGGCTTCTTCAAGAGGGGCCTCACCAGAGCCTCTTTCAAGGCATCCAGAAAGACTGCCTCTGACAACGAACACCCAATGATCCTAGCAAACACCGGGCCAATGGTTCCGGCACATCTCATCAAAAACAGGCCAGGTCGGGTCTAGTTTACAATAAATGTGCCTTAGCTTCGAGACCACCTCAATAACCTGGCCACCTCCAAAGGTCTGAACTCATCCCAGACAGTCGGAGCACCTCTGCCACCCCAAGCCTACTACTACGAGGCAAAACTTGCCTCGCTGATGGAATCCCCAACCAAATAGAAGACACCCTGTCAAAGAAGAACTGAACAAACTCAGCACATAATGTGATTGAAAAAGCTTTTTTTGGCTGTAGACAGACAGGGTGAAGAAGTCTGTCCACAGTCCAAAAAAGCTGAGATGGTCTGTTCTTCCCTGGAGAAATCTCCCTGGACAAGAACTCTGCCTTCCAATGGTTGACTGCCACTTGCTACTTGTCCCCATCAAACCAAGGGGATCTCAAGTGAGAAGATCTGGATCGTATATGGACTGGTACGATGGCGTCAAGTGCCTTGGTTACCGCCCTATTATAGGTGGCAACCGCCTCACCCATATCCACTACACACACACACACACACAGCATCAACACTAGATAAATCAGCTACTGCCAGCAGTCCCTCTGTGGACAATTTCCTTAAAGGGCAATAGCTGATCATCTGGACAGGGGAGGGACTTTCATGGGAAGCCCCAAATAAGAACTTCACCGTGCAATGATCAGACCATATGACCTGATCAGTCTTGAGATTCATCACCTCAGACATCAGTCAGAAAACCAGGTCTGGTATGTGGCCGTGGCGATGGGTCGCAGACATAACTACTTGTGTCAGGCACGGCGATGACATCAGCTGGAGGAGGTCAAGCAAATGTTTCAGGATGCGGCCAAGGTAATAAAGTTGGTGCTAAACAATTTGTACCACATAACTGCCATTCATCTAGTGGACAAACTAAACAACTAAGCTGATTGACTCTACCCGAAGTCCATCAGTCCAGAAAAACACACACTGTATCCTGAACAATAAACCAAAGGTTGAGCCCACTTTAGGTAGACCTTGTGGCATCAGCAACTAACACTCAATTACAGAGATTCAATAGATATTCTACTTAAGAATCAAGAAGCCATGTTCTGGCAGGGTGGATGCCATGTTACTAGAATGGACATTCCAGGGGGCATGTATTTGTGCTGTTACCAGTCATACAACATGTACTACACTCAAGACAACAAACCAGTCAACAGTGGAGTGTATGTCGCCTGACATGTTTCACATCCAATTGATTCTTTATCAAAGGCTGATGCATAGTGATGATGCTATAACTTATATTAGTGATCTCTTAAAGTGGTAGTGCATTCAATGTTATGGGTCATGACCTATTGACCCCATGAAAAAAGTGTCAAGTGAGATAAATACCTATAAACTCATAAACACTATGTTAAATTACAGTTTAAAAACCAAAAGTATAAGTGTTATTAGTAAAGAAAAGAATACATAGACACTTAGGTTCTTAACTTAAGAATAAAAATTGTTAGATGTATCAATGTGATATTACTAGTACTAACTCCTATGAATTGTTATGGAGCAGCATCAATATATCGAATATTTTTTATTCTTAAGTTAAGAACCTAAGTCACTATCAAGTATCAGTTTGGTGTGAAACCCGTCAGGCGACGCACCCTCCATGCTTGTGCATTCTGCACTTTTTGGGGAAATGATTGCACTTTCTTGGATTATCATGAATAAAGTTTGAAGTCATCATCAGAGTTCCATTCAGGCTGTTCTTTTGGTGGCGAGTGCCCAGCTTTTTGTGAATAAAACACTCTAAAGGTATTAGTCAGTTTACCAGCACTGAGCAGTGCCTTTGAATTAGTCCCATTTTGATTAGGACAATCACTCTGGAAAATATATCTATTCACCCCCTTTCCCACAAATAACCGGCATATCATGAACCAGAACTGCACTGCATTACTGCATTGCTAGTTATATTTTGATAACAAGTCAGGTCAAGCCTGCAATTCATGGAAGCAGCAAGCAACTAACCATGCCCCCTCTCCCCGGGAGTAATAGAAGACACACAAGTAATGGCACATTTCACTTTTTTTCTTCCATCCTCTCATCCTCAACTGTCTGTCTGTACAAGGGGTGGTTTCCCTTTACACTCCTATACATTCCCTTTACCTAGGCAGGGAAGAGATCCTTGGGCACCTATAGTTGCAGCCAGTGACAATCTGCATTATATATAGAATAAATCATGGGGTAGTGTAAGTAATGAGAATTTTACACACACCTAAGGTGTTGGATGCTATATAAACCTCAAGAGTGAAGCTCAGGGGTTTTATACAAGCATCTAACACCTAGGGTGTGTGTAAAATTTGAGTTTTACGCACTGCCCCATGGTTTATTTTATGGAATTTAATGTCTTTATCAGTGACATTGGCATTGGTATGCTAGGCAAAATTGCCCTATTCGTGGATGATACCAAGCTAGGAGGAAGGGTTGATAGCAAGGAGGTGGTTAAAGACTGACAAAAAGACCTGCAGAGGCTGGAAAGATGGTCCAATGTCTGGCAGCTGAAGTTCAATGCAAAAGAAAGTAAGGTGATGCATCTGGGTAAAGGTAACCCAAGGAGAGAGTAACATCTAAACGGAGTCCAGCTCTGCACCATGCAGGAAGAACAGGACCTAGGTGTCATCCTAAGCAGCACCTTTGAACAAACAAGCCAATGCAACAAAGCTTATAACAAGGCCAACAAAATGCTAGGGTACATGGGGAGGGGATTCAACAGCAGGAGAAAGGATGTAATACTGTCACTCTACAGGTGCCTGGTAAGGCCCCATCTGGAGTACTATGTCCAGTTTTGGAGTCCACATCTGAAAAAGGATAAAAACAGGTTGGAGGCTGTTCAGAGACGAGCTACCAAAATGATCCAGGGCACTCGTACAAGGAGTGTCTGGAAGCATCAAATATGTTCTCACTGAAGACAAGGAGGGAGGGGGAGATATCAATGATACATACAAGTTCCTGAGAGGAATGAATAAGGTGCTATCTTTGGACATGTACAACAGAGTCTCTTACTCTAACACTAGAGGGCACGAGTGGAAGTTGGGGGGGGCTTCAAGAGGGAGCTTAGGAAATACTATTTTACAGAAAGAGTTGTGGAGCCGCCGGCCTGGTGGAACTGAGAGTTGAGATACTGGACGCCACAACCTCGTGTCACACCAGCGACACAGGTTTGGGAGTGAACTCGGGTTGTCGGGTGTCTGCAGGGTGGAGGGTGAGGAGCAGGACTGAGCTGCTGCGTGATGGCTCTCCTCTCCCAGGGAGGGATGAGGGGCTTCCCTGACCCTTGGCTGCCACCCAGTGGAGGACAGATGGCAGTTCAGGCTATGGGAGGCCTGGTGATAACTGGGGTGGGGCGTAAGGGGCCAAGCTGGTACCCGAAGTGCATGTGCACCTCCACGAGCATGCACTGCCATGTCTGTCAGGTCCTGGGACTCTCGGGGAACAAAATGGAGGGGAAGCATAAAGTACATATAGAAAAAAAAGAAGGAGTTATGGAGCCATGGAATAAACTGACAGCTGAGGTAGTGGAAGCAAAGCCCATGATATCATTCAAGTTGGGGTGGGACAAGGCTAAAGCATGATCAAAAGACACAGGAGCAGTAGGAGCCATTAGGCAGAAAGGGTTTAGGTCCTGAGATTTGAGAAGGTCCAAGGAACACATGGGCAAACTAGAGGGACCCTTGATCTTCTTCTGCCATCTCTTTTTCTATATTTCTGTAATAGCCAGGGAGCGTTTTTATCACAGCAGTTATATAAATATTCTGTGAAGCCACTGTCCCGCTGAAGCACAGTCTCTGATCAGGACACTTTTTCAGCTGAAGTGCCTCTTTAAATGTTTACTTTGTTTCAGGGATTCCTCCAAACAGTTAAAAAGTTTTGAGTTCAATATTTTAAGAACTTACTGGGTTGGAGCATATGATTTCTATTGGTTGGAGTGCAACAGCTGCTGAAGTCTCTGGCATGACAATGGGAAGACTTCAGCTGGCACATGTGTGAAGCGAGGGAAACCCAGCTGGTTATAATGGATAGCAAATTATAACCAGGTTTTCCTATGGGAAAAAAATATCTCCAGTTATTATATCCAAATATACTACAGTATATCATAATATGTTACAAGAAATCCCACTAATTTCCATTGGCTTTCCTGTTATATCACAATATATCTAGATACACTCCAACTTGTCATTGGCTGCAGCTGTTTCACCAAGGCTAGAAAAGTCTCAGATGCGAGACTAAAGAGATTATGGTTAATGTTAACAAGATACATTAGGCACTTAAACATATTCGTATCCTCAGTGAAAATGGGCATCCAATGTCCTCGGAGTTTACCCGGTTACCAAATTTTAAACAAATAAATGTCCATTGTCAAATGGCCTAGTGAACATCAACATGACAGTATTATATTGAATACATATGACTTTATTTTATACTTCCATTAGTTACTGCATATTCTAATATACATTACCCAAGGAGAATTTCATATTTCTACATATTGAGGATTATCATCTAGATACTGTATTCAGAGTTCTCTGTTTTCTTTTTTAGGAAAATATTTTACAAAAGGTTGTAATGACAGCATTTGCAGATCGTACTGTGGTAACTATAGCAGTAAGTATCCTGAACCCAAATTACATTACATCAGAAAGACATCATAGTGTATAGTTCTAGACACCATACTATAGAAAAGATATATGCTAGAAAACGTTCCATCATGGTGTATAGTTCTGGACAACAAACTATAGAAAAGATATATGTATGCTAGAAAATGTTCAGAGGGAAAAAAATAGTATAAATTATGGAGGCACTAAACTAGAGGGGTATTTACACTACAGCTTGCCTGGAGCGTTTCCGTCATGAATCGGCTTGCTCTGCTCCAACCACAACACCGCCCTTTTCTTTTACATGTTCTTATTGTGCAGCATTCCTGATGGCCTTCCCATGTTTTGGGGACATTTCTGCTGGAGGGGTTAGTAAAGGTCAATGGCACCAGTACAGGTGAAGCAGCATTTTTACACCCTTGTAAAAAAAAGCCTACAGTGGTGCACTCCTCTCTACATTCCCTACAAATCAAGGAACGCTCTGTGCCACAACACTGACACCTTTTTTTTTCTTCATTTTAGTCTTTGATAACCGGGTAAGGCACACTAGGCACAAGTGCCTGTCTTCATGGGCAAACTGGGAGCACTGGGTGGTTAAGTGACTTGCTCAGAGTCACACAGTATGCAAGTGGAGGCTGTGAGAATCAAACTTGGGTCTGGTCTGCTGGATGTACCAAGCTTGTTCACACCTTGTTCCTCTAACCTCTAGGCTATACTGCCAGCCCAGTCTTTGCAGATCTGGTAGTGTAAAAGCCCCTTAAAATACAGCCTACATGAGCCAGCATTGTCCTCCATGAAGACAGATAGACCTGAAACCTTGCCACTGGGCACGCGCACCAGTGTCAGCACTGGTGTGCATGCCCAGAACCAATTTAAGTTTATATTTCCTTGTTTTAAGGGCTGGTGTGCTCATTTTTAGATGCAAGAAGCATCTTTCTGCACAGATTTATGCCTTCTGTCAGCATATGCAACAGTATCATGCTGCAAAAAAAATTACACAAGTCGTGTACAAGCATGGCAGTGCATAGAGCCCTGATCAACTGATCTGTGCTTCAGTCTTATGCTGTATTCATAAAGGCAGCGATCATGCCAAATTCTGTAGTTCCATATTTTTGACCAGGTTGAAAGCATTTGAGA
Source organism: Neoceratodus forsteri (assembly GCA_016271365.2). Classification (NCBI taxonomy): domain Eukaryota; kingdom Metazoa; phylum Chordata; order Ceratodontiformes; family Ceratodontidae; genus Neoceratodus; species Neoceratodus forsteri. The sequence goes on from CM028133.1 coordinate 582,928,549, forward strand.
AAAAAAAAACACACTGTTATGCTGCCACATTTGCATTTTGCACTCCCGTTGGATTATGCTGCCTGCTCCATAATACAGTACTTTCAAATCAGCAGATTTGGTTCTTCCCTAACAATCAGCATTTGGCACATGACAGCGCAGCTTACCTCCGCTGTAAACAAGACAGAAAAAGTAGAGGAATGCAATCTGTCAGGAGCCAGTGCATTCAAAAACAGAAACTCCAAAGGAACATCATGTTTTTTTTAGTCTACCAAGGAGAAACCAGCTGTAGAAGCACTTAGATGACACTGGGAGTCATGAGGTCAGTCAAGCTGTAGTACATGCAGAAATCCAATTACATAAAAAATATTAGCTGGCTAGTGTTCATTTTATTTCAGGCTGAATTGTCGGCAGTTGTTTTAGGGGTTGTTGAAATAAACAGTAGTTAGCCATTTAAAAATACACATAGAACAATTAACATTAGGATGAGGTTGTATGGGCATCACTTCCAGAGGCATTCTGGGACAATTCTAAAAAAGAAGAGGTGATAAAAGAAGCTTGCATGGTGACCTCCAGGTGCCATAAAACAGGCAGGGAAAGATGCAAACAAAAAAAAACCTTCCACAAGAAAGAGGAAACAGCAATACCAGAAATAGCCATTGGGACAACACCACAATTAAATATTTGTTCTCTCATCCTCACCAGGCTGTTTCCCCATCAGCCCTGTGGTACCAGCAACCCCATCACCAGCTGCCTCTGGGACTTATCAAGTGGGACCCACTCATTCTTCCACAGCTTGCCCCCTGTGGCAGGGCTGTCAGGGGTTCTCAAGCTCCCTCTGGATGCCTCGCTCGGTTGGGTAGGTTTGTTGTGCCCAATAGGTGGTGTGGATTCTGCAGGGAATTGCGAGCATCATCTTGCCACCTGCTGGGGTTTCTTGCTTTTCTTCTGATCCTCAGATGCTCTGTGTAGCTGACAGCTTGTCGTGTCCACTAGATGCACTGATGTCTTCCATCGGGAAGCATCTACCTCCTGAATCCACTGCTCCACTCGCATCACCATCTATGGTCACCTCAGTGACGATGTTGTGGTGCAGCATGCTAACCTCTCTCAACAGAGGAGGAGAGCATTCTCTGAGATGCTCGTTCCTCCTTGCCCCCCTGCTTGCCCCCAATGAGTCAGGCTTGCTTCTGAACTTGGGTCATAGGCATTGCAAGTGGTACAAGTGGTACTGGTACCACTGTGCTGACAGGCCAGCCCAATAAATATTTTTTTTATTTTTGCCTACTACCCCTTTATATTGAAACATAAATTAATGTCTGTGCTCAACAATCTTCCGTACTTTTATGCTTCTTCTGTGTCTGCAAATGGCCTGTGGAGCTGCAGGGACATACAGTCAGAAACATCTGGTTCATGATTGATCCCTTGGGGACTGGAAATTCTGCACATGCCCTAGTAATTGTGGATTTCTGTGTGGGACACAAACTGAAACTGTGTTGTAAGGGTGGTCAAGAACCTCAACATCCCATTCACCTAGTGTATAACCCTGTTCATCTTTATTTTTATGTTTTTATTTTTAAAATAAACTAAAATCATTTTATAATTCTGACATAAGTTTTGAAAAGAAAAAAAAGAGAAAAAATTTAGAGAGCCATTTGTGACAATTACTACTGACCCTTAGCAGCATTAGCCACCAGACATTCGGCCCACAGTTGTTAGGATAACAGGGAGACAGGCTAAATAGACCAGTGGCCTCATACAGTATTTCATCTCTTTCTACCAATGTACCTTTGCAAAAAGCATGATAGATATTCTGAGGCCATTGACCACAGGCATGCTAGTAGGTTTCTGGGCAAGGGGGTGCAGGATGCAGCAGCAGAGACCCTGCCATATATTTGCATCCCCATGATACCTGCCAGCAGTGGCAGGACAAGGAATCTCCCTACCATGCTGCCTTGGCTCACCAGACTAACAGGGAGGGCTAGGGACAGCCATTTGGCCACTCACCTGTACTTTGAAAATTATCTGGTCCCACATCTTTCTAGAATCCCAGCTCATGTGGAGTAGGGGATCCACCTCAGGACCCAGGACAGGTATCAGATTAAATGCCCACATGTGTCCCTTGAATGGACCCTCCCTGCACATCTGTATATGGTGAGGGGCTGCGGACAGAGGCTCTGTGGAAGTGTGTGGTTGTGTATACTGTGCACCATGCACTGGTCTGCAGGTGCAGAGCTATGCAGGCTAGATATGCACAAATCACATGTGCTCAGCCTGCAATAGTGCATAGCTTCCCATATGCACAGGGAAGTTTTGCACTGCATACTCAATTCAGGGATGGTAGGCTTTCCTGGATACTCCAGCATCATGTGTGTGTGTCATGGGTGTAGGCAGGCATACTCCAAGCACTCCATGGTGTGCAATTTTATTTAACGGGAATAACAAATAGGTTCTGAACTGCTTCCTTTTTCCATGAAAACTAACAAAGAAATACTGAACCTTTCTGTAATTTTATTCATAGAAGTTGAAACTAGAAGGACTGGTCACTAATTCTCTCTTTGCAGCCCAAGGACAATACAACTTTACAGGCTCTGGGCTGGTATGTGGGTGTCTTAGGAACAATGTATGGCATTTGTATTTACCCATGCATGGCAACCAACCACTGTCAGGAGATACAAAAGTTGTATTTATTGTGCCAAATGAGGAAACAAACATGGTCCTGGTGTATATTTGTATATTGTCTGGCTAAAGGGGGGGTAGCAGTGAGTCCACTTGGTGTGCAGATCTGAAATCCTTGGCTACACCCCTGGTGTGTGTGTGTGTGTGTGTGTGTGTGTGTGTGTGTGTGTGTGTGTGTGTGTATCTGTGTGTCTGTTTGGTACTCCCATCTATAGCTCTTACATGTTACATAATGCTGTGCCCCTGCTGAACTTAGAACCCCTAACAATTAGCTGAGAAAACCATGGCAAGACTGAAACAGAAATGAACAATATTGCCATGAGTTTCTTTATCCACAGAAAAGAGCTGGCCTTTGACAGCAGTCATCAGACCTATCACTTCACCTATTTATAGATTATGACTGCAGTATGAAGAACTTTTGTATAAAGGCCAACCTTTCTAATGTACTGTAGGACAGCTGAGATGCATACATGATTCAGAGTGGTAACAGGAAGGATGCACTTCCTAAAGTTGGACATTTAAAATGCATGTATGCAAAAGAATTCTTAGAGCATATTCAGAAGAGACAGAGCAGGCAGAAAGGGAGGAGGAGTGGCACTGTATGTGAAAAATGACATAAGGGCCACACAGATCCAGGAGGAACAAAATGGGGGAGAGATACTGTGGGTTAAGCTGGAAAGGAAAATGGGGCCAGCCATCGCACAGGTGTGGTCTATAGACCACCAGCCCAGGAAGGAAGAAACAGATGAGGAGCTGATGCTAGCCATCCAAAGGATGGCTGACAAGAGTGAGGTGGTACTGGTTGGAGACTTCAATATACCAGATGTGGACTGGAGCATCCCAGCAGCAGCATCAACTAGGAGCAGATTTATCCTGGACTCCTTCAGGTGCCTTCCTCAAGCAACTGGTCATGGAACCAACTCGGCAGAAGGCAATACTGGACCTTGTGCTCACAAACAGGGACAGTGTGATGGGGGAGTAACAGTGGGGAGCACCTGGGTAACAGTGACCACCAGTCATTGTGGTTTGAAATCACAGAAAGAGCAGAACCAAACCACACAAAACACGTATCCTGGATTTTAGGGGGGCAGACTTTGGGAAAATGGGAGATGCTTGAAAGAGGCATTAGGGAATGGGACAGGAATCAAGGATTGAGGAACAGTGGGCAGTATTTAAAATGGGGATTATAAGAACAACAGAATTATGCATTAAGCAGGTTAGCAAGAGGAAAAGAAAGAGAGACCATTATGGTTTTCAAAGAGTAGCAAAGAAAGTGAAAGCCAAAAAGACTGCATTCAGGCAATACAAAAAGACACAGGCAGAAGGGATAGGGAGAAGTACCAGGAGAAACAAAGGAGGCAGGGAAGTCAGTAAGGAAGCCAAAGCTCAGACAGAAGAACACATTGCAAAATCAGTGGTTAAAGGGACAAAACCTTTACAGGTACATAAGTGAAAAAAGAAGGACAAAGGGAGGGATAGTTAGACTGAAGGGGAGGATGGGAGCAGTGTGGAGGATGACAACAGTAAGCTGACATATTGAACAGGTATTACTGCTCAGTCTTTACTAAGGAAGAGAGGTAATGGGTCTGAAGGAGTACAAGGGGTGAGAATGGTGCAGAAATGGACACAAGTCCCTTTACGAGAAGGGTCCTGAAGGAACTGGAAGTAATAAGAGTTGACAAAGCAATGGGGCCAGATGGGGTGCACCCCAGGGTCCTTAAAGAACTAAGAGAGGTGGTGGCTGAACCTCTGGCTATCTGTTCAGCCAATCACTGGAAACAGGGAGGTACCCAAAGACTAGAGGACAGCAGATGTAGTCCCTTATACAAAAGTGGGAACAAAGAGGAAGCAGGGACTACAGACCAGTCAGCCTCACCTCGGTAGTGGGAAAGATCATGGAAGCACTACTGAAGGAGAGATTGGTGGAACATCTGGTTGTCAATGGACTACAGGACCCAAGGCAGCATGGTTTCACCAGGGGAGGTCATGTCAGACCAACCTCATTGAATTTTTGACTGGGTGACTAGGGAGGTGGATCAGGGAGGGCAGTGGACATGGCCTATCTGGACTTCAGCAAGGCCTTTGACACTGTGCCACATAGAAGACTATTACACAAACTGGGGAATATGGGTGTGGGCAGGACAGTAGTGTGGTGGGTAGGTAACTGGCTGGGTGGCAGGACACAGAGGGTGGTGGTAAATGGCTGTCACTCCACAGAGGAAGAGTGACCAGTGGGGTACCACAGGATCAGTGCTGGGACGGTCCTATTCAACACCTTCATCAGTGACATTGCACAGGATATAGAAGGCAGAATTTCACTGTTCGCTGATGACACAAAGCTCTGTAACAGAGTAGACACACCAGAGGGTGTAGACAGAATGAGAAGGGACCTGCAGAAACTTGAAGAATGGTCAAGGGTTTGGCAGTTGAAATTCAATGCAAAAAGTGCAAGATAATGCATATGGGGCACAAAAACCCTGGCACAATATATCAGTTGGGGGGTGAGGATATAGCATGCACCAAGCAGGAAAGGGATCTTGGGGTTGTCATCTCTGATGACCTCAAGGTAGGGAAACAGTGTGACAAGGCATCAGGTAAAGCAAATAGGATGCTGGGATGTATAGGCAGGGGCATCACCAGCAGGAAAAGGGAGGTCATAATTCCACTATACAAGACACTAGTGAGGCCCCACCTGGAGTACAGTGTACAGTTCTGGAGACCATACCTACGTAAGGACATAGACAGGGTAGAGAAGGTTCAGAGGAGGGCAACAAAGATGGTGCATGGGTTGCATCACAAATCCTATGAAGACAGGTTGAAGGAACTGAACATGTACTCCCTGGAGGAGAGGAGGAGAGGGATATGATAGAGACATACAAGTATCTTACAGGGAGGAACAGGGTGCAGGAAAACACTATTTTTAAGCGAAAAGATGTTTCAGGACTAGAGGGCATGGGATGAAGTTGGAGGAGGACGATTCAGAGGAAACATGAGAAGAATTTCTTCACAGAGCGAATTGGTGGACAAGTGGAACACCCTGCCAGAGGAAGTGGTGGGGGCTGAAACAATCACAGGATTTAGAATGCATGGGATAGACATAAAAGAATTCTAGAGGTCAGGGGTAAGAAATAGACTTCTAGGAAAACAAACTGAACTTACAAGCTCAAATGGGCAGACTAGGTGGGCCATAGGCCCTTATCTGCCGACACTGTCTATGTATCTATGTATCTATGTAGCTGACTGGAGATGTCCCTCCTAGTGTGGAACAGTTGAGACAAATGCGGGGGGTTGAGTAGCAAAATATAGATGTGAAAGTTCATAGGCATGCTGAGTGACTCTGAAATGTAAAACGGGGGATGTTCTCCCTAAGATAGAACAGTAGAGAGCTATACAAAGGGGTTATTTGAGGTGACATGAGGGACATTTACCCTACTATGAGACTATGTATCCCAACAACTTTACACATCAGAACCATTATTCCTCACATACAAAAATGGCACTGAGATGAAGTACCAGGAAATCCTCTGACTTAATTTTAAGGTATCAAAATCCCCTCAAACTTGTATTTATTTATTGAAATAATTTGTGCAGGAAACTTATATTGAGTCAAGGCCTGTTTGAAGGCTTACCTCTTGGGAGGGGGATGGGAGAAACACATACAATGGTGCCATCCAGAATGTAACACAGTACCCTGCAGTATTACTGCAGTATAACAGTGGAGTGCTACAGTATGCTGCAGAAACAATGTAATTCAATGGTAGTTAAACCCTTTTGTCATTCCGTATTTTGCGACACGTCATTTTCAGCAGGTATTGCATTGCATTGTGGTGGCCTAACTGTAATACAGCAAGTACAGAACATACACAGTAGAAGCAATTATCAGTCTCAAACATAGTAGTAGACATATATACAGGTAATATATACACTATCAGCAGGTGGCTACAGTGCCAACTATCCAGAGACAATGTTAAAAGAGCAACTACTGCACAGCTGCATCCACAAATCTCATTTTACCACTCATCAAACCAGGCCTAGGGATCCCCAACACCTCCAACCTACTTGTAAAATCTAAGTGGGACCTGAGATTTAAAAAACACACATGACCCCAAAATATTTTTATATGGTCTCATTGTATATATTGTTAAGGATCATTAAGTAACTATAAAATGTTTTGTACCAATTCCCTATTCACATTCAAGCTATTGAAATTATAAGGCATTAGGATGTAATGACACTAGGAGTTTGTGGTAGTCTGCTTTCTTTTTGTCATATTCAAGACTGACTTTGTATAAATATTTATTACTGTGGAAAAGCACCCCGAGGACACACTTAAATGAAATCGAACAAACTACTATTCAAAGAACCCACTGATTCAGCCTAGGCTTATGACTCAAGTCACTACAATGATGAATCTTTTGAAGTAGCAGCTTGGCTTCTTTGCCAAGTAGTCCTTTTAGCGGGATAATTACCAGTCTTCTTGAAACACACCATAGCAACCCCACGTCTTTATGCATACCCATTGTTAGAAACCTCAAGACATAACTGATCCAATGGTCAGCTACATTCACGCATCATGACCTTTAATCACTCAAATGTGTCAGTTCCCTGTTCAGGGGACTGGTCTGTAAAACTGAATCTGAGAGTGAAAGCCTGCCCAGGGGTTTGATGCAGAAGGCAAGAGGGGAAGACAAAAAAGGAAAAAATAAACCATCAGGCAACCTGAAAAGGGTATAAAGCCATAACAATCCAATAATATACTCCACAGGAGAGTAAAACAACAAGTTTAATTGTGTAGTACTGTAAATTAAACACTTAGTCACCCTACAGCAGTTTCTAAAAGTATTGTTTTATTGTATAGGCAGGGAGACAATTCAGTAGACCCCACACAGCATTAGCCTATAGGTATATTCTTTCATGCGTTCTCTTGGGTCCTCTAGCATTTACGTCAAATCATGAAGACACATAGCAGTAGCACTGAATAATGAGCTCTGTGAAAGTATGTTTATTTCTGCAGGGATTCCTTGCTGTTCCCTCACTTGTTCTGTTTATCACAAAAAAAGTACACTTACCTATTGGCTTTCGAGAAATGCAAACACACCTCTGGGAAATGCCAGGTGACCTCCATTGGACCTTGGAGATTTCATAGCATTATGTAGCACACTTTTCACCACCACTTTCTTTCTGCAACTCCATCACCAGCCAGACTGGGTGTTCTTTAGATGTCTGTTTATAGCTTTGGGAATTCAACACTAGACACAGACCACCTGTAATGTGATCCATTTAAAGAGATTCTCTGTTTTCTAACATAGTGTTGCATTATACTTTAAAAATAGGAACGCTGGCAGCCATAAACGCAAGTAATATATTCAAAGAAATCATGCTTTAATTTGAAGTTAAAATGTTTACAAAGATTTTGTGAACTGCAAAGTAAAAAGTGCATTGACCGACTAATAAATTAAGAACTAACCCAAATGGTTGCTGGCTATGCATAAGGTTTTTTAGTAAATGGAATTATTTTTACTGCTCACATTGCAGAATGCAATAGTTCTTTAAAAGCAGAGCAATGGCAGAGACGTTATGCATGATTTAAACTAATATAGCAGTCTTTTCACTTTCATTTCTATTCTGTTTTTCCAGCATCGTGTGCACACTATATTGAATGCCGACTTGGTAATAGTGATGAAAAGAGGAACAATTCTGGAATATGACAGACCAGAAGTCCTGTTGGAGTGTGAAGACAGTGTTTTTGCCTCTTTTGTACAAGCAGACAAATAGTATTTAAAATATATATTTGCAGAGCAATTGTACTGTCAATTAGTTTTCTAATTATGTAAGATATTTGTAAATAAAACAATTCATTTATAACAAATCTGGCATTCTGTTGTTATGATTTCAAATTTCAGACTGGTAGGTACAATCAAAGTTCCAACTGTGATTGCTTCAGTATTCTGCACAGGTTCTGGTACTGAAGCTACTGTAGTAGATTTAGCCTTCTTCTCTACTTTTAATGTCATTCAATTGGTATAGGCTCCAATCTTGCAGAGGCAGCATCATCTAGTGGCTGGATCATAGGCCTCACCCACACCCGGGACCCAAGAGACCAAGGTTCAAATCTTACCCAAACCACTGACTTCCTGAAGAAGTAATTACCTCATAGTGCTTCACACAATCCAGCTATAAAACTTGGACAATAGTAGGGCCCTACTGCAAATGAAATATTGCATTTCAGCTGGGCTATCCTTAGTGAATAATACGTAATGAGCAAATCTTCAATAATGAGGTATGCTAGCTGTTAGCCAAGGTCCAGATTCTGTAAGGTTATGCACATCTTTTTTTTTCTTTATTGATTTTTTTATTATTGAATCTGAAATACAATTACAACCAACAGTTCATACCGTAATACAACAAATAATAAATATGAACTGAAATAATTTTCTAATAAACAAACTAGTGCTACTAAACTTGGTATAAGTTCTTAGTAAATAACGACTTTTGATTGTCTAATAAAGAGGTATATATTGTAGTGGATTAATGCACATACAAAGGCAGTTGTGCAATGTTATCCTTATTTATCATATAATAAGGTGCTATTTTACGTATTTTCAAAAAGTTCAGGTTTCCCTTCTGCTGTGTGGCTCAGTCTTTCATTTTCTGCCAGTGTTCCTATAGAGCATATCCATTCACTTAGAGAAGGGCCAGATGTTTCCCTCCATTTTGATAGGTTGTCTTTTCATGCATGAAAAGACTAACCCTATCAAAATAGAGGAAAACATCTGGCTCTTCTCTAAGTGAATGGATATGCTCTATAGGGTTTGGCAGTTGGGCTTGAATGTTAAGAAGTGCAAGATTATGCACCTGGGACACAGAAACCCAAGAGAGCAATACAGGGGGAGGCAGGTTCTAGCCACCACAAGTCAGGAGAGAGACCTGGGGGTTATCATATCTGATGACCTGAAGTCATCCAAACAATGAGAAAAAGCAGGGGGAAAGCAAACAGAATGCAGGGGTGCATAGGAAGGGGCATAACAAATAGGAGGAGCAAAGTGAGGATGCCACTGTATAGATCACTAGTGAGGCCTCATCTGGAATTCTGTGTCCAGTTCTGGAGACCACATCTCAGGAAAGACATAGGCAGAATGGAAGAAGTCCAGAGAAGAGCAACAAAAAATATACATGCACTGCATCACAAGCCTTATGAGGAAAGACTCATGGAACTTAACATCTATTCACTGAAAGTGAGAAGGGAGAGAGGGGATATGATAAGAGACTTTCAACTACCTTAGTAGAATAAACAGGGTACAGGAGGGGAGTATATTTCAGAGAAGAAAGTGCACAAGGACAAGGGGACATAACATGATGCTGTAGGGAGGGAGGGAGGCTTAGGGGGAATGCTGGGAAGTATTTTTTCACAGAGAGGGTGGTGGATCCATGGAACAGCCTACCAGCGGAGGTGGTGGAAGTGAAAACAGTACAGGAATTCTAAAGTGTAAAGGATAAGTGTAAAGGCAGCATGCTGTGCAGCAGAGCAGGAAACCGGCAGTCCAGATAAGGGTAAAGATTGCCAAACCAAGTAGGGAAATGAGCAGACTGCCATCATATTCCATGTTTCTATAAAGTGGCAGCCAAAAGCCAAACATGTTTATATTTAGGTACCGAATGCAATTTAGAACAATATCCTAAAATGGTTAAAGTCACATAATGAGGTATCATGCATTTCAGATTTGTTTTACAAAAAGAAAACATTTCTTTCAAAACAATTTTAATTTTCAACAAAGTCAAAGGAGTATGTGCCAAATTAGCATTATTCTGATTACATCTCCAGCATGCAGCATCATTAGCTATTCCTATCTTAACTAGCTTCTCTGGAGTGTAATACACATTATGCAAAATTTTAAATTGAATAAGGCAACCTTTAATTTCATTGTTTGCATGACAGGCATTTGCCCATAATTTGCTTATTTCCCAGGAGATGGTTCTAAGGAAATTTCTTTTTCCCATCTGACTCTACTCCCATCTGTTTGACCTGGTTGTGCTGATAACAACAATTTGTACATTCTACCCCAGCCATTACCATTTGCCAGTTTAACCAAATTATTCCATTCAGCTAATTGTATACTGTCTAAGCATGAGTTTAGGAGTGGTTGCACAACCTCCGTAAGCTGAAAATACATCCAGAGTTCTAGGCACCCAATATTAAATCTATTTCTAAGTTCTACAAAAGTGTGAATGATGCCTTGATTTATGTTCAGAATGTATCTTTCATATGGGTTATTCCTTCCTGTTCCTACCCAAACTTCCTAAGCTTCTGGCCTTCATATGTGATACGAGGGTTTTCCTATAAGGGGATCAATTCAAAGTGGGCTTTCTTGTTCTTCACATGTTCCCTGATAAATTTAAGGTTGGAAAGTGCATAGAAAATGGTGAGATGACTTCTGATTTTCTCAGAGGTCGGAATGTCCATGTAAGCAGAGGAATATCTAGGTTTAAGATGACTGGTCCCATAAATAGTCCAAATAGGAGCTAAATTCAGATTTGCAGGTTTTAGTATCAAAGAAATTTGCTTGAAAATAAAGGCTGAGTGGTACATATAAAGTTGGATAGTCTTAGTCCTCCTTTTTCCTTTTTCTGGGTTAGCTTCCTAAAACTTAACCTATGTTTTCTACTAACCCAGACGAAATCTGTAATTTTCTTATACATTTTCTTAAACCATATATTGTCAATTTTTATACATAGATTACCTAAGGTATAAAGCATCTTTGGGCACAATATTAATTTAATTGTGTTTATGTTACCTCATAGGGACAGATTTAAAGACTTTTGCTTGTCTAAATCTGAAACAAGTTTGTGCAACACTTTTTTCCATATTATATTTTACAAGGCTGGATAAATCAGTAGGCATCTCCATATCAAGATAAGTGAGGGAATTACTAGACTATTTTAGGCTTCCATTTATGGTCCCCATAAACTGATCCATATAAGATTTACAAAAGAGGCAATTATTTCTGATTTATCCTAGATAATTTTCAGGCCAGATAGCTCAAACTCTTTTATTATGCTCAGAATGCTGGTTATTGAATTGGCTAGAGACATAATCATCAGAAGCAAATCATCAGCAAACACCAAAACGTTGCTAGTTTGTTTCCCTATCCTGACACTTTCAATTTCTACCTTCTTATTAATCTTTGCTATTAGTGTTTCAATTGTCAGAACAAAGAGGCTAGGGGAGAGGGGACAACCGTGTCTTGTCCTTCCATACAGATAAATGTTATTAAATTTGCTAGCACTGATGCAAAGAATATATTACACAAATGATTTACCCATTTCTGAAATTGTTCTTCAAATCCAAATGTGTTTAGTACTTGTTTAACATGGGGCCCTTCTATGGAATCAAAAGCTTTTTCACTATCCAGAGACAACAACACTGTTTGTTTGCTTGAGACAGTTACTTTCCTAATTACTGAGCTAGGTCTTCTCATGTTAATTACTTCTCTGTCTTCCTTGAATAAATCCCACTGGATCCCTACCAATTAGGCTAGGTATAATATTCTTAATAGAATTGTTCAGTACAATACTTTAGCAGTAATTTGATAGTTGCTGTTAAGCAACAACGTGGCTCTACAGTTCTGCTATGCTTTTGGGTCCCTATCCTTTTTTGGAAGTAAAACAATTAGTGCCTCAAGGTTATGCACATAACTACTGAGTACTAATTTTCCATATATTAGGGGAACACAGCTACCACAGTGCAAGGACTGTCCATAAAGGGATTATTCTGTCACCCTCCTCCATAATCTGTGGCCTGTTAGTTGTCCCAAAATCCAGGTTAAAATCAGCTGGGGACAGATCATTCCCTGTAGCTGTCTCTTTTCTTTGAAATGGCTTACCCACTGATATTCATTCTCCCCACTCTGTCACTATATTTAAAAGTAGTCTAAAGACATGGCTGTTCAGCTAGGCATTTGCCATAAATTGAAACACCCATGGTTATATGCATTGCTTTTTTATTTGTAATTTTGTGGTGTCATTGTCTGGTTTATTTTTTGGTTTTGACCTGTGTTACGATTATGTGAAGTGTCTTAGTTTTCAGAAAGGTGTTCTGAAATAAATGTATATGTCTGTCTATCTATCACTCTATCACTCTGTCTGTCTATCTATCTATCATAACACAGAACCTCCCCACCATAGACCAACATAACTCAATCTATTACACACACGGTTAGAAGTCTATTTAGTGACCATCTGTTCACAAAACCAAATGCAATTAATGCAGCCTCCACCAAACCCTTCCTTAAACCTCAGTTCCATCTGCTGGAGCTAGAACAATGCCTGCCTTCCCATTACTTCCATTATGAGATTGTATGTAAAAGTATTCTGTCTGTTCAGCTATAGTGATGTATACAAGTGTTGCCTCTGAAACTTCTCTAGCCAGTCAGGAGCCTTTTTTTTTCATTGCCAATAACCCATTTTACTCTTAATGGTTCCCTTGCACCCACCACTGAAACTTGTACCATAACCTGGGTGGTGGGCCTTCCTGTACTGGAGATGCAACCTACACTGTGCCACTCTTATCCATAAATAATGGTCAAACTCTATCCTTTCTTCTTTTCTTTTTTATTTTTATTTATTTATATCTCGGATTAAACACCTGTGAGCTAGGAGCTCTTTTACATAAGTTCCACATCAGCATGATTAACAGAATACAAACATGATACAGAGAGTGGAAAATAACGTCAATTTCAAAAGGTAAACAGAACAAGAACAAGATCGAAAATGAAATGGTGAAGTACAATGTATGCTAGGAAATTAGCCCTAAGAACAATTAATCAAAGTATCAATTATTGTACAAGCAGAATAAATCAGCATGGGAGGCCTTGTCAAGGGCAGAAAAAGAAATTAAGGGGTAGGGAGACTTGGATGGGAGTAGGAGTGTGAAGAGACTGCCTGTAAGGGGAGAGGGAAGGGAAGATGAGAGGTGGAAAAATTAGGAGGGTGAATAGGAGTAGGAGTGTGATGAGAAAGCTTATGGAGGAAGGGGGAGATGAGAGGTAGAAAACTAGGAGGGTGAACTGGTTACGATGGTTCCACTGTGCCACGGCGACAAGAAATTTGTTGGCCATCGGCACAGTGACAGCACAACACCACCAACTGGTGTTGTGCCATCAAAGGGGTAACAAGTGTTTTCTGCAGGGGGATTTGCCCCCACATCCCCCATGTGGGTGGCTCTGCCTCTCACACCTCTCGCACTAAAGATTACTAACTCCAGTCAGAGTTAGCTTGGGGAGGGGGGCAAACACCCCAGTGGCAGCAGTGTCTGAATACCTGGGGACCATCACAGTGAACTGCCGAAAATGTTGCTGTGATGGTCTTCATGGTATTTGTGTCACTGCGGCGTCAGTATACCGGTTACGATAGCATGGTGTTACAATCAATCAGGTAGGTAAGGGCTCAAGAATGGGGTAGGTTAGTAAGTTCAGTGGTTGGCGTAGGAGGGAGGTCAGTAACAGTTTTAGTGAAAGCAGTCACGGATGACGTTTGCTACAAGGTGTTGATGAAATCTACGTTTGAAAGTGCCAAGCGTTGCAGCGGTAGAGACATCATTATAAAGTGAGTTAAACCATAGCGAGGCTCTGATGGCAAATGATCACTGCCCTTGGGAAGTGCGACAAAAGGTGACCTGGAAGGTCTGGTTATCTGAACCTCTTGTCCAACGGGGGTTGCAGTAAAGACTAAGGATCCTCTGAACCCTTGGGGGCACATGACCAAGGTTTACTTTCTTAGCAAACAGGGAAGTTTGGTAAGTGATTCTACCTTTTAACTGTAGCCAGCTTGCCTGAGCGTAAATGTCACAGGTATGTGAGAGATGTGCTGCACTAGTGAGGAGTCTACAGGCCTTGTTAAGTGCCGTAGCAATACAGTAGAGGGCTGTGCTGGTGGCAAACTCATAAATTACAAGCCTGTAGTCAATGATGGAGACAACAGAGCTGTGGATTGCCAGGTTGAGGACTTGGTTGTCAGACTTGGATTTGTGTCTGTAGGGCAGTTGATTATGTACGTTGACTGCTTTAGTGACATTATCTATATGGTGAGTATAGGATAGTGTGTTGTCTAAGGTCACCCAAGAAATCTGAAATGTTGAATTTGCTCCAGGTCCGTGCACACATTGTTTCTGATTGATGGTGGGATTTATGCTTACTGTGTGTGCTGCTGAATAACATTACTTTGTTTTTTTAGAGTTTAAGATGAGCTTGTATCTATTAAACCAGTCCTCTACATTCATGAAGCTGCGCTGTAGCTCGTTCTCAAGTAGTATAGCGTCAGGGTTGCTGATGTAGATAACAACATCATCCACATAAAGATGGATCTGGTCATAGCAGGAGCTAGGGAGCCTGTTTAGAAAGATGCTAAACAGGAGAGGACCCAGAATGGATCTTTGAGGAACACTTGAGCAGATAGCTTGGTTATTGGAGAGGACATTACTAATCTTCACCTGCTGTGATCATTCAGATAGGTAGCTTTTAAACCAATCCGTGTTTTCCTTTGCTAGCCATGTGCTCTATAGTTGATCAATCCGCAATCAATTGGCAAGGAGTGGTTAACCATATCAAAGGCTTTGGTGAGGTTCTTCTCACCTTACCCCCTACTCCCAATGAAGGAATTTCCATAGGTCATGTCTTATCATCTGGGGCCAGATATTCAAATATGTGCAAAGTTTTGCACTGCATCTTGCAACTGCCTGGATGCCTGAAGGTACTATATTCACTGGAACAGAGCATCGGCGCTCTTCGGCTGAATATAGGGCCATGCCAACCCAGTGCTAAGCCACTTAGCACTGCCCCGACAGGGTTCCTGAAGTATGCCACCAGAATAGATAGTCCCGGAGCACTATTTGCAATATTCAGATGGACCCTTGCAAATGAGCCCATTGGGCATGCAAGGCACTAAGAGGCCATTTGCATATCCATTATGGGCTCATTTGTATGAGTAGTGAGGCAGGTTAGCATGGCACCCCACCAGTTCCTGCCTAGGCATGTATACATATCACTGATACTAGTGGTCCCACCCCCAAGTCGTCGGCCTGTTCTGTAAAAATACTATCCTAGTGCTAGTAACTACCCCCAATTTATAGCCTTTAAGTAAAACAAACTCCCTGATATCCACGGGTCCCCCCACCCCCGTGGCACCAGGCATACCCCTCAATCACCTTTGCAATATTGCACTGCCACAGGAGCATCTGGGTGACCAGCACAGCCCCCTCACACTTCCTTGGCTGACCATATGTATTGGCAGGGAGCATGCCTCTTATATATAGGACATTGTGATGCACCTGTTCCTTTAAATAAGAAGTACATATGGTGGCCAGCAGAGGAGGGCTGTTCCAGTAGCCGTATGCTACCGCAGCAACATGATATAGAAAAGGTGAATAGGGGGTATGCTCGGTGCCATGGGGGGGGACTACTGGACACCAGGAAGTTTGTTTGCTTCACTTACAGGCTGGCAATCAGCATGGGGGAGTTACCACTAGCACCAGGGATAGAACACATTCAGTCAAGGCTGGCAATAGGAGGGAGGGGAGTTACTACTAGCACCAGGGCTGGCAATTGGAGAGAGGGAGTTACCACTAGCACCAGGAATAGTATACATTCAGCTGGGGCTGGCAATCAGGGGGAGAGGGGTTGCCACTAGCACCAGGGTTAGTATACTTTCAGCCATGGCTGGCAATTGGAAGGAGGGGGGTTGCCACTAGCACCAGGGATAGTTTTATTTTCAAGAATGAGTCAGTGATCAGTGGGTGGGGTGGTGCCACTAGCATCAGGGACAGATTTGTTTTAAAGAACGATCCTGTGATCAGCAGGGGTGGGTGGGGGCAGTTTTGCTTCCCCAGTGGCCAACCGTCTCAGTGGCTGCATTACCAACAGCAGCCACCAGGGTTTCAGGAGTTAAGTCGTGGTTTGTTCAGCGGTCATTTGCACTGCGCAAAGGACTGTGCTATAAACCTTTGTGCAGCACAATGCTGCTGAATATGGGGTTGCATGCATATTCATGACCCACCCATAGCCCACATGCATACACATAGCCCACATGCATACATGACGTTTTGCATGGGCGCTAACCCTCTTTGCTCACACAACAGCCCCTTTTGAATATGGGGCTCCAGTGCAAACCTGATTTGCATGAGCAAAGACTCATTAGCACCTACGCAAACTTTTGAATATTGGGCCCCAGATGTCTTAATTCCTTAGTACAAGACAGCCTTTTTCTACTGGATCCCAAATCTTGAAACAATCTTCCTCCTGTTCCGGACGCACCTCTTTCTCCTGTCTTCCAAAACTATTTGTGTGAGCTGATTAGCCCACATTGCAACTGTCCAATAATGTGATTCCTGCTGCTACTCACTGCTACTGTACTGCTCCAACCATTTTAAATACTAACCAATATTTATGAAGATTTCATACGATAGCACCTTTCCACTAAATTGTAAACTGTGACTCTATGTATGACATGTTACTGTGTTGTAAATAATTGCACTCTGTTGTGCTTCTATCCATTTAATTGTTTCTTACAAATTTTTTTGTTTTCAATTCTGTTTATTCTCCCTGTGTACTTGGAACTCTCTAAGGCTACCTCTTCTCGCCGGCCACTCTACCTCCAACCTGATCCCTTGCCTCCTCAGAGGGTATGCTGTCCCGCCTCCATCCTCCAACCAGGAACTCCCCAGCTCTGAGCTCCCTGGGGCAGGGCCACCACTCCATCCGGCACTTTATCTAAAATCTAGAGCTGGCTGGGGAGGAGGAGGGGAGAGAGGCGGAGGCAAGGTCTGGTGATGGCGTGTGGCAGTGGCCTGGAGAGGAGCCATCCCTATCCAGGCACAGGGGGTATTTTTTGTACTTTGTCCCCCAAGCACAGCGTGCAATGGCATCAACATGCAGCTGCCCCGTAGACACCTGCCGTGCTCGTCCCCAATTTATTTTCTGTTCCAGTGCTGGTAGTACCCCTGGTCTCCACCGGGGGTCACTACTGCAGCAGAAAGACCCTGGATCCCTCCCAGGGAGAGGAGAGCTGTCCCTTGGATGCTCAATCCAACTTCCTACCCTGCCGACCCCCAGCACCCAGGCTCGCTACCGAACCCAGGTCGCTGGCATGGCGTGAGATGTGCGCCCTGCAGCTCAACCCTTAGCGCCACCTGGCTGGACCTGTTTCTTACAAATTGCAAAGCATATGTATTAATATAGTGTAGCAGGGTTGGACTGGTCATGTAAGGCCCTGAGGGAAGGTGTGGACAAGGGGCCCCTCACAATGGCAGGTGCAAAAATCCTACATGTGCATTAAGAAGCGCACGCACATTGCAGAGTCCCAGACTCCCACCGCACCCTCTCTTCTATTGGCATCCCTGTCCTGTTCAGTCCACAGGCCTCCGCCTGGGGGCAGTCATTTGGTGGAACTGCCAACCAGCTCAACCTCCCTGGGAGAGGAGCGCTATCCTCCGGATGCTCAATCCTGTCCCTTCCCTGGCCAACCCCCAGTGACCAGCTTGCACCACTAACACAGGTTGCCGGTGTGGCATGAAATAAGGCAGCCATGCCTCAGCCTTCCATGCCTCTGGGCCAGCCACTCTGCGTCATGTTAAAGTAAAGACTAAAGTCAGTGCTGGCCTGGGAGTAGGACTGCGGAACAACAGGAACTATAAAGATAAACATTATTTATAATTGCAACAACTCAATAACAAGCCCACAAGGCCCCCCTTCAAAAAACAAACAGTCAACTGCCTCCAGTCTCCACACAGTGACACAGGCTAAAAGGAAAAAACAAACAATACACAGTAGGCTACTAGCTAGCACCAGCCTATGCCTACCTAGGCTACCTGCGGCCTGTCTTGAAATAAGATACTAGCGTAGTGTAGCGCCCCCTCTCCCACATACACTATCAGTACCTCCCGACTGGAGGGAATAGGGCAACATTAAATATAGAAACAAACCAGCAGCACAGCACATATTATCTAATAATGAAATATTGCATTATAGGTCAGTGATAGCAGATTTACAGGCAGTTAATTCATGCATAATACATAAAAAGCAACAGTGCTACTTCTAGTTTCAAATACACGGAAGCAGTCATCGGGTAAAACATCCAAGCCCAAAAGGTGAGACCAAGCACTATTTTATATACAATTTTAGTGCAATAAGTGGAAGTTTATCTCCCTTCTAATACTGGTGGTCCCCTACCATACTATTCCACTGAAATTAACATATGTTACCTCCCCCATCTTTTAAAATATGTCTTGTACCTATTAATGACACTGGCAATAACTGTTTCTATTTTCAGAGTATCCAGCAATTCATTGTGCCACTACCTGTACAAGGGGACCTCACAGTCCAGCCAGTGTCTTGCTAATTCTGCTTGCCTACAGTTGCCACCATAGCCACTTGGTAGATTTGCATACCAAGAACCAGGATACCTCCATAGTTCCCTAGCAAACACATTTTAAGAGATTTCAAGGGTTAACACATCTTTCAGTTCCAGCAAGGGAGCTAAGCTTGCTTGAGTTACTGACCACAACTTTGAGTACTCTCTTAATATACACAGGAGGGATTCTTCATTCTCTCTACATCTTATACATGTAGGGATGTCAAAATGCCCTATTTTGTAGAACCTATGCACTGTAAAGTAGAAGTTACTTAAAATACTGGACCTATACTATGTAAGCCATAAGTTGCCCATTTTCAAATATGTATGCACATTTTCCCTTCACAGATGGTTTTCCATGACCACTTATAAGTGCCAATGGGACACATTCACCAAGTGGTGGCCTACTCCTTCCCATACATTTTTGTTAGGGCTGAGTCAGAGATTATTAATGTCAGAATATAACCTGGAAATGGCTTGGCATATTGGCATTAGGGCCATTTGCAAATGCCCTGAGGGCAATTTAATTACCCAAGTTGTGCATTATGCCAGGGGTAAGACCCTAAATGCATGGCAGTAGATTGCATGCTTTTTAATTACAGGAATATTTTTACTTGTGTTCAGTTCCCACGTCAGCAGCATCAATCACTCTCCCTAACCTGCTCTGCACTCTACCATCCATGCTGACTAATTGGTTTCCAGTCCTTTTCCACCACCACTGGTGAGAATAGAGATTTTTTTTTTTGTCAACATTTGTTCATTGTCCTAAAAGTCTTTCTTTGTGGGGGTTAGCTTTAAAAAGCATTCTACTTAATTTACTCCTCAGACTCCTCTGGGGTGTGTGGCATGCTGTAGTAGTGGCTTCGTCAGTCACCAAGGGAGAGTCTCCGACTGACACTGACCCATTCCGAGTCCCTGGGCCCCCCTGGGCTGGCTGATGTGTCCCACTCCCACAAGACACTCCCTGTCGGTCCTCCAACTGTCTGCAAACACAGTAGGCCACTAGGCCACCAGCCAGGGTGTAATTCAAAGAAGAGCCCAGAGGAGAGCCGATGAGCCATCATTCAGAACTGGCATCACTGATGGCTGGCCTAGCTCATCTCCTTGAGTGGAGCTTCTGCTGTCATCGGCGTTGCTGCTGGGGACTGGCTGCTGGGTCATAGAAAAAATTCCTCAACTGACTGACCATCTCAATTCACAATCCTTCTCCCAACTCAACTTCCTAAGTCCCTGGGCCTGGCCTGTTTATCTTACATAGATACATAGACAGTGTCGGCAGATAAGGCCTATGGCCCACCCAGTCTGCCCATTTGAGCTCATAAGTTCAGTTTATGTTTTCCAAGAAGTCTGTTGCCCCTTACCCCTGACCTCCAGAATTCCTTTATGTCTATCCCATGCATTCTTAAATCCGTGATTGTTTCAGCCCCCACCACTTCCTCTGGCAGGGTGTTCCACTTGTCCACCACCCGTTCTGTGAAGAAATTCTTCCTCAAGTTTCCTCTGAATCGTCCTCCCTCCAACTTCATCCCATGCCCTCTAGTCCTGGAACTTCTTTTTCGCTTAAAAATAATGTATTCCTGCACCCTGTTCCTCCCTGTAAGATACTTGTATGTCTCTATCATATCCCCTCTCTCCCTTCTCTCCTCCAGGGAGTACATGTTCAGTTCCTTCCACCTGTCCTCATAAGACTTGTGATGCAATCCATGCACCATCTTTGTTGCCCTCCTCTGAACCTGCTCTACCCTGTCTGTGTCCTTACATAGGTAAGGTCTCCAGAACTGTACACTGTACTCCAGGTGGGGCCTCACTAGTGTCTTGTATAGTGGAATTCTGACTCCTTCTTACCGAATCCAGCTCCTGTTCATCTTCTGACTCCGTCTGACTGAATCCGACATTGACTACTCAAGTCATGACACTGTGTGCTAGCAGCTAGCCCAATGATTAAGAGAAGCTAGCCCATAGCCCACTGTGCACTCCTCCAAAGCTCCAGTGGCAACAGCAATGGAAATGGTGGCAACAGGTGCCAAACTTACTCAGCCAGAAGGACTGTTGCTGGGCACATGCACATGCATTGTTCGGTGACGTTCAGGAAGCTGGAAGTGGCAGCAGGGAACACATGCAAAGTGCATGATGACAATTCTCGAACAAGTGAGGGACTAGACTAGGGCATAGTACTGTGGCATGGCCATGGCTGGGAGGATAAAACAGCAAAGATAAAGTGTAAAATTATTTTTTTCTATTATTGTTTAATTTCCTACCAGTCACCCACAGGCCAGGGAAAACTTGAAACTTAGGGTTTACCCTGAAATTAAAAAGTGCTGCCCAGTCATGGAGGGAATTTTCCCTGTAGCCCTGTGGGCCAGTCCAACCCCGTAGTATAGTGTCTCAGTCTGTAGATATGTCAGGCTGTTAGTTAGCGATAGAAAAAGCAGCCTCTTCCACTTGCTAGCCAATGGTACTGAGTGACTGCAGGTCCATTTCAATATCTCCATGTGACCATTCCTGCAGGAGGCTGCAGCCTATTTCATGGCATAATCATCCACATTGCCACCTGCCAGCATTCTCCTGTTTGAAGTCATGTTTAGTCAACTCTGATTCATTAGTTGATATGTCATACGAACGTATGAAATTTGCCAACAGATAAAGGTCTATCAAGTCTGCTCAAATGTGCAGCTAGCACCCCTTATTCTGCAGCTGCCCTTCCCTTCCACTGACCCCCCCCTTGTACTGTCCCATCCCTTTTTGAACAGTCCACTGTTCTACTGGATAGCACTTCTGCAGGTAACGCATTCCACCCAGCTACTACCCTCTTTGCAAAAAGTGTCTCCTCATCTCCTCTTGAACCTTCCTCCTCCAGTCTCATATCATGGCCCCTGGTGTCCCTGCCTCCTTACTTTGACCAGCCCTCTGTACCTGTCTTGTTTATTCCATTCATGTACTTAAAGGTTTCAATCATATTCCCTCTGTCCTTCCTCTCCTCCAGCGAGTACATGTTCAATTCCCTCAGCCTCCTCTTGTATGATATGCCCCCCAGCCCCTTGATCATCTTTTTCACCCTGTGCTGCACCCCCTTCAGTAACTTAATGTCCCTCTTCAGATGCAGGGGCCAGTACTGCACACAGTACTCCAAGTGCGGTCTAACTAATGACCTATACAGTGGCAGAATCACCTCCTCCCTCCTCAAGGATATACCCTTGCAATGCAACCCAGCATTTTGTTGGCCTTTGCAGCTGTCTTCCCACATTGTGCAGAGTTGTTCATTGACCCTATAATGAGCACCCCAGATCCTTCTCCTCTTCTGTCTGGGCTACCTGCACTCCCCAGCTGGTTACTCTTCCTTGGGTTCTTCACCCCAAAATGTAGCACCTTGCACTTTTGGCATTAAACCCAGTTGCCAGGTGTCTGACCAGGTTTCAAGCTTTGCTAGATCATTCTGCAACCCCGCCATCCCCTAAGTGGTCCATCATCGCTCTCATCTTGGTATCATCAGCAAACAAACTGATCTTGCTTTTGATGTCCAATGATATGTCTGCAATGAATATCCCAAACAACACTGGTCCCAACACTGAGCCCTGTGGAACACCACTCGTCACCACCCTTGAGTGTGAGAGCCTCACCACCACCACCCTCTGTTGCCTTCCCTGAGCCAGTTCCTACCCATCTCACCAGCTTTTCACCTGCCCTGTGCCTTCTCTTACTTCCCAGCCTCCCATGTGGCACCGAGTCGAATGCCTTACTGAAGTCCAGATACAGGACATCCACTGCATGGCCCCTGTCCAATTGCCTAGTTACCCAATCATAGAACTCCACCAGGTTGGTTTGGCAGGATCTGCCATGCATAAAGCCATGCTGTCTGCTGTCCTCTAGTCCTTTGGCCTCTAGGAGGGCCACCAGCCTCTCCTTCAGAATAGTCTCCATCAGCTTACACATGATGGATGTGAGGCTCACCGGTCTGTAGTTTCCCGGTTCATCCTTGGGGCCACTCTTGTGGAGGAGCACCACATGAGCCATCCTCCAATCCTGAGGTACACACCCTAAGTGTAGTGAGGCATTAAATAGGTCTGCCAAAGGTCCCACAAGGATCTCTGCCAGCTCCTTCAGTACTCTGGGGTGGATGCCATCTGGGCCTGGCACCTTGTCCACCCTCAGTGCCTTCAAACCCTCCCGAACTCTGCCATCCATGATTTCCCTATCTGTCACCCCCTCCCGCCATTTCTGCCATTCCTCCCCCCTTGAGTATCACCTCCTCTTCTCCTTAGTAAATACTGAGCAGAAGTAATTATTTAGCTCTTCTGCCTTATCGCACCCTGCTTCCACCCAACCCCCTTCTTCCTAATCCTTACTATGTAGTCCTTACAGCTCCTTTTCTCCCTGATGTACCTAAAGAAGTCCTTCTCCCCCTTCTTAATGCCTTGTGCCAGCCTGAGCTCCGTAGATGCCTTGGCTCCCCTTACTGCCCGTGTCACCTCCTTTGATTCCATCAGGTACTCCTCCCTGTCCTCCCCTCTCCCTACTTTCTTGTACCTTCTAAAGGCAGCTCTTTTCTTCCTTACATTTTCCATGACCTCTTTGCTCAACCAGCTCGGTTTCTTAGCCCTAGCATTCTTGTTCTGGGCATTGTAGCAGGTTTTGGTTGCCTCCACTGTCCCCAGCTTTATGAGCTCCCACCTCTGGTTAGTGCCCATACTAGGTTGCATTCTGGCCAGGTACCCTTTTACCACTTCCCCATCCTCCCAAAGTCAGCCCTCCTGAAGTCCAGCACTCTTGTGCAGATTCCACTCCTTTCTTGCCCATATCCAATGTGAGCCATACTGAGTTGTGGTCACTCCGTGACACACAAGGTCAAGGTAGGGTATTCCCTAACCTGGTTGGTTCACTGATCATTTGCAGCAGGATGCTGTCCTGGGAGGCATCCAGCAGTACCTGCTCCCTTCTATTCCTGGTTGTCGGGGTACTCCAGTCCACTCCTAGCATGTTGAAGTCCCCCACAATCACCACACTACCCTTCTCACAGGTCCTTCTGATCTGTCTCACTAGTTCCCTGTCTAACTCCTCCAACTGAAAGGACGGCCTGTACACCTCTCCTATTCTATTCTGAGAATCCTATTCTTGGAATCCTGGATTTGCATCCAAAGTGACCCCGTACTACTCTCCTCCCCTTCCTCCCTTACACACTTCAGTCCTTCCTTCACATATAGTGCCAGCCCTCCCTTTCCCAATCACCCTGTCCCTATGAAATAACATGTACCCTGGTACAGACAGGTCCCAGTCAGTGTCAGTCTAGCTATGAGGCTAAGGCCACACTTGTTATCGTCTCCTTGCTCACCTACCTGTAAGCACCTGCTCAGTGGCACTTATCACCTTTGAACCTTTGAAATGAGTCCTTGACTCAAAGGTATTAATCCTAAACTGAAATAAATAAAATAAATATTCCCCCACCTGACTGTGAGCACTAGCATTGCCATTTTTCTTAGCTGCTCTACAGCACTTGTTATCTCCCCCACCTGCGAACACCAGCATTGTTGATTCTTTTACTCAGTTGGTCTGTGGTACTTGTTCTCCTTCCACACACAAGCATTAGTATTGACATAAACTTATTTTTCCTCCCCACCCACATGTGAGCTGGCATTGCTTTCGTTCTTTACTTTGAGACAATTGTTCCTCCCCACCTCCTCCCATTGAAACAAAGTGCATGACAATGAGAAGCCACAGTCCAGAGGAGGGAGGAGGACTGAGTAAGGAGGCGAGCAGGAAGAAGAAGTGTGTGTGCCTGTAGTGCATCCAGTCTCTAACATTTTGATACCCTCAAGAAAAGTAATTGCAGACCAGTGAGGTCAGGTGAGCAGCTAAAGTTTACACTGGCCTACCTACACTTTAGCAAGGCATTTGACACAATCCCGAACAAAAGATTAATAATCAAGTTAGCCAGCCTGGGAGTGGGTCCCAGGGTGGTAGCCTGGGTAGCAAACTGGCTGTACAACGGGACACAGAAGGTAATAGTGAATGGAACACATTCTGAAGAAAGTGGGGCATTAGTGGAGTACCCTTAGGCTCAGTACTGGGTCCAGTCCTCTTTAACATCTTTATAGGTGACATTGCAGAGGGTCTGGAGGGAAAGGTATGCCTCTTTGCAGATGACACAAAGATCTTTAATAGAGTTGATTACGAAGTGGGTAGAAAAGATGAGAAGGGACTTATAGGTTGGAGGAATGGTCAGACATATGGCAACTTAGATTCAATGCAAAGAAGTGCAAGTAATGCACCTGGGAAAAAACCAGGAGAAGAGTACACAATAGCAGGGGAGGTACTAACAACAACAAAATGGAAAGGAACCTAAGGTAGTCATATCAGATGACCTAAAGGTGGGTAAGCAATGTGAAAAGTCAGTTAGAGAGCAAGGGGATACTGGGATGCATAGAAAGGGGCATCACAAGTAGAAAAAGGGAAGTGGTTATCCTCTATACAGACAGTTGGTGATGCCCCATCTGGAGTACTGTGTGCAGTTTTGAGACCCCATCTACGCAAGGACATAGACAGGATGGAAGCAGTCCAGAGGAGGGCAACTAAAATGGTGCAGGGTCTGCAGCAGAAACCATATGAAGAGAGACTGAGAGAGCTTAATATGTATACCCTTGATGAAAGGAGGGACAGGGGGACATGATAGAAACTTTCAAGTACCTCAAGGGAATCAACAAAGTCCAGGAGGGTAGCATATTTCAGAAAAAGAGATGTGTAAGAACAAGGGGGCACAATTTAAAGTTAGAGGGGGGACAGCTCAGGGGTAATGTGAGGAAATTTTTTTCACGGAGAGAGTAGTGGATACATGGAACCGCCTTCCTGAGGAGGTCATTGGGTCTAAAACAGTGGGGGAATTCAAACATGCATGGGACAGACATAAGGCAATTATAGTGGGGGGGTTGCAGGAAGTAGGCTGTTGGTTAACTAGTATCTGCAGCTAATACAGTAGGTAGGGAAATGGGCAGACTGGGTGGGCCAAGTGGTCCTTGTCTGCCATTAAAGTCTATGTTTCTATGTTTCTAATTTTGTTTCCATGTGTGTGCTGTGCCATTCCACAGGCAGGGACATCATTTAGGAATCACCAGGGGTCAAATTTTTGACCCCTATGAATTTTTTGTGACTCCTATGATATGTTTGCAACCCCTGCAGTTTTCTAGTTATTCTAGTGTGGCTGCCTTGCCCATATTTTCACACTTCCCGTCAGGTCTGCCTGTCCCATCCCCCTGCCCCCAAGCACATAATCTGCTCCCAGGTACTCACATAGCCTGTCAACATGTACAACAATCACACACCCCCATGTAGTGAGCCACCCTCTGAAAATTGCACTCATCCCTGTGAGTGGTGTGTAGCATGTGAGACAGTGAGGACTTTCAGGAGGCACAGGTTGTACCCCATTCATAATTTATTCATCATTCAGAGACAGAGAGAAAGAAATAAATGACAATTAAGCCAGTAAGCCACAAGCCACCAGGCAGCCTGTACCAAGCCAAGGTGTGAGACAAGAGCATGTGCTGTGAGGATGACAGAGATGAGAAGAGCAGAAGGAGCCTGACCAAGATAAGTGAGCAGAGCCATTGGGCCTGACACTCCCAACAAGACGTCACCACTGTTATTGCGCACCCCATGGGTTTGAGAGAAGCTGGGGAGGTGGTAGAAGAGAGGCCACAGTTCACACACAGTTACAGCAGTGCAATTACACTAAAAATTAAAATATTATTAATTTCCTTTGGGTGGAAGAGCCATTCCAGATGAGGCTGAGTTGGGTGTGTGCTGCCTGCCACATAAGTCAATGACCAAGGAAACTTGGAGAACCAAGAGAAGGGCGTGGAGGCAGAGAGTGTCTGAACAAACCAGAATCCAGAGCAGTAGCTTTGAGTGGCGGAGGAGGTGGGTGACTGCGTGTGGGTGTGTTTATTCACATACTACACATACTGACTTCTGATTGCTTGTGAAGGCAAGCAATTGTAACAAGACATGTTAGAGTTTTCGGTGGTGCCATAAGGGGTTGGGGTGCAGTAAGTGTAGGAGGGACACTAGTAATTTCTGAACCATGTTTTTGCTTTATTTTTCCCTTGGACAGCCCTGGTGAAATTCAGTATCTCATTTTCAGTAGGGCATTGCTTCTACCCAATTTTACAGATGGGAGGATCAGTTGTCAGATGACTGCAGAACAGGGATACTAAGTGACTTCCTCAAAGCCATATAATAAGTGATTCTGGAGGAATCTGAATCTAGGTCTCCTGGATCCCAATAGCACATGGGCTAAATAACCACTAGGCAACCCAAGTCTCCAAATGTTTAGGACAGCATTTGCTCTCCAGGTAATAAAAGGATATATAAGCCTCGTTTTTCATGGATCACTGTTTAAAATAATCTGTCATTGTGGCAACTTTGATTACGAGCAGATATTTCAGAATATTGTATTCTTTACCTGAATTTTGGCCAGCGACATCAATTTCTTCAGGTTTCAGAAATGTAAACAATCCCTCTCCTGTTTTAAAAAGCTGCACTGTGATCTAGGTATAAAATGGCATTGATGTGGAACGTGATGACATCAATGAAGCGAGACCATCTACATCAATTTGTCAGGTTTTAAAAGTGTAAACTATCCGTCCCCATCATAAAACCACTTTTTACATTTTTGAAACAGAGAATTATTAATATATGTATTGCATTACTTTGTAACAGTAATAAAAGCAAACTGAGCTTAATAGGGTATCTATGGGCTGAGTATTAATGTTGAACAGAAACAGTAACCTGGTATTTAAGTGCATTACGTAACAATGGGAGTTGACGATGACCAATCAATACTTTTTATCCATAGTCTTGCAACACCTATGGTTCTGGAGAAAAGACAACCCTGTTCACAGTACTTTGGTAGACCAAAGCTGGTTATGGGTAGGACTACCAGCAAAATAAGTGATGATTGTCCATCTCCTAACCTGAGCAAAACTGATTAACTTTGTTGGTGGCAATCTCACCATTAATCCATACTTCAGAAGGAAATATTAAGTAAAGTGACAGTCACTACAAAATAGTAAGAATATTAAAAGAAAATGATTTTATTTAATTAGAAAAAGGAGTGTATTTGTACCATATAGGAGTGGGTAAGGCAGGTGCATTAAGTGTAGGATCAGGCAATCAAAGGCAGGCAGCCAAAAGTGAAAGAGATGCAGCTGAGAAAACAGTGTTAACTTTACAGCTCTGAGGAACTACAAGTGCACCATACTGTATTGTTTGTAATCAAGTGTAGTAGGACTGCCAATACATCAAAATAATGTGATGTGGCTGCTATATGCAACCTTTTATGAGAAGACTGAAAAAGTGGTCACATTGGTATCAAATGATCCACAAAATGCACCAGAATGCATCAAAAATCTCATCTTTCAGGGGCCCAGGTGGACAACAGACCCTGGCCTATTTTAGTTTACCATCAACTACAAAACTAAGACTTTTACCAATTTTTCTCCCTCCCTGGAAAATAAAATCTAGCTATGTTCCTAGTTTATGAGTGCTAAAAGTAAGGCTGTGGGAAGGGAGTCTAAACTGGCTCAAAGGGTGAGACCAGGGTTTCAGACTGTGCTCCCTGCCTAAAGGATGCCTCCCAGTTTGGTGAAGGATTGCACAGAGCAACATAGTAACAGTTATTTAAGGTCAGAAAGAAACCTAGGTCTATCATGTAAGCCCCTACCCCCAGCAGGTAAGAAAAGTACACTTTTGACAAACATTAACTAGCTTAAAGTGGTCCCCTGTCCAAAATATTACTTATGGTATCCTGTGAATCCCTTTGTAAACATAACATTTCTTAACTTGAAGGCCTCTACTGTCTTCAGCCTTTGTTGTTCAACTTGTAGGAATGGTGGGGACAAAGAAATACAGTCAGCAATTGCCAGCCACCCTCCCCCAACAGACAATGTGGTTTAGTGATTAAGACACCATTAGGAACCAGGAGAGTGCACATTCAGACCCTGCTAGATTCAAATTCTCACTGTATGGCTTTGAGCAAATCAGCAGGACCACAAATGAAATTAAATATTGCATCTCAGCTGGCTATCCTGGATACATTAATTGAAAATACAAAAGAAAAGTTGCAGATGCAGTGATGAAGTGGTTAGTGCACCATTGGGAAACCAAGAGGTCACAGGCTCCAACCGTAGTATTATCAAACACTCACAATGTGACTCTGAGCAAGTCACTTAACCTGCCACAGTGCTTCAGTTGGCATAGCTGCAGAAATGGATAGAAGCAGGATCCTTGCTAGAATGAGATGTTGCACCTCAGCTGAGCCATCCTGGGAAAAGAAATTGTAGAAAAATTGGCAGCAGTCGCTGGCCTTTTGACTGCCCCCACATGCAGTGAGTTCCAGTGGTTACAGCACTGCTGAAAACTGGGACATGGCAGATTCATAACCCACTAGAGCCAAACACTGCCAAACCATGAGCAGGTTGCCAAACCATGAGCAGGTTGCCTAACCTCCCACTGCTCTAGTCCACCCAGTTGTGGAAATGGGTAGAAACAGGATCTCATTGGAAATTCTGTGTTGCATTTCAGCTGAGCTAGCCTCAGTAACTAAATTATAAAGAGTTTGGGAGCAAACTCTGGAGTTGATTTGAGCAGCTGAGGGGAATGGGGTGCTGCTGCTATACAGCAGTGCTTTAAGGTGGGGGTGGGACTGTCGTAGAGCTCCGCCTCCACAGAAACACATGGTGGGCTGGGAAGATTGGGTCTTCTACAGAACATCACTGCTTGTGGGCAGTGTTTTGTAAGTTACTTTTTCTATTACTTTCTATTACTTTTGGAAACTTATTCTAGAAAGCTTTGTGCAGTCGCTAGCAAGGATGGAGAAGTACTGGAAAAAGTAATACAACTTACAGTAACAATTACTCATGTCTTCTTATACAAAAGTAATACGTAACTGTAACCGACTACATTTATTTGAAAGTAACTAGTAACTAATCTATAACCATCAAATAAATGTCATCTGTTATAGTTTTTTATTATTTTTGTATTGTTTTTGTATAAAAACAAATAAGTAACTGCAACTGTCAGGTGTATTACTTTTTCAGTAATTCTCCATCCTCGCTAGTGACTGCATGGAGCTTCCTGGATTAAGTTTCTAAAAGAAATAGAAAGTAATATAAAAAGTAACTTACCCAACACTGCTTGTGGGCAATTGTTTAAGAGGTTGCACTTTGCATTGTGGGAGGGTTTGTGGGAAGAAAAGCACAGGCAAAAAAACTGGTGGTGGTCTGCTTGCCAGAAAAGGCACTTTCAGGTTCCATTCTGTTCTCCCCACTCCCATCCTGGATTGTGCTCCCAGGGAGAAGGTGTGGATGGAGACTCACCTTGCTCCATAGCCCCACTATAGTGGTAATCCATTAGGGCACTGGGTAGGGATTGTCCAGCAGCAGGGCTTGGTGTGTTGGTGGTTGCCTGCCCAAATGTGCAGAAATATGCAAAACACAAATGACAGTTAGATTATATTTAAAAACAACAGCCATCATTGGCCTTTTAGACACCCCAGCAGTATAGGCAGCATGCTGTTGTGGTTAGAGGACTGTTGGAAACCAGAAGAATGTAGGTTTAAACCCTGTAAGAGTGAATTACTTTCAAACCTTGAGGAAGTCACTTATCCACTCAGTGTTCCAGTCCACCCAGCTGCAGAAATGGGCAGAAGCAGGACCACACTTGAAACATGTTGCTCCTAAACTGATCTTTTAGGACCTCCCCCATCTGCCCCCTTCCCCCCACAAACACACACACACACACATATACACACTCGTAGGCAGTGGCAATGTGTTTTAAAGTGTGTAGAGCACTGTTGGGAAATAAGATATTGCAGGTTTAAACCCTTCTAGAGGCAAACATGCACTGTATGATGCTAAGCAAGTCATTTCATTTGCAGCGCTTCCATCCATTTCCACAGCTGTAGAGACTGGAGTAGTCCATGCAGCTGTAGAACTGTATAAAGCATGATCCAACTGAAAAGAGATGTTGCATCTCAGCTGGGCTAGCCTACAGGAAATAAAATGTTAACAAAACATTGGCAGCAGTTGCTAACTTTTAGAGTCACCCCTTAGAGTCTGCCCCCAAAAGTAGAATGTGTATGTTAAACAGGTTAACTTAGTGTACTTAAAAAACACAGATCATAAGATCAAACCCAAAAACAGACAAATGATCATTGTGTGAAACTGAGCAAGTCTCTTAGCCACTCATTGCTCCACTCTATCCAGCTATGGAACTGGTTAAAGCAAAACCCACTGGCAATGCAATTTCTCATCTCAGCTGGGCTATTGTGGGTAAGCTGATTGTACAAATGCATTAAATCAGGACCCTCTGGAAAAGAGATGCTGCATCTTAGCTGGGCTACCTTGGGTAAATAAATTGTGGAAAAAAAAAACTAACTAAATAAATAAAAGCTCCAATCTGGATTTAGGAAAAAACATTCTACCGCACCTCCCTACTCAGTCTCACTGATACCATTCTCAAATGTATGGACAATGGTCTGATCACCTCTACCAACTTTTGTCGATCTTGTCAAGGCTTTCAACATAGTTTCCACACCTGCTTCTCCACTTCCTATCTGCAGCTGGCCTCTGTCCATCTGCTACAAACTGATTCAGGGCTACCTCACTGAGTGGACTCAGTCAGTTAGAATCGCCAACTCCAACTCCCTTCGACATCATATACATACTGGAGTGCCTCAGGGCTCAGTGCTGGGCCCCCTCCTGTTCTCTATATTCCTAAATGACTTGCTGTCAGCTTGTTCCTCCTCCCACATCCATATGCATGCTGACAATACCGTTTTATTCACCACTGGCCAATCTCCCTCTGACATGGAAGCCAGACTCCAGCTCAACTTCAACAAGATCCAGCACTGGCTCACCTCACATTAACTCTTCCTAAATGCCAAGAAAACAGTCTCCATGATCTTCGGCACCAGGCAGAGACTTGCTCGGCTCCCTATTCTGCCCACTTTTCACACCCTGAATGGGACTCAACTTGAGGATACCACCTCATTCGGATACCTTGGGGTTTGGCTAGACCAACACCTCAACTTCTCTGGTCACATCAACACCATCCTGAAACAACTGGGCCCAAGCTCAGCACCCTCTATAGGAACTGTAATTGCATCCCTGTTATGGTCAGGTGTGCGATTGCCCAAAAGATGATACTCCCTGCTTTTGACTACTGGGACGTAGTCTACAGTGCTGCTCCCAAATCCACCCTATCCACATTGGACCCCCTCTCAATTTTTTCTGCCGCTTCACCCTTGACTCCCCTTCGAGTACTCACCACTGTGACCTCTATCACAATCTCTCCTTCCCCTCACTTACTAAGCAGCACTTCTCCCACTGCATCAAGCTCATCTCAAAATACTAACTAGGCTCTCCACCTCTATATCTAGCCTCCTCCCTCTCTATCCCTCCTCTGGCCCATTCTTTAAGGCCATCACATACAAGGACCCTTGTTGTCCCTCTTTGCTCCATGTTAGCAGGTCAGTTGGCCTTCAAACACCACTTTCTAAAATCTGGAATGCCTCCTCCTTAAATCTGGCATTCATCATCACTCCTCTCTCCTCTGCCCTTTTAAACTTTCTGTCTGCAAACTGTACCTGTTTCCCGCTATCCTAATGCTGCCCCACACCTCTCTCTTGCCCCCCTCCCCTTTCAAGGCCTACGTACTTACTACTGAACTTATGTTTGTAAATATTGCACCTTTGAGCTGACCAATTATTGCTTATGTGCTTTATTTCTGTGAATCACTGTGTTGTAGCAACAATTGTATTGTCTATTGTTTTCAAAACTGCATTGTTTTATCTTGTGTTTTTGTATATAATATCCCTGCACCCCTTTCCCCCCAGGTCGCACTGGGAGATGAGCAGCTTGTTGTTCAGTGTGCCTTCCTGGTGAAACATTTCATTAAATAAATAAAAACATTGCCAGCAACTTCTGACTGTTCCTGGTCTTCTCCAGAGGGTAGTGTGATTTAGAGGTTAGAGCAGTTTTGGAAGCCAGGAGTTTACAGGCTCAAATTCTGCTAGTGCCAAATACTCACTGTGTGAACCTGAGCAGGACAGTTGACCCTGAAGGATGTCACTCTTGTTATCAACTGTTGGTGTCAATGAGGAGCAAGGGTCAATCTGGGCTTTTGTGGCACAGGTCACTTAACCTCCCAGAACTCCAAACCACTCAGCTGTGGTAATAGTTAGAGGAAGGACCCAAGTGGAAATGACATGTTGCATCTCTCTGAACTATCTTGGGTATATAAATTGTAAAAGAAATAAAACAAGGCATTGTCAGCTGCTGCCAGATTTCCCAGTCTCCCCACCCCATAGGCAGTGCGGCCTAGTGATAACAGCACTGTTGATAATCTAGAGGATGGCCAGTTCAAACCCTGCTAGAGCTAAATACTTACTGTGTGACCCTGAGCAAGTCACTTATTCTTCAAGTACTCCAATCCACGTAGCTAAGGAATGACTTAAAGCAGTATCCACTGAATATGGCTTGTTGCATCTCAACTGGCCTATCCTAATAAATAAATCATAAAGAAAATTGCTGAAAATCACTGACCTTTTCCATGCCCCCCCCCAACTTTGCAGGCAGTGGAGGCAGTGTACTGGATTGCAGGTTCAAACCCCACTACAGGCAAAAATCTTGAACAAATAAATTATCAGCAGGAAAAATTGAAATATGGACCAGCATGTTCCTCTTTAAGTTTTTATTTTCTTGCCACCTTTATTCTGATTTTTCTTATATACCAATGTTTCTAGAAACTGTGTGGTCTCTTCTTCTGGGTAAACTGTTATAAAATTAATACAGAACAGAGAATGTATGTACATTTTACTATTCTTCAAAAACATGATTACAGTGTATCAAAATGTGATATCATGAAACAGACCAATATTCCATAAATACTTTGTGTTTCTTCAAATAGATAAAAACTGTACATCAGAGCTGTTCAATATCTGATTCTTTTCTAAAAATTAAACCACATTTCACAAGGTAATTTTTTTATTTATTAACGTATTGTCATGGTACTCTGTTAATATAAAATAGAATTACCCCTAGTTCAAGGCTTGGTGTTCCTTGCATCAGATAATTCCCCCAGGCTTTCTATAATTTTTAACCTGGTTAAATAAATCACATAAAAATATATTGCTTCTAGTATCGGTAGTTGCAGTGGATATCAGCAATTGTAATAGTGTCTGTTAACATACTCGTTCCTGACCCATTCTAATTTAAATATACATTACAAATCACACCTGGGTCTTGCTCTTCTGTTTAGCTGGAAATAAAAATTAGACTTGCTTTAATTATGTTTATCTGCACTTTAAATCAAAAATCCCTTTTGAAGTATTGCCTCTCACCTCAAAGTGTTTTACTGCCATGTGCCATAATCTAACAAGATAAAGTAATACTGTGTCTCAGTTATCAACTCTGAGTAAAAAACAGAATCCACTGCTGTAAAACACTTTCTATAAACTGTTCTTACTATTTTCCATTTTGTAAAAATGAGTCAGTGCTGAAAAGTTCTACTTACTTAGATACTCACTTTTGTGGTCTGCCATGCGGTTCTTCCATCGTCTTCATACAAGGGAACTGGCCTCCCTCACCTTCCTCTTATGTAGGAGGTGTTTGTACGTTAGTTCCAGGCAGCCAATGAAGTCAGACAGTGCATGGCATCACCTGTATCATTGCATCATCACAACAGGTTTTGCGACACAGGCAGCTGCCTTGCTACATCAGGAAGCAGGAAAGCTCTCTTAAGCTGGCAAAAGCAGTCAGCTCCACAAATGTACAGCACGAGAGCCCAACAGAGGCTATTTAAAATGTAGACACAACTTTTTAAAGAGACAGCATGCCACTTCTTTAACCACTTACTGGAGTGTTTCTGTCTCACAGTAATCACTAGTATTTGTAAGAATAAAGTCACCAGCAACAATGATTAGATCAAAAATGTCCAAAATGTGAAAATATTGGAAAGTAAAAAAAGACAGAAAAATTGTGGTCAGTCACTCATGAATTAAGGTCATGATATACAGTCTTCCAATGGTTATAGCTACGGCTTGCTGAGCTAGTATAGAAACAGAAACATAGAAGTTGACGGCAGATAAGGACCGCAAGGCCCATCCAGTCTGCCCATTTCTTTTTCTACCTTATAAATGTGCCATCGGCCTTTGCGATGTCAGTGACCTATCTATTCATAGTCATTTGTATTGCTCCCTTATGCCTATCCCATGCCTGTTTGAAGCCCTGCACTGTATTCATAGCCACTACTTCTTGTGGTAAGCCATTCCATGCATCTACCACCCTTTCTGTGAAAAAGAATTTCCTCACATTCCCCCTTAATCGGCCTCCCTCTAATCTCATGCTGTGTCCTCTTGTCCTGCTATTTTTCTTATATTTAAACATCTTAGACTCTTTCACCTTGTTAATGCCCTTAAGGTGTTTAAATGTCTCGATCAATCACCTCTCTCCTCCTTTGCTCAAGGGTATACATATTGAGCTCCGTTAATCTGTCCTCATATGTCTTCTGATGCAGTCCCTGCACCATTTTGGTTGCCCTTCTCTGGACTGCCTCAATTTGGTTAATGTCCTTGTGAAGGTGTGGCCTCCAATACTGCATGCAGTACTCCAGATGGGGCCTAACCAATGTCTTGTACAGAGGATTATTACCTCCCTCTTACGACTTGTGATACCCTACTAATACACCCTAACACCCCTAGCCTTACCTACTGCTTTAGAGGTCTGCTTGGATGATTTCAGGTCATCAGTGATGATGCCCAAGTCTCTTTCTTCCTTTGTGACTGCTAGCAACTCCTCCCAGCCTATAAGTGGCTTCAGGGTTCCTCTTCCCTATGTGCATGATTTTGCACTTCTTGCATTAAATCCCAGTTGCCACTCTTCTGACCATTCTGCTAGTTTATCCAGATCTCTTCTCATTCTGCCCACCCCATCTGGATCATCTACTCTGTTGCAGATCTTGGTGTCATCTGCAAACAGACAAGCCTTATCCTCTAGTCCATCTGCTAGGTCACTAATGAAGATGTTGAATAGGACTGGCCCCAGGACTGATCCCTGAGGTACCCCACTTGTGACTTGCATCTCTTCTGACTGTATACCATTTACCACCACTCTCTGTTTTCTGCCAGTCAACCAGTTTGCCACCCAGTTGACCAACTTCTGACCCACCCCGAGCCTACCTAGCTTATTTATCAATCTTCTATGCGGAACAGTAGAAAGCGTTACCTACTGTACTTAAAAGTAATCATTTCTATTTCTTCATTCAATCTATGTCTCTCAAAGTATTCAACCTATCAATCCGCCAGCCCTCTTTTGGTTTTTTATTTTTAACAACTGCCTATCCCAATCCTCACCTTAGGTTTGTTAACTCTGTCAAAAGCAAACAAACATTTGTCAATGCCAAATGTTGGCTTGCTGGCATTGGCATTGATAGTGCAGGAGTTAGACAGATGCATCATAGGAATGGCAGTGAAGTATTGAACTGATGCCAACCCACCCCCATCCTGCAGAGAGTGACAAGCATTAGGGTGTCCTTTGGGTGTTTGTAGTGCAGTGCAGGAAAATGTCGGGCAGGATGTGAGAAACGACAGCTGCACAGTTCATACAGAGGTGTAAAAATGCCAGTGTTGAAAATGTGGCATGTAAATATTCCAAATTTGCGGTACTAGGGTGTGTGAGAAATATGCAATTCACGCTTGCAACACTGCCATTTTATGGGCATTCGGCACCAAATTTTCAACATAGGCAATTTAGCACCTCTGCTCAAGTACAGTGTCACTGTTATTTCCTCAAAGTGTCCCAAGAAGTGATTTCGCACAGCGACCACACTATTCTGCACCGGAAGTGTGAAAACACATTTTGGGTATGATATGTCAAATGACGGCTGTACTGTTCATCAAGAGGTGTAGAAAAATGGCAATGGTGAAAATCCAGACTGAAAATATCACAAATGCACAACGGTACGAGCGTGCGAGTAATCTGCCAACGCATACTCGTAACACAGTTATTTTATGGAGTATCATCACCAAATTTTCAAACATAGGCATTTTAGGTCCTCTGCTCATGAACTATGTCACTGTCATTTTCATAATCTGGCGAAACACTGATTTCCCCAGCAACTGCGCTGTTGTGCGCTGGAAGTGCGGAAACCATTTCGGGAAGGATGTGGAAAATGACAGCTATACTGTTCAAGGAGGTATACAAAATGACAATGCTGAAAATCCGCGTAAAATATTGTGAATGCGGCGAAGTTCACGAGCCTGCATAGCAACTTCATAATGCTGCAGCTTCGTAAAACAGGCATTTGTTGATTTTTCCACCAAATTTGGAACTTAGGCTTTTTTAAGGGCACCATGAACACTGCCACTGTCATTCGTTATTAGGTCCGAAGGTGATTTTGTGCAGTGACTGCGTAAATCACCTTTCGAGGCCGATAAACGCCATGTCAGTGACAGAATTCATGAGGAGGGGCCCCAAAAACCCCATGTTGAAAATTTGGTGCAAAAATTCCAAAAAATGCCTGAGATATGCAACAAAGTTGAAAAAACCCTGTCTAGCCCATTATATAGCTTACCGGCATTTCCTCAGTTCGCGGTCGACTTTAAAGAGTGCAGACATGTTTCCGGTCCACTGAAGATCATTGCGCCGGACTCTGGAGGTAAGTATGGGGTGGGGTGTGTGGGGAGACAGGGTGCACAGTGGGTGGGTGCGGGTTGTGGGGGGGCAGGGAGAAGCACCGTGGGACCGTTTTTAATTTACAGGTTTAAAAATAAAAAAGACTATGAGAGTCATTTGCCATGCTGGGGTGGGCTCCCAGCATGGCAGAAGGATGGCTGGAGGCGTGGCACTGATGAGGATTAGGCACCCCGTTGGCCATGGCATCAGTTGCCACGCTGGGGTGGGCTCTCAGCGTGGCACCTGTACTGGGGAGGACAGTGGAGCCGGCGGGATTGGGCACCCCCATCAGCAATGGCATTAGCTGCCATGCTGGGGTGAGCTCCAGCATGGCACTCTGTACCTGTGGGGGGACGGCACGCACGGGAGGTGGGGAACCATCTGTGCCGCTGCATGACGAGCTTGTCTCTGATTGCAGCGGCACTTTGTTTAAAGTTATGTCCACTTTACATAATGTTGGTGTCAGCGCTAACATGCTGGCTTATTGGGGAATGAGGGCCTTTTCCTACTGATCGTGCTGTGCATTAGATCCAACAGCAGCTCATGCCCCCCAACTGCACTCTCCCAATATGTTGACTTCTTGACAAGCACGGCAAACCAACATAAAAATCTTCAGGCAGAAACTTGATGTCTCTGTTTTGTGAAATATCTGGGTAGGGACGATTTTGGATCCTGATGGCATATTGCTTACTTATTCTCAGTTTTAATTGATGCATGGTCTTGCCAATATACATAAGTCCATATGTGCATTTAGTGCAATATATGATGTGGTCAGAATCACATATTAAAAAGTGATTAATCTGAAGTTTTTCATTTCTACTTATATTAGCAATCTCTTTTAAGCCAACCACATTTCAGCAGTGTATGCAATGCCCAGAATTGTAGGGAACCATGGCTTTCTCACCAGGCCATGTGATGGTGGGTGTTAGGGGTGTCCACTGTTATGTTTTAAGCAACTTCTGTTTAATACTCAGTTTTATGCAATTGCCCACAGTTTCTCTTGAAATGTTTTGTTCCCTAACTGTGTGCCTTTTTGTATGCTTCAGTGCTTGTTAATTATGCATTCTATTGCAAAAAACGAATCACTATACAGTATGTAGTGATCACTGAAATCTTGTCACTTGTATCTTTTCTACCTGTGTCTTTCAAAATGTTGTTTTTATCCACCAACATAACCTTTTGTTCTGCTTTTTGTAATACGCGTTTGTTGTATCCCCTAGTTCTGAATGTTTCTAAAAGGTCTCTGCTATTCTGATATTTTTCTTCATTCCCACTGCTTCATTTACATCACAGCAATTGACTATATGGTATACTTTTTTATTAGACTGGGTGGATGATAACTTTCTGTGTGTAACAGTGTATTCCTAGTCATACTTTTTTGGTAAGGATCTGTTGTGTAGGTTCTGTTTTCTTTCACGATCAGCAAATCCAGTTATAATATCTCATTGGAATTCTGTTTCACTGTAAAATAAATAGTGCATAAACAGCTGCTCATGTATTCAAAAAAATTGCTTAGATTTGCTGTATCACCGTTTCAGATCATAATAATATCATCTATAAACATTTAAAGAGTTTTATAGACTGTAAGTTGGTATTTATTTCATTATTGAAGGCATAATTAGACTCACAGGGTGGGATATTCAGAAATGCACCAGAGGCAGGCACAACAGCTGTGCAGCGCATGTACACTGCGCCAGTGAGCAACCAATGCGATACTCAAAGGCTGAGCACAATGGCAAGTGATAGCACAAGATGGCTGAATATCACAGGGATGCGTCATCGCGCAACAACGGCTGTGCCAGGGAGCAAGTCAGCAGGCGCCATCGCACAACCTGGGCTGCACAATGGGGCATGGCAGGAAGTGCAAGAGCACAACATGGGCTGGGCAAGGGACAGAAGCACATGGGCCAGAGCACAGGGCACCTAGCACAGTGTGGAGCAGGCCACAAGAGCAGGCCACACTGCCACCAGGGTGCAGGGGATGACTGGAGGGAGGCAAGGCAGGTACATAGCCACAGGCCCTGACCATGCAAACCACAGCAGTGTAAGGAGGTGCCGTGACATCAATGGCTACTGGCAGGCAGCCATGGGCAACACCCACAGGATGGCATGGGACATGTCACTGGGACCATAGTGGACAACACACCGCCTGACAGCACACGCCACACAGCCCAGCAGGGACACACATACACCCCAGGGCACACACACACACACACACACACACACACAGGCCACTGGGCACAGACCTGCAGACAGAAGCCTCAGTTGACCCCAGACATGCCACACAGCCACCATGCACACCACTGCAGCATGGCACAATATGCCAGCTGCAAAGCAGACACGGACATGGATGGCTACCAAAATATAGGTGTATTAAAATAAACAAACAACAAGAACAAAGTATATACAGGGGAACAGGGAGGAGTCAGGGAATGAGGAAGCCACAATCAGGAAGGTAGGC
Organism: Neoceratodus forsteri; assembly: GCA_016271365.2. Classification (NCBI taxonomy): domain Eukaryota; kingdom Metazoa; phylum Chordata; order Ceratodontiformes; family Ceratodontidae; genus Neoceratodus; species Neoceratodus forsteri. Next base: position 582,968,785 of record CM028133.1, read on the forward strand.
TGGGGAAGGGGTTGGGGGACAGGGATCATGGCTAGGCAGAGCACAATGGAGGTTTAGGAAGGGGTCAGGGAAAGGAAGGTGAAGCAGGCCAATGGGCCCCAAGATGTCCACGCCACCGGCGCCTTGTCCATTTTCACCTCTGAGACTGGAACAGGGCCTGTCAAATGATGCAGGCCACCACCAGGGTGCGCCATGGCCCTCAGTATCCTCTCCAGCAGTTGCATGTGGACATCCACCTGATGGATACCTATGACAAAGGAGTGGACAAGGATGAGTGCACGATCACACGACTGTAGCCCATCCACCGTGCGCAGCGGACAGCGGTGACATGTGCCCTGTAGGTGGCACACAGCCATCTGCAGTGTGTGTGCCCACACACGCTGCCATTCCAACCAGTCACAGCCATGCTCAGCACTGCACACCACCAACAGCCATGCGCAGCACACCACAGCCATGGCTGCCATGCAACTGGCCATTGTGTGGGGATGGCAGTGGCCTGGCATGGACCCAGATGCACCCACAGCCCACCCACAGCAGCCACACACACATACAAAAGGTGCAGCATGGTGCAATAGACCATGCTGGCGATGCACAGCCATGATGGCTATGTGCACGGGGGGATGTGGTCCACCCCTACGCCACACAACAATGTACACTGACAAAGTGCTTACCTGTAGGCTGCGGTCAGACTGGTGCCTGTCCACCTGCACCTTCTGCCTGGCCAGCATCCCTTTGCTGTGTGCCACTGCTGTCCTGCTGTCACCTGGCAGTGGCACCCACCATCCGGGCACTGTGCCGATCGTCAGGGCCTAGTAGGGAGACAGTGAGAGACAGACATCAGCACCGGGCACCAACCCACATGCCCCACCCCCACAAGCACAGCATACCCCATGTCCCTGTGTCCCTGTAGTGGTGGTGGTGTGGCACAGCATACCTATAGTGCGCTGCTATGGGCAGCGGCTTCCCAGCCACAGCCCCCACCTCCAACAGCATGGCGTGGCACCCTGGCACTCCACAGAACAGCAACATGGCATGGTTGCAGATGTGTGCACTCACCTGGCAGTGGCATTGTGCCCCTCCAGATGTATGCCTGCAGTGACTTTAGATGGTCCAGATCCTTCCTTTGCAGGTCTCCATACCTGTGGCGGCACTGCTCCCTGCTACAGTGTGACCCTGTGTCCTCCTTCAGCTCCTGAGCCACCCCCTGCCAGACCTCTGTGTGTGGCTGGTCCAGGGGCATCTGCCCATATAGGGACCCAACATGTGGCTCCACCAGTGCCACCAGGTTGACTAACTCCACCTGGCTCCAGGTGGGCACTCTTGGTGTGCTCCTATGTGGCATGCCTGCAAGCAACACTGTTGAGCCAATATGGTGCTGGGGAGTGCATGAGATGCACATGCAATGGATGTGCAACACACCTGGTGATGCGCCGCCATCCTCAATTGCCATGCCTCACCGATGCACAATACAGCTGGGGCAATGCTGGCACATGCCACAGGCACCAGGTGGTCAAGAGACACACTCAGGGGTCAAAGGCCTGCATGCACACCATGCACGACAGTGCAACAGGGCATGGATAGCATGGTGCGCTATAGGGTCCAGTGTGCTCCATGGGCCATGTGCCAATAGCGCACGGGTGCCATTGGGAGGACAGCGCACATGCCCCACATGCCCAATAGCATCAGAACACCGTGCCAGTTGTGGCACACAGTGCGTGGGACACGTTACCAATGTAGGCAATGTCAGTACCGTAAATCCGCTGCACCAATGAGGAATGCACACGCTTACAGTTACACCATAGCTTGTGCATGCGCATCCCCACTGCGCCATGTGCAATTCTGCGATATTCAACAGGCATATGCAGATGAGCTGATCAGCATATCCACAGCGCATCGGAGGCATTTGCATCTCATAACAGTTGTGCTTTCCCTCATTTGCATGTGATGCACTATAAAGGCGCCATGGAACTGCACAGGCACCAGACTGGTATTGCATCCTTCACAGGTAAGAAGTCAGACAGTGGTCATCTCAGGACATTGGAAGGGGGGGCACTCCCCATGTGTGGCAACCAGCACTAACCACATGTCCCCACCCACAGGAGTGAGTATATCGGTGCAAGAGGAGAATGCAGAGCCGAGGCCTGCATGGATGCGCAGGCCAATTTCACGAGGCTGAATGAATGCCCGCTTGACACATACCTGTACCAGAAGCCCTAACTGAGTGGCTCCACAGGCATCCCCAGGCCAGGGTGGAGGCATGGTAGGGAGTGGCCAGGGCCATGAACCTACATGGCAGCTATCAGAGGTCAGCACATAAGTACAAGAAAAAGGTAGGTACAGACCGGCAGTGAATAAAGGAGAAGGTGGCTGCCATCCATGCTGCATGGGCTACCATGGGCGGTGGACAGCCTGAGGTGCCACAGCTGACACCACAGGAGGAGCTGGTGGTGGTGGCCATGTGGCATAGCTCCATGGAGGGTGTACCCAGCTGTGGATTCCAGATAGGGGGAAGCCCATCACTGCATGGTAGGTACAGAAGTGTATGGGGATGGGGGGTGAGGGGTGCAAGGCAGGGATGTGGTGGTTGGCTAATGCATATGTGTTCCCTTACAGATCCTGAGCACCTGCGTGCAGCTGCAGGGTGGTGGTGCCCATCATGTGGGCTGATGTGGTTCGGGAGGAGCGCCCATCCACCTCCACTGGAGTCTGAGATCCAGACCACTGCCGGGCCTTCCCCACTGTCCAACCAGATGGCAGTGGCATGGGCATGGACTAGGCCCAGGCAGTGTCTCAGAGGGATGCCAGCCATGGCATTCAGTATGCTGTGACACTAATCGGGGTGGGGTCTGGGTCCAATGATGACATGTCCACTATCTTGGACAGTGGTGATGCCAGCCGGGGGAGGCACCGCTACTGTGCACCAGACACAGCAGTGCAGCTGGTGCCCAGGCGGCACTTGAATACCCTTCAGCCACACTGCTTGGTGAAGTGGTGGTCAATGTACCTGTTGCACAGCCCATACTATGTGGCAGTGGTGGTGCAGCTGCCCTGGAGCTGTCACGCGCACAGCGGCCGGAAGGGCAGCAGCAGCAGCAGGATGTTGCCGAGGGGGGGCCGGGTGCAGTGGCGACTGCCAGTGCACTGCAGCCAGTACAGGCCCAAGGGGGCCTCACTGTGCAGCCCCTACCTGTGTGGGGGCCATTCTGTGGGGTCATGCAACACCAGGTGGTCAGCACAATGCCCAAGCCCAGGGTGCCAACCTGCAGACCAAGCACACCCATCTGCTCCAGACATCCGTGGAGCAACAGATGCTGGTCGTGGCAGGGGTGCATGCACTCCACATGGAGCTGTGCCAGTCCACAGGGCAGCATGACCGGGACTTTGAGTAGCTCTGGCCGAGGCCCACACACATGCAGAGCACATGACTGCAGGCCTGGATCAGCTCACTACTACAGTCATGGCCACCCTAGCACTGCTGGCCACCCTGGTGTGGAGCCATCCATAGCAGTCACCATGGAGTGCATTCTCCACCCTTCAGTCCCAGTGTCGTGTGGCCCTGGCATTGTCATCACCAGGGTCCACTGTAGGCATTCCAGGCACACCTGGAGTGGGCCTGTTCGGGGACCTGCAGATGTCTGTGAGGGACCAGTCACATTCCTGCAGCGTGACACCTGGGAGACCATCTGTGTCACCCCCTGTGGCTGTCACACAGCCAGAGTCTGCTGGGCGGCCTCAGCGAAGCCATCCACGTGTCTGTGGCAGCCATGCAACTGTGCAGCACTCATGCTCTGCCTACTTCCCTGTCCACAGCCTGCCGCAGCTCTGTTTGCACAGTGGCGTGGTGTGTATGTGTGCATACCAGGGCCATGCAGTCCATGGCCCATGCAACATGCCCGCCCTATGCACACCCACCCGGCCACTGGCCAGTGTGGCATGATGCCATCACATCACCGTCAGCCACTGTGTGCTGGTGTTCAGCATCTGACACAGGCTTCGGGGTGTGCATGTGTGGGTGCCCGTGTGACTGTGTCTGTGTGTGGAGGTGTGGAGCCATGTGTGTGGGGTCCGCAGGTGCCATGCAGGTGCTTCCACAGTGTTCAGTCCTTTCCATCACCGCCACCTCCAGCTATGTCTGTTGTGGGGCCCAGCCTGGCATGCCTGTATACTGTACCCTGGTCCCTGTGTGTGGTCATGTTCACCTACCTGCATGCACCATAGTGCTCCTCTGCAATGGTGTCCCAGTGCTGCTGGGTCATCCTCTGCAGCTGGGGTTCCCGTTATCCGGGGAGGGCTGCCCACCACTGTGTGGCCCAGTGTCTGCATTGTCCCCACTGCTGTTCCCCTCTTTGACCTTGATGGCTATCCCACGGTCAGTGGCCATGTTGTGTAGCACACAGCAGGCCAGGAATAGGCCACAGGCCTTTGAGGGGCTGTACTGTAGGGCACTGCCAGACCTGTGCAGGCAATGGAACCATGCCTTCAGCAGTCCAAACATATGCTCAATGATGTTCCATGTGCTGGCGTGTGCCTCATTGTATCTCTCCTGAGCTGGGGTCAATGGGCACCAGTATGGGGTGAGCAGCTAGGGCAGGAGTGGGTATCCACTATCACCTGTGTGCTGACATGATGGGTTAGTACCATGGGCTGTGTGTCTGCCCCCCCTACACAGTCAAACCCCCTATTACCCCAGCATTACATCTCCCCCCCAAACCCAGCTCTTCTGTGCAGGGCTGCCCATTACAGCTGCATATTCACCTACTAGGTGGTCTGTGGGGATGTCCTCACTCAAACCTGTGGCACAGTGCAGACTGGTGCCAGATGAAGGCATTGTGTGCTCCTCCAGGGGTGTGTGGCACAGACATTGATTATGCGCCCTTGGTATCACATACCACCTGGCAGTTGATGCTGGGGTAGCCTTTCCTGTTGATGTAAGCCACCTCCTCCAGCCCCAGTGGAGTGTGGATGCCTACATGGGCGCAGTCAATGGCCCCTAGCATGCCAGGCATACATGCAACTCTGTGGAATTCCTGCATGTTTGCTGTACGCTCTGCCTGTGTGCTAAGGAAGTGGATGTATTCCACAGCATGTGGCAGCAGTGCGTTGAGGAATTATATGAGAAGCCTCGATGCAGCCGACTGGATTATGCCTGTGGTGTCCCCTGTTGGTCTCTGGAAGGTGCTCGTGGTGAACAGGCACATTACGCAGTGACCTTTGTCTCACACCGACAGGGCATGGCTCCGTTTGTGGGTGCCTGCATCTCATCACTGCACAGAGCTGTCTCAGAATTGCCTGGTTCAGGTGGTACTGGCCCACGATCTCGGTGTCACTGTTTGAATGTGGTGTGGGCATGGTACCACCTGTTCTGGGCATACTGCTGCCAGACCCTTCCACAGCTGTGCCTCTCAGCCTCCTACCTCCTCACACCCCTCATTACCACCTCCATCTGGAATATTGCACTGGCCATGACCTGGCCTGTCCTGCCCCCCACCCGTGGCTCACATCCTGGGCTACCCCAGCTGTGTGCTGCTGCCTGGGCCACTGCACTGGGTGCACTCCTGTGTTGGGAACCCACACACACACTCTGGTCAGCTCACACCAACAGGCACAGTCAGGGTTGCACTCCCTGTCCCACTGCCTGTTGCACTTCCTGCCTCTGTGCCTGTTCTGCATCCCTGCTACTGTCCTGCCTGGCCACTGGACCTCTCTCTGTCTCTGTCTCTCTCTGTCTCTCACTCTCCGTCTCTCACCCCTACTCCCATGGGTGCAAACCTCTGTCTCCTGCTTGCTCCATCCTTTTATGGGCTCAACTTTGCTCTGCGCATGTCCCTGTTGCTCCACACTTGTGCCATTGGCTTGCTGTTCTATATCGCACAGTGCAACTTATTCATGGATACGCCCCCTGTACTTGCGCATGCATTCATTTGGGTTGTGCATTGGCACACTGCATTTTGCACTGCACTTTGTCAGCCGCTGAATATCGCTCATTGGCGCATGTCCGTTGTTGCGTTGGTGCATCCCACTTGCACCTTGCGCAACGGGCTTTAAATATTCCACCCACAGTCTACCATAATGTTGAGATTTATGGGACACTGTACTGAATTTATACTTGCAGAAAAGGAACTTCAAGTTTCACTGACTTTCTAAATGAATTGTCAAAAATAAACACAACATTGTTAGCAGTCATCAGCCTTTCACTTCTCATCGCGAACACATTCAGGGTAGGGAATTATGATCTAGTGGTATTAGCACTGTTGAGGACCAGGAGATTGCAGGTTCAAACCCTATTAGAGTAAAATACTGATTGTGTGACCCTGAGCAAGTCACTCAACCTCCCACCACTCCAGTCCACCCAGCTTCAGAAATAGGCAGATGCAGAGCCCCAGTGGAAATGTGAAGTTCCATCTCAGCTGAGCTAGCATGGTTAAATATATTGTAAAACTGTATAAAAATACCCACTGAAAATGTCATATGTCATATCAGCTGGACTATCCAGAATAAATACTGTATATTGTAAAAGTGGGAAAAAAGCACGTTCCTACTGAAAATTACATGCTACAGCAGTAGCGCCAAATTTGTCAAACAATTTTGTGAGATTCCCTATTTATCCTTCTCAAAATTTAAGGAAAAAATCCTCTAAAATTCATTTTGTTATACCTACCGAAAAGAGGCCAATTCCTAGTACAGTATGTAAGTGCCATTTGGTAGATTTTCAACTACACTATCAGATGAGACAACCTTCTCTGCATAGCAGTGAACACACTAACAAACAAAACAAAATCCATAACTAAAGGTTTCACAATTCTCAATAGGGATCTTTAAAATTCCTTAACAAAATCTTTGACTAATATCTCAGCTGTACTATCCTTGGAAAATAAATTGTAAAAAAAAGGTCCCCCCAGAATACTGGCTGGAGTCACCAGACTATTCCAGTCATAGCCACCTAATGCAAGTTTCATCTGCAGCAAAATCTTTTAATTTCCCCTCCATCACTAACAAAGCTTATCAATTCCACTAATAAAACTTACAAGCAAATATAAACGCACAGACCAAATACTTGCACAGTTTTCTGTCTGATCTCCCTTTCTGTTATCCCCCAGGACTTACCTGACCTGTCCACAGCACTGAGTACCTTTCCTGGTTAACAATTTCAAACAACCAATAGATAAATCTGGGTTCTGCCTACTGGCTACAGATTGTACAATAGGTAGCTATTTTACTCCAAGCAGTGTTTGCAATTCTAGACTAAAGTTAGATGGCTACATATGTGTGAACAATCCTGATATCACCTTGAAAATTAGGCCCATCAACATACTGACCAAGGTTACATGCAGTAATGACTGGAATGCAATAGCAAAGCTCCATTTGGGACTGTATTGTCAAACAGATTTGGGAACTTAATGTGGAGGCAATACATACGAAAGCCAATATTATGATCAACCTGCTAACCTCACTACCAGTGGCATGATGACAGTATTGCCAGCTACCACCTGGTAGACCAGGTTTTGTGTGCAAGACTCAGAATCCCTTGCTGGTGCTGAATGGGAGCTGAGCTCAACATAGCTGTCAGTCATTTGATTCCTTGAGAAGAGGTGGCACAGTCTGCTTGGCTTTTGTTCACCCACTGTGGGCTGACTGACCTAGGAGTATTATTTGCATCAGCTGTGAAAGCTGTGATCATTAGCCCTCCTGGCTAATCCAAATAAGGGTGCAGTCATTACAGTCCCAATTGTAGAGGTAAGAACAGATTGTGTGAACAGACAGAACCATGGGAGAAGAGGGTGAAGAAGGCATTTTGTTTTTCTTAATCAAAAAGTCTGCTTAATGTCAGGTTGATCACTCACATCTTCCAGTTCTCTCTACTAACATCATCATTCTGCTTTATGAGATGCCTGAATCATAAGATTGCATCGGATCTTTGCCAACAACATTTGTGATCATACACTGGGAATCCCATACCCTTTACTGGAATGAGATCACTTTCTGTTACAGAAAGACATTTCATCCATAGTAGGTGTCACAGTGCCGTGTTTCCCAACCACTGCACCAAGGATATAACTGAATCAAGGAAGAATGAGTGACAGATACCTGATTAGAGCTGTTCAACAGTATCCGAAGGCAACATATTGTAAACAAAACAAAAATGTCTATGACTGCTGGAGAAAAATGGGTTGCCTTCAGGCCAGAGAGGAGTACGGAGCAGTACTGAGGGACAGCAAGACTAGAATTAAAAGCCAAGAAGAGTCTAAAAGTAGTGATAGCAATAGGTGTTTAGACTACACTAAAGCCTTCTTCCATTACACAGTTTATTTATTGATTTATTTATTTATTTATTTGAAATCACTCCAAGTGGGGAAACCCCATGAGGTACAACATATCATTATCATGGGGATCCCAGGGAGGACAGCAGCACTCAATACGTTAACATAGTCCAGTCGGAACACTTAAATACAGGCTAAAATATACAAGGTAAAACATTGTAAAGATAAGTATGTCCAAATAGTAATCAAAGCAAGCTAACAACAAAGTGGGGTCACAACGAGTAATAAGCATGAGCATTGTTATGCAGTAAGATCATGGTCAGGGACAGAGGGCTGCTTAACAAAAACAAATACAAGAAGTATTGAGATAGCTGGAAAGACTGGACTTAAGCGCTTGTAAGTTAGAAGCATTCCTTAACAGGGGAAGGAGTTTGTTCTATGTGTCTGGAGCAGCAAATGCAAAGTAGTCTCTACCTATTTCTCACTCCTTCTTGGGAAATGATAAGGTACGTGATGCTACTGAACAAAAAGGTGAAAGAGGGGATTAGGCCCAGGAAAACAGTGCAGGAACCAGTGAGAGACCTACTGTGATGGCTGAGATGCTGAATGAATACTTCCATTCAATGTTCCCTAAGGGGCCCCTGAAGAGGGAGGGTACTCATTGGGAGGACACATGCCATCTGAAGTTGCCATGATACAGCCTGTGGACACTCATATTAACCTGATAACTGACTACCTGGTGAAGCTCAAGTCTGGTAAATTCCAAGGAGTGAATGGGATGCCTAGGATTATAGTTGAATTAAAGGCACAGCTGATGGGCTGCATGCAATAATCTTTCATATGTCTGTTCAGGAAGGTGTGGTGCCAAGGACTGGAAAGTAGTCAATGTAGTCCCCATTGTCCAGAAGTGTCCAGTGTTGAACATGTGCAAATACAAGCTGATCAGCCTGCCATCAGTTTTGGGTAAAGCCTTGAAAACCATTATCATGAACAAAATAATGCAGCACTTGGTCAAGGCCCTATAAGCATCACTCAGTACAGGGCTTATGGGCAGACTGGATGGGCCTGGGGGTCCTTATCTGCCAACAGTTTCTGTGTTTCTATGTTGTATGTTTAAGGCCCCCTAGCCCTTCTAATGCTCTTACTCCTTTTTCCGCCCTACCCCACCTTCCTCCTCCCTTCCCTCCCACTTCCCACCCCCCCATGTCTCCGGCACTTATCCTCTGTTTTGTCTGACAACTGCCTTTGGCTGCATTTGTTGCCCTTCCCTTCTAGACCCTTTTCTTTTATTCTCTTCTACATTGCTGGTTTCAGTCTTATCTGAACAACTAGTAACATTGTCTTAAAAATTGATCTTGTTCTACTTTACTACCAATGGTATGATATTATTGACTATTATGTTTCACTGCTTTCCCTGGATGTCTTTTGCCTCTGACATGGAACCTTTGTAAAAGAGCCTTGGCTCAAAGGTATTTGTAATCCTAGAACTGAATAAATATATAAATAAACAAAGAAAAAGGCCAAGGTTCTTTCGTTCTCAGCATGGCATTATGATGGAGATTGTGCCAAACCAACCTGATCTCTTTCTCTGAAAGTGTAACCATGAAAGTAAGTAGAGACAGAGCCATACACATAGTCTTTCTAGACTTCGGTAAAGCCTTTTACTCTGTGGTGCATGACATGCCTCTAGGCAAAGTACACCAGTGCAATATACATGAGTCAAACACAAGGAAGATTGCTTACTGACTTAGTGGCAGGAAGCAAATGGTTGCAGTGGATCAACAAAATCTCCAAGTCTAGAGAGGAACTCAGTAATATGTAAGTTCCCAATACTGGGGGCATATCTGTTGTGCTGTCTGGCCCCTGCAACTGACCCTAGCTGCCAGCAGGTTTCTTCACCCTCTGTCCCTGTGAAACTACACCTGCAGGACCTGCAGAACACCAATGGTCCACAGCCAGAGTTGAGCCTGACTCCATGTTAGCCTCTTTACTTATGTACTCTGTTTATGTTAACAGGGAAAGGAATAATTGACAATACTGCCTATTTTCAGACTTGTCCCGGAGGGGGGAGGAATACAGATGCAAACCAACAGAAACTGAACTAGTGTAGATTAAGCTGTTGGTGGTATTTTAGTAAATGGGAGAAATTTGGCCTGGACACTGGGGAAATGTCCCTAATCTCCAGTAGAGGAACCTCTGGCCATTGAGATGGCCACTCTGGACAAGGAGTCTGTGAGCATGGATATGGGAGGCAGAGGAGTGGGTCTCTCCCTACCTCATCAACTCTAGAGACCGAAGATGGAGAAGAATCTCTTTTCACTAAGGAATGGTTCAGGTTCCAACTCAGTTTCGAACCTGATACCCAATAGACATTAATTGGTAGTACAACATGAAATGGAGATCAATACGGACAGCTACTGTGGGTACTATGGCAGAAATCTCTGCTGTCATCGCCAGTAATCATCAGAACAAGGAAAGGAATGTTGTAGTTTACTTACCTCAATATGAAGAAATGGAAATAGTTGAGATGGACACAGATCCTCCAGGGCAGAGGAGCTGTTGAAAAAGCCCTTGAGGAGAAAAAATAGTTGCATACAGCAAATTCCAAAGGAGGAGAAAACATACAGACTGGCCATTTTACACTTAAAACCAACTGTAATGCAGAGTGTGGCGACAGAAAGTAAAGCAGTACATACGGAAACCGCACCTACAGAAAATGCTACCACTTCAAATTCTGCAGCTTCTGGTTACGAACTCATGATTCAAAGGACAGTCTGTCACAATTCAAAGCATTAGGAGAAATGTCCAGGAAGAATACTGAGTCTGCAAAAAGCAAAAATCCGATAGACACAGTATGGCTGGCAGCTGCAACCCCATGCAGCACAGGGCGATAAAGGAAACAGAGGGCACTTGGAACCGAACCCAATGGATCCAGACGTGGTGCGCTTTTGAAAGTACCGGAAGTTATGACAACAGGTAAAATGATTACTTCCCCAGTTAAACAAACAAATGTTGTAACTACAGGAACTGAAGGTGATTAATTGGGGGAACTTGCAGGAAAAAAAAGTTCTGAAAAGCTGCACCTGTAATAAACGTGGGTAGTTCTATTTCCCAATAACAGGCAGTTGCAAATTCAATATAACATACTCATATAGAGCCTACAGTTGTTACTTTAGCTTAAAAAACTTAAGAGGTTTCAATGGCTATATTTGGGAAAAAGGACCAGAAGCCCCTGATTTAACTGCAACTATTAATTCTACCAGTCACAAACGTTGTCATCATGTACTAAACAAACTGATGAATCCATTCTTTCAGTTGGAATAGGTGTACAAAGCCTACAAGACCCATCCAAACAGAACTTTTACAAACCACTTCTTGGGATGTCAGACTTGTTCAAAAATAAAGGGGAACCAGCACTAAGGAAAAATGCAATCCATTTGTTGTTCAAGGGAGGCCTAAATGACCCCCAGATAGAATTTATGTGTGGAAAAAAACTCACTAAAGTTCTATGCTTCAGAGGTATTTGCATTAATACATACAGATGAACATAACTACGATATTAACTTTAAAACTGTAGAAGGACTTGATCATTTTTGGTCAAAGTATAATGCTTTAAAAGACACTCCATTGTGGATACCTTTTTGGTGATTCCAATACCAAGCCAGTGGTAAGAATATTGACAATGTTGTTTAAAAATTAAGAGGTCAATGTAACAGGTATTTTGTTTTGGCTCAAAAAGATGCAAGTGTTGGAGCACCTCAATAATAGATTCGAACAAACCTGGAGGGGTGGAGGGTAAAATGTAAACTTATCATGTCAGATAATGGGATTATTCATTTACCAGTTATTTTATCTCAGCAGGAGAGAGGGTCCCTTTTACCTGGGACATCAGAAATTCTGCCAAGTGTGGTTCATGTTTGCATCTAAGCAATGACTGTGATACACCTAGGTGTACTCTCTGTTTAGAGCTAGGACATTTGGCTGCATCATGTGCAAATTTATTTCAATGTAATTCATGTGAGGAAAAAGGGCATTCATACATAAGGTGTCCATGGGTGTCCCATAACAGTGATGAAGGGACATCACATGAAGCCCTTATTACACAAGTACAGAAGAAGGATGCTAAGCTTCGAAATCAAGATGCAGAACATACATAAAGAGAAAAGAAATTGAAAAGGACAAGAAAAAGAACAGGTAGTGGTACAAGAACAGGCAGAGATAGGAAAGATATTTCCATGTCTATACCAGAATCAGATAACATCCCTTCAGAAAATAGAATTATACCAGAAAGTGTAGCAATTCTTCTCAGAAAAGATAGGACCCCCCATCAGTATCTACTGAATGGAATGTGGAGAAGGTGGATGGCATGGAATAGCCATTGAACCCTAGGGGAAACCCAAGAAGGCAATACAAGTCACAGGACTTGGAACACATGCTCCACCTTCCACCCAAACTCATGCAAGAGCCTGCCTTTAAACCAGTAATATATAAAAGGCCCAGAAACAAGGTAGGGAACATAATGAAACCTAAAGGAAAAGAAAGAAAAGTACAAAAAGGGAAGCAAAAACTGCCAACAGCAAATAAGTACAAAGTTTTGCCTGTTGAAAAGAATTGGAGAAACTCTGAGGAGGAGGATATGGAGTCGGATTCCTCCACCATTGTCTCCTCTACAAAAGATCACTCATCTGGTCTAGAGGACACAGGAAAGGAGGATACAGTTAAAATGAAATGGAATACTAGATCCCAGCATGGTGTTTAATGTTTCTAACTCAATATATACTCCTCTTATGTATGGCTTCTCTAAGGGTATTAACTTTGAATACAAATAGCATCAAGAATAGTAAAAGATGTCTAACTTCTTCACCCAAACCTTCAACAATGCCTGCCGACATCTTTGCCCCCATGACAGCAGTCCGGACCAAGGTTCGTAATGCCCCCTGGATTACCCCCGTCCCTGCTGCAACTACTCAAACACAGGGATAACCTGTGGCACCTGGCCACTGAAACAGGCCGTGCTGCAGACAGACAGGCCTACAATGCTGCTAGAAACAAATGCACATGGGCCATCAGGAAAGCAAAAGCCGACCACTATCGGGCGGCGCTTACCTCCTCCTGGGGGAGAGGCAGAACATTTTGGGACAACATTAAGCAACTAAATGGGATCACTCGCCTCCTCCCCTTCCCAGATCACCATCGAAGGCTCTGTCTCCACTGACCCTGCCCACATAGCCAACTTCCTCAACACATCATTCACCGACCTTAGTTCAGTCCTCCCCAGTGACTTCTTTGACCCTCCTTCAACCCTACCCGCCCCTGACTTTCAATATCCTAGCTTCCACTTCGCTAGGTGACTCCCCAGGAAGCTAGGCCACACCTGCTTCAAGCTCTTAAGAGCAATAATATTGGCAGCGACTCCCTGGACCCCAGTATCCTCCGCCAGGTCCTGGATCAGGTCCTTGCCCCCCTAACTACCCTGCTCAACAAGTCCCTCTGCCTGGGTCAATTCCCCTCTGGCTGGAAAACAGCCTCAGTCTTGCCCGTACACAAAGGAGGTGACAGGTCCTCAGCTGGGAACTACCGGCCTATCTCCATCCTTCCACCCCTCTCCAAAGCCCTTGAAAAACTGGTGGCAACCCAAATCACAGATTACCTGACCAAATACAACATCCTCTGTTAAGAACAGCACGGATTCCGAGCAGGTCACAGTACCAGCACTGCCCTTATTGAGTTCTCAAATTTTCTTCATTCCTCCCTAGACTCAGGCTCACTAGCAGGGGCAGTGTTTATTGACCTCTCAAAGGCTTTCGACACTGTCTCCCACCCCCTATTGTTGGATGCCCTCAACTGCGATCGGCTTTGCCGTGGCCGTCCGCCAGTGCTCCTGGCCACGGTCGGACCGCCTCCTCAGCGTGTTAGAGTTAATGGGACCCTCTCCAATACATGTTCCATCCGATCAGGAGTGCCCCAGGGTTCCATCCTAGGCCCACTTCTCTTCTCACTATACCTCAATACCATGCCCAGAGCTTGCACGGGTAAAATCCTGCTGTACGCAGATGATGCCATCATCTTTGCCTCCCACCGAAACCCCATCTCCCTTCAAGATTCCTTGCAATTAGCCTTCAATGATGCTGAAGCCTGGTTCAAAGAGCACAGACTTGTGGTCAATCTAAAGAAAACCAAATCCATGCTCTTTGCCCATCCTCAAAACAAACTCAGTAATTTCCCACTCCGTATCCTCCCTGGCTCTAAACTTCCTCTTGAGCAAGTCCGCCTGTACAAGTACCTCGGTGTCTCCTTTGACTCTGCCCTCACTTTCCACGACCACATTGATACTCTAGCCTCAGCTACAAATACTTGGCTAGGTATCCTTTATCGCTATAAACACTGCCTCCCCCCTGAGGCCCTCCGACTAGCTGTCACCTCCTCTATCTTGTCCCTTGTGGACTATGGCCTGCCTGTCTATGGTGCTGCGGATATGACCGCCCTCAAAAAAATTCGACACACCCTGAACAAGGCCTGTAGATTAATTACGGGTGCCACCAGACTAACCCATACCTGCCAGCTATATAACTTTGCTAAGCTGCTCAATCTGGACGAACGGCTCAGATACCAAACCTGCCTCATAACTAAAAAAACACTCCTTGGTCTATCCCCTCCTGGTCTGACAGCCTCTACACACCTAGCTCAACCCTTAGTCCAAACTCGTAGCTCCTCCAAGGCCACCCTGTCTATCCCTAGAACCAGGACCACCCATGGTCAACGGTCCTTCTATTACAGAGCCCCCACCTGGTACAATACCCTCCCCAGCTCCATCACCGATACCCGTTCAATCTCCAGCTTCAAAACCGCACTTCAAAGTCAACTATTTAACATGCGTAGCTGTGCTTGTCCCCGGCCATAGGTGTTCAAGGTCATTGTACACGACAAAACTCTCTGAGTAGCTTCACAATCAACAACTGACAAAACTCACAAAGTGGCTGCCCCCTCTCTTATCATCTACGCTGTCCCTTAACCACCTGTTTTTACTAACCAAGCAGGCCCTGCAAAAGACTAGTTGTCTGCTTAACCAATGTATGCTCACCTCTCAATCGTATCTGAATAACTGTATTAACCTGTGAATACCTAACCTGTTACTCTGTTATTGTAAGCAATGTAATTACAGCATATATCTGCCTAAACTGTCGCCTGCTATGATGTAAAAAAAAAATGCTGTTATCTACAATGATGTAACGAAATGTTGTACTGTGTTTGTCCTTTGTGATGAGGTACCTTTGGAAACGAGCTCTGGCTCAAAGGTTGTAAACTGATGTATAAATAAAATAAAATAAATAAAAAAATAAACGATCCTATCAGAATTGTTGCAGTGTAAGGTAGATATTATATACACTCAGGACACCAGATTAAAATCCATGTATGAAGTGGCACAAGCAACCAAACTGTGGGATAAGGGCGCCCCCTTCTGGTCACAGGAAACTGACATGTGTCATGGTTTGGGTATTCTTTTTACAAATAGTAACTTAAAAGTAACAAGGTTGATAGATTCAGAACCTGACAGGGCATTAGTTCTGGACATACCATATGGTACAACAAGATTTAGATTAATTAATACTTATGCCCCACAAATCAAAACACACAGGATAGAGCTCTTCAAAATGATACAGCCGTACTTACATACATCCAGGTTGGTGATACGGGGAGGAGATTTTAATTGTGGAGTACATCAAACAGACAGGGGTTTCAAATCAAACAAACAAACTTTTTTGTGACTCCAAAGCTTTAAAAGACATTGTAGCTACTACACAATTGCAGGATGCATGTAGGAAAATGCACAGCTCTGGAGGAAATCCATATGTTAGAGGACCGCTTTCTACTAGAATAGATTTTTTTTTCATATCTAAAATCTTTAAGGTGAGGGTTGCAAATGTTCTAGATGTGGCATTTACAGACCACAGAGCCTTACAAATTAATATTATATGGGAAGATGCTCCAGTAAGTAGTAAAGGACTGTAGTGCCTAAACACTGAGTTTTTGGATTAGGATTACATTGTAACAGAATGGAATAAGCTATGGAAGGCACGTCTATCTGTACAATGTATGTACAATTCCCTAATTGACTGGTGGAAGATTCCAAAAAATATTATAGATCTTTGTTTCAAAAATTATCAGGGAAGCAGGCTTTAAACACGTATTTAGATTATTTAAGTTTAAATAGGGACCTTCACCAGTCCTTTTGACTTCCATGCATAAATTGCCCCTTCTTGCATTGATTCTGGAATTGTATTTCATTACCATACCTCTCAACTGTACCACATTACAAGGAACATTCCTCATTTTACTTCACAAAAGCTCCCTGTTCCACATTGTGAGGACTTGTTCCATTCAAAGTCAACATTTTAAAGCAAAAAGCCATAGTAAATGATGCAAAATATATATTATTCAATTAATAACAGACTTTCTGAACATAAATGCAACCTGTTAGCAGTGTTTTGAGCTTCTTAGGTAAAGATTTGAGTAAGTGTTCCACATTTTGCCCATTTGTTCCACATTTTGACAGGCAATGTTCCACATTTGGGGGACAAAAGGTTGAGAGGTATGTTCATTACTGTCTGTTGCAGTTAGTTTTTGCATTCTGAGCTGCTAAAAATTGCAGGGTGTACCAGGGCTTCTATAGCAAGCCTGGTGTTTCTGTGGACCTAGGGTTGCACTGTTGACATCACTGTAGGGTAGAATCAATTTCACACAAAAAAAACATACTGACAAGGCATTTGGATTTTGGAATAATGCATTGCTAACAGGGTGTCTTGGGGAAGGGGGAACACAGTATGTATATTGAGTACTAGTAGGTTTCCCTTGCAACATTGTTGCAACTGCATGGTACTGCACAGTGTGAGTCACTCCCCTACCCTACAATGGTGCAACCAGGAGCTAGCATCCCAGCAGCTGAACAGCAATGGCAAGTGCAGCAGGGCTCAAAAACAAATCCAAATTATGGAAGACGGAGTAAACCTTGGCCAAAAATCACAAATACACACATCAGTTCAGGTCTAGTACTGCATATAATGACTACAAGCTGTAATTTTTTGGACCATCATTGAAGTTCCTCTTTAAGAGAATAATTTCATGTACTTATATCCAAGGCAGGACACTGAGAATGGACTATAGCCCACAAATAGCCAAGATTAAAAAAGAGATGTATAAACAACAATACCATAGGGCAAAAACTCATCAAGAAGAATTTAAGATGTGGGACAGAAAGTGAAAATAGACTTCTGATCCCTATAAAGATTGCAAAAAGAACAGAAAATAAACTAATCAGGAGTTTACAAGATGAGTTTGACCAGCAGCATACAAATAGACCAGGAATCATAAAGATAGTTAATGCATATGTTAAAAATACTTTCGGGTACCCTGCCAGATGTATGTATACAGCATTAGTACTTGGACCAATTAATTATTCGGACTTAACAAAACAGAAGCTAGAGTCATTAGAAAAACTATTAAGCAGGAAAAGTTTAAATAATGATTAGTACCCTATGAAATACTGTAGAATTACTAATGTTGGCTGCCAATAAACATTCGCTATTTTAGCGGTCAGCATTATGCTCATAAATAAAATAGTCAGCCAATTAAGTTTGTTAGCTTATATAAAATACGTATTTTATTTTCACATTGAAAGATAAAGCATGTTAAATGCTAAAATGACAGTCTGAACTTGGTACAGGCTAAAGTGCTAAGAACATTACAGTAGAGACAGTAAACAGCTCACTTATTTTTATGTGGCAGTGGTGTCCAAACAAGAAAAATGTGCCTCCTTAATCCCTGCCATTTCGAAGCCGCGTTCCACATCCACACGCCACAAATAGAGCTTTTCAAATGCTGTTACCAGCCATTGTGCATGCTTTGTTTTAACTGAAGTCATGCGTAAGTCTACGCTCAGAGCAGATGGTGAGGTACCAAGGGCTAGCTGCTCTGCGACTGCTCCTGAATACCACTCGGTGAACTCATTTTTTAGGAAGTTCTTCAGTAATTTGTTAATGCTGACGTCCAGTGGCTGGAGCAAATCAGTACATGAGGGAGGAACAAAAATCAGGATGATATGGTGATCCTCAAGGTACTGCAAAACTTGTTCTGTACTGTGTGCTCGAAAGAGATCCATTACTAGCAGAGATCTCTGCTCACAGGGGAGTTTGTGTTTTAATCTGATTTCATTTACGTAGGGAACAAGAACGGATTGTATGAAAAGTAGCATTGTTTGTGTGTTGGCCCAATTGTTCTCTGATTGTGTGACACACCACTTTTCGGGAAATTGGAAAGCTGGTAGGCTGTTTTTTGTCTTGCCCTGGTAAATGATTTGGGGGGCAACATTCCAGACAAAGTACAGGCAAGGACAAGTGAGACCTGTCTCTTATCCCCTAACCCTCTCTCTGCCATTGTCCATTGGGAGCAAGGGACAAACTGGACACCAGTCCTCATCTAAATTAATGAGCAGTTTGGTGGAATCAGCTCCTGTGTCAAGCATTTGCAATGTGCTTTAGAAATGCAGAGCACAGATCCTCAAAATTCTCAGGGTCTTTCTGCCAGCTTTGGTGCCCTTTTTTGTGAACCCCATTCAGTGGAGAAAGAGCCAGGACCACTGCTTGAAATTGTTAGGTTGCCACCAAACTCTGAGAGTGCTGTGCAGTTGTGTGTTTTACAACCCCATGGGCTATGGCCATGACAACTCCTGGCATTCTGAACTGCACCTCTCCTCTCAGACTGTGAATGATTTTTTAGATCATCTTCTACTTCAGAAAGAAGAAGGGTTGGTCTCCCAGGCGGTTTTGTTGGTAAGTTGTAGGCTAAGACTACGGTCAGGGTTCCTCTTAGTCTGTCTAGGTAGTCCCTTTGAAATTTCGTACAGAGGACTCATTGATTTCTCCAGCATGCTTTAACTTGAATAGTGTGACTGCACTCATAACTCCACCTCTGCTGCATGTTTCCTGATTTGATATTGCACATCAGGGCTGTATACGGCATACTCAGAGCAGCATTTTTTCGCTGGAGGGGGTGATACACAGTGAAGTTCAGTAACAACTTTCTCGGCAACACGTAGTGGAATATCAGCACTTTCTGACAGCAGCATTGGATCATCTAGCTGAGTGCAATCCCATTTTAATGATTTCTGCTTCAACCAGCTTACAAGAGACATTATGCGACCACAGCAGTGGCAGGGATGATAACCGTTTAACCACTCTATGACTTTAAAGAGGTGTCTAATTGGGTAATTAGTGTATTGCATGTACTATCACTGCATAGATCATTTTAAGCTACCAGTTTCTAAATTGGGTAATTAGTGGGTAATTGGTGTAATGTACGGACTATCACTGCATAGATCATTTTAAGCTACCAGTTTTCTAAATTGGGTTTGACTGCACAATGTGGGATCGTGAAGTTTAATTATCGCTAACAGCTGGCGAGGATCAGTAGCGCTAAATTAAGCAGACGCGATAGAAAGTAATTCTACAGTAATACAGCACCAGGGAATGATGGCATTATGCCAAAATTTTACAAGAACTTCTCTGACATACTAGCATCAGAATTGACATGCCTTTATAATGAAATCTTAGATTTACAGTCTTTACTGGAAAGTATGGCTGCTGCAGATCTAATTTTTTTTATTTTAAAAAGGTAACAAGAGTACTTAAAAAAACTGGAGGCTTGTTAAATACAGATTTTAAACCCTGGGGAAAATTCTGCCAAAAAGATTTGGCAAATATCTCAAATAGTCTAATCAGTAATGCACAAACTTGTTCAATACCTAAAAGTAGTGTTCAAGATAATTTAATGACAATGATAATTGTTCCAAAGATGTCAGGAAGGAGCAGAAGAAGGAATTTTACTAAGTTTAGATCAGCAGTGTGCTTTTGATTCAGTTTCACATACTTATAGGTTTTTAGTTCTACCGTAATTTGGATCACCAGAATGGTTTATAGAATGGATTACATGCGTATATGCAAAGGTCAAAGTGACACCTAGAATAAATGGGTGGGTAGGTGATACAATAAGATTAAGTAGAGGTGTTAAACAAGGATGCCTGAGTAGCCCTTTATTGTATATATACTGTTTATGTCCTTTCCTGTATAAAATACAAGGGTCAGAACAGATTGAAGGAATTAGTTAATGGAAGCAGGTCGTCGCTCAAAATGCTTACATATGCAGATGATGTAGTAATTATACTAAACAGAAACACAAAAGACAAGGCAGTCCAGAACCAATTGGCTGCTTTTTCAAACATTTTGGGTTCCAGAATATATACAGAGAAAAGTGTAGGGGTCCTTCTGGGAGAAAGACCACTAGTTTTGAACAATACATATGACACAATAAAACTTAAACAGGAACCTATTTTCATATTAGGAATCCAGTTTGGGAAATGTGATTTAGTCCTCATTAATTAGGAGAATAGAAGCAGGGCAGGGCAGAGGCAGGAAACTACAGACCAGTTAGTTTAACCTCAGTGATAGGGAAAATTATGAAATCACTTCTGAAGGAAATAATTGTCAGTATCTAGAGGTCAGAGGGGCACAGGACCCAAGGCAGCATGGATTCACAGCAGGAAGGTCATGCCAGATGAATCTGATAGATTTCTTTGACTGGGTGACCAAAGTAGTAGATCAGGGAGGGACTGTGGACATGGCCTACCAAGACTTTAGCAAGGCATTTGACACAGTCTCACACAAAAGATTAATATGCAAGTTAGCCAGCCTGGGAGTGGGTCCCAAGATGACAGCCTGGGTAAAGAATTGGCTGGAGAATAGGACACAGACAGTAATAGTAAATGGAGTCCACTCTGAAGAAAGGGAGGCTACTAGTGGGGTACTGCAGGGTTCAGTATTAGGACCGGTCCTATTCAATGTCTTTATAAGTGACATTGCAGAGGACTGGAAGGAAAAGTATGTCTCTTTGCAGATGACACAAAGATCTGCAACAGAGTTGATGCACAAGGTGGGGTGGAAAGGATGAGAAGGGACTTGGCAAGGTTAGAGGAATGGTCAAATGTATGGCAGCTTAGATTCAATACTAAGAAGTGCAAGGTAATGCACCTGGGAAACAAAAACCCAGGGGAAGAGTACACAATGGGGGGTGAGATACTAACAACAACAAAAATGGAAAGGGACCTGGGGGTAGTCATATCAGATGACCTAAAGGTGGGCAAGCAATGCGAGAGGGCAGCAAGGAGGGCTGGGGGGATACTGGGATGCATAGGGAGAGGCATCACCAGTAGAAAACAGGAAGTTATTATCTCTGTGTACAGACAGCTGGTGAGACCCCATCTGAGTACTGCATGCGGTTCTGGAGACCCAATCTCTGCAAAGACATAGACAGGATGGAAGCTGTCCAGAGGAGGGCAACTGAAATGGTGCAGGGTCTGCACCGGAAGACATATGAAGAAAGACTTTAGGAGCTTAATATGTATAGCCTCAAGGAAAGGAGGGAGAGGGGGGACATGATAGAAACTTTCAAGTACCTCAAGGGAATCAACAAAGTCCAAGAGGATAGCATCTTTTAAAAAAAGAGGTGTGCAAGAACAAGGGGGCACAATTTGAAGATGGGGGGTGTGGCTCAGAGGTGATTTAAGGAAGTATTTTTTTCACAGAGAGGGTTGTGGATGCATGGAACAGCCTTCTGGAAGAGGTTGTGGAGTCAAAAATAGTGGTGGAATTCAAGCATGCATGGGACAGTCATAAGGCAATTCTAGGGGGTGGGGGTAGGAAGAAGTAGGCTGCTGGTTAACTAGGATCTGCAGCTTATCCACTAGGTAGGGAAACGAGCAGACTGGGTGGGCCAAGTGGTCCTTATCTGCCATCAAATTCTATGTTTCTGTGTAAAAGAGGTGATGGTATATCAGCAACTTTGAGGCATAAACAAATCTCTAAACGGAAAAGAGTATTGTTTACTAAAACTTTGCTAATACCTTTCTTTCTTTATGTAAGCTATTTGTTTCTGCCTCCATTGCAGCTGGAAACAAAGTTATTTAATATTTTTTTCAAGCTCTATGGGGGAGCCATCTGAACCCCATTAAAAGAGAAACTACATATAGATCCATTTAGGAGGGAGGTTTGGGTATGTCAAATCCACTGGCATTCTATTGTAGTATATTTTTGTATTATAATGTGCTTAGCCCCAGTAGTCCAGACCACAAACCATGGAGAGGCGTGGTTTCAGAGTGGGTAGAGATTTGTAAACGGGCCTGTTCTCAAAATACATATATAATCTTCTTAAGAGCCCAGATTGTACCAAAATATGTAAAAGCAATGTTTCAGAAGTTAAATGAAAAGTGCTGTACCAAACAGTGATGGTAAGCACCAGACAGGGTATTTACTACACAATAATACTGGCTTCCTGTGAGGGGAACCTGGTTATACCTGATTGTCTTTTGACACAGAATAGAATGGCACTATTCCAATTGACCAATACCAGAATACCTGCTCTTTGCATGAGATCTGCTGTGACTCTGCATACATGGAAGGTTAAATGTGAAAAACAACAACAAACATAAACAGGTTACAGAAAGTTATTATCTGCATCCAAACTGACAACAGATACTAGAGACACAGGAGCATTTAGTTTTAGAGTGTGTTTATGTGAAGGAATTTGGGGCAGTAGTGGCCACAAAATGGAATTCCATGTTGTTTTGTACTCTTACATATGCAGAGCTGATTTTTGCAATTTACACAGAACAATGGAATCATTTTTATAAAGAAACACTCAAGTTATTTTCGCTATATTGAAATATTACATTTGGCAGGCCCAATGTAAATGGGTTTTGCAACAACAATTTGTGACACCTGATATAGTATTAAAAAGTGTGCATATATCTATAAGTCAGGTCTATGAGATAGATAGTAGCAAAGTGTCTACTACTAAGTTAACATGAATGTGGCAGTCCTGTGATAAAATGCTGTTCTGCTGAGAAACAGAATATTGCAAGTATAGGTAAATTCACTATGATACACAATAGGAACTACTGTCATGTCTGCATGACAAATTTATGAACTGTACTTTGTATATGTATGAGAAAATATTTGTATATAATTGTATGTAAGATGTGTATGTTTTTGAATTTTGCTTCCATTTTTTCCCCCAGTAAAATTCCTCTACTGTTGCTGCTGGGGGCACTGTTTTCTTTCGGCTGGCAGGATGGAGGTTCCAGACCCAACTGCGTCAGGAGATAGAGGTGGTGGTGGTGGTGTGTCCCCTGTGGGAGACTCATAAGGTTTGAACCCTGGTTTAGTGGTCTGTGACTCTTCGATGCTGCTTTCTTGGGGGCCGAACAATTGTTGCATCATGATATGGCAGAAAAAAAATGACATTTATAGAACCTGATGAACAAAGTAGAATAGACTTTTTTTATGGAGAGGATGAAGTTGGAAGAGGACATGAACCATAAGAGTATGTCTACAAGCCCCATGTGGTCACCAGATAAAGGATTTACATATGGCTCTCTAATTTGTAGTGACTTCTGGGATGGGGTTGTGCTGCCTGACATGCCGGACACTCCCAGATTGCCAGACTGTGCACTCATGCAGGCGGACTGGATACAAACACCTGCTGGCAAGTGGATTCCTAGTCCTCAAGTTGCCTTGCCTGGTTCTCCACAGAACAACCCAAAAGCCCCGGATGCCACTGACGGATGCCTTGGTCAATGGATTCCTTCTGGGATGCAGCCTCCAGCCACTGACACCGAACTGTGCCTGCATAGTAAGGATGCACAGCCACCACAAGGTGCAGGTGTGCTTGCTTCTTCTTCATTCTTGCCTGATGATCCGGTGTCAGCTGACCATGTCCTCATGAGTAGGCTTCATAGTGCTTTACCTCTTCTGTCCTTGTCAGACCCATTGCCTTCTACCAGCTCTACTATGTCTGCTCCCCTTCCTACTGTGACTCTGTCCCTAGATAAACTGGTCAGCTATACTGGCTTATTTTGTTCTCCTGCTGATACAGTGAAAAGGTGGAATGTGGTCTGACTCTGTCATAGGGGTAGGCTGGACTTGCCTCCGGGCCATGTCTATGTGGGTAAAATCTTGCTCAAAAAGTCCCTGTGTTTTTCCCCTTCTAATGTGTATGCCTTAATACTTGCTTTTGAAGATGCAAGTTTTGACATTAGCTTTCAGACAATGCCTCTTTTGGAGAGCTTCTGAACTCAGTATCATACCCTAAAAGATACACACTTGGTCTCATTCTTGGCCATTCCCTTACTAAGCCCTCATTACATTCCATCACAATTTTGTTTTGGAATGAAGGCATGAATGTGAATGATATTTCCTACTGGCTCCAAAATGGTGTGACATTCAAGGACTTCAGAACCCATTATGGGAAGGCTTTGAACTGGGGATGGATGTTTAAGGTCTATCTTCATATGGGGGACACTAGGATCCATCATCGACCTAGTAGTTATTTTGGAGGGAGGGATCGAGGGATCCTCTTTTACGAAGAACAGCCCTGGTTCTGCTATAAATGCAGGTCCTTGCATCACTGAAGTAACTCTTGTGATGTCATTAAATGCACATTTTTGGGGGATGTTGGACATTCTGGTCTTCACTGTACTTTTCCCCTAAATGTAATTTATGTCAGGAGGAGGGCCATCCCTTTTGTCCATGTCCATGGGCTGCCCACAATGTTTCAGATTATGTAGAATTTGATTTCTATCTCTTCCAGGCTATGAGATACAGTAATCCTCCCTGGATTTGAGCCATACTCTGAGGTAGCGATGCAGCCTTCCAAATCTATTATTTCCTCCTATGTTCAGTCCTAGTAGCTCCACTGATTTGGTCCTTGATACCCCAATGGATACTTCTACAGTACTCTTCTTCTATGAAAGGCTCTGATTTAGATTTGGCTGTTCATGATACCCCCATCCACCCCAGTTCCAGCTGCTGAGGAGTTCCAGCTGGTTGGGAAGGTGAAGTGTAAATGGAAAAGAAGTCATCCTCTACTTTGGAATCTGTGCCATCAAGAATAAATATGCCTCCCTGCAACAATGGGGTGACTTGAAGGAGGAGGTTGATTTGATGTTTCTCCAGTGCCTCCTCTAAGAAAGAAGTCCTATCATATGTGGATGATCTGGTCCTTTGGGTCCTGCTACAAGGAGGAAAACTTGGGGAACCCATCCGAGACAACAGGAGTTCTTTGAAGTCTTGTGTCTTATGCCTTTCAAGTGCCTATCCTTCTTGATTTGGAATGAGCTTCCCAGAACGTCAACAGCCTCTTGTATGATAGAAAATGGAAGGCCACTATTGCAGTGCTTGCCCGTTTTAGTAAGAACATAAAAACATAAGAAAAGTGATGGCAGATGGGGACCATGTGATCCATCTAGTCTGCCTGAAAAACTACTCCCTCCTTATGCAGTCTTCATCCTAACTTGTCCATTATGTCTTTCCCATGCGAGTTTGAATTCTCTGATTGTCTTTGATGCTACCAACTCCTGGGGCAGGTTGTTCTATGGGTTTATTGTCTCTCTGTGAAGAAGTACTTCTTGAGGTTGCTTTTGAGCCTTCCTCACTCCAGCCTCATATCATGCCCTCTTATGCTATGCTGCTGTGTTCTGTTGAAATAGATTGCCTGCATGAGCTGTGTTAAATCTCTTCACATATGTAAATGTTTCAATCATGTCCTCTCTGTCTCTTCTTTGCTCAAAGGAATATAGGTTCAGCTCCCTGAGTCTTGCTTCACGTGTCCTGTGATGCAGTCCATACACCATCTTAGTAGTCCTTCTCTGCACATCTCCAAATGGTCAATGTCCTTTTTGAGGTGAGGTCTCCAGAACTGACCACAGTACTCCAAGTGTAGCCTCACCAAGGACCTGTAGAGGGGCATGATAACCTCCCACATTCTACTAGTAATACTTCTTCAAATACAGCCAAGGATGCCATTCACTTTCTGCGCTGCTTTCTCACATTGTTTTCCTACCTCTAATTCATCAGTGAGGATTATGTTGCTATCTTGCTCAGTCTGTGTCTCCTCAAGTTGATGTCCTCCCAGTGTGTACTTTTTTCTAGGGTTCATCTTACTCAGGTGCATTACCTTACACTTTTTGATATTAAATTGTAACTGCCAATCCCTGGATCAAGTCTCTAGTCTTCTGAGGTCAGCTTCTATATTGTGTGCTCTTTCCCTTGTGTCCACTCTGTTGCAGAGTTTTGAATCATCTGCGAACAGTCAAACCTTCCCCTTTAGTTCATTAGCAATGTCTGTTGTAAATATGATAAAGAGGATAGGTCCCAGTACTGACCCCTGCGGAATGCCACTAGATACCCTACCCTCCCTTGACAATGATCCATTGATTAGCACTCTCTGCGTCCTATCATGTAGCCAATTACTGATTCAGCTATCTTTGTCTGACTCATTATGTTCCAGCTTGTTGGTTAGCCTTCTGTGAGGGATGTTGTTGAAGGCCTTGCTGAAATCCAGGTATGCAACATCCACTGCCCTCCCTGATCCAATATTCTGGTGAGCCCATCAAAAGTCAATCAAGTTGGTTTGACAAGAGTGTTCTGCTGTGAAGCCATTTTGCTTTGGGTCCATTTTTTTGTATCCCTTAGATACTCCACTATCCTGTCTTTTAGCAGGGACTCCATCATTTTCCCCACAACTGAGGTCAAACTGACAGGCTGGTAATTTCCTGCATCTTTCTTGCTTCTGCTCTTGTGAAAGGGCACAACTGTCACCTTTTTCCAGTCCTAAGGTATTTTTCCACTGTCTAGTGACTTGTTGAAGAGCTCAGCCAGTGGCGTGGCCAGTTCTTCTCGGAGCTCCTTTAATACCCTAGGGTGTATGCCATCCAGTCCCATGGCCTATTCCACTTTAAGTCTATTTAGCTCCTTTAGGATCCCCTCTCTCATGAAGAGGCTAGTGTCTGCTCCCCCAGTATCTTCCTTTGTCCTACCTAGTGTGGGACCTTTGCCACCGTCTTCTATGGTGACAACAGAGCAAAATAACTTGTTTAGTACTTCTGCCTTGTCCTCATCTCTTTCTCTGCCATCTTACCTTCATTGATTGCTAGTCAGACTATTCCTCCCTTAGTTTTTTTCTTTTTTCTCTTATGTATCTATGGAAGGTTTTGTCTCCCTTCTTAACACCCTGTGCTATTTTCTCTTCAGTCTGTGCTTTTGCCCTTCTAACTGCTTTTCCTGCCATATTATTAAATATGATATATTTTTCCTACAGAATACCTATTTACATAATATTGGGATATACAAACTGCCCAGTCTTCATAGATTTGGGGCCCATTATTTTGATCCCTTGGGGAGAATTTGTGCAGTGGGGTGGCCATTTTTTTTTAAATCTTCTGAGTTTAAACTTATTAGATTGGTAGATATCTTTCCAGGCCATGAATTGCTGTTAGATGTTTTGTTATCTAATCAAATTCTTCACCTCATTGCAGTATATGCTCCTCAGATGAAGGCCTCTAGAATAGCCTTGTTTGAATTGGTACAACCTTATTTGTATACGGGTACCCCAGTACTTTTGACGGGGATTTCAATTGTAGTCTTTTGGGTACTGATAGTGGAGCTAAAACCAGTACAGTATTTTGCTATATGACCGTCATACAGTCTATGATTTAGAATGCCGATTTAATAAATGCACATACTCTTCAGAATCCTCCCCCAATCCATACTTATCACAGGTGTGTATTGTATAGGGTTACCACCTGTCCTGATTTTCGCAGGACAATCCTGATTTGGGCAGCTGTGTCCTGCAAAAAAACATGAAAAATACTACATATCCTGACTTTATAGTGGAAAAAATATTTTCTAACTTGCCCCTTAATGTTGCAGAAAACTATAATACTTTAACTAAAATACCCTAAAATGACAAGAAACAATATAAGCAACTAAGAAACTGCAATACTTAGCCTTAATTCTGATTATATAGAGAAAAAAATTTGTTGCATTGGTCAAGGTTAAGTACTGTCCTGCAAAAAATCATGTTTCAGTAAGAAATGTCCCACTTTGGGCTTCTTAAAAGGTGGTAACCCTAGCATTGTCTACACGCATAGGCTACTGGTTTATTTCTGACTCTTTACCTGTTTCGCAGGTCGAGATATGTCCTATTGAGACATCAGACCGTGGCTTAGTATGCCTGAGACTTTCTGAATTTACCGCTGTTTCTAGGGGTCAGGTTGTCTAACATTTGAATTGTAGTTTATTGCAAGACTCACAGGTCTTAGTAGGTCTTTTTCACCTTATTGAGGAGAGGAAATCTCTAAGATGTATGTATGACTCCTCCGTGCATTGGTAGGAAGATTCCAAGAAGGATTTTCAGAACTTTTTTAAAGCCCTAGCTAGGCGGCTAGGTCACATGAAATATAATAAGTATCTCGATCTTCAGGCCACTCTGTCTAAACTTATTTCTTTACAAAATGACAAAGTTTCTGATTATTCAGGGCAAATTACCACTGTTAAAAAAGAAATGGCTGACTACCAGTGTAGCAGCTTAAAGTCTTTGGAATTTGAACAGTGGTTTGGTACACAAGGTAAAAAGATTCATGTAAATCCTTTTGAGAGGTGCCACCACCATAATTCGTGTAAATGTATCCGAGTTTGGCAGAATGTGGCAGATCACTTGGTGTCTGATAAGGTTGGCATTTTGCAGGTGTTGGAACACCACACTGTTCATTCATTTAGTACTCCATTTACGGGTACCACCCATACGGATCTTTTATTGTAGGTCAATGAGGTTCCTACCCTCTGATCAACAGAAGTCATCAAACTGCATGGGTCGTAAGGCCTCCTAGGGAATTTTATAAATGGTTGTGGACAACATTCAACTGAATTGTTGGATTTTGTTTACTCCCTATTCCTTTGCCCTACCTTACCTAAGGATGTGTGTGATGGTTTGATGATTTTTTGTATAAGAAGGAGATAAGACCTTGATTTCCAACTGGCGTCCAATTACTCTGTTAAACATGGATTTTAAAATATTTATGACACTGGTATGTTGCAGGTTTCAGTTATTTTTGATTCTCTAATAGACCACTCCCAGAAATGTTCCATCCCTGGGAGGCGATTATTGATACTTTATTGCTTTTGCATGAAGTTGTAAATTTAGGAGCCAACAGTAGTTTGGATGGATATTTACTTTGACTGAATCAGGCTATGTCTTTTGATTGAGTTTCTCATGACTATTTGTGGAATTGTTTATTTGCATATGGCTTTCCAATCCAGTTTATTCACTGGGTCCAGTTGTGTTATGAAACCAATGTTGTGTCACCTTATGTGAATGATTGGATTGAGCAGGCCTATCCCATTCAAGTCAGGGTAAGATAGGATTGCCCCTTTAGTCCTCTTCTTCATATATAGTCTTTGGATCTCTTATTGAGACTTTTGAACTTATCTTCCAGAATCCAGGGGATATCTGGTTCCCTGCAGTTGCCTGAAGCCCACAGAGTGGCTTATATGGATGACTTATGTTTATGTCTTGCAGACCACTGGTTGGGAGATGCCGTTAAAAATGTTTTGACTTTTTTTCAGTTATTAGAAGGGCAGTAATTAATTTTAATTAGAGTACTTGGATTTATTAAGGGTCTCAAGGATCGTTTCACGCTTCTCTTGCTGGGATTACAGTGGAGCAAGAACCCCATATGATTTGGGGAACATATTTTGACCAGGGTGACATGGCCAGTTTTAACTGGGACAGAGAGTTGGGGCTGGATTTCAAAAATGTGCACAATGGAAGCAATGGAACATGGGGAAGTAGCTTGGCAGATGACACCAGAAGAAAGGACTGCTGTGTGACTGAACTTATCTGCTGGGACTAAAGTAGAAGAACTTTTGTACTTGGACCTTTAATTTAGGGTAAAACAACTAACATACAAAAAAAAGTGTGTGTTTGGGTTAACTGAACTGAATGGGTATCTGAAGAGTTATCTAGGTGTAAATCTCAGGTGACTGAAAGGACTTAACTGCTGTGAGGTTTAAATTACTTGTAGAAAGATCTGGTAAGTAGGGGAGGGCTTGCTAGAAGGAAGCTACATTTAAAGACTGCCTTAGAAAGTTTCTGCAAGTAGCTTGGCAGAAGACACCAGGAGAAAGGACTGCTGTGTGACTGAACTTCTCTGCTGGGACTATATTGCCCTCCTTCCTCCCTCCACCCCCCACCCAAAGCTAGTTCTATTTTTATAGGCACAGGATTTGACTGACAACAGGAACTTCCTCTTTAGGGGCAGGAAGTGAGTGATCACAGAACCACCAAGGACCCACCATCCTAGAAGGGCAAGAGTAGCTCTCCGGCCCCTCTAGCTGCTGGAGGTCTGCCTCTGAGCAAGTAAGTGGTCTACTGAGAAATATAGGATATTCTTATCTCAGAACAGGACAATCAGGAGCTTAAAGGGCACACAGGCAGAAAGTAAGGAGAGAGAAAAAACAGAGGAAAGAGTAAGGATTGCAAACAGTTAAGGGCCAGAAATAAGACATGATTGGAGTGGTGCAGTGCAGTGGCTGTGGAGCAGCAGTCTTCCAGGAGATGTTCTGGAGGATGCGGTGTTGTCCCATCTGCAGGCACCTCTCTGGGCTGAGGGAGGAGGTTGCTCATCTCCAGGCTGAGTTGGCCAGGATTTGTGGGACCTCCTCTTCCATCCAGGGACCACCAGTGCTACTGCCGTTGCCTCAGAGGTTGCCAAGAAAGAGAAGCGGTTGGACCACAGTGGGCTCAGGGAGGGAAAGGGTGGTGGAACAGAGGCGCATCCCTCCAGTTGTACCTCTCCACAATTTCTATGCCATTCTGGCAAAGTGCAGTTCCTCTATGGAGGCACCCACAGTGGAGACCAAGGAGGATGCTGGGAACCTCCACAAAGGAGACCCACAGGAGGGTGGCAGGGACCCTGCAGAGGAAGGAAACAACCCTGGTGGGGACCCATTTAGGAAGGGTAGAACTGGGGAGGAAGGGAGAGGAGGTGGCAGGCCTGCCTGGCGCCATGGCTTGAGGGACACGGAGCGAATCCTCAGGATTGCCGGAGCAACTGCACAGGGGAGGGAGCTGGATGTCATTGTCCACCTAGGGACAAATGACCTGGCTAAGAAAGGGATTAGAGAAGTGCAGGAAGAGTTTGTGGAATTGGGAAGGGGCCTTAGTCAAGTAGCACGCACGGTAACCTTCTTGGAGGTGCTACCCATCTATGGCATAGGAGAGGCTAGGGTGTTCTGCACCATGGGATTCAATCAGTGGTTGAAAAATTGGTGTGGAGCTCAGGGATTTGGCTTCACTGGGGACTAGGGGTCCACCTGGAGTGATGCAAGCCTATACTGGCATGATGGGCTGCATCTGTCCGGGAGGGGAACCAGAATCCTAGGTGATAGGTTTAAATGCTCCATTGGCAAGCTTTTAAACTAGCCAAGGGGGGAGACACTGGAAAGGAACAGGAAAATCCTAGCCCCCCCAATAATCATGGTAGTAAGTGCGGCAAACACCAACATAGAGGTGTCGATAGGGAGAAGGGCAGGGGTAAATGGAGAACGCGACAAAGGCAAGAAGGACAGGGATGGGGCAAAAGGGAGTAAGGCCATCAGGAAATGGAGGGTAATGAGTACCAATGCCCGTAGTCTGGGCAACAAGCTCCTTGAGCTGATGGCCTTAATGGAAGAGGGATGCCTATATCGTAGCAGTCACAGAAACATGGTATACAGAGAACCATGACTGGGATGTTAACATACCAGGGTACATAACCTACAGGAGAGACAGGCAGGGAGAAGAGGGGAGGAGCATCTCTCATGTAAAGGAAGGATAAAGCAACTGAACAAAAGAGTAAACAGGGAGGAGAGGAGGCACTGTGGGTCACCTTGAGACTGGAAAGGCACCACAATCTGCACAGGGGTTGTGTACAGACCCCCATGTCAGGGGGAAGGAATGGACAAGGATATGATAGAAGGCATTCTTAGAATGGCAGAGAAAAGGGAGTTACTGTTGATGGGAGACCTGAATATGCCAGATGTTAACTGGAGCACATTTGCTGCAGCCACATCCAAGAGCAGGGCCATTCTTGATGCTCACAGGTGGCAGGCATTAGACAGCTAGTTTGGAACCCACTCATGAGGAGCAATCTCTTAGACCTCGTACTCTCAAGCAGGGGCAGTGAGAGGATCTCAGATCTAGAAGTGGGTTGCCACCTGGGGACAAGTGACCATCAAACAGTGTGGTTCACGTTAAACTCAGCTACAGAGTCAAGCCATACAAAAGTGAGGGACTGGACTTTTAGGAGGGCTGACTTTGGCAAGATGGGAGAGTGCCTCAGAAAAGCACTAGCAAACAGGCTAGAAGGAGATGTGGAGTAACAATAGGGAATTATCAAAATCCATCACAGAGGCAACAAGCCTTGTGTGAAGCAAATAAACAAATCAAAATGAAAGAAAAAGCCACTATGGTTCTCAAA
Organism: Neoceratodus forsteri; assembly: GCA_016271365.2. Lineage (NCBI taxonomy): Eukaryota > Metazoa > Chordata > Ceratodontiformes > Ceratodontidae > Neoceratodus > Neoceratodus forsteri. Next base: position 583,001,446 of record CM028133.1, read on the forward strand.
AGAGGTGGCTGTGAAAGTCAGGAAGAAAAGATAGCATTCGGAAGTATAAGGAAACACAGAAGGAGGAGGACAGAGAGCTGTACCAGTTAAGGCAGAAGGAAGCAGGGAGGGAAGTCAGAATACAAAGGCCCAAACTGAGGAAAAGATAGCCAACTCAGTTAAGAAGGGGATAAAACCTTTATAGGTACATCAGCAGCATAGAAAGACAAAGGAGGGATAGCGAGGCTGAATAGAATGAGCGGTGGGTGGGCAGAGGGGACAGTGAAAAGCAGGAATACTGAATGAATATTTCTGCTCAGTATTCACAAAGAGGAGGGAAGTGCCTAATCCAATTAACAGAAGCACTCTTGATAGGGGGTCGATCCCAGTCCTTTCACAGAAGAAAGGATTCTGCAAGAACTCCTAAAACTGAAGGTGGACAAAGCAATGGGTCTTGATGGAATTCACCCCAGAATTCTAAAAGAATTAAGGGAGGAACTAGTGAAACCACTGGCTACTCTTTTTAATAAATCATGGGAGGATGGTGGTACCGAGGACTGGAGGAAGGCGGATGTGATTCCCCTTCACAAAAGTGGGACCAAGACAGAGGCAGGAAACTACAGACCTGTCAGTCTGACCTCTGTGGTAGGGAAAGTGATGGAGTCACTTCTCAAGGAAAGAATAGTTCAGTACCTAGAGGCCAGTGGAGCACAGGACCCAAGGCAGCATGAGTTCACAGTGGGAAGGTCATGTCAGACGAATCTAATAGATTTCTTTGACTGGGTGACCAAAGTAGTAGACCAGGGAGGGGCTGTGGACATGGCCTACCTAGACTTTAGCAAGGCATTTGACACAGTCCCACACAAAAGATTAATAGTCAAATTAACCAGCCTGGGAGTGGGACCCAGGGTGGTAGCCTGGGTAAAACATTGGCTGGACAACAGGACACAGAATTGTAAATGGAGTCCACTCTGAAGAAAGGGGGTTTACTAGTGGGAATCACAGGGTTCAGTATTGGGTCCAGTCCTTTTTAATGTCTTCATCAGTAACATTGCAGAGGGACTGGAAGGAAAAGTATGCCTTTTTGCAGATGATACAAAGATCTGCAACAGGGTTGATACACAAGGAGGTGTGGAAAGGATGAAATGGGACTTGGCAAGGTTGGAGGAATGGTCAGAAGTATGGCAACTAGGATTCAATGCAAAGAAGTGCAAAATAATGCACCTGGGAAACAAGAACCCAGGGGAAGAATACACAATGGGTGGGAGGTAGTAACAACAACAAAAAAGGAATGGGACTTGGGGTAATCATATCAGATGACCTTAAGGTTAGCAAGCAATGTGAGAAGGCAGTAGGGAGGGCTGGGGGTATACTGGGATGTATGGGGAGGCATCATCAGCAGAAACAGGAAGTTGTTATCCCTCTGTACAGACAGTTGGTGAGACCCCATCTGGAGTACTGTGTCCAGTTCTGGAGACCCCATCTCTGCAAGGACATAGACAGGATAGAGGCAGTCCAGAGGAGGGCAACTAAAATGGTGCAGAGTCTACAAGAGAAGCCATATGAGGAGAGACTAAAGGAGCTTAATATGTATACCCTTGAGGAAAGAAGGGAGAGGGGGGACATGATAGAAACTTTTAAGTACCTCAGTGGAATCAACAAAGTCCAAGAGGGTAGCATCTTTCAGAAAAGAGACTTGCAAGAACAAGGGACACAATTTAAAATAGAAGGAGTGCGGTTTAGGGGCAATGTGAGGAAGTATTATTTCACAGAGAGGTAGTGGATGCATGGAACAGCCTTCCTGAGGAGGTTGTGGGGTCTAAAACTGTGGAGAATTCAAGAATGCATGGGACAGACATAAGGCAATTCTTGTGGGGGTAGGAAGAAATAGGCTGTTGTAACTAGGATCTGCGGCCTATCCTGTAGGTAGGGAAATGGGCAGACTAGATGGGTCTAGCAGTCCTTATCAGCCATCAAAGTCTATGTTTCTATGTTTCTATGGGGAAGATGGAGAGGGTGTATATGATTGCAACTCTTTTAGTTCCAGTATTTTTATACCTCAGTTATGTTTATCCCCCCCCAATCAAAGGTTTGGAAGTTAGACTATATAAATGTTTCTTTCAATGTTTATGGGGGAGCAGGCTTAACCTGTTGAAAAGTGAGCATAACTTATTTGAATGTCTTTTCAGTAGGCCTAAAGATGATTAAAACTGTGGTATTTTATTTCAGTATTTTCCTTTTTGCAAACATAAAGCCTTTGCTGGGTTCTGCTGCACAAGATTGGACATTTTGGGTGTGACACCAAGTTTAAAATATTTTGGTGGAATGGATAAATAATTCATCTCTTCATAAAAATAAGAGATGGTATTGATTAGTTCCTTACTTTGGAGATTGTTTTGATAAAATGAAGCAATGGTGTGTCCAGTCTAGTATAATTTATTCCATGTCTTGTAAGGCCTTTTATGAGGCCACAGTTCTCTCACAGTTTACTGATCCTCCTATTTTTTCGGCTCTCCCATGTTCTCACTTGACCTCGGTGTGCCAAAAACGTACTAACACAAGGATCCCAATTAAAATGTGGGATATGATTATGTGCGCATAAAAAACTGAATGTAAAAAGTAATTTAAAGCATAAAGAGCAGTCTGAAAGACTTTGTCCTCGAACTACGTGCTCTCAGGAGGAGGAGGAGGAGGAGTCACTTAAATACTTATATTTCCATTGTCCCTATATTCAGGATTTTTGGGCGTTAGTTTTGGAATGTTGGAAGCAACCCATTATTCAGAATATCACCCCTGAAATCCTTTTGGGGGGGAGTTTTCCACTAAATTGGCATTTATATCACAGTAGTAGTCTTCGGGTGTTTTTTTCTTGCTTTCAGTATTGGACATGGCAGATTCGATGTAGGCTGGTACTTCAGCAACATTATATTGCTCCTGCAGAACTATTACACTTAATTGTTAATGACGTAGTTCACATCCAGGACAGGGAGTATCATGCTATACCACATGCATTATGTGAGACTTGGTGGGAATCTTTAGTGTGGTTAAAGTGACTAACTTTTCATTTTCCTGTTCTTTAGTCTGTGTTTTTGACTTCACATTGTTGTTTTCTACATTTCCTTTGCTGATGCAGTTGATTTTTTCTGTGATGACATTGTTTTGTTTGTCCTTTGCTGGATTCTTCAATAAAATTTCTCCTACTCTTCCTCTCGGGTGGGGGGTGTTCTGTTTTCTTTGAGAGAATGTAGGATCCATGTATGATAGAGCTGGACATGGTGGCCTCAGTGGAGGAGACTGCTTCCTCCCCACCTGGAGTAATGAGAAGCCACTATTAGTAACACCAAAGGGAATCAGAATGTATGGTGAATGTCAGCACAACTAGCATGGATATGTCCAGCAAGGCAGTTACCTTCAGAACTGGCATCCAGCATGAAGAACTTCTCCAGAAAAGAAATATAGATGGCAAAACAACTACAAAAAGAAAAGCAGTGCCTGTTGGGTATGATAGCTGAAGAAGAAGCAAGGTATGAAATTGCCAAAAGAAACCTGAGAGAACAAGAGTCAGCACGGGGGGAAACTGAAGTTGACATGGTAACATGGCAGGCTTCACTGATAGCATCAAACAGCCTGTCAGGAACATCTAGCTGCACTCCTGACAAGGCCTAACTAGGAGAAATGAGTGGAGTGATTCCAGGCAAACCATCAGAGCAAGAACCATGACCAGAGACCAGCATGAAATGGCGTAGCCCAGCAGCAAATTGCAAACAGAAAAAGTAATCTCACAATGCCTGAAGAGCCTAATGGTCAATAGAACAAACGCTACCAGCTGCAGACTGGGAACAATCTCCATATGAGGACAGACAGACAGATTTCAGGAGGTTCTCCCATATGAATGTTAATGCCAGGAGCTGCCAGTTTCAACTCCCAAACACAACACTGGAGGCAACACAAACAACCAAATAAGACTTTACCATTGGGGACAGGGAAGACTCTTTTCCAGTAGAGCCCAAATTAGATCTGTTGAGCTTGCAATGACTCAGAATCTGACACTACATTTTAAAACTAATATAACTTATGTAACTGTCACTGCAGCAAAAATGGACGCTACTCTCCTCCCATTGCTACAATGCAGCCTATTGAACAGGTATCAGAACAATCAGTAATGCAATCTTCTGAGATAGTGTCAATGATACTGATATGGATATAGCAGACAGGCCCATAACTCAGATACCTCTTCTGGTCCTGGTCGAGTGGCCTCATCCAAAATATACTCTACTACTGGCTTACAAGATGGAAGTAAGATGTCAGTACCTGAGGTACAGAAGCCCTCCCTCGCGGCGAAATAATGACTACATGCTTCATTATTTCATGTACCCATATACCCAGCTAAACACCATAATGTACTGTGTCTCTATTACAAGAGAGGGTTGGATGAGGAACCCGACAGGGTTTATATGGCAAGAGCACTTCTAAAAGACTTTACTTGGTTCTTCACCAGTGAAATGTATGCCCCAAATTATGTGTCAATGTGAAGCAACTTTTGATATCAGCTTCAAGACTGCAGGTGCTCTTGAAAGGTTCTGTTTGATATTCCGTACCTTAAAAAATTGTCTTTGGTCACCCTTTGTGGCAATTCCCTGTCAAAACTCTCACATAAGACTGTTAAAGTTTTATTCAGGAATAAAGGTGTCAGCATCACAGATATTTTGTACTGGCTAAAGCAAAATGTATTGTATTAGGAGACCAAGAAGGTATAATTGACCCAGAAAATATCTGGACTGGGAGGGTGAGAATTATGCTAAAAACACTGAATCTGGGCTACAAGACCAGCCTAACAGTTTTTTTGGGGATGGGACTGTGGAGTGTTATTTTATGCAGGCCAGCCTAAAGCCCATTACTGTTGTGGGTCCCATGAACATCTCAGAGAGGCCGTGATAAGGTTAGATGCAGCCTGTGTGATGAAGTTTGCCATACTAGTATGAACACAGGTGTAATTTGTGTGAAGAATTACTCATTCCTAACACAGCTGCACATGGACTACACATAACCAGCCAGAATGAGGAACTAGCAAGAACACAATCTTTATATAGCTTTGGCACAAAAATCCAATGGCTCAAATAATGTTGCAGGAATAGAGCTGCACCAAAAGATTTGTCTAGACCAGAACCCACTGCTGACTCCAATGCCTTAACAACAGCATCTCTGGTCAATTCAGTACCTCCACCTCTGTTCTTGCAATACAACCTCAGATTCTACATGAGGGTACTGTTGAGGTATCTCAATCCTAAGTATCAGAGACTGATACCCTATCTTTAGAGGAACTACAGAATCAGTTTCCATGGAGGTAATGCCTCCTCCTCCACTCCTGATACAAAGACTTAAGATGGTTACTAGAAGAAGGCATATTTAGAGCCAGACAAAACTGAAAGTCTCACGGACTGATTTGGTGACTTTGTCTAATAGACATGAAATGCTGCAAGGGCAGAAACAATCTGATGAAACTGGGGATAACTCTAATGTTTCATCTATCTCTTCCTCACAGCCTAACCCATCCTCAGAGACAGAGGAGGTTAAATTAAATGAATCCAGTAAGAAAAAATGGAAAACTAAGACCAAGAAAGGAGGACATGGGATGAACAAATAAATAACTTGGGGACTTCCTCTTCTACTATTTCTAATCTGTCTCTTTATGCTGTTTCCTGAGATCATTATTATCACAGCAAATATGAATAGCATAATGAGCTACGAAAAGCAGATTACTGTTTTTTCTCATTTTCAGTTATATGATTCAGGGGTGATAGTCTTACAAGATATTAGATTACACATCCTAACAGATATACGTATAGTAAAAAAAATAATGGTGTTCCTGGCTATCTTTTTGGTTCATAGGGCCTGGTAAAATGCTTTTGTGTAGGTATACTTTTTTTAGGATTTAGAGGTAACCATCCTAAAACTAGCTGATTTACCTCCAGGTAGAGCATTACTTTTAGATGTTAAAGTGCAGGGTCAAATCATGCATTTTTTAATGTGTACACTGCACAGGCCAAGGCAGAGAGAATGGCACCACTAAAGTCAATTCAGCCTTTAATTTCTTCTAAACCAGTGTGACAACCTCGCCACGGGATTCAAGATCAGCTTTGCAGTGGTTAAGGAGTCTCAGGAAGACCAGTTTGTTAACATCAAACCAACCACGTATGTATGGTTGGTGACACAGAACTTTGGGCTTCTGCCTTCCTTTTAAGCCCCACTGGGGAAAATGAAACAAAACAGAAATAAAGAGGCCTAGCTCTGGGTGGGATGCTGACTAAACAATCCCTGACCCTAACTAGAAACCCCCCTTTTCCAGAAGGCTAGACCTTCTGAAAGAACACAAACAGTAAAACGGAAAACTCACAATGGAAATAACTTTTTTCTTTTTGGCCTAATTCAGGAGACCAATCTCCTGAGGGTTGCTTAAGGGACTCCTGTTCTGGAACACATCCAAGCAGCTTGTCAGTCCTCTACCCCTGCAGCAACTGCCTGCTAGCTTTTCCTTCCTGTTTTTAAAGCTTTCCTGTCTGTGCAGCTGCAGCTAATCAGTCAAATCAGCTGCAACTGTACCCTGACTATCTTACTCAGGGAAACCCCTTCTCCTCCAGTACCTGAGTTTACCACATATCCCCCTCTCCAGCTCAACACTATAGGGTTGGGCGGCCTGTGCCGAGATGTCGGGTCTTCGGGAAAGTCCATCCGCATTTCCTTTGAGTGTCCCCGCTCTGTGGTGGACAACGAAGTGGTATGGTTGTAGTGCAAGGAACCATCTCGTCACTCTGGCATTTTTTTCCCTGTTTGTTTGCATCCACTTGAGTGGAGCATGGTCCGTCACCAGAGTGAACTTGCGACCTAGTAAGTAATATCTGAGGGTTTCCGTCACCCACTTCGCTGCAAGGCACTCCTGTTCCACTACAACGTATCGCTGTTCCTGGCATAACAACTTCCTACTTAGGTACAGGATGGGGTGCTGTTCACCTGCTACCACCTGGGAGAGTACTGCCCCCAATCCAACATCCAAGGCATCTGTTTGCAGAATGAATTATTTATCGAAATCTGTGGAGACCAGTACCGGATCAGAACAGAGGGCCGTCTTGAGGTCGGTGAATGCCTCATCCGCTGCTTCTGACCACTTCATGATGTCCAGTGCTCTCGCCCTGGTTAACTCTGTTAATGGAGTGGCTCGAGTGGCAAAGTGAGGGATGAACTTCCGGTAGTAACCAACTAACCCTAGGAAAGCCCTCACTTGCTTCTTCTTGTTTGGTTGGGGCCAGTTTTTAATTGCTTCTACCTTCTTCACCTGGGGTTTCACCAATCCCCATCCAACCACATAGCCAAGTATTTTGCCTCTGACAAGCCGATCTTACATTTGGCGGGGTTTGCTGTCAACCTGGCTTCTCATAACGTATCTAGTATGGCCTCGACCTTCCAATGGTGAGTTTCTCAGTCCGTACTACGGATGACCACATCATCGATATAGGCGGCAGCATAGTGAGAGTCTCGACAGCAGTCGGTCCATCATGCGCTGAAAGGTTGCAGGTGCTCCATGAAGACCGAATGGGAGGACTTTGTAGTGGTATAAACCCCAGGGCGATGAAGGCGGTCTTCTCCTGGGCTGTCCTTGTGAGTGGGATCTGCCAGTATCCCTTCGTAAGGTCCAAGGTGGAGAGGTATCTGGCCTTCCCAAACTGGTCGATCAGTTCGTCGATCCTAGGTAGGGGTATGCATCAAACTGTAATACCTCGTTTAGTTTCCTGAAATCATTACAGAACCTCCAAGTATTAACCGGTTTTGGCACGAGGACGATGGGGCTTGACCATTCACTATGAGACTCTTCTATGACATTGAGCTTCAACATCCTCTCGACTTCGGCTCGGATTTCTTTTCTATTGGCCTCTGGGATACAGTAGAGTATTTCCCTTATCCTTACACCCGGAGATGTCACAATGTCGTGGTAGGCTGCGACCATCCGATCAGGTCGTTCAGAGAACACATCCCCGTTTCGCTGAACCATTTCCACTGCTTCTTTGTACTGTGTGGGAGACAGCTCAGGTGAGACATGGACTTGCCCCTCTGCTTTACCTTCTGCCGTGGTTATGACCAACGAGGCATAGCAGGCCTCCCGGTCCTGCCATGCCTTCAGGAGGTTAATATGGTATATTTGGAACTTCTTCCTGTGATTGGGTTGGCTTACTTTATAGTTCACATCACCAACAGCTTCCACGACCTCATATGAACCCTGCCACCTGGCAAGCATTTTGCTTTCTACTGTGGGACCCAGGACCATCACCCGATCCCCCGGCTGGAACTTCCAGATCCTCACCTGATGGTCATAATAAGTCTGTAGGGTCTCTTGGGCCTTTTATAAGTGTTCCCGGACAATAGTAGTGACCCGGGCCAACCTTTCCTGTATTTGGGAGATTTACCCAATCACACTGGCTCCTTGTGGCAGTTGCTCTTCCCAGTCCTCCTTTAGTATATCGAGGATACCCCGGACAAGGGTGTATAACAACTCGAAGGGGAGAATCCGTTGGATGCCTGTGAGACCTCTTGGATAGCGAGCATTAAGTAGGGAAGGTGTAAGTCCCACTCCTTTCTGTCTTGGCTCATGATTTTCCACAACATCCCCTTCAAAGTCTGATTAAATCGTTCGACCAGACCACCTGTCTGGGGGTGGTACACTGAAGTCCTCAAGGCTCGGATCTGGAGGAGTCTGCAAAGCTCCTTCATTAAACATGAGACAAAGGGAGTACCCTGGTCCATCAGGATCTCCTTTGGGAATCCGACCCTCATGAAGACTTGAATGAGCTCTGAGGCAATCGACTTTGAGGCTGTGTTATGGAGCGGGATTGCTTCCGGATATCTTGAAGAGTAGTCTACGATGACCAGGGTGTGTTGGTGGCCTGGGATGACCTGTCTAGGGGGGCCTACAAGGTCCATAACAATCCTCGCAAAGGGTTCATCGATGATTGGCAAGGGCACCAATGGGGCTCTTAACTTCGGCCGCAGGGACTCCAACTGGCATTGTGGGCACAAAGCACAGTACCTCCTTACCTCGGTATAAATTCCAGGCCAGTAGGATCTTCAGAGTATGCGGCACAGAGTATTTTCGACACCAAGGTGTCCTCCGAGAAGGTGAGCATGTGCCAAATCCAGTACCACCTTCCTGTGCTGGCAGGGGACCAGCAATTGTTCCACATCATGTTCTTCATCCGGTATCACTCAGTATAGGAGGTCATTATTCAACGTGAAATATGGTCTGGGTCCCTTGGCTTTGCCTTCTACCGCACCCTGTTAATCTCCACAACCTCTGACCGGATATTCTGAAAGGAGGCTCATCTATTTGGTCCCGACCAAAGTTCCTGGAGGCTATCCCAAGGGTACTCAGTTCAGGGGGATTAGACTCTGTCTCCACTTCTGGGTCCTCCTCTTCCTCCCTACAACTCTCCCCTTGGGCACCAGACTGCTCACCCTGTTGTCCCTCTGGGAGTGGGGTTCTACCTCCCACCAGCATGGATCTGCCATTGGCAGCCAGTATCTTGGTCCCTAACTTTTTACAATCCCTGCATTCCTTTCATGATTTCCAGGACTTTCCTGCCTCCCCATACAACTCGGGATCCCAATGCCTGTAAGGGAAATAATCGGGTGACTCCTCCAACCCCTCAGGGATTCCTAGCACCATAGCCTCTGTTACTGGGGCCCTGGCCTCCTGGGTTTCCCCCTCATGGAGTAATGTCTCAAACCCCGGGAAATCTTGACCCACCAGAACAGGATGTGCCAATTGAGGGAGGACCCCCACCGTGATCTGCCTCTCCTCCCCCTGTGCTTCCATGGTAACTAGCACCGTGGGGTAATAAAACACTGTGCCATGGACACAGGTAATCCCGGTACATTTCTGGAAATTAATTTGGGAGGGTTGCACCAAACTGTGAACTATAAGGGTGACCTCACTCCCTGAGTCGACAAGTGCCATAACGGCCTGTCTGTTTACCTTAACCATCCAGGTAAATCGGTGTGAAGTGGCGACCACCCCTACCACATTAGTCAAATGGCAGTTGCTCTGTGGGGACCCACCCCAGTTGCACTGCATTGGTTCAACCCCATTCAGGCAGTTGGCAATTATATGTCCCCACTCCCTGTAACCATAACAGCAGTAGCATTCTCAGGGTGAACCTGGACCCTTTGGGCTTCTAGGAGAGGTCAGGTTCCCCCTCTATTTTCAAACCCGAAAGTCCCTTCGTGGCCTCAGATCGCTCTTCGGTAGTCCTTCTCCTGGGCCCTGTCCAGTCCAACCTCTCGGGGGGGTTGGTATCTCTGGTTTGTATTCCGCCCCAAGTCCAGGGGGGTAGCCGACCCCAACATCCAGGGAAAGTTTCTTCATGGCATAATGCTGCTCCACCAAGGTGACCAGTTCATCACAGGAAGCGGGGTCAGCCTGTCCAACACACTGCCATAGGCTGGGCTGTAGTCCTCTTAAGAACCGGTCCATTACCAGGAGCTCCACGATTTTGGCAGCGCTATGGAGCTCAGGTCGCAACCACTTCTTGGCCAAGTGGAGGAGGTCGATATCTGTGACTGTGGCTTTGTCAACTCCCGAATCTCCAGTTGTGGTATATCTGGGCTCAAAGGGCTGGAGTCACGCCAGCACGGCCAAGATCTCTTCCTTCAGCTTTGGATAGTCAGTGGCGACTCCAGCATCCAGATCATAATATGCCTTCTGGGTCTTGCAGACAAAATGGAGCTAAAATGCCGGCCCACTGTTCCTGAGGCCATGATTCATGAGTAGCCGTCTTTTCAAAAGCGAGCAAAAATGCTTCAATGTCGTCAGCAGTCATCATTTTCTACAGACAGTGGGAAGCCTGTATGTCCGGTAACCCTCTAGGGTAGGCCCTCCGAGGCGACCTTCTCCCAGCATGATCTCGATGAGATGCTGTACCATCTCCTGGAGGACAGCACAGTCCTGGGCTGTCTGTGTGAGCAACAACTAGTTTGTCTCTTGTTGAGCCGGGTAGCTTCCTGCTGGGCTGCCGTAGCCTGGATCAAGGCTTTCACCACGTCCTCCATGCCTGGTCCTCCTTTACTCCCGGGGTGGTTCGGTTCAGCCAAATTCTACTCGACCTGATCCACTTCTAACACCACGTGTGACAAGGCGCAACCTCGCCACGGGATTCAGGATCAGCTTTGGTGGTTAAGGAGTCTCAGGAAGACCAGTTTGATAACATCAAACCAACCAGGTCTATTTTTATTTTCTTAATATGGTTGGTGACACAGAACTTTGGGCTTCTGCCCTTTTCCTTTTTAAGTGCCACCGGGGAAAATGAAACAAAAACAGAAATAAAGAGGCCTAGCTCTGGGTGGGAGCGCTGACTAAACAATCCCCAACCCTAACTAGAAACCCCCTTTTCCAGAAGGCTAGACCTTCTGGAAGAACAAAAACAGTAAAATGGAAAACTCACAATGGAAATAACTTTTTCCTTTTTGGCCTAATTCAGGAGACCAGTCTCCTGAGGATTGCTTAAGGGACTCCTGTTCTAGAACACTTCCAAGCAGCTTGTCAGCCCTCTGCCCCTGCAGCAACTGCCTGCTGGCTTTTCCATCCTATTTTTAAAGCTCTCCTGTCTGTGCAGCTGCAGCTGTACCCTGACTATCGTACTCAGGAAACCCCCTCTCCTCCAGTACCTGAGTTTACCACACCAGTTAGATGGATACCAGGATATGATTGAAACCATCAAGTATCTTAAGGGCTTGAACAAAGTGCACAGGGATGACATCTTTCAGTAGAGGGGTTGTACAAGGATGAGGGGCATGATATGAGGTTGGAAGGGGCAGGATAAAAGGGAATGTGAGGAAGTTTTTCTTCATGGAAAGGGTGGTGGATGCTTGGAATAGACCACCCCAGGTAGTAGTAGGAGCTAGCGGAGTGGGGACATTCAAACATGCATGGGATAGGCATAAGGGAACCCTAGATATGGAAGGAGAGGCTAAAGCCAATGACCAAGTTAGTCAAGCAGCTGCTGATGCAGGCAGGAAATATAGGCAGACTAGGTGGGCTAGTGGTCCTTATCTGCCATCAAATACTATGTTACTGTACTAGGGGATGATTTCAACTGTGGTTTTTTAGCTTTGGATCATGGAACAAACACCAAAACAAAGAAAATCTTGTGTGATTTGGTCTTTTTAGGTGACCTAGTCCGAATGGCAGGGTTATCAGATGCCTTCCTCAAAGTAACTGCTAGAAATTTTCCTACCTTTTTTAAAGGACCTGTTGCTACTAGAATAGACTTTATTTTTATTTTCTCCACTTTACAATTACTCTCAGCTACTACTATGCCTCTAGAATTTTCAGACCATAGACTGGTGAGAATTGCTGTGGGGTAAAAGATGCTCAGTCTCATGGTTTGGGGGTATGGAAACTCAATTCAGCAATATTACGTAACCTTAGAGTACAAGGATTGTTAAAATAATTTATAACTGCTGAAAGTCTGTTCTAGTTTTTTATGATGATCCTACCATTTGGTGGGAAGATACCAAAATGGAGTTACAATTTCTTTCGAAACAGAGTAGATTACAATGTAACTCTGGGTACTTTACATATTTAACTCAATGTCATCAACTGCAGAAACTGCTTTCCATAACAGTAGTGACAGGTGATTATTGTAATCAGCAAATAAGTAACATAAAGAAAGAAATGCTCCAGTTTTATTTACAAAGAGCATATACTGTAGTTTATTACAGGAGCAGAAATTTTGAAGATGGACAGGTATGCCTGTATGAGAGCTACCAGTCTAGAGTAAACAAGAAAAAAATGACTAGACTTAATGATGCTAATGGTTTACTTCATATGGGAAGTTTTCAGATTTTACAGGTAGTTTTGGATTATATGGCTAACTTGTTTTGACCCTCCTTTACTACTAATTTCAGCACAGAAGAATTATTTTTCTGACTACATATTCCTCCCCTTCCTGTTGATATTAGACAAGTGCTTAGAGCAGAAATTATTGGATATGAAGAAGCCATGTCCATCTCTTCCCTGGGCAATGGTACTGCTCCAGGGAAAGCAGGGTTTACTAGTGAATTATATACAGTAAATGAATAGATTCTGACTTGATAGACGCATTGGCTGTAGTTTTTAATGTTATGATTACTTCCAAGTACCTAATACCTAGCATGAAGGAAAGATTATTACTATACAGTATCTATATAAGTGAGGAGAAAAAGGTAATCTATGAAACTGCAGACCAATAAGCCTGTTAAATACAGATCTCAAGATTATGCCAACAATTTTAAATAGCAGATTATTTCAAGTGGTCGATACCTGATAACCCAGCACAGACTTGTTCTGTTCCAGAAAGACAAATAGCAGATCATCTTATTTTTATATGTGATGTGCATGCACAAAACTTTTGCTTTCACTCAAAGGGGATTTTGGGGGAGGGTGTCACTGCTGAGCCCATTTCAGTTAAAAATAGCAGAGGCTCAGCAGTCTGGACCACTGACCATGCACTGTGGTCATGACACCATTCTCTGCTTGCTGGGTGGAAATTTGTTATACTTCAAAGGTCCAAACCATTCCAATCAGAGAGGTCTTCAGTCCTTTCATTTGTATGAAGCTGGCCAGTCAGCAAGCAGCTGACTGGCTTTCAGTGTCAGCCTTCTGTTAAAGGGACACTGTTATCTTTTTTAAAATACAATAGAAAGTGTCCAAACTTGAAAGCCCACCAACCACAGCTCCTGCATGTCCATGCTATACTATGGAAGTAAGCTGCTGGTAAACTTATATGAGCACAGTAAGTATTTTTGAAGCACATAAACTAAATATAGTCATTGATACTATATGCTTTTGTCATTTGCAAAGTGAATATCTTTGGAAACAAGTATTCTTAGTCTAACCTAGTTTATTTTCACTTTATACACTGAAGCCTTGACTCAGAGCGTGCATTAGAGTCAACAGTAATGCACAAGCTCTAAGTCACAGCTCCAAACTGAAAATAAACCAGGTTAGAGTGCTCATTTCTAAAAGATATTCACTTTGCCAAACCGATAAAAGCACAAAGTATAAGGGAATGTATTTAGTGTATATACTTCAAAATATTCTTACCATGCTCATGTATAAGTTTTCCTGCGGCTTGGTGCCATAGTATTGCATGGACACGCATGAGAAGCGGCCAGGGGGCCTTCAAGTCAGGATGCTTACAATTGTTTTTCAGCCAGATAAATAAAAAAAAATTGCAATATTATGTGACTCAATGTGTACATTAAAAAACTGCCAAAATCTGACAGTGTCCCTGTAAGTGGAGTGGGGTGCCCAGCTCAACTATTGCTCCCCCTCCATCTCCAAGTCACTCACCAGCCCACCCACCTTCCCATCTTTATCAATTTTCTTTAACTGTCAGCAGTGCAGAGTGCCCAACCCTACTACTGCTTCTTTTCTCCCTTACCTTCCAGGTTGCCTACTCCCGCTCCCAAGAAGCTTGCTACTGGTGTGTCAATCCCAGTGTCGTGTGTATCTCAAACAAAGAAAACTGTCCTCATTGTTTCTTTTTAAACCCTGTAAAAAAAACGGACCATTGATGTTTGTTGCACCATTAGTCTCCCACCCAACCCTCCCACTCAGCACCCACCACCCCACCCCGACTAAGCCCTTACTTACCCACCTGAGTCCAACATCATAATCCTCTTTGGACCACAGATACATCTTCACTCTTCAGAGCTGGACTGTGAACTGATGAAATCAGGTATGTGGTTCAATGTATTTCAATGGGGGTTTGAACTCAGTGGCATAGATTTTCCATTTTTGATCATTTTGACCAGATTTTCAACATGCCTTTTTTTATGACTCCACCTCATAAACAATGGCAATGAAATTAGGCAAATCTGTCCCAAAAGGTGATTTTGCAGGTGCTGCATGAAATCACCTTTCAGGCATGGGCTGAAAATGTTCTCTGCCCTTGTTAATGAGATAGGGTAATAAGAAAGCTATGTTGGAAATCTGGCATAAAAATATTAAAAAACAACAACGTTATGAGCCTACATTGAAAGTTTCAAACATGGGCTCATAACTTTGGTAATTTTCAATATTTTGATTCCAAATTTTTTAAAATAGTCATTTCTTCATAGCACCTCATGAATGTAACAGCTGCCATTTTTCAAATCCTGACCAAAATGTGTTTTCATGCCTGTGGCATGGAATGGCATTTTGGCAGGGATTTGAAAATTGCTACCTACCGGGTTCATTAGGTGGGGTAATAAGAAGTCTATGCTGAAAATGTGGCATACAAATACAGTAAATTGCCCAGGTTATGACTAAACATTACACTGTTTCAGCATTCAGTCATAACTTCACTAATTTTCAACATTTTGACTCCAGCCTTTCGACATAGTTATTTTTCCATACTACCTCAGAAACATGAAGTGTCATTTTTTAAAATCCACGATGAGATGTGTTTTTGTACCTCAGGTGTCAAATGACATAGCGACCAATATACTATAAATGGTACATGTGATATCTATAAGGCAAATCCTAAAACAAGTATCTTCAAAAGTTGAGGCAACATTGCAAGAAACAAATTGCTTAACAAGCAGCAAACATTTGGCATTGACAAATGCTTGTTGTTAAAAGAAGTGGTAGAATGAGGTAGTACTGGCAGGATGCAAGGATATGTACTTTCTCTGGATCAACGGAAAGCTTTAAATGTTGTGGTTTGTGATTATTTGTGGTATGTGCTGCATATTTACAGGATTCCAGATGCTTTTATATCCTGGTTAAAATTTTTACATAACTCAGCTTCTGAGATTCCTGTGGTCAATGGGTGATGTGTGGATGCTAGCAGGGAACAGAAAGGTGTTAGACAAGGCTGCTTATTAGGTACTGTCCTTTATGCCTTGTTTTAAGATCCATTACTACAAGTTCTTAATATGGACCCCTTAATTCTTCTGTTAAAAAAATGAGAAAGAGCCAGCCTGGTGGCGCTGAGGGTTGAGACACTGAACACCACACCTCACGCCACGCCTGCGACCTGGGTTCAGGAATGAACTCGGGACGTTGGCGGTCAGTGGGAAGGGAGAGGATTTGAGCATCTGGAGGACAGCTCTCCTCTCCCTGGGAGGGGGGGGGGGTTCAGGTTCGGTGCTTGACTGGCCTCTGGAGGAAGCCAGAGGCACAGCAAGAGCAGTGCATACAGAGTGGGTCAGGGAGTAGTGGATGTCAGCGGAGCTACCTTGATGTCAGGGTGCACGCCACACCCCAGAACAGCAGGGGCATTGCCAGGGGTACAAAGTTGGGGGACTAATGCCCCTAAGTCAAAATCCTAACAAAGCTAGGGGGGGGTCCTAGGGCATGCCCCCCCAGAAAATTTTGACATTTTACCTTCAAATGGTGGCGTTTCCTGCATTTTAGTGGTGAAACATATGTTAGAAACATAGAAACATAGACTTTGACGGCAGATAAGGACTGCTTGGCCCACCTAGTTTGCCCATTTCCCTACCTAGAGGATAAGCTGCAGATCCTATTTAACCAACAGCCTATTTCTTCCTACCCCCCACAAAAATTGCCTTATGTCTGTCCCATGCATTCTTGAATTCTCCAACAGTTTTAGACCAACCTCCTCAGGAAGGCTGTTCCATGTGTCCACCACCCTCTGTGAAAAAATACTTCCTCACATTGCCCCTGAGCCGTCCCCTCTATCTTCAAATTGTGTCCCCTTGTTCTTGCACATCTCTTTTTCTGAAAGATGTTACCCTCTTGGACTTTGTTGATTCCACTGAGGTACTTAAATGTTTCTATTATGTCCCCTCTCCTCCTTTCCTCAAGGGTATACATATTTAGCTCCTTTAACCTCCTCTTATGGCTTCTCTGCAGACCCTGCACCATTTTAATTGCCCTCCTGAACTGCCTCCATCCTGTCTATGCCTTGCGAGATGGGGTCTCCAGAACTGTAAGCAGTACACCAGATGGGGTCTCACCAACTGTCTGTACAGGGGATAACAACTTCCTGTTTTCTGCTGGTTATGCCTTTCCTATACATCCCAGCATCCCCCTCACTACTGCCTTCTCACATTGCTTGCCAACCATAAGGTCATCTGATATGATTACGCAAGGTCCCTTTCTATTTTTGTTGTTACTACTCTCCCCCATTGTGTAATCTTTCCCTGGGTTTTTTTCCCAGGTGCATTACTTGCACTTCTTGCATTGATTCCAAGCTGCCATACTTCTGACCATTCCTCCAACCTTGCCAAGTCCCTTCTCATCCTTTCCATGCCTCCTTGTGTATCAACCCTATTGCAGATCTTTGTGTCATCTGCAAAGAGGCATACTTTTCCTTCCAGTCCCTCTGCAATGTCACTTATAAAGACATTAAAAAGGACTGGACCCAGTACTGAACCCTGTGGTACCCCACTAGTAACCCCTCTTTCTTCAGAGTGGACTCCATTTACAATTACCTTCTGTGTCCTGTTGTTCAGCCAATGTTTTACCCAGGCTACCACCCTGGGACCCACTCCCAAGACTGGTTAATTTGACTACTAATCTTTTGTGTGGGACTGTGTCAAATGCCTTGCTAAAGTCTAGGTAGGCCATGTCCACAGCCCCTCCCTGGTCTACTACTTTGGTCACCCAGTCAAAGAAATCAATTAGATTTGTCTGACATGACCTTCCCACTGTGAACCCATGCTGCCTTGGGTCCTGTGCCCCACTGGCCTCTAGGTCCTCAACAATTATTTCCTTCAGTGATTCCATCACTTTTCTACCACAGAGGTCAAACTGACAGGTCTGTAGTTTCAAGCCTCTGTTTTGCTCCCACTTTTCTGAAGAGGAATCACATCAGCCTTCTTCCAGTCCTCAGGTACCACTCCATCCTCCCATGATTTGTTATAAAGGGTAGTCAGTGGTGTCAGTAGTTCTCTGCTTAATTCTTTTAGAATTCTGGGGTGAATTCCATCTGGCCCCATTGCTTTGTCCACCTTCAGTTTTAGGATTTTTTTCAGAACCCTTTCTTCTATGAAAGGACTGGGATAGACCCCCATCTCCAGAGTGCTTCTGTTAATTGGATTAGGCACCTCCCCCACTTTCTCTTTTGTGAATACTGAATAGAAGTATTCATTCAGTATCCCTGCTTTTTCACTGTCACTCTCTGCCCACCCACCATCCATTCTATTCAGCCTCACTATCCCTCCCTTTGTCTTTCTATGCTCCCTGATATACCTATGAAAGGTTTTATCCCCCTTCTTAACCGAGTTGGCTATCTTTTCCTCAGTTTGTGCCTTTGCTATTCTGACTACCCTCCCTGCTTCCTTCTGCCTTAACTGGTACAGTTCTCTGTCCTGCTTCTTCTGTGTTTCCTTCTACTTCCTAAATGCTATCTTTTTCTCCCTAACCTTCACCGCCACTTCTTTTGAGAACCATAGTGGCTTTTTCTTTCATTTTGATTTGTTTAATTGCTACACACAAAGGTTTGTTGCCTCTGTGATGGTAGTTTTGATATTTTCCCATTGTTGCTCCACCCCTCCTTCTAGCCTGTTTGCTAGTGCTTTTCTAAGGCACTCTCCCATCTTGCCAAAGTCAGCCCTCCTGAAGTCCAGAACCCTCACTTTTGTATGGCTTGACTCTGTAGCTGAGTTTATCATGAACCACACTGTTTGGTGGTCACTTGTTCCCAAATGGCTACCCACTTCTAGATCTAAGATCCTCTCACTGTCCCCATTTGAGAGTACGAGGTCTAAGATTGCCCTCATGAGTAGGTTTCAAAACTAGCTGTCTGAGGCATGCCACGTGAAGGGCATCAAGAATGGCCCTGCTTTTGAGAAGCATAGTTATCAGCTATCTATTTAATGGTACATGTGGAAAAATGTTGTTACTGGTCCACCAAGGACAGGTTACAGGAGGACCCCAGAGCAAATAAGAGACCAGAACAGCCAGACACCATTATCCCAGCAGATCTGTTGGAAAGGTTGCAGGAGGAACCCAGAGCAAATAAGAGACCAGAACACTACAGCCAGACACCATTGTCTCAGCAGATCTGCTGTGAAGGTTGCAGGAGGAACACAGAGCAAATAAGAGACCAGAACAGCCAGACACCATTATCCCAGCAGATCTGCTGGGAAGGTTGCAGGAGGAACCCAGGGCAAATAAGAGACCAGAACACAACAGCCAGATACCATTATCCCAGCAGATCTGCTGGGAAGGTTGCAGGAGGAACACAGAGCAAATAAGAGACCTGCAAGCAAGCTGCTATGCTGTTAGTAGGGAGACTACTATGAGGCAGGTGCCAGTCACAGAATCAATAGAACCCTCTACATCCAGACTCCAGTCCTCGCCCTCTCACCACCACCCCCAGTCCTACTCCTCAACTCAGATTGATGCCATTAAAATGATAGTAGTAAGCAGCACTAGGAAAGCCCTTGTTTGTTGTTTGCTCAGCTGCTGCCTAAGAACTTTTAATTTCAGAATCCAGTCCACAAAATAAATATTGTTCTTGCCCCCACCAGCCAAGCCAAGTGAAGCCACACCTGACCACACACAGTTTAGTACCTGCCCTACGGCTGCCAGCAGCCATCCAGTGCCACTAAAAAAATTCCACAGCATCGAATGCCGAGATGAGCAGCTCTCAGCTCTGTGACCTGAAAATGGCCGGCGGGTTGATGTCTGCATGCAAGATGCAAACAGGACATTTTGGTCGGTGCAAGGAATCCAATTCCAACTCGTTCTCTCTCTCTCTTGACTTTCTGCAAAGACAAAAAGGACATTTGATTTTTTGTTAGAGACAGTCCGTTTGGTTTCGGTCTGATCATCTGTCTGGAATATTATGATATGCATAGTGTCTGATTAACAACACACACTAGGGCAGTGTATGAGTGAAATTTGAAATTTCACTCAATCACTGCCCCGTGTTCTTAATCAATCAGACACTATGCATATCATAATATTCCAGACAGATGATCAGATCTAAATGGAGTCAGAATGCCCCTCCCAAGCCAGCCAATTAAGCCAAGCAAAGCCACTCCTGGCCACACACAATTTTAGTACCTACCCTGCGGCTGCCAGCTAGTGTGCAGTGCCGCTAAAAAAATTCCACAGCAGCCGACACTGAGATGAGCAGCTCTGTGACCAAAAAGGTGAAAACGGCTGGTGGATCAATGCCTGATGATGACTCCTCACATGCAAGATGCAAACAGGAGCAGGACATTTCAGTCAGTGCAAGGAATTCAATTCCAACTCGTTCTCTCTCTCTCTCTAGTCTGTGCTGCCTGATGCTTTCTCACAATCAGAAACTTTTTAGTTAGTGCTCGATCATTCGCAGATTGCTGCTGTCTTATGATTGTGCAAGTCGCTGCTCCACTCACTCGCTAGTCACTTGATTCACTACTCTGTCTCTTGAGTCAGTTAGACGGTGAGGAGTCAGCAGATATTTTTTCTTAGACTTCAGTAGGAGTCCCAAGTTGCTGCAAGGAAGTCAGTGTCAGACAGACAACAAAACAATCAATAAAAACAAAGTATATGGCTGCCATTTATTGGCTTTAACTTAGATTGAGGGGCTGTAGCCTCCCCAAAAGCAACACAGTGATGCCACTGCAGAACAGGGAAAATTACACTGGAGCACCAAGAGGAAGGGCATGCACAGACCTAATGACTCCTGCCTACCTGACCACCAGAGGGACCCAACAAATTTAAAAAGAATCTTACAGGCCGGCCCTCATTCTCTTGCTACCTGGGTATAGCCACGGCCCATGGGGGCCTACTGGGGATTTAGGTAAGGCAGTGAAGGGCAGGTGCATAGGTATCTCCCAATGGAGCAGGGCTCCATCATGTGGGGAGAATAAAGAATAAGTTAAAAAAATACAAATGAGTAAGGGACTATGTCACATGCTGCTGTTGTCTATGCAGATGGCATGTGTTTTTAGTGCAAGATAACCCTCAACCCAACATGCTTTGAAAACATGCCAGACATCCGGATTATTC
Source organism: Neoceratodus forsteri (assembly GCA_016271365.2). Classification (NCBI taxonomy): domain Eukaryota; kingdom Metazoa; phylum Chordata; order Ceratodontiformes; family Ceratodontidae; genus Neoceratodus; species Neoceratodus forsteri. Next base: position 583,022,408 of record CM028133.1, read on the forward strand.
TCCAGAGCATCTTTAAACCTAGGTAAATGTGTAGATAAACAGCTTAGACAGAATTTACCTGGTCCCACTAAAGTAGTAGGCATTGGGTTGCAAAAGGAGCTTATTTCCATCATAGGGATAAAATCTGGTGATGGAGATCTGACTTTATTAAACAGTGAACCTAAAATTGAATCAAGTAGGAAAAAGTGGTCCAATGGAGTAAAAGGCAAATAGGGAAAACAAAAAGAATTCCTGTGATTAAAACACTTTTAATTCCATTGTTTCTTTATGTTAGCCATATCCCCCAAAGACTTTGGAGGTCCCTATACAGTGTTTTTTTTCCAGGCCCTATGGGGCAGTAGGTTGAATCCTTAAAGGAAATATTACCTATCTCCCCATTAAACAGGAGAGCTTAAACATGATACACCATTTTTTAATGGGATTTTTTAATTCTAATATTAAACCATTATTGACTGTTTCAGGTAAAAGTTGGATACCTTGGCTACTGTATTACAAAATTGTAAAACCTGGTTACTACTGTGGGAAAGAGAATCTCTCAAAGTGGTTAAAGTTTCTGTTTTGATTCTCATATATTTGAAAGAAGCCTTTTGTAAACTGAGACCAATGCTCAAATGACAATGTTACCTAGGAAAACATGTATTCATGGGTTCTGGAGACTCAGTTTCAAGCTGATACAGTATTCAACAGGTGCCCTGCACAGTGTCAGAAATGAAATGGTAAAGCTAATCGAGCAAAAGCAGCTGAAGAGGGGGTTTGTTTGAGAGTCGGCTGTCAAAATCAACTAGGAACTATAGAGCACTTATTCTATATATGCTCCTATAGTTTAGGCTTTTGGCAGTTGGTGGCCCAAATGTGGGCAGAACCTGCATTTAGTACCCTGATGCATGATGTTTTAGTGTATGGGACTCATACTGGTATTTGGAACAAATGGAATAAGAGTACACTGAGGGTTCTATTTGCAGGTTTTAAATGACATCTCTGGAAAATAAATGTTTTTATTTAATACAGCAAAAAATGGTTTTCACTACACGAACTGCTGGCAGAAAATTACCTATGATTTAAATGAATTGTATAAACTATAAAATAAACTTATGTCTCGGACAGTTTTGTATGACTGGTGGCATCACATAACCTGGATCACAGATTCAGACAAGCCTGTGATACAATACAAAGACTGAAAAGTAATTGTACCTAATTTTTTTGTGGTTTTAATATATTCTTGTTTCCTAAATGTCTCATTATATAGAATATTTTTTCTTTCCCTTTTTATTGACTCATTGCTAGCTACTTAGCTTCTGTTTATGCTCCTAAATATATAATTTGAGAAAATACTAAGATGATTTGTCTATTACTTTCATTGTAATAACTGTAGAGTTGTTATTATTTCAACAAAAACCCTACTTGAGAAGTGTTATTGGATATTTCATGTCCATCTAAACAACCATCTGACCATTCAAAGGATCTTTGTGGTTGTTGCTGCCTAGTCCCACAATAATGGATGCAGATGAAACTATGGATGCTGGGACCAGAAGAGCTTGACTGAGTGCACATTCACTACAGTTTACCTGACTCCAGTACAGGCAGCAAGATTGGGAGCATAGGAGTAGGTCAACGCCAGAACACCATTTCTTCAATGCACATGAGCACCAATATAAAAATAAAGGTACTGGAGTTCCGATTATAGATTGACAGGCAAACCCACTACTCAAACACCAGATCTGGCCCCAGGGCAGGCAGGGGATTGGCACATAACAAAATAAAACCCTGAGGGGCATTGAAGACTGCAGCAGGAGCTGCTTTGATGCAGCAGCACAGCACAGTAAGTATGAAATCAAACTTGGCTGCTGCCAATAAGGCATAAAGCCCTCTGATCATTCAATGACCACTTGGAAAGGGTTAGAGTCTCTACAGTCATGGCTGTGATTTTGGACCAGTGATGATTCCTGATTTTGCAGAGCCTGGCCAATTGGAGCCTAGCCATTTGAAACTAACAAGGGTCATGTAGATAGACTTTAAAGGGAAGGTTTGAGTCATGGTTAAAGGTAGAAGGGAAGGAAGACCCATAAGATGTGCAAAAGGTGCATGAAACTGATACTGCAACTTTGCCTACCCAACCCCAGTCTGGTTCCTGCAGTGGCCCAGGTCAAGGACCTGGATTTTATCAGAGGTTAAAACCTTTTCTTCACAATCATCATCAACATTACATCATCAAGTTATTTAAAAGAGGATAACAATCAGGTCATTGATCCAATGCTCATTTCCAGTGGTGTCCTGAGCATAGTGAACACGTTGCACACATATTTAATAAACACACAATGTAAATATGCAAAATACAATACAGAAACCTAAATAGAATAAATGAATCTACAAGCAAAAATAAAGCAACATTTATTAACAATAAGCAATGAACAATAATTTAAAAAGAAAATAAAGGGCAAAATATTGAGGAAGGAAACAAGTGCTTGTGGGAGAGAATGATTTTGAATCATGCATGGGACAAGTTACACCAATGCTTCATGATACACATTACCCTTTGTTCAAGAAAAAAATGCCACTTGGGGAAACATTTGAGAGGACCCACAGTGAACACCACTGATGTTTTGCAAGCAACCAGACACAATGTGTCTGCTTAGATGTACTGCAGGAGCCTTGTGGGAATGTTTGAAAGCACAAATTGTGGAGCTCACATCCTGAGGAAGATGCAGGGGGTGGTACAAAGTGCCAAAGAATGTTCAACTGATTATTTGATTTGTGTGTAACAACTGATACCAAGTGTCTAATACAGAGAGCTGAACAGAAATGTTACTGATAAATCTGAGACTGAAGGACTTTTTAAGAAACTTTCACTCCTATGGTGAGTTGATACAAGCGATGTGGGAGAAAAAAAGCAGCAAGCAGATGAGAATGACATGTTAACAATGCTCTTAAACAAGATGGAAGTTCCTCAACCCACCAACACCTCAGGATGAGAGTCCAGTACAAGTAAAAAACATGCAAAAGCAGGTCACTGTACAGGAGGTAACCATGCGGACTGAGCATGAATAACATCAACACCATGTCTTGCACCCACTGGATCAGAAGAAGATCCAGGGGCATGCCAGATAGGTTTCATAGGTAGTTTTCAAGCTAGTAGACTTGCGTCCATAATTGCTTGCCATACAACTGTAATGCAACTTCTATTACCAGCCTTAGATTATGGGTGTCACATATATAGCTATGCAAAGCGAATCCTCTCTTAGGAAAGTAGAAGTGACCTACATGTACAATAAATTAACCAGATTTGTGTTACACTGTGAGTGCAAAACTCAACACTCTAAAATGTACAAGAACTTGGGATGGACTACAATAGAAAACAGACACAAATGGACATGGGCTGGTTTGGTAAATAATATACTTAACCAAAATAAACCAATAAACTTAATAGAGAAATTGCAAAAGGTTGATCATAAACATAACCTGAGATTCAATAAGAACAGAATCTGTTAAGAATCCATACCAAAGAACAGATATGGAAATATGTCATTCACACATACAGTGACAATATTTTGGAATGATTCACTTCACTTTCACTTTAAAATTCTGAGATAACAGTCGGCTATAGCCCATATGTACTGCCCCATTCTAACAATGGGCCCTAAGCACGAATGTATGGAGTGGCTACTCACTGCGTATGTGCAGTGCGTAGCCACTCCACACCCATCCCTCCCCATGTGGGATGCAGAAACTGGGGCACGCAGTCCCTAAGCACCCGATCCCTCGGCTGCACAGACTGCAACTAACCACAGATGGGTGGGAGGTGTGACTCTATGCAGCATGCACTATGGTGCATAGTGCCATGCACCAGGGGTGTGGGAGGATGACTTTTATGCCAGGGAGACCCTGCTGTAAGCCTCTACATACTCAGCCCCACACATGGTAGAACCCTGCACAGGCCCTGTCTCAGGAGTTAGGGGCAACCACCCGACCAACCACATACCCAGGCCAGATGCCAACCACCCCCATTGAAGGAGGCACACCTGCTGCCACACAGCAGCCTGACCACCATGCATGGGCCAAAGTCTCCCACCCCCGGCATGTGGCTGCCAGAGCCCCTGGCAACATATAAGCCCCACCCCTCATATGGCCACAAAGTCCTCTGCTGTGCATGCCACCCCCACCCTAAGCTACCCTCTCCTGATGAGCGCCTACCCCTGGGCACAGATTGTTCCACAGGTTCCACAGGGATGGTTAGTGGCACAGCCCTCCACATATTCCTCAGCCACCGGCCATCCAAGTGATGATGGGAGCTCACTGCCTTTATATAGACAGTGCTCCCAGCGTCACTTGGATGGCTGATGGTTGATGAGGTGTGTGGGGGGCTGTGCTACTGGCCCTACCACCATGGATCCTGAGGACAAGTATGGGTGCTGGGGGGGACAATGCCAGCTGGGGATGGGGCATGGATGAATGTGTAGGGGGATGGTGGATGCTGCAATACTGTACATTCATTTTGTATAGACACACCTGTCTATGTACCGGGCAAAGGCACCATTGTGTCAGGGTTCAAGGGGAGATACAGCTCTGAGAATGGGTTGGTGGCACAGATGTGGGGGGGTGTCTACATGTGCATGGGGATGGGGTCACATTGTGCATGTGGATGGTGGGGTTCATCATGGGGCCATGCTGCAAGGGGGGCAGGCATACAGGACCAAGGCTGGGTTGCCACTGGGGGCAGAGGTTAGCTATGAGGGCATGGTCGAGGGCCATACCAGCTGATGGGGCATGGCCACATGGGTCCAATTGTGCATGTGGCTATTCATGCACCTAGACCCATGCCCCACTGGGTAAGGGATCCACTGAGGGGCCCAGGTCAGGCATCCCATTGGATGCACAACAGGGTCCATGACTCCACCCATGGCCCCCCTGCAGAGTACTGTGCACCAGGGGACAGTACCATGGGTAGGTGGCTGGTAGTCATGAATGCGCACCTGTCTGCAGGGGCAGAGCTACGCAGATAGGGTATGCGCCTTTGGCGCATACCTCCACCCCAATCATGCATAGCAGCCATTAATAGTAAGTAATCAATGTTTGTCCAGCTAGGTATTACTCTATCCCATGATTTGAGCATGGGAAAAATAGCAAGCTCAAAATGAGCAATGGCAAAAGAGAGCGGCCAGAAAGGACAAGGGGTACAAGTCAGCTATCGCCAAAATGGTGACGTATGGCTTTTCCCCCTTCCAGAGTTGATTCCCCCTTGGAGTTAGTTGTTTTAGTAAGGGAAGGGCTGCTCCAGTTGCTGGCAGGGGGTCAGGATAGAGAGGAACTGCGTTGTGCACTCCGGGAGGGGTCCACAATGCCATTCCTCCATCCTGTCCCCCCGAAAGGGTACCAGAGCAGCACTCCACTTTTCTCTCATCCCAAAAAATATCCAAAAATTACTGTGAGCTGGCAATGAATGTGTGCATGATTGTACAAGCACATGCTCATTCACTGGGTGCTCAGTCAGGCCACCAGCTATGAAGGAGAGTAGAGGGCTGTGCCAGTGGTCCACTCGTGGTTCAGGTTGGGGAAAGTGGGGTGGTGGGTCAGTACATGCAGGAGTAGGTGGTGAGGGATCCACTAGACACAAGGGAGTGGACATTTGGGGATGGGGATAGGAAGGGGGTCCACTACATACCAGGGAAATTTGTGGCTGTGAGTGGCACCTGGCTATCAGAGGGGAGTACTGCTTGGATTTTTGTTGACAATGGGTCAGCAATCAGCTGGAGGCACCAGATACCAGGGAGTAGGGATGATATTAATTTATATAAGAGTCAGACCAGCGATCGGCAGTGGGGTGACCACTAGACACCTGGGATTATTTATTTTTTTTCATTGGAGCCGGCAATCATGCGGGGGACACTGCATATTAAAACAAAATTAAAGTTGACAGACTCCACTGGTGAAGTTCAAACTCTGCCAGCAGAGTTTCAAACTCTACCATGTTGTGGGTTTTTTGGGAGGGCAAAGTTGGGCTTGCCCTCCCGATCAACTCCGTGAAGAGAGGAAAATCCACAAATCTTTTGTGGGTAATTTTCCCACTTCACACATCTCTATTATGTATAAGTTGTACATGGGGATAACATTGAATGCCTTTTAAAATCTAAATAAATAATGCCTGATGGTAGTCTATTATCCAGTTTATTACTAATATTTTCCTAATAGCATAGTAAATTAGTTGTATGGAACTTCCGCTAGTGAATCCATGTTGTTGGTTATCTATCAATTATAACTGTTCAATCGATATATTTAACATGTCTTTAATAAGTCTTTCTATTATTTTACCCAATATACTAGTTAGACTAATTGGTCTGTAGTTTTGAGGGTCCCATTTTGGAACTTTTTGTAAACTGGAACCATTGTAGCAGATTTCCCGTCTGCGGGTACCTCAGAACTCCTAATAGTTTTGTTGAAAATAAATGTTAATGGTTCTGGTATTTTCACAGCTATTTCCTTTAATAGCCTTGGGCCCATGCTTCTGGTCCTGGCAATTTGGTCTTATCTAGGGTGTGTAATTTGTACTGAACAGCTTTTGTATTAAATTCACCAACACAGTATTGGCATTCATATACAGTATGTTGCCTTGTAATCTCTACTTTGTAAACTAGTTTTTTGGTAGACACTTTCAAAATAGTTATTCATCAGCTCTGCCGTCTCCAAACTGCTATTTATTTCTAGTCCATCCTTCTTTAAGGATCCCACTGTTTATGTTTTATTTTTTAAGAAGTTTATATAACTGTACAGCAATTTAGGATTGGATTTACTGGTGGCCAGCCTTTCCTCCGCTTTTTTCTTGGAACTCTTAATTTCTTTTTTACATGCCCTCATGGTTACATACTAACATAATAAAATGCCAGCAGAATAGGCCTAACGGTCTTTTGAGTCTGCTCGATTGGTCAGCCCCCACCCTGGGTGCTGACCTTGCTGCCCCTCGCCTCTGGCTTCTCCCTTCCCAGTTCGGATATTCTTGCTGCATTAGATTTTGCTTCCAGAACCCTTCCCTGTACCTGTCCCAGCCCCTCTTGAGCCCCTCCACTGTCCCTGCCTCCACCAGCCCCTAGGCAGTGCATTCCATGGCTCCACCACCTCTCAGCAGTAGCACTTCCTCCTTTCTCCCCTGAATCTTCCCCCCTCCAGCTTCCACCCATGCCCTCTTGTACCTTTTTATTTTATTTTTTGTATAGCCTAGTGGTTAAGAGCACTCAGCTGCAAACCTGGAGACCAGGGGTTGAATCACAACAGCTCCCACTTACATACTGTGTGACTCAGAGCAAGTCACTTAACTTCTTTGTGCTCCCAGGTCGCACTAGGAAACAAGCTCTGGCTTAGTGTGTCTTTCCTGGTTAAACAATTTCCCCTTTCCGTGTTCTCCTGTGTGTGATTGTTTCTCATGACATTGCAGTATTTCTTTTTTCTAGATATTAATTTTCTAATTATGATATCAATTCAAAATTAAAGTATTAGTCCCAAAAACAAAGGCTTTCAATACTGCCACTAACTTAAGCAATAATGCACCATGGGGTGTGGGTTGTGGTAGGATAGCCTCATATCGGAGCTGGTTGCACACAAGACCAAACACCACAGAAGTAGAGTTATCTTAGTACAATCCACAGTTTGAAGTGCATTATTGCTATTATACAATGGTCTTTATTTATTAATATGGTGGGGGACCAAAATGAGCACATGTAGATGGCTATTAGGCAGAGAACAAGTGTTGGAATACCCCTTTTCTGTTTAGGGACATCTATTTTATAGTATCAGTTGTACAGTTTTATTATTTTGTTTTTGTTTTTGAGGAAACACTCCCCATATGAAAGCACTGCATCATGGGTATGCAAATAACCAATTGTTTGGTATCACTGTAGTGTGTTATGCAATACCAGGTAATTAGGTATTTGCATACCTATGATGCAGTGCATTCATATGTTGGGTGTTTCCTCATAAAAAATAAAACAGTAAAACTGATATTATAAAAGAGATGTTCCCACACTATAAAGGAGACATTCTGACACCTGTTCTCTGTCTAACTATGAAATGTTTTTAGCCATGACAAAAATGTTGTGCCCACCCCAATATAAATAAATAAGGTTTTTATATGAAACTAAGCTTGTCCTTTGTTTGCAAGGCTTCAAATGTTTTTGGTAAAAGAGGTTGTGTCTGGTTATTCAGTCTGCTATGCATTCTCTTGTATGTTTGGACCTGATGCTGTGGGACTGTGTTCCGATAATCTCACTGGAACAAGTACACACTGATCAATCAGAATCCAGGAAATTTTTTTTGCCATTGTATAACTGGAACTAAAGACATACTGCACTTGCATAAAATGAGCCTTCACATGCTCTTATTACATATTTTAAAGCTAGTACTGTTTAAACATGTTCTGCCTGTAAGTTTGTGTTCATTTATCTAAATTATTGTGAACATCAGAATTGTAACCTGAAACAGGACCACCTTGAAAATAAGGCTTTGTTTTCCTAATGGTGTAAATGTACCAATGTATGCCTTATGCCTGTATAAAAAATAAATTGTTCTACTACTATTAGTCCTCCGACCTATCCAATTGACAGAGTGATGGCATCAGCAAGGATGGCATCTACTGCTACCATTGCAGTGAAGATGGAAATATTAGAAAAGGAATGCAACCAGGCTGAGAATGCTTGGTGGGTAATGCAGAAGCTACTGAGAGAGAAACCATGGAAACTTTGGGGTCCAGTAAAGGAAGACTGGGGCCCCTGAACAGTGATGCTCCATGAAACAGACCAAGTTATCAGTAAACAACTATAAAGAAATAGCCAAGGAATTGATTGGATGTTTGCAAGGGTTCCAACAAAATTGAAGGCATCGACTGTACTGTATCATTGGACAGTGGGTCTCAAGTGACTATCATGTTTCAGGACTAATATCAGTGACTCCTGCAGTACTTGCTCTTTCACCCTTTGGAAGAGCTTGCTGTTTGGGGTGTGAGTGAGTGAGTGAGTGAGTGAGTGAGTGAGTGAGTGAGTGAGTAAGAGTAACCTTTGAATCTCTCTGTAGCAATATAATTCCTTCTATTTTAACTGATTATTTATTGTGAAGGATTCTCTGGAGGGAGTGGTTGACTCCTGCGGAAGTACAGGTTGTAACAATGCTAGCTATGGAGTGGTATCATTCAGGTTATGTAACTCATGCCCCCCAGCACATTTTGAACCTGGTGGCTACTCCTTTTATGTCTGTAGCATCACCAGGTGATGACCTAGAAGTACCATTTGCATTCTTGGATGTACAGGCTTTACTAGAGTAATTTGTACCAGAGGCTGAAGCAATGCCTACTATTCCTGGCAAGATGAGATGTGTACTCCTTCCTGAGGAAGGACCAGTGCTGGCCAGATGCTCTTGATGTGAACATAAACTACCTGTGAAGTTGGCGCTTGATCTCCTTGGTGCCTACACTGATGTCCCCATTCACACGATGCATAAGCCTTTGGTACACCTAATCCATTACTTGCCCACCTCCCCAGTTAGTTGGAAAGGTAAAATAGGACAAAATGTAGGCGTATAATTCATGCATTTGAAAATATGCATATTTGGATAGCTAGACATAATTTGCCTAGATAGAAATGTGATAATGTGTATATATAGTGGAAGCCATTGACAATGTCTAGATATTTCCTGACATTTCTGTGCTATCTCTAGAGAAATATTCTGTGTGGTTACAGGACTACTGTAGGGCCACCAGAGGGATTTTCTTTAGAAATATCACAAAATATCTAGAAATATCCAGACAACTTGATGAATACTGACTGCATGTCCTGAAATGCCTTGATAGAGTGGAATCAGATGTTTGTTAGCAATGCAGACCATGTGTATAATGCCACTACCACTGTGCATCAGCCTATGGAATGGGGAGATGGTATCCTATTCATGAGCAATATCTAAGCACTATCAAAGGGTGCTGGGAATAATAGGACATGGACAGTATAGGTAGTGCCTTGATGAGGATGTCAAGATTTTGGTGGAGTGTGTGTAAGCCCTTCCCCAATATGGGGGCTTTACTGTTGGGATCTCAGGCCTCAGTAACTGCCCCAGTCTGCAGTAGGTTTATTTACCCCCAGTGGTCATGGAACTGCAGCTTCAGGAATAGTTGGGCACCATGAATTGGGCGAGTAAGTAAAAAGTGGCAACCTGCCAATATCTTGCAGCTGCTGCAGATTTGGTCCTGTGATTTCAGCCCTGGAAGGAACTGCAGAAGGCCAGGACCAGGCAATGAGTGTCATCAGGCATACAACAGTTTCCTGACTCAAGGGCGGGTAGTAAGTCTGGGAGCAGAGGAGCAGCTCAGTGCTAGAGCACCATTTCCTTAGCATGCATGCATTTCAAAGTACAAAATGGGGGACCTCTGATCTCAGATCAGGTGATATGCCCACCAATACAACATTCTGGCCCCAGGGCAGGCAGTGAGGTAGGGACATAACAAAATAAAGCCCTGAGGGGAATACAGGGTTGTATCAGGAGCTGCCCAAGAACAGCAACAACAACACATGAGGAATATGTAAATAAAGGCTGCTAAAGATAGCAAAGCTGCTGAACCTGCAAGGATTGCTAGGAAATTGTCAGAGGGTCTACAGTTATTGTTCCATAGATTTTGGATCAGTGCTGAGCTCAGCTTTTGCAGAGCCTAGCTATGTAAACCAGAAGCATGATATCTGTCATCCAATCAGATATGGAGCTTTACAGACTATAAGGGACACTACTGAGCAGACATCTGGGCTCAGTCCAGACCATATGAGAGCTGTGAGGCTGTGTGTGTGTGTGTGTGTGTGTGTGTGTGTGTGTGTGTGACTTAGATAGACCATAGCTAACAAGGTTCCATGGGCCTGGTGGTCTAAAAGGTGAACCTTGAGACTAAACTGTGTACATGTTGAAATTAGACTGAGTGGGCCTTCTTAGGACTTCAGAACAGAGTCACTTGTTGGAAAAAAGCAAGAACTGCTGCAGAGCTATTCCCAAACAGGGATCTTCCAATTCAGCAGGCCCAAAGGCTGTGTTCTTACAACCTGCAACCAGAAAAGTTTTCGATCTAAGCCCTTGAGGAGCACAGGCAAGGGGTACCTATGGTAATACCTCTGTTAGCTGTTGCTGTTGCTGTAGTGTGATGGTGCCAACCAGACCTCACAGCCAAAGTACTGGTGTCTGACCTCCCTGAGAAGTGGCCTTGCAGCACAAATGGTTGAGACCTATGGCCACTGCAACACAGCTGTATTCTCTGAAAAAGCACGATGAGACAGACAAAAAGCCTACTAGGTAGTGCCAGCTACAGATCAGGGAGAAGGAGCCCAACAGAGAGGACCAGCTGAACTAGTCCAGCTAAATCATGATCCAGTCCAGTGAAGGGAGGTGATCTAGATCAATGAGACAGTTATAGATCCAGCCATTATGGAGGCACAACACCTTTCACTGCTAAAGCAGTGGAGCTGTTTGGAGGTCATCAGAATCATGAGTAACCCCAGGACTTTGGCCATGTAACACCATAGATAGTTAGATAGCTAGGAATTTGCAGTAGGTTTTAAAGTCATGGCATGACTGCAGCAGTATAATTGGTAGTTCCAGGCAGTAGACCTGCAGAAACCATTTGGTCAGTTCCAGTTGTATCACTAAGAGCGGCCCCTTTTTTGTTCAAGTGTTGGACTTTTGTTTGTGTAATGACTATTGCTATGTGTGCCAGTGGGCCCCATCTTCATGTTAGCCAATACCTTCTCAGTAAGGTACCCACTGCAACCAGAGAAGACAGATTCCATTTTTCCCTTGCTGTCCCATGTTTTTTCCCTCCCCCTCTAAAAGTTTCTGCTTTACTATATTTGACTTTGGGCACATTTCCAATGTATTTCAGTGTCACACTTATTGTTTGATGGTGTATTACTGTGTGAGAGAGGGGAACTGCCACTTCTGGGTCTCCTATTAAATATTCCATACCCCTAGTGAGCGGTGTGCATGTGTCTGCCATGTCAGCCAGGACAGATGGGACAGCGGGCCCAGAAATTCTGAAATTTAACAGCTGTATCATAGTTGGTTAATAGTCATTACCACTGATAAGGCTTTTTTCTTCAAAGTATGGCTTTTATTATGCAGGCCAAGTAGATTTATTTGCTATCTGTGTGCAAAATCACTACAAAATAATTCCAGCAAGCTTGTGTAAAATGTTTGATTGTTCACAGCTGTTTGGGAACTGGCTGAGTATCAGCAGGCTTGTTGGTAAAAAGCCTAACAACTGCAGGTAAACTGAAATCTCTGTCCGAGAGTTAGGGTCTGCAGGACAATACAGAACATTGTATTAGTTTATGTCTGATACTATATGGCAGTATCTTATTTGATATCTTACCACTCATACTTTTAGTGCAAGTGCTGTTTTGTGGTTAGGCTACTATCCCAGTGGATCATAGATTTGGATAAATAATCTCCAGCTGGTAAAGCTGATAAGGTGGTCACAAAACAAGCTGATTGCAGTGAGAAAGGAAGCTCAGTTTTGGAAGTGAGAGGGGAAAAAGAATATTTTTGAGTTATAGTGATATATTTGAAGTTTTTTACTCTGTACCCTGTGTTAGATGGCGGTGCTGTAGCAAGAAGCAGGTAATAGTGCTCCAGTCTGTCTGCACATGCTTTCAGTCATTCATCCTCCTTCTAGACTTTGGGTGAAAATATAGACTTCAATATATTTATAGTTCATTGTGAAACTATGAAACTGAATTTGTTACTTATTGATTGATTGATTGATTGATTTAAGAGTTTCACAAGGAAGGCACACTGAGCAGAGTACTGCTCGATTCCAGTTGCGTCCTGGGGGAGACGGAAGAGGAGAATATAATACAGCAAAAATAGATTGCAATCAGACAGCATGTGTTAGACGCAGCTCAAGGAATAACATGACAATAGGATGCATCGAGGCAAAAAAGAAACTGCAAAATACAGTGCAACACAAAACAGCCTAAGTACTCCAGCCTAGAGGAGGAGCGGTGCATTAGGTTAGGTACAAGTGCAGGTGGAGGCAAACTGTTCTTTGAAGCGGGCATGGAGGTAGCGGTCTGAAGGGGCATGCCTTATGTCCACTGGAAGGGAGTTCCACAACTTGGGCATGTGATATGTGAAGGTTGCCTGGCCAGCATTTGTGGACCTGTGCGGGATAGATAGGAGTCTGGTGTCATTGCGCCTGAGTGCGTAAGCTGGCAGGGGAGTGGTTGAAAGTACAGAGTGGAGATAGGGGGGCAGGGACTGAGACCAGAACTTGGCAGCGAAATGGGCACAGTGTATTTGGCGGCATTCTTGCAATGAGGGGAGACCCAGTGATTGATACAGGACACAGTGATGGTTGGGGAAGGGACAGTCTAGGGTGAAATGACAAAAGACATGGAAGAGTGGGCCCAGTCTGGCCAGGGTGGACTTGGAGGTGGCACTATAGACTACATCCCCATAGCCTATAACTGGTAGGATCATTTTCTGTACCATAGCATGGTGGGCTGGCAGTGGGATACATCCACGATTATGGTAGAGGGCACCCAGTCTGGGGTGTAGTTTTTTGTGGATTGCATTGATATGCGCAGAGTAATCTAGGTGCTGGTCAAGCCAGATCCTGAGGTACCTAAAGGAGGAGCTAACCTCCAGAGTTGTCCCCTCGAAGGTGTGGAAAGTAGGGGTGGAGGGGAGCCTGAGAGTCTCTGCCTTGTGCTGAAGGTTATGAAGATGGTTTTCTTGGCATTGAGGTGGAACTGGTTAGAGCAAAACCAGTGTTGGACTTTGTTGAAGTCTTGTTGGAGTCTGGACACCACATCAGAGGCCGATTGGCCTAATGTGTACAGCACCGTGTCATCAGCATACATGTAAATGGATGTGTGTAGGCAGGCAGAGGGCAGGTCATTGAGGAAGATGGAGAACAGGAATGGCCCAAGTACTGAGCTCTGTGGCACACCTGATGTTATGGGGAGAGGGAAGAGGTTGAGCTACCGATTCTGACAGATTGTGTCTGACCTATCAGATATGAGCGGAACTATTCTGTGGCGGGCCAAAAGTCCTGAATTTTGGAGCTTAGTCAAAAGGAGGTCAATTCATTTTGCATATCTTAATCTGCTTATATTAAACAGAGACTTACAAAACAATACACTTGAAGGTATCAGCCACACTTACAAAGCAGTACATTTACAGGTATCATTATAGCCTTCTGTTTTGCAAATTTATACACCTTTAGCACAGTAGCCATATTGTACTCAAGCACCTGTACTAATGACAGTAGTAATTGGTGCTGCTTATAATCTTTCATGGATACAGGCTTGTTGGAGCTTGCCAATTGGGAATTAGAGATCAAATGTATTGTATGAGGGGAAAGGTGGAAGGGAGGGGCAGCTACAGAATAAGGGGTGCTAGCTGCACATTCAAGCAGACTTGCTAGACCTGTAGGCCTTTATCTGCTGGCAAATTTTGTATGTTCATATGTAAAAAATGAGTACTGAATCTAATACAGACTACTCAGCATTTACATGCAGACAATGCCAAGAAATTAGAAAGCTTAAAGAGCAGCTTCTGACTAGCCCCTTACTAAAACACAAATGATGACTGACCAGGCCAGGAGTCCAAATGTGCAAAAGTTTTCCTTTTTTTGCATGGCTAGTTAAAAGTTATGCCCCTCATAATTTTATTTCCAGACCCACTGGATCCTACGGTCACGCCCCCATGCCGGCACACGCAGCCCCGTTTTGTGATGTCAGTAAACAAAGGCTGCATATGCACACCCCATTGACTTGAATGGGGGTGATATTTTCAGAGATTTTATACCCATTCAACAACAGGATTTTAACAAATCAAAGTGATCAGTCGACTAACAATGACCCCGTTAGTCGAGCGATCGCTGATTTATTAAACCTGTTGATGAATAGTGCTCGTACAGCTTTAATTCAAAGTCAGTAAAGAATGCACATCTGACCTTAGTTTACTGACATCACAAAAGCAGATATGTTCTCAACATGAGGCATAGCAGATCAAAATGGGCTCTTTTTTTTGCTGGCAGGTCTGGGAATAAAATTACAAGGGGCATAACTTTTAAATAGCCAAGGGAAAAAAGGAAAAGTTTGTGCATTTGGACTCCTGGCCAGGTCAGTCATCGTTTTTTTGGGACTAAGGGTTTACTAAGATTAGTTGGAAGCTGCTCTTTAAATTAAAAATAATTAAATTAGAAATGGAAAGTATCTCTCTAAAACATAAATATCTGTTAAATGCAGTGGAACACAATGGAGAAGCAAAGACAAATTACCCTAATCCTAGCAACAAACAATGCATGGAAAAACAAAGCAAAAAAAGAGGGACGAGACAAAGGTGAAAACAGTGGGGATGAGGAGACGTGGAGTATAGAGGAGCAACATAAAATTAAAAAGGCAGACAGGAGATGGATTTTTAGCTTCCATTATCAAACTCATTTCAACCACTTGTCAATATGACAGAAAATATACAGTAACTCTAGGCCCAGAGTCTGTAATGGAAGAAAATAGAGTTACAGCAAATACACCAAATCAAATTTATCTACTTGGAGACTTTAATATCAAGTATACAGATTGATTTTACTGCTAGAGGTAACAAAGAAAACACTACAATGAGTTGTTTTCTGGGATCCATGATAAAGGACATAGAAAACATTTTATCAGATGCAATTAAACAAACAAAGATAGTACATCTACTATTATCCTGCATGTGGGAACCAATAATATCAGTAAACAACAGGAAAATGAGATTATAAATGATTTCAAATGTATAAAAAATGTTTTGCAGAGTATGGAGTGTGACATTATCTTTTCTGAAATCCCACCTGTCCTAAGAGATGGAAAGGGAAGAAATAAAAAGATTAACAATGTTTATAATTAGTTGCAAAAATGGACATTACAGGAGGGGCTGGTCTGCCTTACACAGTGGGAAGTGTTTAGCAACAACCCCCAGTTCTTTAGCCATGGTAGCCCCCATCTGAGTAGACAAGGAAGTAGGGTGCTGGGTAGCAACATCAAAATGCAAATAGAAAAACTTGAAAAACTAAATAAATGCAGTGAAACAGAAAAACAGGGTAATAAAAAGAGGGACATCATATAAGATAGTAGAATGACTGAAAGCCTTATTAGTAAATGTTAGGAGTCTGAATATAATTAAAAAATCAGAACTGGAACTATTACTGGTAGCAGATAACATAGACATATGTGCCATAATGGAGACTTGGTGGACTGATGAATCACTCTGGAATAAAATATAGTTGGCTATAAACTTTGTAGTAGGGCTAGAATAGAGAAAAAGGAGGAGATGTCCCATTATACATAAAAATGATATTGAAAGTAATAAATATAAGGACAATATCATGGACAAAAATCTCAAATAATTATGGGCACAAATAACTATAAAAATAATAAAAGGTTACACCTAGGAGTATACTCTAGGCCCCCAAATATAGCAGACCATGGAGACCAAAGTATAAAATAATGAAATAAATATAATGTCAGAGAAAGACAATGTGTGTAACAATAATGGGGACTTTAATGTGTCCCATATTAACTGGTCAAATATGAAATCCAAATGTAACACAGAAAAACGGTTTATTAATGTCCTACTAAACAAAGAGCTACAGCATTTAATGAATAAAGCAACAAGGGGTAGCATCATATTGGATTTAATTATAAAAAATGCACCAAATAGAATTTAAAAAAACAAAATAAAAGAGACTCTTGGGAACAGTGATCACAATATGATCAAATATACTGTTTCAGCAATGAAACAAAGAGATGTAAGAAAACAGTGACCAAAAATTACAATAAAACCAATTATAATGAAATTATATGTGAACTAAGGAATTGTGATTATCAAAAGCAGTTTAAAGGTAAAGGTGTGGATGAAATGTAGACATTTTTTCAAGAACAGACTGATTAATTTGGAAAACAAATCTATATCAAACAAGTGACTTCACAGTAAATAGGGTAAAATACTCATGTGGTCCACTAAAAGGGTCTTAAAACAAATTAACAAAAAAAATGGCATATAAGGCAATGAAAAAAAAGGAATGATTACAGTGTAGCTAAATACAAACAATAGTTAAAAAAATAAAGATTTAATTAAAGTGGAAAGGAAGAAATTATAATTTAAAATATCCCTTACCAAGTATAATAGTAAAAGTTTTTAAGCCTATATAAAATAACAAAAGGGGAGATGACACAACAATAGGACCAGTAACTGAAAATGAATAGGTAATCAAAATTCCAGCTGAAATGGCAAATTCATTTAATAATTACTTTTGCTCAGTATTTAACAAAGATTCACCAGTGGGCAAGACATCTATCTTAACTGAGTCATTCTTGAACCAACGTGATTCTTTTAACACTGAGGAAGTTTTGAAATTATTATCTCAATTGAAGTAAATCGTCTGCGGTCAGATATGTTGCATTCAAGGTTACTAAAAGAGTTGAAGATCATATTGTTGAACCCCTAACAAAACATGCAATACACATTTCAACACTGAAGAGGTCCTAGCGACTGGACTATGGTCACCATGGTGCCCATTTTCAGAGAGGGGCTAAGTCTAATACATCAAACTATAGACCAATTAGTTTAACAACGATTCTTAGTAAAGTGATGGAGAGTCTGATAAATTCTTAATTAGAAAACAACCTCCCACAGAACAACCTTGTAGACAGTACACAACATGGATTCAAAAAAATAGACCATTTATTACACATTTATTATGCTTCTATGAAAAAGTAAACAGGAGTATAAATAATGATTCATCAGTTGATATAATTTATCTTGATTTTCAAAAGGCCTTCGATAAGGTTCCTCATGAACCATTAGTAAATAGACTAGTCTAGATCTGAGAATTTACATCTGGGTACAGAATTGGTTGTTCAGTGGGATACAGATGGTTAGAATAAAGGAGTTCTATCGGGGATGGAGGCGTGACTAGTGGGGTGCCACAGGGATCAGTGCTGGGACCTGCTCTCTTCTCAATATTTTATGTAATCTGCATGGGGCATTGATAATTGGCTAGTAAAATTTACTGATGACATAAATTTGGGAGGCCCAGTAGATACACCACAAGATAGAATCAAACTAGTAAATAACCTAAAATATATCAAACAAAGGGCTATAAACAACAAAATGTCATTTAATGTGGACAGATGAGTCACAATAAATTTAAGGAAATATAATCAACAACATAACTATTATATAAATGTCATCATTAATAAAAAGGTTGAATCAGAAAAAGACCTTGGAGTATTAATAAAACAAAGTTCAGCAACCACTGCACAAAACTGGTCCAAACATCAAACTGAATAAAAACTGTTTTAAAAAGCATTTGTGAATACAAATGAACATTGCATATCTCTCTGAATAAATCATATATTAGGCTGCACATGGATTATTGTTCACAGCTATGGAGTCCACATCTACAACAAGGTGAAAACAATTTTGAGAAGGTTCAACATAAGGTAACTAAGGTAATTTCTGGATTACATCATAAGTCATATGAAGAAAGACTAGCCAATTGTGATTATATAATTTTGAAAAAGATGCAAAAGAGGGCATCTATTGCAGGTGTATAAAATAATGAATGATAATGAGCTAAGGTTACAGATGGGTATTGAATATCAGACCAGAAAAGATCATATGACCAACAAATTTAATTAGAAAATGCAACAAGGAATGAGAGAATGAATTCATGTATGCAAAGGGCAGGTAGGATATGGGTAGTCTACCACAAATAATAAGACAGAGTGACACTTTAACAATATTCAAAAATAAGCTGGATAAATACTTTCTGCAGCATGGGTGTAATGAACCCACTGATGTAGAAAACAGACTCAATGGGCAATCCACCTTCTTCTGTCTCTAACCAAATATAATACCAAGTATAATAATATAACTGTATTAGTTCCCGAGGGACATGTACTGTATTGAATACCCCTATTTCTACCCCAGGTAGAAACATGACATCATGTCATAGTCATACCTAGACCATCAATAATCAGAAGAAACCCAGGCCAGCCCCATCAAAGAGCTAAAAGTAAAGGAGGGATGGGCCACCCTCAGCCACTGTCTTATAGGTATACATCAGGTATCAGTGCTGGGATCACTGCTGTTTAACATTTTTCATCAAATGATCTGAAAATTAAGATCTCAAGAAGGTCACTTTACTTCACTGATGACACTAAGCTGACCAGGGTTGTGGACTCCCTTGAGGATGAGGATAAACTTTAGGTGGACTTATACAAGCTAGGTTATTGGTGGGACTTCTTGAGTCTCAGATTCAGTGTACCCAAATGCAAGGTGCTGCGTTTAAGGAGGAACACCAAAGGTACTTCCTAAATGTTGTTGTGGCTTCTCTTCAAGTGGTAGAGGAGATGACCAAGGGGTCATACTCGACAAAGTATGACAAGCAGTGTGCACCAACTGTCAAGGCAGCTGGCAGAACACTTGGGTGAATCAAAAGGGGGTGATCTGCAGGACAGGGGAAGTAATCCTGCCTCTTTAAAAGGCCCTAGTTAGGCCCCATCCTGACTACTACATGCTGTCCATGGCTCCTCAATACAAAAAGAACCGGGAAGCAGTTGATAGGGTCATCAGTCACCCATCAGAATGGTTACTGAACTTGAGTGACTTGAACATGTGACAAGTTCAACGCTGTTATGTTAGCTACCCTGAAAGGGTAGCTAAGGGGACATGACTGGAAGAACAGGAGGGGAACAGAACAGGATGGAAAGTATGTGGGAGACAGTGCAGAGAGAGGTTGCCAAGTTGGCTGTGTGGCGTGGTGGCAAGGGTGGCTGGCTACAGTGGGAAGGGTACAGGGTTTGGGGCTGGGGAGGTACACAGTATTTTATGTTTTGCAGGCGGGAGTATTTTTTTTTACAAGTTTCTCCCCCTCCCCGACATGCAGCCCCCTGGAGTTGAGAATCATCAGTAAGGGGGGTGTGGGGGACAAACATTTGTTTTTGCCTGCATGTCTTCGTTAGGAGTATTTTTTCAGCGATGTATACTCGCTATGATGGCAATTGTTATTTGGCGATTGCTGTTATGACATGGAACCTTGATAGGGTGCAATGCTGAGCCACCAAAATGATCAAGGTTATGGGAGATACAATCTATGAGGAGAGTCTGGTGGCCTGTAACACGTTCACCTTGGAAAAAGAATGCTGAGAGGGTACATGATCTGAGTTTCTACATACTCAAGGGTATTGACAAGGCTAAACAAAATATTTAATCTGATATCTTCCAGCAGGATGCAGGGACATGCTCTAATACTCCTAGGCAGCAAATTCAAAAGTAACATTAGGAGGCACTTTTCCAGAGAGTGGTGAACCTATAAAACAGCCTACTGTACCAGCAGAGACAGTGGACATGAAGACAGTACAAGCCTTCAAGGTAAGCCTGGACATAGTTCTGCTTATCAAGGGAATGATAGGGTACTTTGGGTAGTGGAGTGGGTAGGAAATCTCTTTATCTTAGTGTATCTTTGTGCAGCATCTTTATTTTTCCCTGTTTTTGCACACAGGGGCAGATATTATGGACTTAGTGTTGCTTCCAGCTTTAAACTGCTATGTAGCCATGTTACTTCTTCATGCTCTGTAATGGTCCTATGGTATATAATCCAGTTGAGATTTACATATGTATATATGTATAAAGAAATCCCCAAATATGTACTTGAGTTGTGGTTGACAGGAGGTTAACTTTTGGGGACAATCAATGGGGCATATGCACAAAAAAAGGGCTGCCTATGTGCTGCATATCTGAGGCACATAGTCAACAGTACAAGTGAATGCCACACAGTGAGGTCCAGTGGCATTCACTAGCAGTGCATGGGTCAGATGTGCACCTGATTCCCAAGCTGAATGGACAGCTACAGCCAAGGTGGTCCAGGGTGAGTGTCAGGGTGTACCCACATTATGCGCCATTCAAAAGGCTCATAGTGCTGTGCAGAGGGGTGCTGGAGGGTGCTGGATATTGCAGGGGAGGACCCTGCTGTAACTGCCACACATGTCCAGCCCTGCACACACAGAACCCACACCCTGGTCCCATATGACAGTTCTCACCCCCCACATACATCAGAACCCTCGCCCGGTCCCATATGACAGTTCACACCCCCACACATACATCGAAACCCCCACCTGGTCCTGTAAAACAGGTCACACACACCACAGCATCAGAGCCCAGGCCCCAGTCCCACAAATTAGTGATGTTTCCCTCCTCGCCACAACCATAGCCCCATCCAGGCACCCCTTGACCAGTATTGCACTGCTTGGCCTCCCCTGACCCCCGATCCTAGCTCCCCCCAGTGGTGGTTTGTGGCCCCTCTGCTGTACTGACAACACCACCCCCTGTACCTTCGCGTTTTTGCCATGGCAGTGGATGAATGGAGACAGCACATCCCTCCAGCACCACCTCAGCCACCTACAATCCAGCTTCAGTCTAAGGTGCACCACACTATTTATAGGAACACAGCCCTATAAATAGGCAGTGCACTCCCAGCATCAGTTGGACAGCATGTGGCCAAGGTGGTGTGCAGAGGAATGTGCTGATCACCCTCCATCGCCACAACACTGACATGCAGGTATGGAGGATGGGGTGATGTTGTTGGTGCTATGGGGGGCCATTAACCACCACTGAGGAGATGGGGGGCCAGGATCGGGGTTCGGGGAGGTCAAACAGTACAATACAGGTCAGGGGCCACTGGGACTGGGCTGTGGTTCCAATGTGTGGGGGAGTGTGAACTGTCATACGAGACCAGGTTGGGGGTTCTGATGTGGGGGCTACATCTGTGTGCCAGGCAAGGCCCCTTGGACAGTGGTCAGACAGGGAGGGACCACTAGACTACAGGGAACAATGGTGCATTCCCTGGGTGCCTGTGTGTGCTATGCATTCACCCAGACACATGCATTCCCACACGTCCCTGCTCCCACAGAGCTGGGGTTCCACGTAGAGACCCAGGATGGGCATCCGATTGGTAGCCAGTGATAATAGTGACCGAAAATGAGTGACTACAAAAATAGTGACTAATTTTCAGTGCAATGCAATAGCGAGGACGGCGACCAGAAGGGGAGGGATAGGGAGAAGGAGGGGAGGGATACGGAAGAGGGTTTAGGTAGGGGTGTGTGTCTGCTGCAGCTGAGCCAGCCCTGTGGTGTGGTGATGAGGGTGGCTGGCTCCTGTGCAGTAGGCACTGGGCTTGGGATCGAGCAGGGGAAAGAATTTTGCTTCTGCTTGTGGCTGCTTTTTTTTTCTATTCCTGAGCCAGAGCGTTGCCCCTCCTTGATATGCACATGGTGTTAGTAATCCCAAATTATGGGGGGTGCCTCCCCCTGCAAAAACACTAAGTTTTTCTGGAGGTGTGGTCACCAAGAACTGCATATCACCGATTTGCTTTTCGGCAATATGAACTTACCATAATTGCAATTGCTGTTTTGCGATTGCTATTATGACATGGAACCCATCCGATTGGCTGCCTGCCTGGGTCTACTACTCCACCCCATCCACCCTCCACGATCCTGAGTACCGGGGGGGCGGGGCCAAGGACAGGTGGACAGAGATAGTAATACTGTTCTTGTGTACCTGTTCACTGGGCGCCGAGCTACATGAGTGGGAATTTAACCTCTGCAAGTACTTTCTGCCCTTTTGTGCAAAATGCCCATTCTTAGTAATCTCTTCTTAATTATATTTCTGTTTAGTCTATGGCCTTTTGCAGTTTTTCTGCAACTTGTTTTAATCTAGTTTCTTTAAATGGGGCTGTAATTTTGTATAAGTTTGTTTTGTAAGTGTATGTATTTATTGTTGTTTTGTATTGCATGACCACAGGCACCTTTGAAATGGGCTATATCTATCCAAAGGTATTTGTCTGAATGAAAATGAAATGAAAGAATTCTCACATTGGTGTTAGGAATTAGTAGTAAACTCTCTTTATTACTCTACTTTTTCACTTCAGGGATATTCTTTTTTTTTTTTTTTTTTAGTCTTGTTTCTCTCCTGGCCCCTGGTTGGCTAATTCTTTCCAGGCATCCTTGTCTCCAGCCATTTGTCCCTGCACCTCCATATTACAGACCATCACTGTTGACCCTCATAGCTTGACCCCCATGGCAGGGTGGTGAAGAGTCCTCATCTTTCCACCAGGACCAGATCCAGTATTGCAGCAATGTCCTTGGAGGTGCACATTCGACAAACGGCCATCAAGCAGCACAACCAGGGCCTTTTTCCTTGATTTTCTCCATTTGCAGAGGGTAAGTGTACAGGACACCAGTGGAGGGAGCGTGCACATGTCCACACATACTCCTCCAGGCATCTGCCCCCTTATCTACAGTATTGGCACCCTGCCCCCCAGCCGCCACCAGGGGCCAGTACTGTGCCAAATACTGGCAACCCGCCTCCCGGAAAAGGAGAGCAGTCCCTCAGATGCTCAATCCTTCTCCTTCCCTACTGACCCCTGGCACCCTGTGCTCATTCCCGAACATAGGTCACCAGCATAGCACGAGGGAAGGCATCCAGCGCTTCAGCCCTCAGTGCCACCAGGCCAGCCGGGATATTCTTATTTAAGCTTCTACTCATATGCCCCAACTTTAAAATGATTGTGATGTACCATGGCAAAGAGCTCTGCTGATAATAAAGGACAGCAAATAAAAAACTGCCTTGTAAATATCATGTTTTATCTCTTTGAATATTGAGTAAGTGTGGTGTTGTATGTCTCGTGGCAGAGCATTGGTTATGAGTTTATTCCTGAAGTTCATTAAATCTGTTTATACTTGAATCTATTCACCTAGTGTGCTCTGTGCACTGCTCCCTCTTTTTTGTGATTTTACAGTATCAGAATCCAGGGATGCAGGGCATTATATACAGAATTACAGCTATAACAAGACTGCCTGCAATTGAAGCATCAGGCTTATTTGGCAGCAAGACCAATGTGCATGAAATAGCTTGTATCCAGAGTTCCTTCCCCATGGTCTGGAGGGTAGGTATGTTTGAGAATACTTAGAGGGCCCTAAATATTTTTGATAATAGGTGGTGCCACCTCATTGAACATGCCAGCCATAATCACAAAAAAATTCATTCCAAATAAGTCCTATAGTATTTAGAGAAATGTGGTTCTGTCTTCCTTAAACTGATCTCATTTAGCATTCACAGTGGCAGCAGCTTCAGCAGCATGTGAGACACAGGATGTAGCTTCAAGGAGTGCTGCAAGCTAGGGACAGACACAGAGCAATGCTGGAAGCAGGGACACTCAGTTAATAAAATGGTATAAAAGCAGACTTAACGCCAGTGGTCTTGTTTTGAGGTAAACAACAGAGAACAGTACAGGTTCCATAGGTGGATTTAGAGGGGGCTAGGGTGATATAGCTCCCTATTATGGAGCTCCTCTATTAGTAACACACTGTGCCGCATTCTTAATCGGTGTGCACTAATGCCTCCATGAAAGCCGCTTAAGCCACATGGGTCTCATCTGTCCTCCAGTGCCCTGGAAGTGCAGAAAACAACCACCCTCACCCGCATTACATAGTTGACCCCCCCCCATGGAAAAGCCAGTCTCCAGCATGAATTTCTTACTTTCATCCTGCTGGTCAGGTTCCAGCACTGTGGCAGCAGCTGGTCTTGCCTTGGTGAGCCTGAGCATTCATTCTCTACTTTTGTAGGCTTGGTGCAGCTCCTTTGTTCGTGCACAGGGAGGGGAGGTGGGTTATGCATGGTGGGGGTACAGCTGCAGCAAAGCGGAGTGGACTTTAACCATACAGATCTCAACCAGGTCACCTGGTGCTCACTGCTCCTGATTTGCTGTTGCGTCCAGTAGTGGATGTGGCTAGCAAGGGAAGCCTTCTTTAAATGTCTGGGTTGCCAAAACAAAAGTGAGCTGTAATTCATTCACTCAGAAGATTTAAGTTGGAGCAAGAGAGGAGCCAGTGTACTACTGAGGAGCAGACAGAGATACAGCAGAGCCATCAAGTGAAGAGCAGAGCCTGGGGTTTTAGGCAGTAGCAGTCCAGTAATGTGGGGTCAGTGTGGCCTTGATAAATCAGAACAAGGAGTTAGAGTGAGGTTCAGGTCATCTTCCAGTAGCTGAAGCAATCTTTAGCTGAGAGCTCTGCTCATTAGGAGTCATGGGGTCAGTGTGTGCTGTCTAGAGAGAAAGAGTTTGGCAGACAGGTGACTGGAGACAGTACTCAACTAGGGGCACATAGACATCAACCTGCTGAAAATGGATCAAACCTTCATTTAATCAGGTACTTCTTGCTTTAAAAAGAAAGACTTTCATAGTCTCAAACTATGGTAGGGGGAGGTGGCTGCTGGGTTGAGACAGGACATTAGTGTTCCATCAAACTGGGTGTGTAATAAACGTAGTACTAGTGTTATTAATTTCTAGTATGGGGAGCTTAAATTCATGACATTAAAATAGTTTAAGGTCACTGCTGGTTTTGTCCTATATGGCAAATTGATTCTGATGTGGATTCGCAGGAGAGGGAGTTGGAAGGTAGTGCCCTCTGGTAGCATGCTAGAAGTGGTACAAAACTAATGCTGGGACAGGTCTGGTCTCAGCAACAGCATGAACCAGAAGAGGCAGAAACTGGTACATGAGACCTTTGAACTGAGGTAAAAACTTCAGTGTGTACTGTATGTCTAATCTGTGTGGGCTTTTCAGTTGTGGTTGTACAGTGTGAATGAGCACAGAGGGAATAAATAGACATAGAGGGCTTTGAAGGTGTTCTGCTGTATATTATGGCACGTGCAGGAGTTTCTGCATGCTTTGAGAGCAAAATTAGCAACAGAAGTCATAAGACCTTGTTAGGCACATTGACACAGGCAGTTACAAAACCGGAGAAAAAGTTATAGAATCAAATATTTAGTTTATGTAGTTATATGTGTTGAATGGGGAGGTGCAAGTTGTGATGTGCCTAAGCATGTGCTGTTGCTAATAAAAATGCATTTTATATCTGTTTAAAACTGTGTTCTGCTGTCTGCTTACTG
The DNA here is from genome assembly GCA_016271365.2 of Neoceratodus forsteri. Taxonomy (NCBI): domain Eukaryota; kingdom Metazoa; phylum Chordata; order Ceratodontiformes; family Ceratodontidae; genus Neoceratodus; species Neoceratodus forsteri. Next base: position 583,048,409 of record CM028133.1, read on the forward strand.
ACTTCTTGGGCCTATTATACAAATGAGATGCCTCATACCATGGGGTTATCCCAGTAAGTAAATGTTAAAACAATAAAAAATATTTTATATAAAAATGTATTTTCTTTGGAATAAGTTGTTCTATAGAATAAAATCTGTTTTGCAAAAACAGTAAGCAAACTTGATATTCTATTTTTAGAAACTAGGTAGCAACGTGACTTTGTTCCATATTTCTATAGTTATTGTATTTATTTTTTTACTGAGGTAAGGTTGGGGGATAGGTTAAATTATACTGTAGGACAAACTGGGGTGGGTTGGCTTTATGGTAATGTCATAACATGCCTGATGGAGTGACATTTGTGAACTTGTTTACTTGGGTTGTCATTTAATTTGTCTACAATTTGTCTTTATCATCAAGTCTCTTTCAACTTGACTCATTTTTATGTGTTTCGGATGTGCTGCTGCCAAGCTGTAGTCTTTTGGTATTTTGTTTTATTTTTGGGGTGGGAGGGTATTTTGGGCAACATACTGTCATGTGAACTGTGGAGACTCTGGGGATGCTGCTAGGGTACAACTCACAAAGCATGGGGAGGGAGGAAATGGGTAGAATTGCATCAGAAATACCCTCCAAAATGCGCTAGAATGCACCAAAATGTTAAAACATTTCTGGGGGCCTAAGCAGCCCACCAGACCTCCGGCCTATTATTTTTATTTTTCATCTGACTAGAGCCCCCATCTATAGGACTCCTGGATCTGCCCTGGGTTCTGTCTTGACTATTGGTTTACACTGCATCCAGTTGCACATGAGTCAAGGAAAAAGTAATTCTATACCTATTTACTCCTGGGCAAAGAGATGTGAGACTAGTTGCTACTTTTGACAGTACAATTAAATGATACGATATCAAATGCAACCAATAGTCTCCTTATTGAGCTGCACTCCTGATATATAGTATTTAGTTGTTAAATTAATGCTGGTCTCATAATCGTATTTGCAACCAGCCTGTTTTGTGTCATCTTATTTTATATATGGCCAGGGTTTTACGTTTCTTGAGACTACTCAGTGCTTTCTGATCAACTCTGAGAACCAACCTGGTTCTTAAACATTTTGATTGTTTCATATATGCTGTGGAGATACTACAGTCATGTGGCTAGAGTAGAAGCTTGGAATGATGAAGACCCTAGTTTAAATCCCCAGCAGTGCCACTTACTCTATAATCTCAAGTATGTCACAAAACATCCCAGTGCTTTAGCCTTTCCAGCTGCAATACTGAGTAAAATTATGGGTCTGTATTTTTAAAATTGTAAAGAGAGGATATACAATGGCCTGACTTCAAATACTTTACTTATTGACATAAGTGAGAGTGCAGAACCATAACCTGAGTGACATAGCCACAAGTAAGCTATGAAAGTCACACCCCTTCACAAATACAGATATAAATGTTTGGTGTCAGACCATTGTACGTACTACATATAAAATGTATATATTTTTTTGTTTTGTCTCATCTGGGGTCTGTAGAGGTGAGCGCTCCAGCTCTGTACTTATGAAGTTGGACATGGTGATATATTTTGGCCACTTCCCACTTGTCTTTCCATCTACTAGAGTTGGTGTGTCTCACTCCCTTTTGTTTTCCCATCAACTATATTTGGTGTCTTTTATGTTTTAGTTGGCACTTACTGATCATGATTGGTACTGGGCTCCCAATGCTGGACTTTGTCAACAGTGCGGTGAAGGAGCCTTTTTTGTTTGTTTGATACATTTTGCATCGGGGAACAGAACGTGTGACTACAAGGGGAATGCACAGCCATGAGAGGGTTGTGTGGTCAGAATTAGGATGCCTGGTTGAGATGGTGGATTTGAAATACAATAGACTCCCAATTTTACAAACACGCTGGGGAACATCCAAAACATTTGGATAATCACAAGTTCCTAAAATCGGGGATCCCATTGAAATTAATGGAGATCAGCCGTGAAGTTGGTTATTTACTTGTTCTTTCAGAAATGAAACACAACACTTCATGAACGCATTACATTCCAGCTACTGTAGCTGAATACTAAAAAACACTCTAATGCTTAATAAAGTCTTTGATACTTTAGCTGCTTCTTATTTTCATTACTTTTCTTTACTGCTTTCAGTCTCAGTTGCCGCAGTAGCAGCATATGTAAGTAATGATTGTCAGGCTGGCTTTCAAGCCAGGAAAGGTAGGTTTTGAATGGGTCAATGGCTTTGGCAGCAGTCAATACCTTGACCTCCTCGCTATCATCATCTGTGAGGTCGAAGGTCAACTCATCCTGTATGGTCATCTTGTTCATCGCTATGATGACTGTCATCATCCCTGAGGTCCCTTTAGCCCTCATCCATGTCATGACGACACACCATCCAATCCTCCACTGCCATATGAGTAATGTCCAGGGGCGGGCAACAGGTTCATGGATGACCTAGCTGACCTCTTTCTGCTGTGGGATGGGTGGGGTGTCACTGTTTGCAGATAGGGCATCAAAACTGCAGATTTTTCCCATTATTGTGCTATGGTGACCTGACGTACTTCAGACCATGCCTCCACTAATATGTAGCAGGCACCTTTACAGTAAGTTTTTAAATTAAATATTGGAGGGAAGGTCACTGTTCTCCTCAGCCAGCACAATTGAGAGTAACTTGCTTTGGTAAATGTGCTTAGAGTAGCTAGAATGCCCTGGTCCATAGGTTGCAGTTTTGCTGTTGTATTGGTGGGTGTAAAGAGACACTGTATTGCAGAATCTCCAGTTTTTAAAACATCACAGTCTGGGTGGGCACCAGCATTATCAAGCAGTAAAATTACTCTTGGTTGCAGCTTCAGGGACCGAAGATGCATTCTAACTGCTGACACAAAGTCCTGAAAGAACCAGTTTTTAAAAATTGTAGAAGTCATCCACGCACTGCTCTGTGCCCTGTATGTTACTTTTAGTTGCTCCAAACTGATGTGCTTAAAAGCATTGGGGTTTCAATTGTTTGCCAATGATTAACAATTTCAATTTATGGCTCCTGTGGTGTTACTGCACCCCAACATAGTCAAGCACTTTGTTTTTCTTAAAGCCTGGAGCACACTTCTCAGTGTTGGCAGCCAAAGTTTCCTTGGAAAAAAGCTTCCAATAAATTCCTGTTTTATCTGTGTTATAGATTTGTGAGACTGACAGCCCCTTCAGTGTCCTGATCTTGGTTACCTTATTGTAAATAGAGCAATTGTTTCATGGACTGAAAATAGCAGCTCACTGGCAATAGACAGCTGCCTTATCCAGAGCTGCTGTTTGAAACTATTCAACCAGCTCTCACTTGCTGTGAATCCATCATCCTCCCCATTTAGATTCTGATAGAACTGCATGACTTTTTCTTTAAAATTGGTCCCGAGATTGGTGTTCCACAGACACAGTTATGGATGAATCAGATGTACAGAGCTCTATCTAGCTGGTCATTCAGACATCCCTTCATTGTTTTCAACATATGTTTTCTCTGTAACTAATTCCAGGTCACCCTGAAATAGGGACCTCAGGTCTCAGTGGGTTTACCCAGTTACCAAAATCTAAATAAATAAATGTCCTTTTGTTTGGAGTGTCACTGCAGTCAACAGCAGCTGCAAAGTCCCTTATTCTTTCTTTAACTTTCCTAATGTCACATACTGTTGAGTTAGCAATGCTGGCCCAGATATTCAAACTGCGCCATTATGTGGCGCAAGCCTAAGCCGCTCAAAATAGTTGCGCGGAGGAATTGGCCAGGCGATGTTATTCAAAAGCAGTTGTGCTATGGCGCAACTTTGAATATCGCCCCTGGCACACACCCACTGTGCAGCGCGCAATGGAACTGCACCAGTGAAAGTGGTCAGAGTGAAGCATTGAGATGCAGTGGCGCCAAGTTCCATTGCACCATGCACAGCACCTGTGATATTCAAGGGTGACATGCAAATGAGGCCATAATTAATGCAAGGCGCAGGGGCCATTTGCATCTAATTGCAACCCCATTTGCATGCCATTAGCATGCGGGTGCACCGACCCCCAACGACTTGTGCCTGGCACCCTGCCGGGCAGCAGCCCGTCGGACGACACCTCCTGCAGCTCGATCAGCGGGCATAACTGAATAGTTCCTCCAGTAGCCCGATCGCGGGCATAACTGAATAGTTTCCCCGAGCAGCCTGATCGCTGGCATAATGGAATAGTCCTCCCCCGTAGCCCGATCACGGGCATCAGACCTCTCCCCAAACTCCAATATCCCTGGTGGTCCAGTGGACCGCGAGTAGCCCTATCGTGGAGCGCATCCTCATCCCCCACGTCGGAAATACCTGCTGATCTAGTGGCCCCCCACACCACGCACCCACGGAGCCCCACCACCCCGCTCTCCCAGTCAGCCAGCGGGCAGCAGCACCCCACCCACCTGCCGTCCGCTGACTGATAGCACGGTAGGGCTGCACACCCATTGGTTCAGAGCATGAGCCAATGGGCGTGCAGCCCATACCGTACAAGGCAGTCCATATATGTGATAATGCCAAAAACTGCAAGGTTTTGCACCTACAGAAAAAAAAAACAGGACAGAGTACTGGATGGGAGAGGTTAAACTGAGCACTACAGCAGAGGAAAGTGACCTAGGGGTCATCATTAGTGACTCCTTCAAACAATTAAACCAGTATAACAAAGCCTATAGAAAGGCTAATTGGATGCTGGGGTGTATCGGAAGGGGTATTGACAATAAGAAAAAGGGGGTACTACAATCTCTATGTAGGTCACTGGTGATGCTGCACCTTGAATACTGTGCTCAGTTCTAGAGACCTTACCTAGGAAAGGACAGGGACAGGCTGCAGACAGTGTAACACAGGATGACCAAGATGATTTGAGGCCAACAGGGCATATCTTATGAACATTTCCTCAAGACACTGAACATGTACTTGATGGAGACCTGGTGAGAGAGGGGCTGTGATAGAGACCTTCAAGTTCCTGAAGGGGATAAACAAGGTGAACTGTGGAGAATTATTTAGCATAGGTATAGAGTCAAGTATCAAAGGCATTGAGTGAAAACTGGCAGAGGGAAGGTTTAAGAGGATGTGAGGAAGTTCAATTTTACAGAAAGGGTAGAGGCCCATGAAACAGTCTGTCAGAGGAGGTAATGGGCACCAAGACCATAAATGGTTTCACGCATGGGTGGGACAGCGTGAAGGCTTTGGTGGTTGCTCAAGTGAGCAGTAATAGGGAGAAGAGTGGGGGGGTGGACCAGGAGGAAAAAAAACTTTGCATGGACAACAGGTCCTGGGGCAGACAGGGAACTCCAGGCAAATTAGATAGACCTGTGGTCTTTTTCTGCTGTCGTCATCTATGTTTCTATGTTAAGGATGTCATCGCAACAGTGAAACGCCCCCTTGTGCTGCACTGCAGTATCTGTACTGATATTAGTCCAAGTTCCTGGTATGAGACTAGACTCCACAACCTTTTGATCTTCCATCCCCAGAGATAAGCATGCAACCTACTGAGGCACTGACACTGTTCATTATGTAAGGAATAATCCATGATCAGATGTGCTGCAATGATGTAATAACCGATACCACATGTTTGTGCTGCATGAAGCCTTCAAACATCCAGGAAGTGCAGTTACTGCAGCTTAGCTGCATACCCATAGTGGATTATTCCACTTATGACATTCAGAAAAAGGTCAAAACTGTTATAAATTGTAGTAGTGCTACTATAGTTAAGGTAGAGAAGGCACTTCTATGATACACCCCGATATCTGCACCTTAAACTACCCACTCTCTCCTCAGCTGGGTTCTTACCAACTGACCTGACAGAATACCCGCCGTTACAGTTGTTGTTGACTTCACTAGTGACCATTCCCTTGTTCTCTGTGTCTGAGATGCTAGACCTCCCTCTTACCCACATAGAGTAGTCTCTCTGTCAGATTACTCAGCCTTGGATCCTACTGCTTTCCTCAGGGACCTAAGGTATGTTGATTGGTCTCCCCTATTCACTGCTTATAACATTGACCAGGCCACTGATTTTTGCCAGCACCCTGGTCACCTTGCAAACTAAACATATCCACTCCACAAGATGGTGGGTTCATAGCTCTCCCACCAAATGGTTAAAGCACCCCCTTCTCCAGCAGCTTAAGCTGTACAACAAACTCTGGGCCAAATGGAAAGCTTCTTTCCTTCACTCCAACTTCGTTGTTTACCACTCTTTAAGTACGTTATGTAAGAGAGAAATTTCCATCTCCAAAAGTAGCTACTTTAGAGGACTCCTACAGGCCTCTGCTGGCAACCTCAAAATGTACTAGTTTCATATTAACCATATTCTTGGCAATTCACTCACATAAGCCCCAAGTGAAATGCTAATGGACAATGCATGCTGTACTAGTACCGCCACTATAGTTAACACCTTTAACTCCCTATTTACTACCCTTCCTAGTGCCAGTTTCTCAGGATCCTCCCTCTGTCCCTGCTTCATCCTATGACCTGTCCTCTCATTCTCCCCTGATTCTCAACACAGTCTCTAAAGCTGATGTCCTATGGCTTCTCAAATCAATCTCACCTCACGGTAGCATTGGTCCTGATGGCCTGAAGCTGAGGATTCTCAGACTAGGTGCCTCTCTTCTGGTGACCTCCATTACGTGTCTGTTCAATCTCTCCATCTGCTCTGCCATGGTGCCCCACTCCTGGAGACATGCTAGGGTTATCCCAGTTTTAAAGAGGGACCCTAGAAACCCACTAAACTATCATCCCATAGTACTCCTACCAACTCTGAGCAAATGTCTGGAGAAGGTAATCCATAGGCAGCTGTCCGACTACCTACTCAACCATACCCTCTTATCCCCTGCCCAGTATGGCTTCAGTGTAGGCCACAGCACAACTGCCCTAGCCCAATTCTATAGTGCTGTCAAAATGAACATGGACAGAGGCCAACTCACTGGTGCTGTATTCATTGATTTGTCAAAAGCATTCGATATGGTTAACCGCTCTTTGCCCTGACACCAACTGGGTACTCTAGGTGCCTCCCACTCCACATGTGCCTAGTGCTCCAGCTACCTGCATGATCGCTCTCAAACTAATTTCTTTGGCAAAACTCTCTCCTTCCCTGCACTCATCTCTACTGGAGTACCCCAAGGCTCTATACTTGGACCTCTACTCTTTTCCATATTCATTATTAATCTCCCCACTGTTTCCTCATTCTGTCACACCTTCCTCTATGCTGACGATCTTGTTTTCTACGTTTCTTCTAGCTCTATTAATGAAATCAACTCTTGCCTTTCATCCGATTTGCACCTTATCCAAAGCGTGGCTCTCTTCCAATTGTCTTGTACTAAACATTACCAAGACCAGGCCATATTGTTTGGGTCTCTAGAAAAATCCAGTTCCCTAGCTCCATCATTTCAAGTATCTTGTATGGACTGCTTCCCCGTTTGTATCACCCATCATTAAAATATCTTGGGGTCACTCTTGTTTTAGCACTCAGCTTCTCACGTCACGTTAATGCTATTTGCAAGTCTACCAATGCCAAAATTGGGCTAGCTTACCGCGTCCGACATGCCCTTACCACTGTGGCTAGAATCTCTGTTGCTCGGGGGCTCTTACTCCCTGGTCTTTGCTATGTACTACCCATCCTTACACAGGCTCATGCAAGCACCCTTCAAAAGCAAGCTGTCTCTTACAATAATGTCTATAGGTTTGCCTTGTCTGCCCCCTACTTACCCACCACTGCTCCCTGTACGCTGATCTCCACTGACTATCCCCCTCCTCTAGGTGCTTATTTTCCCTTGGTTGCCTGACTAACATCATTCTCTCCTCTCTTTCTGTCTCCCTAATGGGCATGTTTACCCCAATGGCCAACCCCTGCCACCTGTGATCTACACCACCAGCCCTCCTCTCTGTCCGCTCATGTGCCACTAAAATGGGTGAACAGGCCTTCTCCTACTATGCCCCCAGATTCAGAAACTCCCTCCCTTACCCCCTTAGGCATTCCAAGTCAGATGTCTCCTTTAAGTATGCTGTTTTCAACTACTTAGCAGCCTCAGATACTTGCAAATGCTTTTAAACATTTGGTACTTCCAGCCAACCTCCCCTCCTGCGCATACTGTTCTATCCTGTTTCTGACCCCCCATGGAACTATTCTTCAAGAGCTTAGGGCCACACTTTACTTTTCTTAAGTTATTGTATACCATGCCTTAAGCTGTAACCATTCTTGTCTGTTTGCCACCTCATGTCAACCAGCCAATGCTTATGTTTACTTACCATACATTAACTGTTTTTGTTGGATTCCTACTACTATGTATTCATACATTGTTCCCCTATATTCTTATGTATTCACCTGATGTATCTATTGTTGTAATCCCTGTGTTGCTGCTTGTACCTCTGTATTTGTTGAGTGCTCTCGCAGGTCATGCTTGAAAATAGGCAGTTTTTTCCTATTGTACTTACCCAGTTACCAAAAGCAAATAAATAAATAAATTAATTAATACCGCCACCATCCTTAAACTGAACAACCTACAATTTAGATATATAGATTCATAGACACTGCCGGCAAGATAAAGGCCTATGGCCCACCCAGTCTGCCCATTTGAGCTTGTAAGTTCCCTTTACATTTTTCTAGAAGTCTGCTGCCCCTTACCCCTGACTTGGCATACAAGTTCATGGGCCCAGGATCTCTTGATACTAAAAATCTGGTAATGATTGGCTCAGCCATTTACAAGATCAAAAAGGTAAAAGAGAGAGCTGACCCGGTGGTGCTGAGGGTTGAGGCACTAGATGCCACACCTTGTGCCGTGCCGGTGACCTGAGTTCGGGAACGAGCTCGGGTACTAGGGGTCAGCAGGAGAGGGAGAGGATAGAGCATCTGAAGGACTGCTGTCCTCTCCCTGGGGAGTGATCCAGGGTGTCTCCGGTGCAGTAGGGACCCCTGGTGGAGACCGGGGCTATCATTAGCAAGGCGCTGTTAAGGGGAGGAGCGTGGAGGACGTCTATGGTTTAACCATGCTGACATCATTGCATGCTCACGCTCCTGGGGTAAACAGCACCAACAGAAGAAAATCCTTACTGTTCCGGTAGGGGACAGTGCAGAACAGTGGTGGGGCCCCGTTCTCAATGTTGGGCCATCCGTCCTGGTGTTCCCGGTCTCACTCCACCTCACGGTTGCTCCATTAGATTGTAGATAGAGTGTGGGAGGAGTTGGTGGTCCCACCCCGGGGGGGCACAGAGCCAGCGGATAAGTGGTCAGGGGAGGTTGAGAGGGGGTCCGGGTCTGGAGAGTACTACAGGTGGGGGCTTCAGGCAGACAGCAGAGCCGCCACCGATAAATCCGCTCCTGAGAGAGTCTGTCAGGGTAAGAGATAAAGTTTACAAAAAAAAAGAAGGTAAAAAGTAAAAAAATATATATATTTTAATACTGTTTCTTTTGCTCACAGATAGCAAAAAAAACAGCTGAGAGAAAAGATTGGTAGAGTATCTTGAATCCAGTGGGCTGCAAAACCATAGGCAACATGGATTCATGGTGTGCAGGAGGGAGGTCATGCCAGGCAAATCTGATTCATTTCTTTGACAGGGTGACCAAGAAAATAAATTAGGGAGGGCAGTGGATTTGGCCTTTCTGGACATTAGCAGGGCCTTCAACACTGTGCCGCTCAGGAGTCTAATAAAGAAATTGAGCAGCCAAGGATCCAAAGTGGTGAACTGAATTACGGTAGAAACTGGTTATTGGGTAGGAGACAGAGGGTGGTGGTTTATGGTACTCACTCTAATGATGAGAAAGTGACAAGTGTGGTGCCCCAGGGTTCAGTACTGGGTCTGGCCCTCTTCAATGTCTTCATAAGTGACATTGCAGAAGAACTGGAAGAGAAGGTATGCTGTTTTGCAGTTGACACCAAAATCTGCAATAGGATGGACACTTGGAAGGGGGTGGGGAAAATGTGTAAGGATCTTAGGAAACTTGTGGAGTAGTCAAAAGCATGGCAGTTGGGGTTCAATGCTAAAAAGTTCAAATCCACGCATCTAGGGCATAGGAACCCAGGAGCTGAGTATAGGATGGGGGGCTTACTGTCACTAAGCAGGACTTGGACCATGGGGTTATCATATCTGATGATCTCAAAGTGGCAGGACAGTGTAACAAAGCAGTGTGTAGTACCAGCAGGATGCTGGATGCATAGGGAGAAGTACCTCCAACAGGAGGAGGTAGGTGTCACTATATCGTTCACTGGTGACACCAAGCCTGGAGTATTATGTCCAGTTCTGCAGGCCACACCTCAGAAAGAACATAGGCAGGGCAGAGGCAGCCCAGGGGAGGGCAACTAAAATGTACTGGGATTGTGACAAAATCCTGATAAGAGACTAAGGGATCTCAGCTTGGGCATCCTAGAAGAGAGAGGAGAAGGGCATATGATAGACTTACAAGTACCTCACATGGGTGAACAGAATGCAGGAGGGGTCTCTTTCAAAGAAGATCACCAGAACCAGAGGGCAAGTGACAAGCTGGGGGAGTTTTAAAGCGTGATATGAAGTAATACCTCACTTTAAGACTGCTGGACGCCTGGAACAGACTGCAAGCAGAAATGCAGGAGGCAAAAACAGTAGGGGGCTTTAAGCATACGTGTGATAGACACAGAGGAGGAATAATAGTAAATAGGCAAGGAGAAGGGAAAGGGAGGGTTGCTGGAGACCAGTTAGGGTCTGCAGAGACATGCTAGGTAGAGACCATCTGGGAAGACTGGGTGGGCCACGCAGTCCTTTTTTGCCAACTAATCCTATGTTTCTATGGTTGTTGAAACTTGAAACTATCAGGTTTGTTAAATATAGGGCCAAATGTGTCACCCTTCTATTTGACTGGGTTGCAAAATACATAGATTTTCATTTATTAACATAAATACATTTTTTCACTCATGCTTACTTCCATTGTCAGAGGGATTCCGCCCAGGAATAAATACACTTACAATTTATTATGGGTGCTCTAAAGGCAAGTGTTTATTGATCCAGAACAAAACATTACAAATATATTTCGGGAACCATTACCATAATACATCTTCAATACACCTTAAATGAACTTTAATAACACACTTAAACATGATTGCAATCCCATTTCCCAGCCTCTTGCAGATCTCCATGTTCCTTGTTACCTCTGTTTTTCCAGGGCCCAGGTGCATGATCCTGATGCCTACCCGGCCTCCAGCCACATCTACGATCTGGGTCAGGTGCCTCCAACCATGACCCCCTCCTGCAATCTTTTTGGTTACCCCTCTGTTCCTGCCACAGTTGGGTGCTGTTGACTCTGGCATGTGCATAACCCTCCCCCTAACCCCTTCCCTGCCCCCCTTTTGATTATGTTCCCTCCCCATGCCCTCCTTCCTAACCCTTTTATTTCCTTCCCCTACTGGCCCACCTCCAGCCTGCAACAGAATGGTGAGCTCCCCCCGAACAAGGCTCCTGCCCCCTCTCCCACCCCTTGATAGCCTTGTATGTGTTCCTGATGAAGAACGCTCTCCCCACAATAGACAAATGTACCCAGTCCTCCCTATAATACCCTAGTATGGAATAAGTTATATCCTTGTAACTAATGTAAATTCCCCCAACTGCCCGAACCAATGGGACCACCTTCCAGTTAAGGCACTTCCACGCTTCTTCAATGGCTTTTATGTCCTTGGCCTGGTACCATACCCTTCTGGATATAATTTCAGACCAGCCAATGGTCACCCCGAGTCACCAACCCTTGATATCTATGTCCCTTTCCTATTTTCTGTAGAAGTGTCCCCCATGGCTTGTCACCTAAATCATTACCCCCTAAATGAACTATTAATAAATCCAGCCTTTTGCCTTGCCTCCTTAGCTCCTCCAAGGTCAGTAACAACTGGGCCCACTTCATGCACCAGACCCCTTTTCAGTTGACTTTTGTCGGTTGATATCCCTGTGAAGTTGCCTTTCTCCTGGCATAATGGATGTGTGCCTCTCCACCCAGTACATAAATGAAGTCCTATAAGCCATATTTGAGTCTGTTGGTATCCACCTGTAGGTACAAAAGAAAGGATGCCATGTTAAAACAACTCTCTCGGGAGATCACGTGGTGCAGAGCATGAACTAGCTGCTCCCTTTTCACGCTCCATTAACCCAGCTTTAAAATCTCGTCTTTTTGGGTCCCTATCGCTTGTGCTATTACCGGATCGTTCAGTTTGGCTTAAGGAATCACAGCAGGTGCGAAATCTCCAGCATGGATACTGAAGCGGAAGGCTTTACCTCGACATACCCTTGCCCGACTACCCTGAAAGGCCGCCCAAAAAGCAAGACCTCGGGTACATCATACTCTGCGGTACAGGCTCCGGGTGATCGGATTTGGAACCGCTTACCTTGGCTGTGGCTTTTGAGAAGAATTTCAGCCTTTTAAGGACGATTATGCGGAGTAAGCGGTGAGGTTAGGAATATATCCCCACCATAGATGAGCTAAATCACTGCAGACAGCCGACAATGAAGTTTCGAATTGTTCTATTGAACATAGAAATGAAAAGCTGGTCCCAGAATTAGCAGGAATGAGACAGAGGATCGCAAAATTGGAAAATAAAGTTGAAGATTTAGAGGGGCGATCGTGTAGGAACAATGTTGTTATCCTTGGTCTCCCTGAGATGGAGGAGGGAGTCGATCCTATTAAATTTGCTTGTCGTTTGATGGAAAAAATAGCTGGCCCCTCTCCCTTTGGTGCTGCCTATACCATTGAAAGGGCTCACCGGGCTTTAAGAGCATTACCTGCCTCGGGAGCACCCCCACGGACATTTATTATGAGGTTTCTCAACTATTTAGAAAGCCAGCATTTTCTCCTGAAGGTTAAGGAGCTGAAAGAAATCTCTTGGGAAGGCACTTCTTTGAGGGTGGTTCAAGATTTGCCATACTCGATCCGGCAAAAGAGAGCTACATTCCACCCCATCATTAAGAAGCTTATTGCTGTCAATATCAGATTCAGAATGGGTTATCCTGCGCGTTTTCAAATTCTGGTGGCTGGGACCTGGCGTAATTTTGAGAATTATGAATCGGCCATTACAGACTTGAAAGCATTCTTCCCTAATCTTTTAAGGAGCCCTGAGACTCGTCCTTTGTACCTTTGTGACTCCTTTCTTTACCTGGCCTTGTTCTTCGTTGGCTGTATCGTTGATGCCTGGATTTGGCTGCATATCTGATTGACTCTGAGTTGGACATTATCCTGCTAATGTTAACTTAGCCTCCTGTTTAGTTTATTCTTGTGGAGGGGATTTTGGATCGGTTCGTCTTGTTAATCTTTTCCCAATAACTTCTTTTGTTACCTCCCCTTCCCCCCTCCTCCCCCTTTTTTTTTTTTTTTTTTTGAGGCTGTTTGTGGATATAATAGACATTGGTGGTCCTATATTGCCTAGTTCAACTGCCTCAGTTGGGGCATTTGGGATGGTCAAATATTTTTGACAATCTGCCTTTGATATAAATTAATGAGTGTTTTTGTATAGGTTGTTATTATGTTTAAAGATGGTCCACCTTTTTTACAACTCCATCTTGTAGGCTAGCCTTTATTTTGTTTACTTTATATAGTGAAGGTAAAGGTTTCAATTTTTATATATTATACCTTTTTCTTTTTTAAGGTGTATTATTGGGCCATTCCACATCAGCCATGATATTTGGCCTTATCTTGTACTTTAATAACATGTTAATAGTTTGCACATCTATCTCGTTTAACTGTATTTCTATCGATAGGGGTTTAGTAGATAATATCCTGTCTAGATTGTTAGTTTTGGGACCGATTGTTAGTCTTTTGGGTTGCTGGGTGGCCGGGGTAGAGGCAGAGAGCTGTTTTGAGCTGTAACCATGTTCTATGGTAGATCGGGAGGGTTGTGGATGGAGGGGATATGGGGGTCGGGGTGTCTCTTTCGTTACCTGGGGGTTTTGCATTATTTTTTTGAGGGGTTTGTTATAGGGGTTTGCACAGCACACCTATCTTTAGTTTTAGATAGATGTATGGGCGTGGTGGACTTGTGTTATTTTGTAGATATTAAAAGTCTTTCGAACGGCTAGAGAGCTAAATATTGTGAGCTGGAATGTACATGGGATTACGCCATAAGTTGAAGCAGTACAAGGTTCTAAAACATCTATCCCATGTGAAGGCTGATATTATTTTTTTACAGGAGACTCATTTATTAGATGCTGAGTCTATTCAGTTGCGGAGGCTTCAGATAGGGCAAGTCTTCGCTTCTGAAGGTAATTCTCAAAGTAGAGGAGTTATGATTATGTTGCGGAGATCTGTACCCTTTAACCCGATTCAAATATTTAAGGATAGCTTAGGGAGATACATTTTTGTTAGAGGTACTTTACATACTATAGAGGTTATCCTGGGCTCGGTGTATGGTCCCAATAATGATTCCCCGGGATTCTTTGTTCAGATGGTGGATTTACTTGCCCCTTATTCTAATTTACCTATTGTGATGGGTGGAGACCTAAATCTGGTAATGGACTTTTCTTTAGATAAGTCAGGTCTGATTAGGAAAGGATTATCTCCGGCGCAAAGGGCCTTAAGAGAAATGATTGATCATTTGGGTTTATGTGATGTCTGGAGGATTTTTCATCCTAATGATCGGAAGTATACCTTTATTTCCCAGGCTCACAATACTTTTTCTAGAATTGACTATGTCTTCATTTCTAATATTCTTTTACCTGGGGTTTTAAATACTGATATACTTCCTGGGCCTCCTTCTGATCATTCTATGGTAACTTGTCATTACTTTTTCATCTCTGCCCAAGCCTGGGAATAGATGGAAACTTAATAACCAGTTGTTAAAGGACCGAATCTGGTTAAGTATATCTCTTCTCAGATATCAGAATTTTTCTCGTTTAATTATAACTCTACTAATCGTCCAGACATGGAGTGGGGTGCATTCAAAGCCTTTATAATGGGTGTTCTGATCGGGATTGCTTCTAAAAGGAAGAAAGAAAGCAGGAACTTATGTCAGATTTGCTTAATCAGATTCGTGTGAAAGAAGCTGAGCTGCGGTTCTTCTGGAGGACTATAGACAGGAATTAGTTAGATTAAAGGATTCATATCTTAGGATTCTAGGAGAACAAGCAGAATGGGCGATCATCAAAACCTGGGCAGTATATACTGATCAGGGAGAAAAGGCTGGTCGTTTATTAGCTAGAAGGGTCAAGCTTTTAGAGTCTTCTAGGCTGGTTCCAGTTATTCGCTCACTAGATGATGGCTCACTTAAGACGTCCCCAAAGGACATTTTGGCGGAATTTCATAAAAATTTTAAGGAGATTTATGCTCCTATGGAAAATCCTCCATCATTAGACAAGATAGACACCTTTTTAAATGGGTTAAATCTTCCCTCTTTAGACCAGTCCCAACAGGCCTTACTCACGGTTCCCATCTCGGAGCAAGAAATTATTCAGGTTATTAATTCTCTTCCTCCGATAAAACACCAGGCCCGATGGTTTTTCGCCAACTTTACAAAACTTTTAGTAAGGAATTAGTTCATTTTATTGAGACTGTTTAACTGCATTCTGGAGGGATGGTTACAGACTTTTTCTTTTGAAGCTCTAATTGTTCTCCTGACAAAACCGGCACGCCTCATGATTTGGTTTCTAATTACCGGCCTATTTCACTTTTGAATCAAGATATTAAAATTCTTACTAAATTATTGGCAGATCGTATTAGTGGGGTCCTACGGTTTAATTGGGCCTGAACAAGTCGGATTTATGAAAGGAAGGCTTCGACTGATCACTTAAGGCTACTGGTGCATGTCTTCTCGGCCTCTGGGGATTCGGACTACCCAATGGTGTTGGTTTCCCTAGATGCCGAGAAGGCCTTTGCTAGGGTGTATTGGAAATATTTGTTCAGGGTCATGGAAATATTCAGTTTCCCTCAACCGTTTTGTTCATGGATAAATGCCATCTATAATTTTCCAACTGCAAGAATTCATTGTAATGGGGTAACCTCATCTCCTTTCAAACTTTTTGTTGGTACCAGACAGGGTTGTCCACTCTCCCCGTTACTTTTTAATTTATATATTGAACCCCTCATAAGGCGGATAAAGATAGAACAGCGAATTCAGGGTGTTCAGGTCTGGGAACACACTCTGAAAGTCATGCATGATGCAGATGACCTGTTATTGCAGATTTCTTATCCGTCTACCTCATCCCGCCTTTACTCAAAAATAATCGATAACTTCGCCTCCATTGCTAATTATAGGCTTAACACGGGTAAATCTGTGGTATTCCTTTAAATTATAGAGCACATGCTCATGATATTACCCTTCGACTTGGTGTGGAGTCCGAGACTATTAGGTATTTGGGTCTCACCTTACCCAGATCGACTTCTCGCCTAGTTCAGTATAACCTTGACTCGGTGTTACAATCTATTCAAGTTGATCTGAAAAGGTGGGCAGTGCTTTTGTCTATTTGGGGTAGAATTAACTTAGTAAAGATGAATGTCTTTCCTCGCTTATTCTACCCTTTGAATATGTTAAATGTTTGGCTCCCGCTAAATGGTTTAAGAAAGTTCATGGTATAATCTTCTGCTTTATCTGGAACTATAAGAAGCCTAGATTGGCTTACTATAAATTAACCGCTTCAAGTTATTGTGGCTTGCGACTCCCCATTTTGGTATGTACTATTGGAGCCAGTCATGCTAGCAAATACCTTCAATGGCTTGCAATAAATTACGCTTCCAAAGTAATATTTATATACCCTTGTGGTAAATTATAGAGATTTCCCAGATAAAGGATTCTGGACTTACCTCGGGTACTGTATGTACTGTTTCGAAAAGCTCTTCCTTTCCTTGCACAACTCCCTATTGAAATTTCACTTAAAGTTCATGTGCAATTATGGCTTTTCTAAAATATTCCATACTCTAGATCCTGCTCAGCCCTTAATGTGCAACCCTAATTTTTAATAGAGGAAATCTATTAAACCTACTTAGTTACCGTTACTGGACAAAGTACTGGTTAAGGACCTGTATCACGAAGGGAAATTACTCTCCTCAGTCGAAATATTGAATAAATTTCAAATTCCTCAAGCTATGATATTTAAAGTTTTTCAACTTCGGCATTTACTTGCCAGTAAATTTAGCTTTCCTCCCTCTAACAGGATAGTTTCTGATTTTTGTGATACTTTAGAACCATTGGTAGGTAAGGCCCATGCAGTTTCTGCCATTTATAATACTTTTTTGTCTTGGATTCATCCTCAAATTTTCGCTCCAAGGCAATATTGGGCCTGGCTGTTTCATTATATAATTTCGATTGGGCAGGTATATGGAAATCCTGTCTTAGATTTTTGTTGCAAGATAGACTTAGACTATTGCAATTTAGCTGTTGCATAATATTTATTACTCTCCTGTAAAATTAGTTAACCTCGGTATGATTACATCTTCTAGTTGTTTCAGATGTCAGGATAAGGATGGGGACTTACTTCATATTTTTGGCTCTGTCCTAAAATAGCTGTTTTGTAGGATACCATTAAAGAAAGGTTGGACCCTTATTTGGGGCTGACCAATCTGTTTACTCAGAGATTTGCATTTTGGGAGACATGACCACTATTGATGTTCGAATTAGGAAATATCATATAAGTTTGATCTCTGTCTGTTAAAGTAGTGGTTCTGAAACATGGAAAGACACCCAATTGATCTCGTGATGGCGTAATGGTTTCTGGAACTCCTGGCTAGTCTTAGAACAGAAAGGACTATCACAAGTCTTCAAAATAATTTGTCCAAATTTGATGTCGTATTGAGGTTGCTCATCTTCAGGCTGAGTTGGCCAGGTTGTGGGACCTCCTCTTCCATCCAGGGACCACCAGTGCCACTGCCGTTGCCTCAGAGGTTGCCAAGAAGAGGGGAGCGGTTGGACCACAGTGGGCTCAGGGAGGGTGAGGGGGAACAGAGGTGCATCCCTCCAGTTTTACCTCTCCCAATTCCTATGCCATTCTGGCAAAGTGTGGTTCCTCTATGGAGGCACCCACAGTGGAGACCAAGGAGGATGCTGGAACCTCACAAAGGAGACCCACAGGAGGGTGGCAGGGGACCCTGCAGGGAAGGAAACAACTCCTGGTGGGGGACTCCATTGGAAGGTAGAACTGGGCAAGGAAGGGGAGAGTGGGGAGTGCCTGCCTGGCGCCATGGCTTGGAGGGACAGGGCGAATCCTCAGGATTGCCGGAGCAGCTGCACAGGGGAGGAGCTGGATGTCATTGTCCACCTAGGGACAAATGACCTGGCTAAAAGGGATTAGAGGTGCAGGAAGAGTTTTGTGGAATTGGGGAGGGCCTTAGTCAAGTAGCACACACGGTAACCTTCTCGAGGTGCTACCCATCTATGGCATAAGAGAGGTTAGGGTGTTCGTGCCATGGGATTCAATCAGTGGTTGAAAAACGGTGTGGAGCTCAGGGATTTAGCTTCATTGGGGACTGGGGGTCCACCTGGAGTGATTGAAGCCTATACTGGCATGATGGGCTGCATCTGTCTGGAGGGGAACCAGGATCCCACGTGATAGGTTTAAATGCTTCATTGGCAAGCTTTTAAACTAGCCAGGGGGAGGCACTGGAAAGGAGCAGGAAAATCTAGCTCCCCCAAACAATCACAGTGGTAGAATGTGTGGCAAACACCAACATGGAGGTGTCGATGGGGAGAAGGGCAGGGGTAAATGGAGAAAGTGACAAAGGCAAGAAGGACAGGGATGGGGCAAAGGGGTAAGGCCATCAGGAAATGGAGGGTAATGAGTACCAATGCCCGTGGTCTGGGCAACAAGCTCCCTGAGCTGGTGGCCTTAATGGAAGAGGATGCCTGGATATCGTAGCAGTCACAGAAACATGGTACAGAGAACCATGACTGGGATGTTAACATACAGGGTACAACCTACAGGGAGAGACAGGCAGGGAGAAGAGGGGAGGGAGTTTCTATGTAAAGGAAGGATAACAGCAACTGAACAAAGAGTAAACAGGAGGAGAGGAGGCACTGTGGGTCACCTTGAGACTGGAAAGGCCACAATCCACACAGGGGTTGTGTACAGACCCCCATGTCAGGGGAAGGAATGGACAAGGATATGATGGAAGGCATTCTTAGAATGGCAGAGAAGGGAGATACTGTTGATGGGAGACCTGAATATGCCAGATGTTGGCTGGAGCACATTTGCTGCAGCCACATCCAAGAGCAGGCCATTCTTGATGCCTACAGGTGGCAGGCATTAGACAGCTAGTTTCGAACCCACTCGTGAGGGAGCAATCTTAGACCTCGTACTCTCAATATGGGGCAGTGAGAGGATCTCAGATCTAGAAGTGGGTTGCCATCTGGGGACAAGTGACCATCAAACAGTGTGGTTCACATTAAACTCAGCTACAGAGTCAAGCCACAAAAGTGAGGGTACTGACTTGGGAGGGCTGACTTTGGTAAGATGGGAGAGTGCCTCAGAAAAGCACTAGCAAACAGGTTAAAAGGAGGTGTGGAGCAACAATGGGGAATTATCAAAACTGCCATCCAAGAGGCAACAAGCCTTGTGTGAAGCAAATAAACAAATCAAACGAAAGAAAAGCCACTATGGTTCTCAAGAGGTGGCTGTGAAAGTCAGGAAGAAAAGATAGCATTCCAGAGTATAAGGAAACACAGAAGGAGCAGGACAGAGAGCTGTACCAGTTAAGGCAGAAAGAAGCAGGAGGAAGTCAGAATAGCAAAGGCCCAAACTGAGGAAAAGATAGCCAACTCAGTTAAGAAGGGGATAAACATTTTATAGGTACATCAGCGCGATGAAAAGACAAAGGGAGGATAGTGAGGCTGAATAGAATGAGCGGTGGGTGGGCAGAGGGGACAGTGAAAAGCAGGAATACTGAATGAATATTTCTGCTCAGTATTCACAAAAGAGGAGGGGGAAGTGCCTAATCCAATTAACAGAAGCACTCTTGATAGGGGGGTCGATCCCAGTCCTTTCACAGAAGAAAGGGTTCTGCAAGAACTCCTAAAACTGAAGGTGGACAAAACAATGGGTCCTGATGGAATTCACCCCAGAATTCTAAAAGAATTAAGGAAGGAACTAGTGAAACCACTGGCTACTCTTTTTAATAAATCATGGGAGGATGGTGTGGTACCCGAGGACTGGAGGAAGGCGGATGTGATTCCCCTTCACAAAAGTGGGACCAAGACAGAGGCAGGAAACTACAGACCTGTCAGTCTGACCTCTGTGGTAGGGAAAGTGATGAGTCACTTCTGAAGGAAAAATAGTTGAGTACCTACAGGTCAGTGGAGCACAGGATCCAAGGCAGCATGGGTTCAGCGGAAGGTCATGTCAGACAAATCTAATAGATTTCTTTGACTGGGTGACCAAAGTAGTAGACCAGGGAGGGGCTGTGGACATGGCCTACCTAGACTTTGCAAGGCATTTGACACAGTCCCACACAAAAGATTATTAGTCAAATTAACCAGCCTGGGAGTGGGTCCCAGGGTGGTAGCCTGGTAAAACATGGCTGGACAACAGGACACAGAAGGTAATTGTAAATGGAGTCCACTGTGAAGAAAGGGCAGTTACTAGTGGGGTACCGCAGGGTTCAGTATTGGGTCCAGTCCTTTTTAATGTCTTCATCAGTGACATTGCAGAGGGACTGGAAGGAAAAGTATGCCTTTTTGCAGATGACACAAAGATCTGCAACAGGGTGCCTACACAAGAAGGCATGGAAAGGATAAAAAGGGACTTGGCAAGGTTGGAGGAATGGTCAGACGTATGGCAGCTAGGATTCAATGCAAAAAAGTGCAAAATAATGCACTTGGGAAACAAGAACCCAGGGGAAGAATACACAATGGGTGGGGAGGTAGTAACAACAACAAAAAGGAAAGGACCTGGGGTAATCATATCAGATGACCTTAAGGTTAGCAAGCAATGTGAGAAGGCAGTAGGGAGGGCCGGGGTATACTGGGATGTATAGGGAGGCATCAGCAGCAGAAAACAGGAAGTTGTTATCCCTCTGTACAGACAGTTGGTGAGACCCATCTGGAATACTGTGTCCAGTTCTGGAGACCCCATCTCCGCAGGACATAGACAGGATAGAGGCAGTCAGGAGGCAACTAAAATGGTGCAGGGTCTGCAAGAGAAGCCGTATGAGGAGAGACTAAAGGGAGCTTAATATGTATACCCTTGAGGAAAGAAGGGAGGGGACATGATAGAAACTTTCAAGTACCTCAAGGGAATCAACAAAGTCCAAGAGGGTAGCATCTTTCAGAAAAAGAGACTTGCAAGAACAAGGGACACAATTTAAAGATAGAAGGAGGAGGGCAGTTCAGGGCAATGTGAGGAAGTATATTTCACAGAGAGGGTAGTGGATGCATGGAACAGCCTTCCTGAGGAAGTTGTGGGGTCTAAAACTGTGGGAGAATTCAAGAATGCATGGGACAGACATAAGGCAATTCTTGTGGGGGCAGGAAGATATAGGCTGTTGGTTAACTAGGATCTGAGCCTATCCTGTAGGTAGGAAATGGGCAGACTAGATGGGCCTAGTGGTCCTTATCTGCCATCAAGTCTATGTTTCTATGTTTCTATGTAAGCAGACAAATATATGCATGCAGCAGTTTTACAAAACCTTACAAATCATACACCACCCTGGAACAAAGCCAATTGGAAACTCAGCTGAGGTATTTTTGCTCCCAAACCAAAATTCCACAGCTGGCAGAACATATGAGGGTTGCTTTGGATGAACATTTTACGAGTCAGAGCTCCAAAGAGGCATTGTCCCAGCTTGCTGAAAATCCTCCAGGCCAGACGGTATGACCGTTGAGTTATACCAACTCGTAAATCCCGAAATTAGTGCCCTACTGCTCTCTTCCCTTCAGGAGGCTCATATATCTTGGACCCTCCCGCCTACCTTGCTTGAGGCACTTATCACCCTTTTACCAAAAAAATCAGATGACTCATTAGCAGCTAAGATGCTCGCCACTCGCATGATGGACATTTTGCCCCATATAGTACACCCGTCCCAGGTTGGGTTCACTAAAGGGAGGGCCACTGTAGACAATATATGCTTGTTCCTTAACCTTAAGTGGCTGGCACTGCATTCCATTACCCCCATGGCTGCCATGGCAGTGGACTTCTCGAAAGCCTTTGATTCTGTTGAATGGCCTTACTTACATGCGGTACTCCAGCAATATGACTTCGGCCTGTACTTCCGGCAGTGGATACAAGTGCTATATAATGAGCCCTCAGCCCGTATTCTCACTAACAAAGATATGTCTCTACCTTTCCCTCTGCAGCGAGGCACTCAGCAAGGGTGCCCGCTGTCACCATTGCTGTTTCTGGTTCCTTTGGATCCACTCACCCATAAGCTACAGTCCACTAGCAAGATCCAAGGTATTCAGGTGAGGAAGCATGTATACTTAACGGCTTCTTATGCAGATGATCTGCTTATTACACTCTCACATCCACGGGAATCTCTGCATCCAGTACTAGATGTCCTACACACATTCGCTGGCCTTTCTGGTTTGAAAATCAACCAATGGAAAACCAGTATTACCCCTCTAAATGCAATCTGTTCCCAGGACTGCCTCCAAGACCTAGGACTCACTTGGGCTCTCAGCAACCTCACTTACTTAGGCATTCGCATACCATTTAATTGGAGACATATTGAATCCAAAAATTTCACCACCCCCTCGCAACAACTAACTACTGAAGTATCTCATTGGCTCTGGCTTAATCTCTCTTTACCAGGGAAAATCGCTGTGATACGAATGCTTCTTCTGCCTAAAGTCACATACCTCCTCAACAATCTCCCTATTTCCCTGTCCAAAAAAACCTTTAGACAGCCGGACACGATTATTGCGCAATTTCTGTGGGAGGGCAAGAGACTGAGAAGGAGTGTACATAAGTTGCAAGCCCATTGGTCCAGGGGTGACCTAGAACTTCCCTGGCTACAAGGATATACTGGTCCTTCCTCGCAGCTCAGGCCACTAAATGGTTCCTACCTACACCTTCTCCCCTGGCTTTGTGGGCTCATCTGGAAGCTAAAGTCCTACGAGAGACCTCTCCTGGTCTGCTCTTGACCGGCCTATCAGTCCCTCACAGCCTACTTACGCCAGTCATGGCTGAAACCAGGATGGCCTGGTTCCACCTTATAACTGCAGCTCGAAGTAAAAAATGTGTGGATTGGATGCCATTTTGGTATCTTAAGCTCTGGAACAACCAGCTACTAATGATGGACAACAAACCATTCAGCTGGGTGCTGTGGGCCAAGAATGGCATACATATAGTGCAGGACTTATATCTACCTGACTCTACCACGCTCATGTCCTTTGAGCAACTCAAAGCTCACTATGCTCTTCCATCCCAAGACTTATGGAAGTTTTTGCAGTTCTGAGCCACAGTTCAGTCTGCTAACTGGTCTCCGACTGCTGACCGGAAATGGCTCTGGTTCTCCAATTTACACTTAAAGCCCTCATCCCGTGGCCTTGCGGCTCAGTTTTATAGTACATGGTGGGAGGCACAACTAGACTACATGGAGGACTGTAGACTTGCTTGGAGCAAAAGTCTTGGCTGCCAACTTGCACTAGATAGATGGGCGGCCTGTCTGCGCTGAGCCCATTCCTCCTATAAGGATGCCAAAAGCCAGTTTATCCAGCTTAAGATTTTGCTTTGCTGGTACAGCACACCAGTAGCCCTGCATAAGTGGGGTATCCTTCCTCACTCGGAGTGCCGGAGGTGCCACAAGAGCCCAGTTCACATCCTACATATATTATGGCAGTGCCCCACCCTGGTTCCCTTCTGGGCCGTAGTAGAAATGGATTGTCTGTCAGACAGGGGCAACCTATTGACCTCCCTAATCCCATGCTCCTATTAGGAGATGCCACCTCCTTGAGCAGATCTCATCACAGCAGCGGAATGGGTTCTAGCAGCTTTACTAGAAGCTAAATGGATCCTACTGATGTCCTGGCAACAGCCTTTGCCACCAGCTATCTCCCTCTGGCACTCAGCTTTAGCTAAACTTGCCACCTTTGAGAGGCTTACCTATGCTGGCAGAGGACAACTGTCACTATATTACAACAAGTGGGAGGCATACCTTAACTCAACCCTCTGTCATGCACCACCCCCACCTCCTCAAAACCCCCCTGGCTCAGTACACTGTGCAACATAGCCCCCCAAGCATTTAGGCCCATAGAGAGGATTTCTGTGAGGAGTATGACACCGTATCATGTGTAGGTACTCCCCCCACACAACATCTTTCCATTTATACCTCTCTATCTATCCCTGATTGGAGAGATTTGCTTATACTGTTCACTGTCTTTATTGCTTGCACCAATGCTGGTAGAGTGTATACTTCAAATTATTGGTAGTTCTTGTTTAGTATAAATAGTGGATTATTGTAATTGCCTTATTTTCTTTGTGTTTTTTATTTCTGCAGTTGCCTGTAGAGAATGTGTTACATGTAGGATTATCATGCTGTAACCTGTTATATACATGATCTGTTGTAAGTGCTATGGTCTTATTGGAAAATAATAAAAAGTATTATATGATAAAAAAAGCTGCCCTGATCAAAATCTATTTTTAAAACATTATTCAGTTAACATAACAATAAAACTAGTACTGATATCCCTATCAATAAACTTTTTGAATATCACATACAGCTCTTACTAGGAACAGAATTGTGGACAGACTTTTGAATCTTGTGAAGAATAACTTCATAAAAACATTTTTCACTGTATTATATGGAAGTTTTGGCTGCCCAGCAATGATAGTAAAGCTATTTTGAGGCCATATAAAATACTATTTTAAAACTGATGGAATATTCGTGTTAAAATATTTCATTTTAGTTGATAGTGGAGGTCAGAAGGTTAATTAGTGTTTTCAGATTTCTTTAAGTTATTGGAGGGGCTGCAGCTCAGGGTGACAAAGATGATCAAAGAGCTGGGGGACTTATCACATGAGAGGAGGATAAGGGAGTTGAACATGTACTCGATGGAGGAGATGAGGGATGGAGGGACATAACTGAAACCTTTAAGTACATGAAAGGAATAAACAAGACAGGTACAGAGGGGCTTTTCAAAGTAAGGGAGGGGAAGGACACCAGGGGCCATGATATGAGACTGGAGGGAAGAAGGTTCAGGAGGGAGATGATGAGACACTTTTTTACAGAGAGGGTGGTAGCTGGGTGGAATGCGTTACCTGTAGAAGTGGTATCCAGTAGAACAGTGGACTGCTTCAAAAGGGGATGGGACAGGACAAGGGGGAGGTTCAATGGAGGGGAAGGGTGGAAGGGAGGGGCAGCTGCAGAATAAGGGGTGCTAGCTGCACATTCAAGCAGACTTGATAGACCTCTAGGCCTTTATCTGCTGGCAAATTTTGTATGTTCGTACTATTTTAAGAAAATAGTGAAATAGACTGAAAGTGAAGTTTCCACTTTAAATCACATCTGACAGGTAGAACTGAGTATCTGTATCTAATACTTATTTTGCAGTCACTTCACTACCAGTCTAGCATTGCTTGTAAAGCACTTTGGATGTATGAAAAGCGCTATATAAATGCTGATTCTTCTTCTTCTCTTGCCCAATTACAAATATTATATAGAGTATGGTGGAATGCGGTTGCGTATGGAAATGCATACACTGCAAAAAGTCGTTCTGCTTCTGTAGTGATGTCCTCACTAATGCAGAATGACTTTTCATTCTGCTTTAGTGAGACGTCACAATACAACCGCCCCCAAACAGCGCTGTCCATTGGTTAGGGGGCGGTTGATGAACTGCGTGTGTGAGTCGACTTGGTGAGTGGCAAAATGAGGTGGGATAGTCCAGTGGCAAGGACTGATCACAGAAAGAAACTAAAGTAAGAATACTTCATCTTGGGGACCATACACTGTATAGAAAAGTGTACTTGAGGGCCCCATACACAACCAACTGTTCTAATACCTTGTGAACTTTCCAGAAGTGGCGATAAGGACCTCTCGATCTTAACTCTCTTGGTCCTCATTGTCAATGGAAACCACCGGGATTAGAATAGCGTGGTTGTGTATGGGCTCCCATGTACTATCCTATATATTGGATACAAGGTAACAAGATATTTGATATCTGCTAGCCTTAATAGGCCATCAAAATGCCCTCAATATATTCAGTTAACAGTAGATCAGAAAGGTTGACTCCACCTTGTGTATGATATTTCTGAGCACTGGATATCATAAAATATTAAAAAAGGGCAGGGATAATCCTGTGATAAACAACTGGACAGTTTGGGCCTCTACCTATGTGTAAATCATGCAATAACTAAATATTTGCAATAAGACACGACAGGGTGTGTAGTTATGGGTTAATAATCACACACCTCTCAAGGGTGTTGTTAGGCACGATAGTGACCATAATCGCGTATCCTGAAGTGCCTCATCACACTTGTAACGTTTAAAAAAATGTAATTAAAAGCATTTAAGAAGTATTGCAAATGCTAGGTAATAAAGAGCAACTGATCATTATGTAGTTCCTTCACTCTCTTAGAATCATGCTGTTCATTGTGATGCTGGGGGAAGGGGGCCCAAGAGAACATCACCTCATACACATGCTTGCAGTAGCCAGTGGTCACGAGTCAATGATACAGAACATGAGTCCTTGTTCTGAGTCTGTGAAGGCTACAACAGGCTTGGAGAGGATAACAGCTCTCATTCTATTGTAGTTGCTAGTGCTACTCGATACTCTTCAGACAACTACAGTCTGTTCACAGCTATTTATTTATTTTATTTATTAGATCATCGTTTACAGACATTTGAGTCAAAGACTCATTTACAAAGGCATCATGTCAAGAGAGCAATACATTACAGCAAACAAAACAGTACATGACCAGGGACCCTGGTTTTCCATTTTTACCGGTAACACCGGTAACAATCACGGAATCCTGCTTGGTTTGCGGATTTTGAATTCTTGTACCGGTGCCTCACGGAAATTGCATGTCACCACACAGAATATCTAAGATTTCAGCATCTTTTTTAATTTGTTTTAATTTTCTCTTTCTATGTCCCCTTCTCACAACATCAGTCTCCACTTTTCAGAGATCTCTAGACTGGGTATACCTTAGCTTTACCCCCAGGTAACGTTCATGAGCTCCTGTGGTCCTGCCCCTATCCTGCCTGGATTGTGTCCCCCCAGGTGGGAAGGGAGAGGACCCCAGGTCACCCCTCCACACTTCCTTAGTGTGTGTCGGGCAGCTTAGTGGGTCCCTCATGGAGCCTGGTTATGAAGTCTGGGTCACCTGGGTCCCTTCTGCCAGTGGCCAATGTGGGGTGATTGTTCCTGGTTTTCTGGTCTCTGTCCCTGAGGGCACCGGCACTATAGGAGATCCAAGGAGGTAGGTCACATAGAGTCATGCCACTGCTCCAGATCCTGGCTAGCATCCTCCCCTCCTGATCACTCTGCAGCACCATTGCATCACCACCCATGGTCACACAGGTGGTGGTAAAGCAGCTGGACCTGCGCCCACCCTCCCCGGAGGAGGAGATCAGTCCCCCAGGTACTCGATCCTACTCCCCTGGCCAGACCTCCAGCAACCCAAGTTCACTTCTGACCCTGGGTCGCTGGCATTGCAAGCAATAGTGCTACTGTAGCGCCAGACGGCTGACCCAGATTTCAGCATCTTAAAATGAATGCTGCTGTGCTTTGCATTCTTTCTGCTTTGCTGCATATAGAGTCAGTAAGGAAATCACCCGCACTGCTTAGTTGTAATCAGCCGTTCAGTTTAACCACCCATGCCTAGTGGTTAGAGTAACAAACAGTGAATGAACTGGGTACATCCAGCAGACTTGGGTTTGATTCCCACAACCTCCACTTGCATACTGTGCGACTCCAAGCAAGTCACTTAACCTCCCCAGTGCTTCTAGGTCACTCCTGAAAACAGACAGTTCTGCCTAGTGGGCCTTACCTGCTTTACAAAGAATATAAAAAAAAAAAAAAATACCAGTATGTGTTTACTACATTATAGAATAGTAGTCAGGGTACCATGTAATTTACCTGGGTTTTACTTGGGCTGAAACGATTTTGTGTAGGTAAAGATAAATATTCAGATACATTTTATGTGTTTATAATCTTGTTTTAGATTTTAGTCAGGTTTTTATTGTATTCTTTGCATATAAGCATCTAGGTTGTAGATTGCTAAGCATGGGATCACTGTTACCAACTAGCTTATTCAAGTTTATAATCAGTAGGGCCATCCAAAATCCTCAGTTGTTTGAATGAAAACTAGTCTGAATGAATGTATGTTCACAAAGAAGAAACTGCCTTACTACTTATGAAAAAGACTTCACAGTTAGCACCCCATTTAGGTGAATTAGATAATTTGCACCTTTTCTCCCACCTGCTGTTTTAGTCTCTGTGACAACAGAAAGTTTTCTGATAAACTGTTTCAACAAAAGAAAATGTTAAGTATTTGGTGTACTTATGTTTGTCCAGTGGATTTTGAAAGCACAGTCAATGATGTACAGAAGGTAAGACCCCAGGGGCTGTATGATGCTGGTGGGCAGAGTGGTGCTCAATTCACATCTAAACAAAGACATGCAAACTGGGAGACACCTTTTTCATGGACACCAAGTAAAAAAAAGCATCCACATGTCTGGGAGATGCATAAATCCATTTGAACATTCTCCACTAATCACTTGTGAGTTTTTTAGGTGAAGACACTTTATTTCAAAGAAGCAAATTCAAGCAGTTTTTTTGATCCTCCTACCCCCTGGCGATTCACTCTTTCAGGCCTGCCAAGCCCCCTACTACCGCCGCTGAGTCCCGACCACCATCCACTGCCCCTTACTGCTGTGCTACCAGGTAACTCAAAGTAATCCTTCATTGAGTGGGCCCCTACCCTTGTGGGAGGCTACCAGGGGAGAAGAATTGTCCTAAAGAGCTTCCTGTGTATCTTGGGCATGGCAGGAGTCAGAACGGACACATGTCTGGGGCTTGCTGCTTAAGGAGGGACCAACAGCTGTCCTTCAGTTGGTCAGCGGGTGTTTTCCCATTTTCTTGGGAGCGTGACAGGTCACATGATGTCAAGCCGACATCTGTCACGCTCCCTCCTGCAGTGAGGGCTGACATGTTGTCGTGCCTCTGGCCTCCACAAGGGCCAGCAAATGATGAGCAGTGAACCCACCCTCCCTCATAGGAGAAGGTGAGTGGTCATTGGACACTCAAGCCTTCACCCACCAGCTGGCCTCCAACACCCAAGTCTGTTCCCTAACCCTGGTCAGTGGTGTTACAGGCAGAAATCCAATTCAGGCAGTTAAATTATAGATAGGAAAAAACAAAGGTAGTCCATCTTAGTGGTGATGGTTCAGATTAATTCACATCTGAATTCTAACAAGCAAAGAGACCAAGTCATTTGTAACTTGTGCATGTGGGATGTGGGTGTTGAAGAAAGGGGTCATAGTGCTGTCACTACTGCTATCACCCCAGAGGGATGTGGACTGCATTGTTGCTACTGCCATCACACCGAAGGGGTGGGGGCTGTAGTGTTTCTGCCATCACCACTGGTGGATGTGGAATGTAGTACTGCTGCGTCCCACCTGAGGGATGGGGCCACAGTGCTGCTGCTTCTGTCACTTGAGGGAGGGAGGTTGTAGTGCTTTTGCTGCTGCCATCACACCAGAGGGATGGGGGACATAGTGCTGTGTTGGTGCTGCCATCGCACCTTAGGGATGGGGCTGTAGTGCTGCTTCCATCACACCTTAGGGATGGGGGCTGTAGTGTTGCTGCTGCCATCACATCTTGTACCTAAACTAACTTTAAATTGGTACAAGGATGGATGGATGTGCAATAGTGGAGGTCAAAATTGCTAAAATGCATGTTAGCAGAGTTAAAAATTGTTAAATAAAGTACACAAAACCAAACACTGGTAAAACCAGATTTTGGCTTAGCAGACACCGGTGACAATACCGTTTTTTACAATGTGCAAAACGGAATATGCCCTTTCTCAATCCCGGTAAACCAGTGTCCCTGTACATGACGCTTAGATTAAAAAAGCAACCAGTATTACAGGCATTCACTGGTGGTGCACGCTTGGTAATAGGTCGATCACAGTAGTCATAATAGAGGTACACGAGTACCACGTCAGGTAGCAACCAGAGATATTTTATTACATTAGTCAGTAGATGTTGCCTGAGACTCCCGGTATATACAGCAAAAGTAGACAGGGCAGACCCAGCCTAGGGGTGAGGGTAAGGGGCAGGTGGGGGATTATGTGCAGTTGCAGCAGTGAGTACTTGTCAGATGGCTTCAGAGGGAGACCTTGAAAGGACCAAGCTCAGTGGAGTCAGTTTTGTTGGCTGGGAGGAACTGAACCAGGAGGGAGCCTGATAACAAAACGATCTCTGAGCCATAAGCGGTCCTTATCCTGGGGACAATAAGGGAGGTTTTGACAGTGCTGCGGGTGGAGACTGAGGGAAGGCATGCTGCAGGGAGGTGGTGACCCCAGGAGGGGAGAGCATTAGCAGGGTATTTTTTTCAAGAAGGCAGGTTTGGAAGTGGAGTCTTTCTTCAAGGTTGAGCAAGCTGGTGGTGGAGTATAGCAGACACGTATGAGTACGCCTAGGGGCTCCCAGCATTGGCCTGCAGGTCTTGTTTATCGAGAGCTGGATTCTTGCAAGTGCAGAGTTGTCAGCTGCAGCATAGATGGGCAGCCCATAGTCAATTAGAGACAGGGCAGTGGAGGTGATTGCCAATCTAAGGGCCTCTTGTGGTAGGCAGTCCCTATGGAGTTATAACAGTCCAGTCCTGCCATTGGTGGCAGCAGAAATGGCATTGATATGGGAATGGAAAGAGAGTGCCAAATCAAAGGTAATGCCCAGATACCTGTAAGAGGAAAGCTGCTCAATGGGCTTTAGTGTGCTAGGCAGTATCACAAGAGGGCACTACTGGCTTTGCTTTGGCAATGCGAGAAGAGCATAGCTTTGGTCTTTTTTAGGTTCAGGACTAGCCTTTGTGATGTGAACCAAAGCTCAGCTCTATCAAAAGCTTGTTGGAGTGTGGCCTGGAGTGTGTTGGGGTTGGGGTCAGGGCCAAAGAGCACAGCGTCATCTACATAGAGGAGGATCTTGCCCGGCAGACCAAGGGAGGGAGCTGAGGTAGAGACTGAAGAGGAGGGGGTTTAAATGGAGCCCTGGGGAACCCCAGAGTGGACAGTGTGTGTCAGATAGGGTGCTATTGATTTTTACACACTGAGTTCTGGCTGAGAGGTAGCTGGTGAACCATGCAAGGGGTCAGGGGAGAAACCAAGACATCTGAGGGAGTCAAGCAGGAGGGGATGGCAAACCGTGTCAAAGGCCTTGGAGATGTCAATGAACACGGCACCGCAGGAATTCTGGCATCAAGAGCAGAGTGCAGGAAGTTGGAGAATTCAAGTAGCGCGGTTGTGGTGCTGTGACCTGCATAAACCATGCTGTTCGAACACAGGATATTGTGCATGGCCAGGTATTCAGCAAGCTGGTTGGCAACTACATTTTCAAGGGCCTTAGAGAGTGGGGAAGGATGGAGATAGGTCGATAGTTACCCGGGGTCACTCGATCACCGCTCTTAGGATGGGGGTGATGAATGCAGTTTTCCATGTGCTGGGGAACTGTCCCAGGCACAGAGCATGGTTGAGCAGCTCAGTAAGTGGGACCAGGATAGTATCCAACGCCAGATGAAGTAGTCTAGTGTCTAGTAAGTTGGTGCCGGGGTTGTTACTGCTAACGGCTTTTTGCAGAAGGGCTCGAGCCTCCAATGGGGAGATGGTACATAGGTAGAAAGGAGGTCTCTAGAGAGTGGGCAGGGGTGCTACTGGGATGGGGTCAAAGAAGTTACTGGGCAGGACTGAACTCAGGTCTGAGAAAGTGTGGTTTAGGCAGTCTGCAATGCCAAGGGGGGCAGAGCAGACAGTTCCATTAGAGGAGAGTTGAGAGGGGGTTGGGGAATGGGATTTCCCATTCAGCTCCTTTACATTATCCCAAATGTTTCTAGCAGACCTCCAGGAGGAGACAAGAGTGGATTGGTAGTACTGGGCTTTGGCCTGTTGAATGCTCAAGTACACTTATTGTGCTCAGCGTTGTGTGCTTGCCTATCAGCTGGCTTGTCAGATTCCATGCCATAGGTTGTCTCTCATTTTAAGTTTGTGAAGGAGGAGGTGGAACCCAGGGCGATTTTACTTTTGGTGCAATTTCTAGTGAAGGGGCATAGAGGTCACAGGCAGTGTTAAAAGTGCAAGTGAAAAATCCAATGCCTCATCTATGGATGGTGCAAGCCTGATTGAGGACTAATCCTGTTGTGAGAAGTATAGTTTAAGTCGATGCATGCCACCTGGGAGTAGTGAAGTCAATGTGGTTCATGGTGCAGGTTGCTGTTAGGCAGACCAAGAGAATACAATCAGGGAGTGGTCACTTAGTGAGTTGGGAAGTACACTCGATATCAAGCACCCTCTGGGGTCGATTGGTAATGGTGATATCCCGGAGGGTGCTGGAGCCAGTAGAGGGGTTGAATCCAGTTGGAGTGGTACAGGCTGAGACATGTCAAGAGTGGCAAAGATATCTCTGGTTTGGGAGGCCATAGCAGAGAGCCAGTTGATAGCTAGCAACAGCCTAGCTTCCTGCGAACAGGTAACACAACGTAACATAAATATAGAATTTGACAGCAGATAAAGACCACTTGGTCCATCCAGTCTGCCCATTTTTCCTATCTACATTATTACCATAGACTGTTCCTGATCTGCAGTTCTTTCTCCTTCCCCCTTCCTTTCCACTATGATTCCTTGTGCTTATCCCATGCATTCTTGAACCACACCACTGTATATGCCCTCACCACCTCCACTGGAAGGCTATTCCAGGAACCCACCAGTCTTTCTGTGAAGAAGTGCTTCCTTATATCTCTCCTGAATCTGCCCCTACCAGCTTCATAGCATGTCCCTTTATAATTAAGCACCTTTTCTTCTGAAAAATGACTGTCCTCCTGTACGTTATT
Source organism: Neoceratodus forsteri (assembly GCA_016271365.2). NCBI lineage: Eukaryota > Metazoa > Chordata > Ceratodontiformes > Ceratodontidae > Neoceratodus > Neoceratodus forsteri. The sequence goes on from CM028133.1 coordinate 583,081,279, forward strand.
TATCCCCATGAGGTATTTAGAGGTCTCTGTTATACCCCACCCCCCTTTTCCAGGGTGTACAGACATAACTCCGCACTGCCATGGATTACCACTCAAGTGAAAATGCAACAAGAATTTGTTTCCATAGTTTCAACTGACATTCAAACTTTTTTTTTCCCTGATGAATCAGAAATCTGTTCCTAGCTGGAATCAAATCTCTGGCTTTTTGCTTATGAGACCAAGACACAGCCAGTGCACCACTTATGCCTAAGAAAAGCTAACAACATGTGGCCATTATATTGCGCCATGGCTGAAATATAAAGTAAATTTGGGTTGAGGGAATACATTTAATCAGTTCCAAAGGGAACCTCCACCCAGACAGGAACATGAACCCAGGATCCTCAGATTAAAAGTATAACGCTCTACTGACTGTGCTATCCAGAAACAACCCCATTTCCTTTTCCAAAGTGATAAAAATGTGACTGTGTCTGCTGTAACTCACACCAGAATAAGAAGACTTTATAAAGTATTTATTGGGCAGGGGGGTGTCACAAACGCACTCCGCAGGTCAGGCCCTCTGCTCCCACAGTGCCAACCTCAGAGCTCAATAATGTGAAAAGGTAACAGACATGGTAACCCTCCTGTCTGCTTTGGGTCTGAATCACCTGTTAGCTTCAAGTTCTGGAGGATTCACACTGTGAACCTTATGCTAGCATAGCCAATTACAGGCTCAGATATGTACCTCTTTGGGACTGCAGCCACCTCACCAGGGGCACCAAGCTCGTCCCCAAAATGAAACCTTAAACTCTATACGATACTTTGGTATATTCTTACCTTTTCCAAGTTTAGTAACACCATCAAGCCTTTTAAATAGCTGTCAGACTTAAATACAGGCACTTCACATGCAAAGGAAACTGAAAGACACCCAGGCAGTATTTCAAAGAAATGGTTGTTTACTAAAATATGATAAAAGGTAAATTAAACAAAGAACAATGTCTCATACAGCCAATCATGCAAAATAAAAGGAAGTTACAGACAAAACACTCCTACCACAAAGACCTAATTTCCTTCTAAGTATTACCTTTCTAAGTGTGTTTTGTTAGAGACAACTTTCTTCTCAGAGCCAAGATGATATGACATATTCTACAGATAGATGTTCATTTGAAACTCCATCTCTCCACCCTCTTCTGGTGAGTGAGCTAGCTCCTCCTTTTAGAATTAATTCTAACATAATTTCTACCAGGAGGTATTTTTTTTTTGCTCCTTACTTCCCCTGACCTGCCTCTCCTTCCGCTACTCATGGCTTCCTCCAACCCCTCACCCTGACCCCTTCCCTCACCTCAGATCGCAGCTGACCCAGGGGGTGGCCCGGCATATCCCTTCGTCAGGTGGGTCCCCCTCCTCCGAGGGGGAAGGCGCCAGGAGGGGCAGCCAGCGCACTAGGCAATCAGTCCCTGGGCGCTGCTGAGGTGGGTTCAGGGGCGTCAGGGCATCTCAGGTCGGCAGGAGCTTGGCAGCCATCATCCATCAGCCCAGAAGGCCAGGCTTTCCGCTTTTCTCCCTGGGGGCGTGGTGTGCCACGAACATCAAGGCAAAGCCGACCTTCACCACGCCCCCTGTGCAATGGGGCTCACTTATGCTGCTGGTCTCCCGGCTTCCACCAGGAGGCAGCAGACAGCGAGTCAAGTCCCTTCCCTCTCCCCCCCGGAGTAGGAGAGCAGTTGCAGGATGCTCAAGCCTACTCCACCCAGTTGGCTCTCCAGTGACCCGAGTCTGTTCCCGAACCCGGGTCGCTGGTGTCGCAAGCGGAAATCCAACCACTGCACCGACAAGCCAGCTAGGAGGTATTTTTAATTAATGGTAACATCAGGAAAAAACATTTCCTAAATATGACATTCTTTAATCTAACATTTCTTTTTGAACTTAACAATCCTTCCATTTGTCACTATTTTCTCGACTGCATGTTAAATTTTTAGAGAAACCTGCCCAATTACTCTTCATCCTGTTACGTCATGAACTTTATGTTTGGTTTCAACTTTAAAAGCCAGGGAAGGTCATAAAAAGGCAATAAAATGCCCTTCTGTAAGTCTTAATTAACTGGTTCCCCTGGTCAGTTTAATTACATCCTGTAGTTCCAGCTACTGACCTTTAAAGTTATAGGCCAAATCTGCTAACTTGTGTGAGACAATTTCATACACAGGCCAGTTATTTATAATATAAATATCATATAGGTAACCAGAAGCAGGGGCAGAGCATCACACTCCTCCCCACCTAGACTGAATTTGGGGGCTGTATCCCATGCATGGGATGAGCTCCACAAGTCAGTTCATTCCTCATATAGATGCAACAAGCCATCTGCATCCTGATTGGTTGCTCCAGCCCTATGTAAGATCGTCATGTCATATCCTTGAAAGGCAAGAGTCCATCTTAATAGTGTACCATTCATTTTTACCATTTGTGTGAGCCTAACCAAGGGGTTATGATCAGTTTGTACCTCAAAATGCTGCCCGTTTAAGTATGCCTCTAACTTCTTTAGGGCCCACACTATGGCAAGACACACTTTTTTTCACAGTAGAGTATGCCGGCTCCCTGGGAAGTAACTTTTTACTCAGGTACACTATTGGGTGATCTTTCCCTATTTGGATGTTTGACTCAACACTGCCTCAATACCCACATCTGAGGCGTCAGTCTGGACTATAAAGGGTCTGCTATAGTCTGGACTTGTCAATACAGGAGCACTGCACAGTGCCTCCTTCAGTCTGGTAAAGGCTTTTTCACAGGCTGGTTCCCAGGTAATTTTCTTAGGCATCCTTTTCTTTACCAGGTCAGATGGGGGCACAGTAATTGGGTACAAATTTCCTGTAGCACCCTGCTGTCCCCAGAAAACTCCTGACCTGCTTCAGTGTTTCTGATCTGGGCCATGCCTTGATCACCTCTATAATTTACTTGGTTAGGATGGAGCTGTCACCAGACTACAATGTGCCCGAGGTATGCCACTTCAGCCATGGCCACCTGGCACTTCTCAACTTTGACAGTGAGCCTGACCCTCTGTATCCTGCCCAGCACTTCCCTAAGGTGGGACAGGTGTTCCTCCCAGCTGGCACTAAAGATGTCAGTGGCATCCAGGTATGCCACAGTGTACTTCTCAGCACTATTTAACACCTGGTTCACCAACCTTTGGAAAGTTGCCGGGGCATTCTTCATTCCGAAAGGCATTACTTTAAATTCAAATAACCCTATCGGAGTGATCAAGGCCAACCTCTCCCTAGCTCTGGCAGTTAACTCTACAACCAGTACCCCTTTGTCAGGTCAATAATTGTAAAGTAAGTCACCCCTCCCAACTTGTCCAGGAGTTCATCTGTCCATCCATGGCATCGGTTGGGTGTCTGACTTCATGACTGCATTCAGTCCATGATAGTCTACACAAAAATGAGTAGAGCCATCTGGCACTAGCCTGGGCACAAGGACCACGGGTGAGGCTCAGGGGCTGTGGGATTTCTGGATTACCCCTAAATCCAGCATTTTCTCCACCTCCCTCCTAATGTCCTTTTGGACAGTCTCTGACACCTGACATGCTGTTCACCGTATGGGCATCGGTGTCCCTGTCTCCACATCGTGCATTGCTAAGGGGATTAGTCCAGGCTTGGCACTAAACAATGGGGCAAAGTCTGCTAGAACCTCCCTTACTTCCTGGATCTGGTCTGGGGCAAGCTGGGGTGACAATGTAACTGCCTCCACAGAGGAATACTGCTCACTTTCTTCCAGCAAATCCAGAAGGGGGTCTCCTTCTTCCTTACCCTCCCCAGGACTACATACTGCAAACACCATCTCAGCCCTGCTAGCATATGTCTTCAACATGTTGACATGGTACATTCTCTGTGTATGTCTTCTGTCAGGTGATTCTATTATATAGTTTACGTCATTTACCTTTCTGACTACTTTGTATGGTCCTGCCCACTCAGCCTGCTGCTAATCTTTCTGGATCATAATTAGGACCATTACTTCCTGACCCACCATGTATGAGCGAGCTCTGGCTCTGCGATTGTACCACACTTTTGGTTTTTGTTGGACAGCTGCCAGGTTGCTTTGGCTGTCCCCATAAGCTCCTTCAGCCTTTCCCTAAACCTAAGGACATAATCCACTATGGGAGTTCCCTGGGTGGCGTGCTTGCCTTCTCAGTCCTCCCGGATCAAGTCGAGGGGCTACGTACCCAGCGTCCATGTAAGAGCTCAAAGGGAGAAAACCCTGTTGACTCTTGGGGCACCTCTCTGTATGCAAGCAACAGGTGGGGAAGGTACTTCTCCCAGTCCCTCCCATGCTGTTCAGCAAATGCTTGGAGCATTGTCTTCAGGGTACTGTTAAATCTTTCCACAAGCCCACTGGCTTGCGGGTGATAAGGTGTTGTGCATCTCTGCACCACCCCAGACTTCTCCCACAAACATTTTATCAGGTTTGACATGAAGGAACCCCTCGATCGGTGATAATCTCCTGTGGAAACCCAACATGGGAGAAAATCCAAAGTAAGGCATCTGCCACTTTGTCTGTCCTCAGTGAGGATAGGGTGACTGCCTCTGGGTACTAGGTGGCATAATCCACCACAGTCAGGATGAACCTCTTCCTGGAGGAGCTGGGGGTATTTAAAGGCCCCACAATATCCATTCCACCCTCTGAATGGCTCCTCCACTATGGGCAATTGAATTAGCGCAACTTTGGTTTTCTTACCTGCCTTCCTATTTCTTGCCACCAGTGACATGACCTGCAATTCTCCTTCACCTGCTTGTGAAGTGAGCTAATAGAAATTTGGTCCAATCGCTGCATAGTGCACATGATTCCCAGGTGACCAGACATGGAATATCATGTGCAATCTTGAGCAACTGCTCACGGTACCCCTGGGAATGACAAGCTGCCTGTCTATCACCCTTCCTCTGTCTTACCATCCTGCGTATACAGCAGCCCATTATCCCAATAAACTTTGTGGTTTCCATCACCTCCTGTACTCCATCAGAGCTGCCCAAGCCCTTAGCTTCTCTAGACTAGGATCACTTTTCTGAGCAGCTGCAAACTCCTACACATTCCCAAGGCATGGCACAGGACCCCATCAGTCTCTAAACTAGGGTCCCTAGCTCTAGCATCAGGGCACTCAAGATCACTACCATCCCTAACCCTCAGACAATGGGTCACCCCTTCCTCTTTGGAGTAACCCTCTGTAGCTGTTTGGATAACTGCTACCAGGGAAATTTCTACCCCCTTCATTAGTCTCCATATCATGAGACCCAGGTTGGTGAAACAGCCTCCCAGTGGTTTCCACAGGGGCTTCTACAGAGTCCAGGGAACAACAATTTTCTCTTTCCACGTGGCTACGGGTAACTGCACACACCATCCCCTGTTTGAGATTGTTGCCGAGAATGACATCAATTGCTCAAGTTTCTGCTACCGCAACCTGTTGCATGGTTCCCCCTGTCTCACCCCAGTCTAGGAGAACATTAGCGAGGTGGCAATGTTTTCTCCTCCCCAGTGAACCCCTGTACAGTTACAAACTTATTGGGTATAAGCTGACCAAGCTCTACCAGATCCCCTTTTACCAATGTCAGGGATGCCCCTGTGTCTGTTAACCCTTGTGTCTGTACACCATTCACAGTGACTGGGTGCATGTGTTCCCTCATGTTTACAGGCAAGCTTTCAGGAACACACAAACAATCAACTTTTTCCTAGCACCACTTGTGTATTGCTCATCCTTTTGGGACACTGTCTGGCAATATGCCCAGTTTCTTTGCAAACTCAACATTCATTTCTTTTTTTCAGAAAAATCTTTTCTTAGAAACCTGCAGCTAACTGGTTTCAGTGGAGGTAGTGAAGGTTTTAGCTGCCTTGAAGGTGCGCTTTTCCCTTTCTGCACTGCCACGCCCACCCCATTCACTCTCAGAGCAAGTCTGCTCTTGGCATAGTAGTCTGAGAGTTCAGCAGCCTCTTGCACTGTTTTGGGATCTCGGTCCTCCAACCAGGTTTTCAGCTCCGCTGGGCATGCCCCAAAAACTGCTCTAACAATACAACATTTTAAATGTTATCTACAGAGTTTGCTTCAATTCCTTCCTACAATGTTTTTAAAACTGACATTGTTTCATGTCTAGCTCCTCATAGCTCATGTCAGGGCTTCTCCTGAGCTTACAGAATTTAGCTTTGCATGCTTCTGCAGTTAAATTAAACTTTTTTAAAGTGCAGCTTTACGTTTGCTGTAATCATTACTGTCCTCATTGTCCATTTGACCGAATGCACCCTGAGCTTTCCCTGTAAGTAGCGGGGACAGCTGGAAGCTCCAGGATCCTCTAGGAATATTTGCCTGAATGCAAACTTTTTCAAAGGAATTTAAAAAGGCATCTGTATCTTTTCCCTCTTTAAATTCTGCTATCAATTTAGAATTTAGTTTGTAATCCAGCCCTGGAGTTTCAGTTAAATCCAGGCCACATATCTGCTCTGGTGCCATGTTTGGAGTCGTAGTTTCTCTAGTTCATGTTGACTCTGGTGCAAACATTCTTCATGGTCATCTTCTCACTGTTCTTGCTCCCTCTTCTCCTCTGCAGTTTGCTGAAGCTGTCTCTCTTCTCTCTGGAACTCTAGCTCCATTCTCCACAACTCTATCTGTGGCCTGATTGCTTCTCGCTCCAGAATGCTGGTGATCTTCCCTTGCTGCTGTGGCCCTTGGCTTGCACTGGCCCTGCTGTCTTCCTTACCAGATCTGGACACTGCAATGGACCCTGAGCCCTCCATGCCCAAGGTTCAGTCCTTTCCAGTCATAGACTGTGACTCGATGCTCTGGGCATCAGTGGCCATCAGAGCATCCACAAGGTTCTGCTTGTTGTCCCCTCATGCAGGACTCCTCTCTCCTTGCACAACTGCTTCAGGTAGTCTGCAGTGTGTTCGCTGTAGTTGGAAGCCATCTTTTTCCCTAACTACGGCGACTCTGACTTGCACTCAAAAATTAAAAAATAAAACAGGTAGGAACTTTGACTGTAAGCAAAATGATATAGTTCTGTTTCTTTTTTAAAAATAAATCACTGCCTTATTTTGCAAGTGAGCTGTACAGTATTAAGCTGACACACTGAACTGTTAGAGCTTGTGATACCAATACTTTAAATCATACCACTGCCAACCAAATCTGTCACAAACACACTCCACAGGTCAGGCCTTCTGCTCCCACAGTGCCAACCTCAGAGAGCAATAGTGTGAACAGGTAACAGACAGGGTAATCCTCCTGTCTGCTTTGGGTCCAAATCACTTGTTAGCCTCAAGTTCTGGAGGGATTCAGACTGTGACCCTTATGCTAGCATAGCCAATTACAGGCTCAGATATGTACCCTCTTCATGACTGCAGTACAATCTTTCACCAGGGGCACCAAGCCAGGTCTCCAAAATGAACCCTTAAAACTCTATAAGAAACCGTACATATATTTTTTACTTTGTTCAAGCTTAGTAACACCATCAAGCCTTTTAAGCAGCTGTCAGACTTAAATACAGGCATTTCACATGCAGAAAAAAAACTTAAAGACACCCAGGCAGTATTTCAAAGAAATGGCTGTTTACTAAAAATACGATACAAGGTAAAATTAAACACAGAATAATATATCATACAGCGTACAATCACGTATATGAAAAAGGAAGTTACAGACAAAACACTCCTACCACAAATACCTAATTTCTTTTTAAGTATTACCTTTCTAAGTGCATTTTGTTAGGGAGAACTTTCTGTCTCAGAGCCTAAGATGATATGACATATTCCCCAGATGGATGTTCATTTGAAATCCCATCTCTCCACCTCATTTTGGTGAGTGAGCTAGCTCCTCCTTTTAGAATTATTTCTAACATAATTTCTACCAGGAGGTATTTTTAATTAATGGCAACATCAGGAAAAAAAAATTCATAAATATGACATCCTTTAATCAAACATTTCTCTTTGAACTTAACAATCCTACCATTTGTCACTATTTTCTCGGCTACATGTTACATTTTCAGAGATGCCTGCCCAATTACTCTTCATCCTGTTACGTCATAAACTTTATGTTTGGTTTCAACTTGGGCAGGTCATAAACAGGTAATATAATGCCCTTCTATAAGTCTTAATTAACTGGTTCACCTGGTCAGTTTAATTACATCCTGTAGTTCCAGCTACTGACCTTCAAAGTTACAGGCCAAACCTGCTAACTTGTGTGAGACAATTTCAAACACAGACCAGTTATTTATAATATAAATATCATACAGGTAATCAGATGCAGGGGCAGATTGTTACGGGGGGGGGAGGGATAGAGAAATGACTTTTAATCAGGGATGCAGTACTATAATAATGTACAGTTTTTGTAGTACTGAGGTTCCTTGAACTGAAGGTAGTATAGGCATATAATTATAGGTCAATAATTACATGACTCTGAGCTGCTTTCAGCCAATAAAATCACTGCTATTTTTTACATATTATAAGGGTAAAGATCTTACAGACTGCATTACATTGCCTACTCAGAATAACCTTATACTAAACCTCTAGAATATAAAATAATTCAAGCAGCTGCCATCTTTTATCTGCAGATACCAGTTTGTGGTAGGTGAACAGAATCTAACAAAGTAAACAATTTAAATAATTAAATATGCAATTAAGGGAAACATGTTACCATGGTGACTATTCTATGAAAAACATACATTTTTAGGGCTATTTTGAGCCAGTTTGTTCTTAAAAGTATTTAGTTTTTGAAGATGCAATTCACTGACAAAAGTGTTTTTCTTGTATGCTGGGCTGTATCGCTAGACAGCAAATGGCTTTTTCTAAATATTTGCAACTGCCATTTATTAGAACTGTGAATCATAATGAAATCGTTTTTCATTTGGTCAATAGTTTTCCTTTACAGTACATCATCATTGCTATGATTCATCTTTTATAGTTTATAAAAAAAGGAGTTACACAACCTCCCCCTTAGTGGTAGTTCAAACACCCCACCTCCATCACCCAACTATGTCCTAGGATCTTATTTTTAAATAAATATGCACCCCACCCTCCCAGCTGGTTGCTAATCCCATCTGCACATCATACACACACACACACACACACACACACACACACACACACACACAAACACACTCACACATAATACACACTATCAATGATGAGTAAACTATAAATATTCTTGACCCTTTCAGTTGATAGTATCCCCCCCAAAACACACACAGCTGGCCTCAAATGTAAAATACATCGTCATCACTGAGTATATGAAAAAGATTTCGGACTCTCCCAGTTGTTTGCAACACCCTAAAACCACATTGACCAACCACAAAATGTACTGTCATATGGCATTAAAATAGAATGACTGCATAGTATAGTTTCCTTGCTGAAATGAACACCAGCAACCAGCTGTTAATGCTAATCAGCAAATTGCAGGATTCTGTTTCAGCAAGGAAACTGCACTGTATAAGAGTACCTTTTGAGATTGGGAAAAGTGTGCATGAGTGTCTGTGTGTGTGGGGGGATGAGATAAACTGGACAAACCAGAATATATTTTATTCACCAACGTCAGTATATGTGTATGTTGTGGTGGGACATGTACTATCAGCTGATTGAGGCTGAAATAATTCTACTTTGCTTTCCTATGAGGGTCTAAATTACAAATTGCATATACTGCATATCTGTACACACACACACACACACAAACACACACTTACTTTAAACTATGTTGATAAATCTTGAAGTTGCACAAAATATTTTTAAACTGTGTTAATATATTTTTAAAACTGTACTGGTACAATATTCAGTGTTGACATTATGTGGGGGCTTGCCAGGGCTTGGTACCCTTGCTCTGAAGTTTGTCTCGGTAGCACACATATCACTGCCATTGACTTATGATGAGAAGGGGTCTCAGTTTAAAGATGGACCCTTACAGGCCCACGGTGCAGGCCATGGACATCCTGTGCCTGGACTTTAGCAAGGTGTTTGATTGAGTGCCACATGGCAGATGGATCAGCAAGCTGAAGGATCTGGGAATAGGGGATAAACTGATACTGGGTTGAGAGCTGGCTGTGGGACAGGAGCAGAGTGGTGGTGGTGATGGGGGCTATTCAGACCCAGACCTGTAACCAGTGGGGTCCCACAGGACTAATTACTCAGACCTGTACTGTTTAACATCTTTATTGGTTTAAACGCAGAGGGCATCAAAAGTAAGATGTGCTTTTTAGCAGATGATACCAATCTCTGTGGGAGGGTGGACACAGTGGAGGGGAGACAAGAATTAAAGAAGGATCTGGCTAGGCTAGAGAAATGGTAAGGCATCTGGCAGTTAGGATTCAATGCCAAGAAATGCAGGTTCACACACCTGGGAGCCAGGAACCCGGGGGCCAGCTACTGGCTGGGGGGAGTACAGGTGACCATTTCAGAGGAAGAAAAGGACCTTGGAGTATTGGTCAGGGATGACATGAAGCACTCTGTGCAATGCCATAAGGCAGCAGCCAAAGCAAAAAAAATGCTGGGCTGCATCACCAGAAGAATCACGTCTAGGAGGGAGGAAGTTATTCTGCCACTGTACAGGTCTCTGGTGAGACCACACCTGGAGCGCTGTGTACAGTTCTGGTACCCTTATCTGAAGAAGGATGTCAGTCTACTGGAGGGCTTCCAGTGGAGGGTGACCAAGATGATCCAGGACACGAATGAAAAAACGTATGAGGAGAAGCTGAGGGAGCTCAACATGTACTCCCTGTAATACAGAAGAGAGGGGGGTGGGACATGATAGAAACCTTCAAGTACCTCAAAGGCATAAACAGAGTTTGACTAGAGGGTATATTCGATCTACGAAAGGAGGGTACTACAAGGAGGCATAGCCTGAAGCTGGTGTGGGGGTAGATTTAAGAAGGAAATGAGAAGACACTTTTTTATGGAAAGGGTGGTAACAGGGTGGAACGAGCTGCCAGAGGAGGTGGTAGTGGCGAATATAGTAGCCAGTTTGTGTGGGGGTGGGGGTGGGGCAGGGTGAAAAAGAAAATCAGAATGGAAGGAATCCGTACTGGCAAGGGGATTGTATGAGGGGGAGGCATATGACTCCAAGAGGAGTATGGGGGGGGCAGCTCCAGGGATTTAAACTGAGTTGCACACCCGCGCAGATTAGATAGACCATTATGGCCTGACCATCACTCCCTGAGATTCAGTTTCGAGGCCCCACAAAGTAGGCCTGCCTCGATGTAAATGGTACTGTATCGTCCTTTAAGAGGTGTTGCCTCGGAAGGCCTAATGATGGTACTGGACTTTTTGGGAATTCTGCTGGATAGCGATGACCCTGAGTCCATGGTACTGGCCTATAATAGGGCAGTAATGGGGGCCCTCAATGTCATGGCTCCAGTTCATGTTTGCCCTCTTACCCTTCGCCTGGTGCACCATTGTTTGATGGGACACTACAGGAGTTGGAGAGGCAAGGGCAAAGGCTGGAGAGACACTGCGTAAAATTCACCAGGAAGAGGACAGACTTAGGTTGCTAGACCATTATAAGGGCTACCAATCAGGAATTTCCCATAAGAAGGCAGAGTTCCTGTCCAGGGAAATTGTGGTAGTGAAGAATAGACCAGCTCAGCTCTTCTGGTCCATGGACAGACTGTACAATCCAGCCTGTCTGTGGTTGGGTTGAGCATTGTCACAAGAAAAGTGTGAGGAATTTGCACAATTATTCACTGATAAGGTGTCCACTATCAGGGCAGAGATCAACCAGTGCCTCCCCATTGGATCTTGCATTGATCAACCGGGTGGTACAAATGCCCAGGTGACCTGGTCTACCCTTAGTCAGCCGGTAGTCATGGATATAGCGAGGATCATCTGGACCCTGCAGCCAACTTGCTGTAGTTTAGTCCTGGGCCCAACTCACCTTCTTGTAGGGTGTGTTGAGATCATCGTCCCAGTCCTAGCTGGGATAGTGAGGGTTTCATTGGAGAGAAGAATCTTTCCTGATCCCTTAAAGGAGGTGGTGGTGTGGCCCCTCCTGAAAAAGCCCTCTCTAAACCCAGACTGCCAAGCTAACTACAGACCAGTCTCGAACTTGCCTTGTACAGGTAAAGTGATTGAGAAAGTAGTTGCTCTGCAGCTGGAGGATCATTTATTCATCCACAATATCTATGACCCTCTCCATTCGGGCTTTAGGAAGATGCACAGCACTGAGACTGCCCTGGTTAGGGTGCTAAATGATCTCCTGGTGACAAGAGATCAGAGAGCCCATTCCACCATGGTTTTCCTGGATCTCTGAGTGGCATTTGACACTGTGGACCATGGGGTACTGCTCGATCGCCTACGGTTTTTCTGTAGGGAGGTGGTCCTCAGATGGCTTTGATCCTTCCTCGAGGGCAGATCTCAGAGAGTGATGTCTGGGATTCATTCCTCAGCCCCTTGGGGTCTCCCTGCAGGGTGCCGCAGGTCTTGGTGCTGTCCCCTATGTTGTTCGCAGTGTTCATGTTGCCACTAGGGGACATTATAAGATGGTACAGGTTGAGTTTTCACTGCTATGTAGATGATTCTCAACTGTACATGTCTTTTGTACCCAATCAGGAATTAGATACTGTCTCAGTGTTTAACAACTGTCTACTGGAGATACAAGACTGGGTGAGTGCTACTTGGCTGAGGTTATACCCAGAAAAGATGGAGGTATTTATTGCGGACCCTGATCATAGGAAGGCCGGGATGTGGGTGGGAAAACCCTCTGGTTTACAACTTGGAGGTACCCCTCTGAATGTCTTGGGCCAGGTGCGGAACCTAGGAGTGATATTTGATGAAGGCCTGACCCTGAAGGCACAGGTGTTGGTTGTGGTCAAATCTTCCTTTTACCAACTTAGGAATATCGCCAGGGTGAAGCATTTGGTTCTGTCCAAAGATCTGCCTACCTTGGTCCATGCCTTTGTGACCACTCATCTTGATTACTGCAATTCCCTCTACCTAGGGCTACTGGGGTAGATATCTGTTGGTTGCAGCTTGTGCTGAATGTGATGACCAGGTTGTTGACTGGAACCCCTAGACCCAGTCATATAATGCCTATGCTCTGTGAACTGCACTGGCTGCCAGTACAGTGGTGGATCACCTTCAAGGTCGAATTGCTGACCTATAGAGCCCTACATGACCATAGACCACAATACCTGCAAGTTCTCCTGTTTCTGCTCTGCTGCTGATCCTCTGATGAATGATTGCTAGAGATTCCCAGGGTACGGCTGAAAACATCTGGAGGAAGATCATTTGCCTTTATGGCGCCTACCCTGTGGAACTCTACCTCGTCGGATACGAGATAGCCTGACTGTAGAAGATTTTAAAAGTTCCCTTAAGGCTCATCTTGTTCAACAAGCCTGTGATGGGACCTGGCAAGGGTAATGCTGTAACCGGTAATGATTTTTAGCTCTGAGTACTGTATTATTGGATTTTAAATTATGTGTATGTTGTTTTATTTTATTTATTTATTTTCATATTATTTGCTTCTGGTAATTGGTTGGGTGCACTAGGCATAGGGATGCCTATTTTCAGGCACGACCTGGGAGGATACAAGTCAAATACATGAGCAATACAATGTGACTTAGCACATAGAAAAGGTTAAACAATGGGAAGGAGGTCAGAAATACAACAACTTAGCGACTGGGAGAAATACAGAGTTGGACAATGTCAAAATATAAACAATACAGTTAGGAAAAAGTCAAAATATAAACAAGTGCCAAACAATTACGGTATTTGTCTAAACTGATATTATGTACAGTATACAGTAAGGGCCGTTCCGAGGCCCTAAGCATAGAAAGAGTAGAAAGGAGGAGGAGGAGGAGGTGGTGGTGGGGAGCAGGGGAAAAAGGGGCAAGAAGGATGAAGTTGTGCAGGGGAAAGGTAAGAAGGAGATTGAGGGAAAGCTGAGGGTAAAAGAAAGAGGGGATGGATGAGCTAAGGTGGATGGAAGCATGTGCAGGGATTTGAAGCATGTTGATGTTCGTGGTGGAGTTTCTTGAAACCAGTATGGGTAGGAGCTAGGCGAATAGCTTGGGGGATAGAATTCTAATACTTACGGGCAGCGTAAGAGAAAGTTCATGCACCCATAGTGGTATTGCATCTGGGGATGAAGAGAGGGACTTGGTCATTAGATTGGAGCCCATAGGAGGGGGTTTGAGAATGTAGCAAGGAGGTGAGGGATTGGGGAGGCAAGATCTAGTTTTACCATCAATTAAAGAGCTGTAGGACAGGACAGGAGTCAGTGAGCAGCAGGGCTGGGCCATTTTAGGTCAGCATAAAGCTGACAGTGGTGTTTGTACCATGGTGATGCAGAGGCGTAGCGGCAGATGTTATTATTGGTGGTGTCCCACTTATGGAGGGAAGTCTTAGTTGCACCTAGGTAGGTGACTGAGTCATAGGCCAAGGCCAGGAGCAGAAGGCCTTGTGCCATGGCAAGCCTGGCTGATGGGGTGAGGGCATAGCTAGTATGGTAGACACCTCCGATTTTAGCATTAACTGATTTTCAGGTGGTGGTGATATGGAGGTCGAAATCCAAGGATTCATCAAGAGAAACGCCCAGGTATTTGAAAGATCTAATGCTAAGTAATGGAGAATCATTGACACACAATATTTGAAGGGAATTTCGATTCACTTTGAGTCTGGCCGGAGAGCAGAGGAGCATGGAATGCGTTTTGCTTGCATTAAGAACAAGGTTGTTTTCTGTTAGCCAGTATTAAATGCTTAAGAAGTTCATGGCTAGTGGTTTATATCTGAGATATTTCTAGCACTGTGGTAGATGACAAGGTAAGCCACATAGAGCAAGGAAGAGCAGGTTGGTGCAAGCAATGGGAGGTCATTTATAAAAACAGAGAACAGTAAGGGGCCCAGTATGGAACCCTAGGGAACACCTACATGTATGGAAGAAAGATCAGTTAAAAGCTACGGCCTGCTTCCGGTTGGATAGATAGCTTTTTTTATGTATATTGTAAAGACACCCTGAGCTTGGGAAGGGCACCTAGTATAAATAAAGTTTTACTTTACTTTACTTCTACTGGCAATTTCATATGTACCTAGCTCCCAAAGCTCAAAGTTTAATTGCAGCACTGATTATATTAATATGTCAATGTTAAAAACATGTATTATCAAAAAAAAGTGTTTTGGGGGTCAGGGAAATTATTGAGGACAATCACTGGGCTCCTCTGGTGGTGTGAGGTCCATTGGGGGCTGGAACTTTCGAGATTCTCTACAATTTGACTTGTATGAATTATGATTGAAGGTCTTTTGACTAGTCACATTTAGTCCTTTGAGCAACTTCAATCTGCTGGCCTGGATTGAAAGACTACGACATTTTATTATCTTTTTATTAAGTTTTCATTTTGTTTTGGGGTTGTGTCTAGAGTTTGTTCTGTTTGTTGTATGTTTGTTTTTAAAGTTTTTTTTGCGGGGTTCTGCTTTTATTTTGGGTTTAGTGTAGTCATTCGGTCACCAGAATGTGCCGGTGGCCTGCTCCCATGGTCATGTGCTATTCGCCCTCCACCCTTCACCCCTTTGTCTCCTCCCCATTGCAGTATGCAGCATTCACCTTACCAGCACTGTAGAGTGCTGGGTATTGTTCGTCGGGGGGAGGGTTGGGCGGTGCGAACAGCAGAGGGTGAATGAGCGGAGCCACCACATTGGGGTGGTAAGATCCAGAAGATGCCCTGGGGCAAAATGGAACCCAGATCATGGTCCTCCATGTCTGGTCTCCATACCCAAGGGCACCACCAATTTTGGTGGGCAGGTGGTTCGAGTGGCCCTGGAAGTTCATCCAGCGTTATGCAATGCCAGATCCTTTAAAAACAAGACTGCAATTATCGCAGATCTTGTAAGTTCAGTGGATCTGGCTTGCATCACCAAGACCTGGCTGGACAAGAACTCTGGCCCTATGTTAGAGGCCACCACTCTGGCTGGGTACTTGGTGATCCTGCGCTCGAGACTGGGTCATGGGGAGGGGTGGGGTTTGGTCTGTTTCAAGACCGAATTGGGCCTCACGAGTGTACCAGTTGAGGAAACTGAGTCATTTGAGTGTACTATGGTAGTAGGTATAGGTTGTAGGATCACCCTCATCTACCATCCACCCAGGGATGGGAAGCTGTTCCTTCAGGAAGTAGCAAACTTCGTCATCAACATGGCATTTGAGTCACCCAGGTTGATAGTCCTCAGCGACTTTAACGCCTGGGTTGAAGATGAACTCTCACAATTTGGACAACACTTCCTCCAGTTGATGACATCTCTGGGCCTTCCACAGATAGTTACCACTGCTACCCAAAAATATGGTCACTCTTTTGACTTACTCTTCCTCCTGGGGATTGAAGCCTCAGATTTGGGGGTGGAACCAGTCAGATGGTCTGATCACTACACCGTGAGGTTCAATTTTAACACCCCCCTTTGTAGGCCTACCCCTGTGGAGGTGGTCAGGTGTCGCCCTTTATGAGATGTTAGCTCTGAAGGCCTAATGGCGGTACTTGATCTATTGAATATTCCAGTGGTGAACAGCACCCAGAGGCCCTCATGGTGGCCTATAACACGGCTATTTCAGTGGCCCTGGATCTTGTTGCACCTGTCTGAGTTCATCCTCTCTCCCTTCACCCTCGGTCCCCATGGTTTGCTGGGACTTTGAGGGAGATGCAGCGATTAGGACAAAGGTTAGAGCATTGCTGGTAGAGATATGCCCTTGATGCTGACCACCTTAAATTGATGGACCATTATCAAGTCTATCAACCTGCAATCACCAGTAAGAAGGCAGAGTTCCTAGCCAGGGAGATTGCAGCAGCACAGAATCAACTAGCTCAGCTTTTCTGAATTGTGGACAGACTGCGCAACCCAGCCCATCTACAAGTTCAGAAAACCTTTTCGCAAATTGCATGCAATGAACTTGCTCAATTCTTTGCGACTAAGGTGGCTGACATCAGGGCAGTGCTCCAACCGGCACACTCCATGGGCGCTGCTTTGGACCAGTGCTTGGCCACTAACCCTCAGCATTCCTGGAGTACCTTTGACCACCCAGAGTTCATGGATGTCATGTGGATTGTCCAGGGTGCACACCCTACATGCTGTAGTTTGGATCCAGGGCCAACTTCCCTTGGGTTGTATTGATTCCATTAGTCTGGTCCTAACACATATTGTCTGGTGCTCCTTGGAAACAGGTAAGTTTCCTAACTCCCTGAAGGAGGCAGTGGTAACACCCCTCCTGAAGAAAGCTTCTTTGGACCCAGACTGCCATGCAAACTACAGACCTATCTCCAACCTTCCCTTTTTAGGGAAGGTGGTTGAAAAGGTTGTGGCCATACAACTGGAGAACCACCTTACTGTCCATGACATCTATGAACTTCTCCAGTTTGGTTTTCGAAAGAGGTACAGTACTGAGATGGCACTGGTTTGGGTGCTCAATGATCTCCTGATGGCTAGAGATCGGAAGAACCACTCCTTCTTGGTTCTTCTTGATCTCTCATCAGCGTTTGACACTGTGGACCATGGGGTTCTGCTCAGTTGCCTGAGGTTCATCCGTAGCCTGTCAGGTACAGTCCTCAGGTGGTTTACATCTTTCCTCACTGGAAGAACTCAGAGAGTGTGTCTGGGGTACATTCCTTCGGACCTAGTCCCTCTATCATGTGGGGTCCCTCAGGGGTCTGTGTTGTCCCCCATGTTGTTCGCAGTGTACATGTTGCCCCTCGGAGACATTGTAAGAAGGTACCTTTCTTTTGCACCCAACCAGGATAGAGCTCTTTCAGTCTTCAATAACTGCCTCACAGAAATCCAGAGCTGGATGGATTCAAGTTGGTTGACGTTGAACTCAGAAAAGACTGAGGTGCTGGTTGTGGACTTGGGGCACTGGATAGGGGGGCCAGGGTAGATTCACCCTCAGGTCTTTTTTTTGGGGGGCCTATCACTCCCAACCTCTGAACGGGTGTGAAAACTGGGAGTAATTTTTGACGAGGGTCTGAGGCTTCATTCACAGGTGTCAGCCATCATCAAGACCTCATTTTTCCACCTGAAGAATATCTCCAAGGTTAAACACCTTGTTTCATCTGGTGATCATCCCACATTGGTCCACACCTTTGTGTCCTCACATCTGGATTACTGCAACTCCCTGTACCTAGGGCTCCCTGGAGTGGAAATCCGCCACTTGCAACTAGTGCAGGATGCTGCGGCCCAGCTTTTGACGGGAACCTCTTGATCCTGTCTTATTTCTCCGGTGCTGTGCGGTGTGCGGTGTGCACTGGCTGCCAGTACAGTTTCAGATTACTTTTAAAATTGATCTTTTGACCTATAAAGCCTTACATGCACAGGGCCCAGACTACCTGAAAGAGCTTCTGGTACCTTATTGCCCTGGGCAATTGCTCCGTTCAGCTGACAAGGGGTTGCTAGAGATTCCAGTGGTGTGTTTAAAATCTTCTATGGGTTCGGGCATTTATGCATGCAGCCCCATCCCGTTGGAACTCTCTACCCCATCAGCTACGGAAGCGCGTGACTGTGGAGGGGATTTAAACAAGCATTAAAAACATACCTCTGGCATCAAGTATTTGGTGACTGATGGATTTAATTTATCTGAATCTCCTGTTTTATAATATTTATACTGTTGTGAATTATGATATGTTTTAACTAATGTAAGGTGCCTTGGTATTTGAAAGGTGCCACAAAAATAAAATGTTATTATTATTATTATTTGTTATAACTTTGCACTTTTTGGCATTGAATTTCAGCTGCCAGATCTTGGACAAAATTTTCAGCAAATGCAGGTCTTTCTGCAACTCCCTTATTCCCTCCACATTGTCAACCCTTCTGCTGAGTTAAGCGTCATCTGTAAATAGACACATCCTGCCCTGGATTTCCTTTCCAATATCACTGATGAACATATTGAAGAGGATTGGAGCCAGAACAGATCATTGTGTTACTCCACTAGTGACCTCTCTTTCCTCTGCTCTGAACCCATTCACCACAACTCTCTGCTACCTCCCCTCCAAACAACTCCCTGCTCACATTATTATTTCCTAGCTGTTCCCAGATCCCCTATCATATTCAGCAGCCTTTGATGTGGCACTGAGTTGAATACCTTGCTGAAGTCAAAGTAGAGTAAATCTACAGTATGGCCCTTATCAACTGTCTTGGTTACTCCATCAAAGAATACTGTCAGGTTGGTGTGATAAGATCTTCCTGTCAAAAATCTGTGCTGCTTAGTATGCTGAAGGCAGTTTTCTCCAGGTAAGGGCCTTTGAGGAAGTGCAGGTGAAGGGGACACTAGTTTAGCTGGAGTCACAGCTGGACTATTGCCTCCCTTTCTGTCTATTCAATTTGTATTTACAGGTTGAAAATATGTAGCAATATGGCTGATTGAAGATAGTGACTGAAATCTCAGCACACTCAGACACTTCAACTTACTGTACAGCTATCTTTTTAAAATTCTGACTGTTTTCATAATTGGAATAACATCCAGTACCTAAGTCTGCTGGGATATGTGGACACCTTAGGCGGTAGAATGCACTCTGCTATGTCTCATGCCTAATAGCACACCCATGATGCCTGTGCATCTCAGCAAACCCAAATACTGTGGCATGTGTTGTTACTTACATATAAAGATTGTTTTGCAATTGAAAGAGAGAAGGAACAGCTGGTAATCTGTACACAGATTTAAAGCAGCCGTGCATGTTGTGGTGAACATTTTGTACCCACAGGATGTAACTGTAAATGAGCCTTTTACTCTGTGAGATGTCCAGGTCAGACCTTAAAATCAGTCGCTCAGTCAATAATACTTTTTATGTCAGGTTTTCATCAGTAGTGCCAGCTATTTTTTAAACACCCATGATTTACCATCACTTTTCTTGTGACTAAGGTGAACTAGCATGCAACTAAAACTGCTCCCTGACCATGAGGGACAATTGGGGGTATTGGAAACCAGCTGAGAATACTGCTAAAACCTGGGGATAGCCAAATTAAAAAAAATTCTGGTTTTATTATTACAAGTCTTGAAACATGCAGAATCAGACAAAACAGGCTAAATGGCCATTTACAAGTCAGCAGATAAAAGGCAATCAAAAATATTGTTACATAGTTTTCACCATAACATACACTGCTTCAGAAAGTTATGACATTTTGCATTCAGTCACATTTCCTCATTATTGCATACCCTGCCCAAGACAGAAATATTTCAGACCTTTTCCAGCCCCTGATTCTGTCTGTTCATTAATGTTTTCCAGTGTTCAAATAGTTCAGGCTCGGAGTTCTGAATGTCCTTGAGTGTTCCTTCCCTCTGAATGGTTCCATCCTTCATTGCAATAATCTGCAAACATAAAATATACTGGATGAGGTGACGGTAAGACATGGTAGTAAAATAAAATGTTTAATCTATGATGTTATCATGGGTGCAGCATTAGTAATCAAGCAAATCTCTTTATTTTAACCATCATTTTTTGAATCCCTATGGTTGATTTACCTAGGATACCACGTTTTTAGCAATGTGGTCTATATACAAGAGAATAAGATTTGCTGAAAAAGTTTTCTACAATTTAAAGAGGCAATTTCACAAGAAAAAAACAGGATACTGTATGACAGTCTTCAGTTCATATTATTTTATTCTTGAAGTGAAAATACCCAAGATGGAAAAAAATAAAATCATTATCAGACCCCGATTCTGTCTGTTCATTAATGTTTTCCAGTGTACACATAGTTCAGGGTCAAATCAACTCCTATTTGGCCTCTTCAATAAATCAACTACCTGATGCAAGGACAGACATAAGACAATTCTAGTTGGGGGTAGTGGGAAGTAGGCTATTGGTTAATTAGAATCTGCAACTTATCCATTAGGTAGGAAAATGGGCAGACTAGGTGGGCCAAGCGGTCCTCATCTGCCATCAGATTCTGTGTTTCTAAATATGTGACTATGCCTGTCAGATAGCCAACGTACTCCAATATGTGGAAGATGCTGTCATCTATTCTGAAAACCTTGACCTTGACAGCCTCACTACTGCTTTCCAAAGCAATTCCAGGTCACCAGAAAGCTGATTCTCTGAAAACAAACTGGTCCTCT
This sequence comes from Neoceratodus forsteri, assembly GCA_016271365.2. Taxonomy (NCBI): domain Eukaryota; kingdom Metazoa; phylum Chordata; order Ceratodontiformes; family Ceratodontidae; genus Neoceratodus; species Neoceratodus forsteri. The sequence goes on from CM028133.1 coordinate 583,102,277, forward strand.
ATTACAAACAATAAAGACCATGCCGTTCTCTAGCCTCCTACAGAAGAGGAAAGTTCCATCCTTTGCCATTCCAAATGGCCAGGGACAAAACCTTGAACAAGTGGATACCTTCAAATACCTTGGAGTAACTTTAAATGACACCTTATCTTTTGCTTCCCATGTTGACAATCTAGTGGCCATAGTTAACAGAAGACAGGGTGCCCTGTACCATAACCAGAACAATCTCACTGGGGATGCTAGACGCCTTATTGTAGCCAGCTCCATTCTGTCACTTACTGATCATGGCCTCCATATCTATGCAGATACCTGTGACATGATGCTAAACAGAATAACGCTGATCTGTAATAAGGTGTGCCACTTTGCAGTTGGTGCAGATAACTGCACTCATAGTTGTACATAACTGGCTACCTTTACCCTGCAGAATAAAGCTTTAGACATGTTTGCTAACCAAAAGGTGCTCCTGGGTCTAACACCCCCTGCTTTAATTAATTGCTTCCATACTGGTTCCAACCAATACAGTAATGGGGATAGGCCCAGGAATGTACTTAAGCCTCTTTTCTGGCGTACTCAGGCAAGCAGCCATTTGCTGTCAGGGCCGCTAACTGATTAAATGAACTACCTGATACTCTGCTTAATCTCCTCAAAATTAATCAGATTACAAGATCTTTATAGTCTGCCCTGTAGTCCAATGCAATTGTAACTGTTAAACTGTTTGATTCAGTTTCTGTCTGTTCATGTCCTCTGACTTTTTATACAATGATATGTATGGATTTTTCCAAACTGTATGGAACTGATCTGTTTTAAGTGCTTTGGACCTGATTCAACTGCATTTCCTCTGGGACTGCTTTTTGTACTTGTAATGTTCTTTGTGACTATGTGTTTGATGTGGAACCTTTGTAAATGAACACCTGTGCTCCAAGGTAATCTCTGAAGCTAGCAATAAATAAATAAATACACAAGTAAAGTTCTGAATGCTCTGATTTTTATTTCCCTGTTACCTCTCTAGGTACTACATAATTTGCTCCAGCTCTAAAGACATATTTAATGGGCTTAAAAATAACTGCTCCATGTAGTCACTTTGCACTTTAAGCAGTTTTTAAAAACTGTTGATTTTTATGATCTACGACATCCTGATTGATGTATATTGTCTTTATACATTTACTCTTAAGCCCAGGTCTCTCATGTGAAAGGAATATTGTTCCAGAGCGTTTATCTGGAAAACAACATGAAACAAATAAACGTGATACTGTGCTATTGGCAATCAGAAATTTTCATTAACACCACCGATGGTACCCCCTCATTAAGTCACATGGTACCCAGCTTTCGTTTTGTTGTATTGGGCACAAATGACAACACATTTTATAAACCCTGTTTTAAAAATGGATGAGGAAGCTAAACAAACATGCAAGTAAAGAGGAGAGCAGGAACACATTCTTCAGTCAATAAACTCTTCTGCCTTATAGCTCTTTAAGGGAAAACTTGTAGCAGAAAATCTTGAAAGTACATACAATTGTTTTCGAAAATGAGAACTTGTATATTGTACTAGAATGGTAGCAACAGTGTAGTTAGAGTTGAGTAAGGTGTTTAATGTTAGGCACCATTTTTTGCACCTTAATAACTTTGGCAGCATTTGACAAACTAGCTCCCAATTTAGCATATGCGGTCTGGCTGGCATCATCTCAAGATGCTAAAAGTCTTGTGATGGCATCTTGTGCTGTTTCCAAGATACAAAATGTTGATATTTAATGAAGGGCAGTGTTTTTTCCCCAGTACTTAATACACTTTTATTTGGTCTCACCTACAGCCTAGATGGTTTTTCATTTCATGTCATGTTTTATTTTTAACTAGGAGGTGGATTGGGCACAGCCCTGTTTCAGCCACACATGACACTAAACAACTTATTGACAAGTACAACTCAGACATATATTAAAATACATTCACATACAATTATGAATATTCTCATTCTTTAAAAATGTAAACAGTCTTTGCCTAAAGTGCATTACACAATGTGCTCCTTTAATCAGGTGAACGTGTTCATTCAGGAGGGTGCATACCAGGAGAAGGCTTTGCTGGTCATTTGCAACTTAAATCTAGGAATAACATAATCTAAACCCCACTTTTCCTTGTAATTTGTTCCCATTTTACTGGTACCAGTGCCTTAAAAAGTATTTGGGGGTCAGTGGCACTTGCTACCTTAAATATGAAGTTCCCTACTTGTAGCCTAAGTCTCCTCTCCAGTGATAAAACTCCCGATCTCTCATAGAGCTCACAGTGGTGCATCCATGATGGGGCAAAAAGTGCAAATCCACAAATCTTGTTGAATTGGGTTCTATACTTTGATTCAAATACCCCATTGCTGCAGGTAAACATTATGCTACCGTATTCAATTGTGGGCTTTAATACTTGATTTGATATGACTATCCGAGCTTTGCCAGTCAGTGAGTTCAAATTCCTATATAAGAACCCCAGCTTTTGATTAAGCCTCTTTCCTGTTTTTCAGTGTGGGGGACTAAACTCATACAGGGGTCCGGAAGAGCTCCCAAATATTTGAAGGAAGCGACCAAAGGGAGGCATACCCCATTTTGACCAGTGGTTTGTATCTTATTTTCTTTTTGTAATTTTTGTGAGGTTCCATATTACATAATTTTTGCTTTGGTCTCCTTTAAAGTCAGCTTATTCTCTCTACGTCAGTGGGCCAAGATGTTATATTTATTTTGCAGAGACACCTGCATGGCGCTGCTAGTTGGTGCAGGGTCCCAAATCACTGCGTCGTCAGTATAAACTATGCTGTTTGTAATAGAAATGAGTTAGGGAGATCATTCATGAATACTGAAAATAGCAATGGCCCTAACACTGATCCCTGAGGTATACCAGCCTCTACAACCATAAATTCTAAGAATGTGTCCTCAGTTTTAACTCTCTGTCTGTGATTACTCCTATAGCTCCCGAACCATTCATGCTCTATCCCCCTAACCCTCAGTTTTCCAAGTTTATACAAGAGCAGCTCATGGTCCACTGTATCTAAACATGGTGCTGGTAGCACACCCCTTTCACCAACCACGAGCATGGCATCTGCGAACCCAGCCAACACCACTGTGGTGGACCCCCCCCCCAAAATCCATGCCGCTGATCTATGTGCAGACTGTGCTCTTCCAAATAGTCAAGCAGCAAATGCACACTTTTCTGGTATTTTGCTAACCATTTGTAACAGAGATATAGGCCTGTAGTTTGACACTATAAGCCTGCCCCTTCCCCCTTTGCTGGTACTGAATTTATTTCCTAAGCTTTTAAGGTGGAAACTTCTGTGCCAAGATAGTTATTTTTGAGTGTTTTGTGAACAAAATATTATTCATTTCCAGAGCTATAAGGATTTAAGGTTTTTTTTCTTGACCATGCTCAGTAGAGTTTTTGGATAACCCTCTGATACAAAAGATATATTTACCTTTCACAGGCATTTACCTGTTGCAAATTATCATCCATGAGAAAAAAAAATATTGTTTGTGATGGCCACCACCTTGTTTTTTTATTTTAACCAAAAAATGTGAAAAATACCTAAAAATTATTTGTTTTTAAAACACAAACACCTGAACCTACCTAAATGTAACCAGTTCAGCTAGATTCTAGTGCTTGTGTTTTTTTAAATTACACCCAAAATTGCTTTTCTGGGCACCCCAAAGGCAGCGTTAGATAGCAGTGAGGGAAACACATTCTCTGTGTGTGAACCGCTGGACGTTCGTCACTGCTGCACCTGCAGATGGAGATGTTTTGCCAGCTTGAATTGTACACAGAATGATGTTCAAGTTGCCCAAAAGGTTCAAAGGTCAATCCTTATAGTGTTAGGTCATCCAAAAAGTACCAGACCTTGCAAATGTGAAACAGCTGGATGATCTCCAAGGGACAGCCAATTAATTGTTTTTTTCTTTTTATTTATTCAGTTTCATGGGCGACAGTTTCATGGCATTGCCAGTTTCTCAGGAGCAATACTGTGTTTCTTTCTATTAAAAATATGCAAAGCAAAATACATTCACTATGTTATTTACAATTTCTCTTTCCTATTTCCTTTAACACCAGGCTTGTGCATCCTCACACCAACAATTCTCTTGCACTCTGCTTTTAACGCTGTGGCTGCTTCCTCCACTGACCTTATTCATTATTCTTTTGCCATGTACTGTATTCTGGAAGTAAAAATTCATTACCCTTATTTTTGATTACTCATTTCTCCCTTGTTCACATTTACATGTTTATCTCCTTCATTTCCCTCATATTTTATATAACTGGTTTCCCAGTGATAGTGACCACATTTTTACATTAATTTTGAACTTTTTCCTTTTTTTCTTTTTTTCTCATGAAACACAAACAACTTTTTTACTTACTGGTTCTCGTTTGCCTTTGCTCACCTATTCCTTTCCATTACAGCTGAAAAGAAGGCTTTGAAATGCCAAACAAATTGAGAATAAAATTTCAATAAACAAAGGAATAGCTAAGCAAATGCAAAAGAGAACCAGGAAGTAAAAATGTTTTTTTGCAATTCATGAGAAAAAGAGTATATAACATAGAAAGTCTTTTTTTTTATCTACACTTTATTCTCCTATTGTTTCTGGCTGCCCCCTTCTGACTGACCCTCCCAGCCCCGTCATGACAGAATCACCAGGACTTACCTTCCTGCCCAGTCCAGGTGCAGAGCCTGTGAAGGGTCAGGCCATCATCCTGCAGCAGGAGGGATTTTCCACAGTTTTTTCTCCCATTCCCCTGCTGGAATGCACACAGCCTGATGTGCATGTGTGGAGGCATGCATACATCTGCGGAAGTCCCACAGTACCCTCCTTCCACTGGCACCCTCAGACCCACACTACCCTCTGGCCTCCACTGGGGGGCAGTCATTTGGCAGGAGCACCAGTCCTCCATCCCCAGACAGAAGAGCTGTTCTGTGGATGCCCGATCCTCTCCCTACCCTGCTGACCCCTGATGGCCCGTGGTTGTTCCTGAACACAAGTCACTGGTGTGGCATGAGATGTGCTATCTAGTGCCTCAACCCTCAGTGCCATTGGGCTAGCCCAAGAAAGTCTTTTTTTAATGTATAGATACAATAGAAGGACAGGAGAAGAGCAGTTCTAGCAACCTGAAAGAAAAGCAGAATGTTAATGAAAAAGGTATAAAAATAAGTTCAAAATGAATGTAAAAATGTGGTCATTATCACTGGCAAACTGGTTATATAAAATATGAGGAAAATGAAGGAGGTTAATATGTAAATGGGAACAAGGGAGACATGAAGGAACAAAAGTAAGTGTAATGAATTCTTACTTCCAGAATACGTGGCAGAAAAATAATGAACCAGGTCAGTGGAAGAAGTAGCTATGGTGTTAAAATCAGGATCCATGATGGGTGTTTGTCAAAATTTTTGTCAAATGCTCCGACAGTGAAACCGGCAGGTCAACTGCATTTTGCAGTCAGCTGCTGGTTTCCCATGCAAGGAAGTGCTTTCTTCAGAGGGCTTTGCCCCCCCAACCCCTCACATGGGGGGCTGCACCCCCCCACTTAGGATTATCAACTCTGAGTTGGAGCTGATGTGGGAGGGGTACAGGACCCCCGACAGGCAGTGCCCAGTTCCAGTGGGTCCCCTACAGTGGCATGGTGCTGTAGTCACTGTAGGGGACCTCACTGTCGAACTGTTGCTCTCGGGTGGGTATACCTTAAAATCAGAGTGCAAAAGAGAATTGCTGATGTGGGGGCACACAAGTCTAGCATTAAAGGAAATAGAAAAGAGAAATTGTAAAGAACATAGTGAACTTTTTTTTGCTTTGTACAGTATATATTTTTTAAAATGTATTTTATTCAGTTTGCATTAAAACAATACAATGCTATAGTGCCAGCAAGTAAGCATATCAGCAGCTACAAAAAACTTCATTTTTACAACAAAGGAGATTTCATACTCTTGTAAGTGTTAACACATGGCGGGGGGAGTAAATCAAGATTATACATAAAAGTTGTTGAGGATTATGAAAGAGCCCATTTGCAACCATGAGCAGCAATTACCATGTGATTGCTGACTACTTACTGTAAAATCCCCTACGAAGGGATAAACATCTCTGTAACCTAAAAGGTTCTGTAATAAAGAATATGCAGTGAAATCTATTCAGAAGCATGGCTATTATACTGTGTATCCCTCTCTAGCACATCACACACCATAAAAAAGAGAAAGGAAAGAGAACTGTTATGATGATAATATATACTGTATGCGCTATCATGAGTTTTCCCAAATTTAAGTTTGAACTGACCAGAAGTAAAGATATAATATTAACATTTAGCACAGATTTCCCTTAAGCTATACTGCATTTTAACAGTAACAAACTTTTAAACAAAGTGCAATGCACTACAAAGGCTGTGAAAATGTCACAGTTATTTAGTCCTGGCAAAGGAACGGTGGCATGTTAACAGCTCCAAAAGTACCTGGCCAAAACTTCAAAGAGAGAGGGAATGCCGCTTATTGTGAAGAGCTTGGTGAAGGAGGTAGTCTCTAAACTTTACCATGAGGTGCCATTTTGTAACCGAGGTGATTGATTAGAAAATCTAAATTGCTGATACGTATTCCAACATTATGTGAATCATTATTATGCCCCTAAATGGTCACATTGAACTTAAATCCACAACATTTTCAACCTTCCACCTGCTTCTGTCCTTAAGATGTTTGTAAGCTCATATTCTCATTTTATTGCACATACCCCCAAAATGCAAAGCATTATGGGAAACATATGCAAATCCCCATGAGAGAATTTGGGCTGGCTCAACTTTAAGCAAATTGCATGGTGCTGGAAGGCCTCACAGTGCAATCAGCAAAGGCTAAGAACAGCAGACACATACATGTGTTTCAACCTCATTTAGACTCATCAGTGTGCCATATATGTGTCTTAGCCCAGGGAGAGAGAGCCAGCCACCTCTTAACTCATTCAGGCCTAGATACGCCTGTAGGTGGCGGCTGAAAGCATAGCCACTCAGGCCAATAACGCCTGTAGACATACTCAGCTGACTTTCACTCAGGCCTAGAAACGTCTGAGGAAGTCAGCAGTTTTTACCTAAATATAAAACAAACTGAATTGCGTAGACTTGATTGCATAGCACCTTTAGAAAGGTAATTTCATGCCGAACAATTTTGCTGCTGCTACTTTGTGTCTATCGTGTATACTTTAGAAGTTCTTTGCACTTGTTTAAGGTATGGTATGCATGGCTGACATTTGTCTCTCAAGCCTCACCTAAGCACCTTGAAAACATCTGAAAAAAACACAGTTGTTTGGTATGTCAGCTACTATAAAATAAAAACCAAATTGATTACAATTGATTGCATAGCATCATTGGAAAGATAATGTTGTGTTGAACAACTTTGCCACTCTTACTTTGTGTGTAGCACTTACAGTTCCAGAGGTATTCACATTTGTTTGTGGCATGCTGACTATGGCTTGATTTTGCTTAGAAAGGCCCAGGATGCAGTGCTAAGAGTATACAGGGCATAAGTGGTGGAATTCTCAAAGAGCTTTTGTGGTGTGAATGAGTTAAGGTGATGTTATTTGTTTGGGCCATGGGGAGCCCAAAATAGAGAAGGAAAAGAACTACAAAAGAACCCCAGAGCAAATGCTCTGAGGCATGAGTTATCCCAGAAGATATCGGCCTTACAGCCAATTTTTAAGGAAAACACAATTGCACATAACCCAATAAAGCAAAGCATCATGGGAAACATATGCAAATCCCCATGAGAGAATTTGGACTGGCTCAACTGTAAGCAGACTTGTATGGTGTTGGAAGGTCTCACAGTGCAATCAGCAAAGGCTAAGAACAGCAGACACATACACATGTTTCGTCCTCATTTGGACTCATCAGTGTGCCGTAATTCTTTTCTTTCTCTATTTTGGGCTCCCCATGGCACAAACACATAAATAACATCCCCCTTAAAGGGTGGGTGGCTGGCTCTCTCTCTCTGCCTGGGCTAAGACACAGATATGGCACACTTATGAGTCCAAATGAGGATGAAGCATGTGTACGTGTCTGCTGTTCTTAGCATTTGCTGATTGCACTGCGAGGCCTTCCAGTACCATGCAATTCTGCATAATGTTGAGCCAGTTCAAATTCTGTCTTGAGTATTTGCATATGTTTCCCATGATGCTTTGCATTATTGGGTTATGTGCAATTGTGTTTTCTTTAAATTTGACTGTAAGGCCAATATCCTCCGGAATAACCCATGCCTCAGAGGATTTGTTTTGGGGTTCTTTTGTAGTTCTCATTTAATGCCTCCTCATCTTCATCTCCCTCATCATTATCCTGCCTGGGGTTGAACTTGCATTCAGGTTTCAGTTAAAATTTGTTTGCCTCCACAGGATCAGAAAACCGATATAATTTGCCCCCATGCATAATCTTCAAGTTGGCTGGCATAAGGACAGTATGTTGTATGCCCAGTTGTTGTAGTTTCATCCATATCACATCAAAGGACTTCCTATGCTGGCATGTTGCAAAGCTTAAATCCGGAAAAATATGGATGTTTTCTAATTGCAAGGTAATGGGACATTGCACCCTTGTTTGATGTAGTATTGCATCCCATTCTCTGATGGACCCAAGCACCACTAAGACAGTCCTGGGATTGGATCTACCCATTGCCGGGTAATTGCTCATGGCACAGGGCATGATGCGGTAGGCTCATTGCACTGTTATTGGGTGCTCTATTTGTAAAAGATTGGGGAGCCACATCTTGACATAACTTATTAGATCTCTCCCTTCTGACCCTTCAGGAAGGCTAAGTATCTGAATATTCATAGCTCTGGCCCCACTTCCCAGATGTTCAAGGCAATGATGAAGATGTGTTTTTTCTTTAATCATCCCAACTGAAGCCATCGAGGCTTGCTCTGCAGTTTCAATTACGTTTTTTGCATCTGCCTCCACTATGGTAATCCTGGCATCCATCACTTGAAATTTGTTCATGAAATCTTCCAGCCACTTACCCACAGTTTTGATGGCTTTAAGAATTGCAACATTAGTCGGTTGGTTTGTCTCTGATTCTGAAACCAAAGTGCTGGAATCTTTTGAAGTGGATGGCTGCTGCTGTTTGGTTTCTTTAGACCGGGCCCCTTCTCCTCCTTGTGTTGTTCTTTGTGGATGACCCATCTCAGTTGATTAAATAGTTTTCTTGCCAAGTTTTTATTGATCTGTTCAGTCGGCAATGCTTTCTCACCTGGGTTAGGTTAGTACAGTATTTTTGGCGTTTTTGGCAGAGTTTTGAGATTGCCTCATGGAGCTCTGAAATTCTGCTGTTTAGAGCTCAGCTGCAGGCGCTGCCCCTCTCTGCTTTGTATATTTTTAATAGAAAGAAACACAGTATTGGGTCTGAGGAAGTGGTGACGCCACAAAACTGTCACTCATGAAACTGATATGTGAAGTGACTAAATAAAAAGAAAGAAAATGTTAACTGGATATACCTTTGAGTTCATCCAGCTTTTTTTCCCATTTACAAGGTCTGGTACTTTTTGGATGACCCAACACTATTAAGATTGACCTTTGAACCTGTGGGCAATCTGAACCAAATTCTGTGTACAAGTCAAGTGTGGACCTACCAACCACAAAGTTCAGTGGCCCAGAACACTACAGCTGAGAGGAGCCTTTTTCATACACCAGTCTCTTCAGCCCTTTGCACCTTTTCTTTGTCTTTCCACTACACCCATCCCCCCATAGACATAACGTATTTACAACACAATATAAGAACATTATGAGTCAAGGGTCAGGTACCAGCTTAGGGCAGACAAGAAGTACACCATTTCAAGAAGTGCAACTGGGGGTGAAAGCCCCATTCTTATCATATAATTTAACACCAGAGGAACAAGAAAAAGTGTTAGGATTGTTATTACAAACAAAAACTTGGATGGATACCACAAGTGACAAGAGTTTATTAAATAAAATCGAACATTTGGAACAGCGTGATGTAAGACTGGAATGGCATGCTTTATCCTTAGGGGAATACGTCAAGAACAAGCATATTTTGAGGGGATCCAGGGTCCTAGTGGAACCTAATTTGGGGTTTATGACCTCTGAACACCATGACAAATGGACAGGAATCAGGAACACATGTTCCAGTGATTTCCTACTATCTTTGGTTGAATCAATTGTAAAAGAAAGAAACAAATTAACAACAGAAATGCATGAGGTAAAAGAAGATTAGCAATCTGGAGTACAACACCAGGAATTCACCACAACACTAGAAAGGATAAAAAAAAAACTGGTAGATTATGAAGATTTCATAAAACAGCAGAAACTAAAGAAGTTCAAAAGGGATAGTATAGATTATAGGGAGAACAAAGTGTACACATTTTGCCTCATACCACGGTGAACAGGAGAACCGAATTATTACAAAACACAACAAGATTATAATACAGATTCAGACAGTGGAGACAGTTTAGTTACAACACCATATATGTCCAATAAACAATAAAAAGAAGGACAGGATCCTTTTTAGAAGAAGGAGTTACACCACAGGGACCACAGGACAATCAGGCACCATCGGATACAGAGAGATACAGGTATCAGAGATGATATGATCTACAAGTGGAGGGGCAGAGACCAAATACATTCGGGGCAGATATATAAACCCCAGTGGAGGAGGTGGAAGAGGAGGTAGAGGAAGAGGGGGAGGAGGGGGATTCAGGGGGTGCTGGGGGGATGTAGGTTTTTAACCTGAGCAGCACAAAACTCACAACAATAGAGGAACAAGTCCTAAGCAAAGGATTATCTTTTTCACCAATGAAAAAAACTGAACATTTTTAATCTGGAAATTGACCTGCAAAAATTCTATAGAAAACTCAGACTAACGGATTGGTTTAGTGAGAAACCGCAAGAACTAGTTACAAGAAAATAAAGGTTATAACAAGCATTAGGAACTAAATCAAGCTTTAATCCCACTAGAGAGAAAGATTTAATTGAGGCATACATAAAGATAGTAGAAAAGGAAATCAGGGAAATGACAGAGAAAGAGGATTTGAAACCAAAATTTGATAATTTAACAAGTCAAGAAAAAGACACCTTAAAATCTCTAGAGGAAGATAAAACCTTGGTTATAAAATCTGACAATAAAGGCGGGGGCATTGTACAATGGAAGTACAAAGAATACCAAGAGGAGTGTTTAAGACAACAAGGGGACAGTGAGAAATATAACAAACTTGACAGAGATCCAAAAGCAGAGATTACAAGACGGAGGGCTTTTGGGTCAAGCCGTTGAAATGGGATGGTGCTCAGAAGAACAGAAGAACATGTTACAAAAAGCTTCTCCTAGGATACCACTGTTCTATGTGCTACCCAAAATTCATAAAAACCCTGAAAACCCACTAGGCAGACCCATAGTATCAGGTGTAGAATCCATTTTGGAGCCATTATCCAAATTCATTGATTTTTATATTAATACGGAAGTGAACAATATGGGGACTTATGTCAGGGATACTAGCCATGTGACAGACATTATAAGAGAAATGACTCAGAACATCAGTAATTGGGATGAAGTTTGGTTGGTAACATTTGATATTAAAGATTTGTATACCAGCATAGTACATGAAGAGGGACTGGACTCACTACTAAAGGTAATAAGGGGAAGAGCAAAATAACATCCACCTAGTGACTTTAAATAGTACTAACAAAAACCTTTTTTAATTTGAGGAATAATTCTTCCTTCAGATGAGGGCGACAGCTATGGGAAGCCTATGGCCCCATCATACACCAACCAATATATGTGGGAAATAGAGTAGACTTATGTTTTGGACCAAACAATAAATCCATTTTTCAATAAAATAATAAAATGGAAGTGATATGTTGATGACATTTTAATGATTTGGCAAGGTACAGAAACAGACTTGGGGTGATTCTATGACTACTTAAACAGTAGAAACTAAAACCTAGAATTCACAATGACAGCAAACAAAGAGAGCATAGCAGTCCTGGATTTAAAGATATACAAAGGACATAAGGGACTGGAAACAACACTATACATGAAATAAATTGACAAAAACACAATTTTACATTACAGGAGTTACCATGACTCAAAATTAAACTCAGGTATACCTAAATCACAGTTTATTCGAGCTAAGAGGAACTGTAGTGAGGATTCAGAATACACAAGGGTTGCAGAGGACATGGGGGACAGATTTGTTTCCCGGGGATATATGTATCTCTTAGTAAGGAACAGCATGTGAGAGGTATCCAACAAACCAAGAGAAGACTAACTAACAACACAACCAAGGGGAGAAGTAGGAGATAAGATAATATTTTCTACGGCTTAAAGTCACTTGAGTTGGAAGGCCAAAATAATCCTTTTGGACAATTGTCACACAGTGCAAATGGGAAATATAGGGGTAGCACATTTTAGCCCCATTGATCACCTCTAAAAAAGAACCAAACAATCAGGGAAAAACTAGTGCATACAAAACATTACATATCTGAACCAAAAAGAAGACAATAGTTACTGGGTCCACTGGCAAAAGGAAGTTTTTCCTGTGGACACTGTTTCTAATGTGGAAACACAATCAAGAAGAACATTTTTGAAGATCCATATATGAACAAGAAATATCCAGTAAGACAACATATCAATTGCAGGATGGATCATGTTATCAATGTGCTTTGTCGCCCCTTTGATAAACTATATAGTATGTGGGGAAGACAACACGGAAATTGAGGAATTACATAAGTGAACACAAAAAACATATTTACTTAGGAGACAAAAATTCTATAAATTCATCAAATTCAATAAATTCACCATCAAAGTTCTAGAAAGTGGTCCATGCCCCCTTTACCCCTTCATCCCTTCCTCCCTCCCGTGCTTAAAATAAACAACACTTTTGTGGTTGACCCGTACGCTGTGGCTATGGAATTTAAAGGATACCTAAACAACATTTTAACAACAAACTATTCAAAAATCTGATTTCATAGGGGACTAAAGGAAAGGCTTCTGTATACATTAATGCTAAAACTGCATTTATATAATTTACATAAATGTGATTCCAGAGCATTTAAAAATTGTAAAATCAGCCTTCCAATTTAAAAAAACAAACTACTGTCTTACCTGCTTCCTAAAGTGGCTTCCAAATGTGTTAAGTGATTACATCATTGGCGCCAAAGTCAGAGAGATATATGGCTCTCTGTAGTACTAACTAGTTCTTTTTTCCCTTTGTAAAGAACTGTTTCACCCAAATTGTCAAAACCATATGCATTCTTTTGTATAATACACGTTAGGCTATGGTTATGTTCATTTTATTTACTTTAACATGCTGAAATTGTGTTTCAATCCAACCAACTTTCTCTGTGGCAAACCACAGTGCAGCACAAATCTTGAATAACCTGGTGGTCTAGTGGTTATGGCGGATCCAGGATGCTACAACTGGGGTGCTGGGGTGGTGTGCATACTTAATATGCACTTTTTAATATTTTTGTTAAACCTTTTTATTTTCTGCTATTATTCTTTTGTACTACATTTTAACAGAACCTACAAATGCAATCTATAGTTTGAATGTAAACATTTATACAATAAATAAATCAGCCTTCTTCAACAAAGTAGAAGCAGCAAGCAAGCATGTTACAATGTAGTGGTGGTGGTGGGGGTTGCAGCCACACCCTTCACCTCCCCCTAGATCCACCACTTTTTTGTAGCAAAGTTCTTGTGTAGTCCAATGTTAGAATTCATACTTTCTTGAAAATCAAATATATGCTTGTCTTGTCTTCTTTTCCATAGGAAATAATAATAATAATAATCAGCATTTATATAGTGCTTTTCATACACAATGTATCCAAAGTGCTTTACAAGCACTACTACACTGGTAGTGAAGTGGCTGAAGTGGCAGCCATTTCATACATTAATATCCACACACAGCTTTGGACAATTGCATGAACTAGTTTTATGGGAAGGGGAATGTTGGCCAGGACAACTGGGTTAGGTAGTGATCATGGCAGTCCATCTTATTTCTCACAGTAATCTGCTCATATTCCTCTCCTTCTGTCTTCCCCCTTCCCTGAATATAGCAGTATCTTGCAAAAGTGGCCTTCTCAGTCCCTCTCTCGTATTCATCCTTCACTTCTCCTACTTTCACCGAAAACTGGTGTGTTCATCACCCTCGTGCATCATGAATGCAAGTAGTACAGTCCCTGTTTTTTTTACATATCAAATATAAACATATCTTCCCAGTAAGTCAGGCTGACAGCAGCAGGGAACAAGGGGAATGATGGGCTTTCCTATTCTTAAAAGATCTAGCCTAACTTTGATTAGGCACTATTTATTTATTTGTTTTATGTTAATTAGTTTTTGTTGACCAGATAAGTGCACTAGACAAATTCTGCCTAATGTCAGGCATGACCTGCGGAAGGGGGATACAGATAAATGACAACTGACCTTGAACCAGATTAAGCTGTTGGTGGTATTTCAAATGATGATGGGTGTGTGCATCATTATGCACATAATTTAATAGTGCCTAATCATAGGTGGCTTAGATCTTAGATGGGTCGGAAAGCTTATTTTCCACTTGTGCCATGCTGCTATCAGCCTGGATTACCACAAGATCATGTTTATTAATATGTGAAAATAACACGGGAGACTGTACTAATCACATTCATGATGTGGAAGGGTAGTGAGCTCACCAGTTTTTGGTGTGGGAAGCAGGTGAGGAAAAAATGAATGCCAGAGAGGGACTGAAGAGGCCATTCTAGCAGGGTACAGCTATATTTAGGTTAGTTGAAGGCAGGAAGAAGGATGTTGAGCAGATCACTCTGAGATGTGAAATGTGGGGCTGCCAGCAGCGTGATCACTACCTGACTGTAGATGAGAGCAGCCAGTGATGGCAAATACTCAAGAGTGGCAGGGCTGCACCTAAACTGTTACTTGAATTCAGTGGTGGGAGATCACCCTGGGGTTTGTGTGTGTGTGTATGTGGGGGGCGGGGGATGTTGACATTTGTAAGGACAGTAATGAGGGAGTTGTGTATAGCTCATTATAGATTTAGATGGGTGGTAGTCAGCCAACTTGCATTGTGGAGCAGAGCACAGAAAAATACTGAGGAAGAATTGCTGGGAACTGTCCTGCAGGGTTCTGCAGATCACAGGTAAAGGAGTAGACTGACACTGGAAGTTGGGTGGATTCGCTCAAGGTATTAGTATGGCTCTACTGCTAATTATATTGATATCCATTGTAAGTGCAATGCTTATGAGGGAGTGAACAGCAGTTTTTCTGGTGGGTCATAATGCACATTTCTTGGCCCTCCAGGAAGACCTAGTTGTTGGTTAATGAGGCAGGAAAAAACACAACAGGGGAACTGTACATACTACCTTCACTGTGTCATAGCCTAACATGTGTACTGATCAAAATAATCCATGTGTTAACACATGATGTTGATCATTCTGGTACAATAATCCAAAACAAAGAGGGAAAGAAGACCTAGTTAGCACTATTGGAATCTATGTGGGTCTCTGTCTCTGGCTCCGATGATGTCATGATGACTCATCACTTAGCACACTTGCAGACATCTTAGGGAGAAACCAAGGCTGTTTTTTGAAAGGCTGATGTTTACATTTTTTGAAAAAGCTATGAAACTGCATTTATATTAATTACGTAAATGCAGTTTTAGCATAAATGTAAACAGCAGCCTTTACTTTGCCTCACAATGAAGCCAGATTTTGGAGTTTGCAGTTTTAAAAAACTGCTTGTTTAGGTACCCTTTAACTCATAGTACACCTCATGTGCAGCAGAGCTTCTAAAGTCCCTCCATACCTACCCCCCATTCACTGTCCTCTAATGTTGTTACCCCTCTCCTCCCTCCTTCTCCACAATCTCCCCGATGATGCTTTAAATGCCCTTATCACCATCAACCCCTCAAAAGGTTCATCCCCAGATGACCTCGACCCTAAACTCCTCTCTCTCTCTCTCTTTCAGCCCCTGCCATCACTTATCCCCTTCTCTAATTCTAAATCTCTCCTTCTCAACTACAGCTGTCCCTACATCATAGAAACATGCTGTGGTCCTCCCCTTACCTAAGGGTAGATACCTCTCATCTCCTGGCAGTTATCGCCCAATCTCTCTATCCTTCCTACTTTTGCTAAACTCCAAGAACACCTGGTTCTCTACCAACTTACCTCCTTTCTATTCGATACCTCCTTTTTCACCCCATTCCAATCTGGTTTCAGGAAACACCACTCTACTACCACCTCCTCGCTGCTATGGCTCACTGACTCCATCCTTACCGGGATAGACAATGACCTTATCAACTCAGCCATTTTTGTCAACCTTGCCAAGGCCTTTGACACTGTATCCTATTCCCTTCTCCGTGACTCCCTGTCTTCTTCAGCCACTAGCTGGTTCAGGGCCTACCTTACTGGTAGAACTCAATCAGTTAGGATCTTTGATGTCACCTTCTCCCCACCAATCAGCACTGGTGTCCCACAGGGCTCGATGATTGGTCCCCTGCTATTTTCAATCTTCCTAAATGACCTGCCATCAGTCTGCTCCCATTCCTCCGCATTCACATGTACGCTGGTGATACAGTCTTGTATGCATCTGGCTCATGTCCAGCTGAGGTTACATCCAGCTTTCAGCATGATTTCAACCAGGTTCAGCTCTGGTTTGTTAGCCATCAACTATTCCTCAACGCCAAGAAGACTGTCTCCATGACCTTTGGCACTAGGTAGAGACTCTCTAGGCTCCCCAGCCTGCCCACTTTCTACACCGTCGATGGGACTTTACTAGAGGACACTTCCTCCTTCAAATACCTAGGGTTTGGCTGGATCACCACCTCAGTTTCTCTGGACATGTTGACTCCATCTAGAAAAAACTGCACCCCCAAGTTCGGTGTCCTGTTCAGGAACTGTAGTTGCATAGCTCCTGCGGCTAGGTGTGAACTTGTCAAGAAGATGATCCTCCCAATTTTTGACTACTGTGACATAGTCCATGGCGATGTTCCCAAATCCTCCTTGACCAGATTGGACACTGTCTTCAACTCCTGCTGCCATTTTGCCCTTGATGCTCCCTCTCATACCCACCATTAAGATCTCCGTCATACCCTGTCCTTCCCCTTGCTCACAAATAGGCACCTCTCTCACAGTGCTAAATTCACCTCCAAACATTGGCTGGGCAAACTCCCATCCTACCTTTCCTGCTCATTTATCACTCCCTCACTCCCTTAGATTAACCGACTTCCATACACTGGTAGGCCCCTGTTGCTCCACCCTCATTGGTCAGTCAGGTTTCTCTCACCACTTCCCAAAAATATGGAACTCCCTCGCTCCTCAAATTCATCACTCCTCCTCCTTCTACTCCATCAGCACTGCCATCTACAACTATCTTTTACCTAGCTGTTCCTGCTATGGCCCTCCTTAAACCATCTTTCTTGCTTTTGTCCTAACTCTCCCCCAATCTGTGTCTACTCCTAGCCTCTTCTACATGAAAGTCATATACCTTCCTCAGTCCCACCCTTCCTAGATCCTACAACTATCTCTTTCCCCCTTCTCTCATCTCTACTTGACTTTTCTACCCCCTTGCAGGGCTCTCTGCATCCTGAAGGGGTCCATGGGTTCGGTCCCAGCCTCTCATAGATCTAACTCACACTTCCTTCCTCTCATAGTTCCTACAGCCATCTCTTTCCCCCATCTCTACTAGTCTTCCTTGCCCCTTTCAGGGTTCTCAACATCCTGAAGTGGTCCATGGGTTCAGCTTTTCCCCTCACCTCCCCCTCCCTCCACCTTTCGCTCACATTTTAACTTGCTTACATACTTTGCCCAATTTCCCCCTTTTCCCTTGCACTTTTAGAACCACCTGGTTCCTCCAGCACTTGTTACCACCTCTACACTTCTCTGTATTGTTTCAATTGCTGTATTTCTCTGTTCTGTCTATTTTCATGTTAGCTCTACTCCTTCTAATAATGTTTATTTTTTCAGTATTTGGTTCATGTCTGTGATGTCCCTGTTCCCCTTCCCCTAGCATTTAATATTATTCTCTCGATTTGCTTTCTGTATGTACACTGTATGTAATGTTTCTTTCGCAACTGTATGTAACTGTTGTCTTATGCAACTTGAATGTACTGCTGTTCCATCCTCATTGTAACCCCTCCCACCAGGTCGCACCGGGAGATGAGCAATTTGTTGCTCAGTGTGCCTTCCTGGTGAAACATTTCAATAAATAAATAAGTTGCTAAATACTTTAATAAAGTGGGCCACTCTGCTTCCTCGTTGCACTTCTGAGGTCTGGAGCATATGAATAAACCCATTAAAAGTGACAGTGACTGGGATACAGCACTTCATAAGAGAGAAGTATACTGGATTTTTACTCTGGACCATTTAAACCCTCAAATTGGACTAGATGAAAAACGTGAATGGAGCCTATATTGGTAGGATTCCCATTGGGATACCCCCTTTTTGCTCACTGGCAAAAAGAATGGGCAAGGAAATATGTGATATTTTAAGTAGGAATGTAAAAATGTGAGATGGTTGAGAAGAATGAGCAAATATAGGAATAGAAAAAATGACTCAGGAAAACTTATTACTATATAGTTATGGACTGCTAACCAGGAGAGACCTGTGTCCCTGATTGAGCAACCTGATGCCCCACAGCCCCCTTAGTAGAAAAGAAAATTCTTTAGAACCAACAAAGTGGAACTATATATATTAGAGAAGGACTAAAAACAATAACTACAAAATAAAGAGAGTTCAGGGACTAACATCCCTGGGTGGGGGGTGAACTGCTGTCCTCTGCATCATCTGGGCAGGGAGCTCCTGGGATCAGCACTTCCCTCCCTTGCCACCAGGATATGCAGTTCCACATGTAACACCCCCCCAATGGAGGCTTACCTTATTGCTACTTGTCTCCTGTTCTGCTCCTGTTTGTGGAGCACCTCCCCTCTGCAGTAGCCTGCGATAACGGCGACCAAAACAGAAAACTTTCAAAAAGGGTGACTCAATCACAGCACCTGTGCACATGGCTACCTGGCAGGGGGGCGACCAGATGGGGGGTTGCCAATATAACGACCGGATGTCGCTATAACAAACATGCATGGAGTGGGGGGACCATGCTGTGCAATGGGTGGAATGGGAGGGAGGTTTTATAGGGTGTAGTCCGGTGGTGGGCTGCTGAGCTGGCCATGTACCATGCTGGGTTGGTGACAGGCTGGGGTTGGGAGACTGCCGGTTCGGTTATGAGTGCACTTGCGGTTTTTGCACCAGTTTTTTTTTTTTTTCCAGTTTTGCATTCCCCAACATGTACCCCCTGGAGTTGAGAATCCTTTAGTATGGGGTGTGGGGGGGGGGTGCTGGGTGCACAGCCCCTGCATGAATTACAGAAACCTAACTCTCAGGCTCCCTTCTGCTGTTCACTGTGAGTGTACATCACTGAAATTTATTTTCAGCAATGTACACTCATCCAAATGGTGATCACTATTCCATGATTGCCATTATCACATGGTACCCCCATCTGCCTCAGGCACCTGCGGATGTTCCCCGATGTTGTTCCCCCCAGGTCCAGAAGTTTGCCTAGAGCCCCCGAGTATCCCCGCATTTGTTTTTGCTCTTGTGGGGCTAGGGGAGTGCTGTGAAGCCACCAGCCATTGAGAACTTCATGGTCAGTGAGCTCATGCATGCACAAGCCGGGCCTCTAATCTTCCATCTGCTGGTACAGAGATCAAGCGAATAGCTTCCTGGTAGTCACAGCTCCTAGACCAGGCACAGAGGGGACACTGGTGACCTGTCCATGGGCCAGGAGAGGCCTCTGTATTTAATAAATAAAAAGTGCTATGAGCTCTACATAACAGGGGCTCATGAATATTAATGAGCTGCCAGTCCATTGCATGAGACTGTACATTTTAACAGCAGCGACCGGCATGAGGGTAGAATGAAATACTAAAAAATGGCCACATTCAACAGGGCACCAACAGGGACTAACAAACAATTGGGTTATGTAAATAAAAATGAATTCACCTGGCTATACCAGATAATAATATTGGGACTCAGATAACCTGCCTGTCTGCTGCCTAGTGGCACTGTGTTATGGCAGCAGTGACAGGATATGGACTGCATTAAACTGTTTAAACAGGGCAGCATTTATAAGGGCATAGAAGTGACTATTGAACTGTGGTGCAAGCAAATAAAGTACTTATCCTGACTGCACCAGAACTCCATTTGTGGGACTGTATTGAACTGCATTAGGACTTTGTGATTGAGCAGTCATTTCTGCAGCAAAGCAGCCAATTGGAAAGCCAGGATTACAGAGCATGGATAGTTGGGACAGTGGCAGAGACTTATGGGATTTAGCAAAAGGTTTTGGGGAAAAGCAGGGCCCTAATTCAGGTTCCAAAACAGGGGGCCTATTGAGCATCAAGTGAGGCTAATGAATATTCATTTTGTGGATTGATAGATGATTTCAGCCAGTTATAATGGGACATACATGTGGACTCAGCCAATTGGGAGCCCCAGAAGGACTCTGTAAAAGACAGAGACTTTCAGGCTGAGCTCAGTTTCAGCATGAGCCCCTCTACAGGGAGGGGGTGCTCAGTTCCCCAACAAGACAAAATGGGCCGAGTTCAGTTCAGTGTGAGCCCCTCTATGGGGAGGGGGCTTCTACCTCTGTTGGAGAGAAATAGTGGCTGCCAGCAGCAAAAGTTATCAGCCTGGGGATTGCCAGAGATTGTCCTCCAGGGCTAGCATCCACCTCTCCATGTTTTTGGGAAAACATGGGCAAAACCTGAATCTTTAGCTGTGAGAGAACTGCACACATGTTCTTCCTCAGCAGTGAGAGTACTGAGGAATCCTGAAACTCTCAGAGAAAAGGAAACTTTTGCACTAATCTGAGTGAGTAAACTTCTGCTTACAAATACAAGTTAGTGAACAAACTGTTTGGGACTGAGAAGCCCAGAAGGCCCAAAAGTGCCTATCGTCTGTCTGCACCCTGCATCTGTCTAACGCTGAGAAAGGGTGGACATCTGTTGAAAGTGACCAGAGAAGGGTCCAGTGTGAGAATGTTGATGTGACTGTTTTGAAAGTGCCTACAGGACTGGACCGGGAGTACCGAGAATGCATGGCTCTTCCTGACATTGTCTGTGAGGATAGTACCTGTCCAATTGGAGCTGCAAATGCCAGTGTAGCCAAGAGAGACTTTGTGTGATGTGTCTTACATGTCCAGGCTGGAGCAGCTAACACCAGCAAAGCCACACACGACTGTGATGTTTGTGTCTTAGGCTTTAGAGAAGCTGCATGTGACCAGTTATATTGTCAAGTAAAGCTATCAAATGGTGGAAAACCAAGCCTCAAGCTCTGTCTGATGATGTTAAGGATTCAAGTTACACTGCATGGACTGTGAGAGTCTGGGTCACACTAGCCTTAGGGAGGAAGTACCCTTTAGTGAAAACCTGTGTCTGCAAACTTGTGAGGACCATGGTGGCCATACTGGTACACGGTTGAATGGATTGTGACTACTGTGAGCTACTGTATAACTGTGCTACTGATAAATGTTCTGAATGCAACACAACAATCTCAGATCAGTCTGGGAGACAGCCTGTTAGTGTGCCGCCTAGGGTGCTGCCATATACGCTTCTCCTGAAGGGAATAGTCTAGACATGGGGTCTTAAGCATGCTGTCCCTAGTCCCAGGGTGGTCTGACCCAGAAGGTGATTTCATGCCAGAACGGGGCATTACAAAAGAAGCTAAAGGGCTAAAGGTGTTTTCCATCTGCAAAAGCTGTAAGATACTGCAGCCAGTAAGAGGGTCCCTGGCTGTAAGCCTTTGCCTAGCATCTCAGCCTCAGATTCTCAGAGTCAGAGCTTGCCTGCTGCAATCACCCAGATTTACATTGTACAGTCTGATTTTGACCTTGCCTATGATGACTATCACACAGTGTGTACACAGGGTCCATACCCTGTTAAATTCTGGAGAGACTTGTAAATAAGTTTAATGTTGTTGCCAAGCCACGTTTGGCAGCTAGAGTAAGGTCCTGTACAATCAACCAGCTAAAGTCCTGTGATTTACAGACAGAAATATGTGTCAGAATTAAAAGTAAAGTTAATCTGATTATTTTCCTTCAAGGGCCTCAACAGCCGGCCAACACAGCTGCACGGCATAACAGGCCTGCACCTTTAAGAACTGTAGTACTGGGTTTTGGGATTGTGGGGTCCTAATACAGTTTTGGGGACTGGTACCAGTGTGGGCAAGGGGCATGTGCTATCTAAATGTCTAATGCAGCTAGTCAGAAAGACAGAAAAGTATCTGAATATATCAGAGGTTGGTGGGTGGCCATTGTGATTACTGTTTAAATCTAAATGCAAAATAGTTATTTAAACCAAATCACTACAATCAAATGTATCAAATGTAAATAGCTTAATCTCTGCATCCATTCACCCTATCCTAAACCTTACCCCATGTAAATAAATTGTTGTAGCTGTTTTTGCATACATCTGTTGTCATGAGCATATTATTAGAGAGCGACAATAATTACAAAATGCCAAAATATGGGGTTTTGAATGGTGGGTCATGTTAAGGGTCACACTATGGTAATGTGGGTGGGTACAGCATTCTAACGGGCTGTACCAGGTATTAATCTAGCCCACATAAAGGTAAACTCTGGGTGGAAGCACTACACATTTATGTTATCTTGGGAAGGAACCATTAAAGTAGGAACCCAGGCCCCTCAACCTTGGTGTGGCCAACTAAGACAGGGGTAGTATAGCCCTTCAAATGCCCAGTGCCAGGGCTACTCACTGGCAGCAATTAGTATTGCATTCTGGAGGCCATGTGACATCACAGATTATGTCAGTTCCTCCACCACCTCAAAGCTGTATACAAACTGAGCATGTGTGGCCAGCAGCCACTCCTGAGGAAACAGAGGAGTCAGCTGACTGAAATGCCTGGATACAAGTAAGTCCAATTGTAGAAATGAAAGGAAAAGTGTGACTCCTACTGGACTCAAACCCAGGGACCTTGGCATTATGTGCCTTGCTCTTAGTCTTAGGTGATTAAGAGCAAGGCATGGAATGCCAAGGTCCCTGTGTTCGAGTTCCAGTAGGAGTCACACTTTTCCTTTCATTTCTACAATTGGATTTTAAAAATTGCCTCACAGTGGCTAACTGCATGGAGAGAAATAAACATAAAGTTATTTGAGTCTTGGATACAAGTAAGATAGTTCACCTTACTCAAAGTATTTAAGAGAGATTCAGAAGATTAGAAATAAAAAGAATAACGTTTTAAGATAACACCTTTCTGTTATAGTTGAAAAGAAAGCTTTGAAATGCCAATGAAACTGAGGATGAAACATCAACAAACAAAGGAGTAGGTGAGCAATGGCAAAAGAAAACCAGGAAATAAAAAAGTTATTTGTATTTCATGAGAAAAAGAGCATATAATGTAGAAAGTATTTTTCTAACGTATAGGTACAATAGAAGGACAGAGCAAGTGCAGTTCCAGCAACCTGAAAAAAAAAGCAATGTGCTAATGAAAAAAGTATAAAAATAAGTTCAAAATGAATGTAAAACGGTGGCCATTATCACTGGGAAAACAGTTATATAAAAATATGAGGGAAATGAAGGCAATAAATATGTAAATGTGAACAAGGGAGAAATGAAGGATCAAAAGTAAGGGTAATGAATTCTTACATCCAGAATACATGGCAGAAAGAATAATGAATTAAGATCAGTGGATGAAATAGCCACTGTGTTGAAAGCAGAATTCAAGGGAATTGTTGGTGCTAGGGGCACATGAGTCTGGTGTTAAAGTAAATAGAAAAGAGAAATTGTAAAGAACATAGTGCATTTATTTTGCTTTGTATTTTTCTAATAGAAAGAACCACAGTATTGGGCCCGAGGAAGTGGTGACACCACAAAACTGTCACCCTTGATATTGATGTGTGAAGTGACTAAATAAAAAGAAAAACAAGTTTGCTGGATATATCTTGGAGTTCATCCAGCTTTTTTCACATTTGCCAGCTTGAGTGCCAGTAGTGAGCCTGCAGTCTCTTTCACATTCTTGTGCAGTACAGCTTTAAGGATCATGGGCAAATTTAGATTAACTCTGTCTTTTCCTCTTTCTAGCTGTCTGTTCGTCTCTGTCTGTCTGCCTGTCTATCTGCCTATCTATCTATCTCTATATAAATTCATAAGTGGACTGGGATGCCCATCCCCAGTACCCCTGAATTGTTCCCCTCTTTCCTCCAGAGTGCTCACCTGCCCAATATATAGGTGGCAGCACTGGGGTGCCCACTACCAGTGCTACAAAGAGTATCCCAACACCGGGGTTCCCAGTCCCCAGTGAATGTTTGGTTCCCCCTGTAAAAAAGAAAACCATCCTCCATTGTTCTATTGTTTTTAACAAACCTGCAAAGAAGAAAGTGGTCCTTCATCAATCTGACCTTACCCCCCGACCCCCACTCAACACCCTCCAGACCACATGCTCACACACCCTCACTCACCTAAACATATCCCATGACATTCATCCACACTCTTATCAAAAAGTTATAAAATGGGCAAGGTAAATCAACCAATCAGAGAAGCAGCGCACCATGCATGAAATCTATTCCATGCATGGGTACAGAAAAGGGGAGGCAGTAAAAAGGCCAAGATTCATGTGCCATGGAATGTTGGCATTTTTATGGGCAGCCATCTTTTCTGTGCCCACTGTGAGTAAAACAGATTTCAGCATGGCAGAGCAAGAGGAGCTAGAGTGCATTTTCCGTGCACCGAAACTGATGCCACTTTCTCCTAAAATAATACAAACAGTTAAAAAAAATACTGACTATGGGCAGACTAGGTCGGCCAAGCGGTCCTTATCTACCGTCAAAGTCTATGTTTCTGGTTCCTCCCAATGTTGGTGCCGCTTTAACAGCATGCTTGCTCACTCCCACTATCTTCGCTTCCATTTCCTCTCCCGACCTGCCGCAGTTCCTAATTTAATATGCACTGTAACCTGTCTAATGAATTTCCAGCTGAAATGCTGACAGGTTCAATTCCTAGCATCTTTAAAATAAAAGCTAAAGCACTCGTTGAGCCATAAAGTACTTACCAAGCTGTTGCCGATATCCTGCGCATGCACAGCAGCTGTATGGGAAATATCTTGTGCATCGTGGGAATGTGCGGTACTGCACATGCGGGGATTGGCACTAGCTTGCAATGTACTTTGCAGCTCAACAAGTGCTCACTTTTTATTTAAAACATGCCAGGAATTATGTACTATAACATACTGTAGAGGATTAAATGTTTTTTGCAATGTGCACATCGGCACTGCGGTGCAGATCTGCTTCTGGGGGTCAGGAGACATAACTACGGACCACAGCAAAGGAAAAGAATGACAAATATTTAAAAATAGGTACACTGGTAGTTTGATGTGCAACTACTATGCCTCATTTAGAGATGGCAATAATAGCAAGGTAGAAGTACAGTGCTATATGCAAATGAGCTACTGAATATTAACACAAAATTCGGCGGAAGGACTATTTTGTCAGATTTGCAGAACAAAATGTTTTTTTCTCCATATAATCATTATTTTTCTAACTGTGAAAAGTAAAATAAAAATGGTAGACCATTTTATAAGTGCAATAAGACACTACAGGGTGAGCATGGAACATATTTTACTGCATGCCAGGGGCTAAAGGCACCCGGCTAAGGCCTTGTGCCTTATTACGCCCCTGGCCTTGTGGCAAAATATGTTCCATGCACACCCTGGAGTGTCTTATTGCTTACATACTGTATATTACTGGTGCAACTGGAGACTGTGATATGAGAAATACAGGTATGGCCAGTTAATGTATTGCAACACGCTTTGAACATTTACTCATAACTTTGACAATTTTCCATATTTTACACCAAATTTTCAACATGGCCTTTTTTGGACCCCACCTCATAACCATGGTAGATTAAATGTTTCAAATCCATCCTGAAAGGGAGTTTATGGTTGCTCCACAAAGTAACTTGTTGGACATAGTTTGAACACTTCCACCTACTTGATTCATAAGGTGGGGTTATAAAAAGATAATGTTGAAAATTTGGTAAAATAATGTGGTAAAATTACCAAGTTATACGTGAACATTGAAATGTTTCAGCTTTCACTAGTAGCTTTACTATTATTTAATATTTTTTAACCAAACTTTCAACATGGCCATTCTGGGCCCCACATCATGATCAAGGCAGGTGAAATTTTTCAAAACTGTGCCACAAGATGATTTTTGCACTCACTCAGCAAAATAACCATTTCAGGTGGGAGTTTTACCTAATGGGTTCATAAGATGGGGCCATAAGAACACCATATTGAAAATATGGGGTAAAAATACAATAAAATGACCAAGTTAAAAAGAGCAGACAGTACACTAGGGATGCAACTCCCAACCTCACCCCTTCTATTGATTCTAGGAGACACATCCCTCCTGCAGCTCATTTCAAGCCGATGATCTACACAGTGGCCATAGAGGTGAAAAGACAGTTACTAATGAGCTGGAGGCAGCTCATGGCTCTTATTATCAGGAAATGGGAATGGGCAGTCACAAAATCAGCTTCATGTATCAGTGTACCCCAGAAAAGAAGGGGTACCCTGAAAAAAATATTAACAAGTATGGAACACATGCATGAAGCTTGGAGCCACTAGAAGTTGTTTAACTATAGGGCAAGCCTAGGGGTGAAAGTAGCATGCATGCAGACTAGTAAGCAAATATAAGGGGTTCAACTGCCCCCCACATCACTCCACACCACACTACACCTTTAGTTTCCCACCAGATTTGCCATATTTCTTTCTTCTTTTTCTTCTTTAAAGGATTAACAACAAGCATATAATAGGACTATGTTATTGCTGAATTAGAAAATGTAGTTGGTTAACTATGAATAGCAACCCTTATAATGATTCATAGGCTGTAATGAATATACTACTAAGACTGAGCAGATACAGAGTGAAAGGATAACTGGGTACTGAGTTTATTTTTACCTTGGTTATAGTGTACACTATTCTGAACTTGGTACCTAAACTGAAGTTGGCATGGTTTCCAGATGAATCCTATAGCATATTAGTCTTGTTTGTATCCATGTTATGTTTGGCATTTAAGAGTTGTAGCTCCAAGGGGCATTGTCCTGGCCAGGAAGTTCTTTGCTGATACATTGTACTATTGCATGTGTTGTGAGTGTTCTGGTTGAAAATCAATAAAAATTATCATAAAAAAAATAAAATGACCAAGTTATGAGTGAACTTTGAAATATTTGAGATTTTACTCATAACTTAAATAATTTTCAATATTTGACTCCAAACTTTCAACATAGCCATTTTTCATGCCACCTTGTAAAGATGATTGGTGTTGTTTTTCAAATCCTGGATGAGACATGTTTTTGCACTTGTGGTGCAAAGTAACATTTCAGCCACAATTCTACCAATATCGCATGACATGTTTATAAGGGGGGAGTCATAAAATGACTATCTTGTAAATTTGGAGCAAAAATTGAAAAATATATATGTAATTATCAAAAAACATTGTGTGTCATTCCAAACTTTACCCCAGCAATGCCTTGTGATTCTATGTCTCTGAGCTGAGTTCCGGGACAAGCTCAGTGAGCCAGCTAGATGTGCTGAGGCTAGGGGACAACACTCTCATGCAGCACTACCACTGCAGTCTGGGAAGGGCAGGAGGTGGGTTGCCCACATGGGTCCAAGTACCATACAGTGAAGAGAAACCTTCTCTTGGCATAGGGTCCTGCTCCTCTGCTCCTGTGGCTGCTAGAGGGTCCTGCACTTTGGTAAACAAATGGACACTTTGCCCTGCATGTCTGTATCTGTAGCTAAAGAAAGTGCAGGGGTCTGCAGTCCTGCACTTCCACAACCCATCAGACAACACTCTGATCCTTAGCATCCATTGCCACATGGAGTGCAGGGCCCAGAGGGCCCTGCACTTCCACAGGCAGACAGACACTTTCCTTGGCATAGGACCCAGGGGACCCTGAATGACTGCGTCTGTTCGTGTAGGTCCCAAAGAGACATGCATGAATGAGAATATGATTCCACTATTTCAAAAAGAAAGGAAATTCTTTGCAAAAAACTGAGTTAAAGCACCAGTTAGCGTTCTGCTTAATGCCACAAAAATAGGGAAATGTGTTTCCAAAAAGTCAGGAAATGTGTGAAGGGTTTCGAGACCCCCCCCAAGCAGCAAAGGACAAGATCACACAAGCAACTAAAGGCAGCCACTCAGGTAAGACAAACAACATACAATTGTTTCCTCACCTTCTATCCTCTTAGCTGTTTTAATTTAATTTAGGTCCTGCACTTCTGCAGTTGCAACACTTTATCTGATATATGATACCTTGCACCAAATATTTGGCACAAGCCCATTAAAAAAGGGTATCCAGGATTGCTGCAAGCTAGACCAGAAAAAGTTAGTCTAACTTGCAGCAATTGGCACATGGAATAGAAAATCCTAATTCCTGGCTAGGAGGCTGCTGCACGCTCCATGTGTCATATGTTTGGTGCATCAGCATTACCTGAAATTAATATCAAGGACCTGATTTTCAAATGAGATGCACATGCTGCAAGACCCTGGTGCACTAATCATATGGGTCAGGGGGCTTTTGGCTTTCCTTTGATGCAGATCGGAATTTCCTATCAGGTGCGCCAAATGTTGCAAGTTAGAACGGCTCCCTGCTGGTCTGAGTCTGTGCCATTTGGAGACCCTTTTTATGGGGTTTGTGCCAAACATTTGGTGCAAGCTGCCATAAATCGTGTAATATGTCACAACTGCACCAAATGTACTAAAATTGGGTGCAAGCTGTGGCAATGTGTTTGAAACAGTTACGTCAAACATCGGGGTTGATGCAGGGCTTGGTGCAAACCCCATGTCAACCTTTGAAAATCGGGCTCGAAGTTTTAAAAGTAGTGAACTATTACTTTTAATATCTAAAATTTTTTCCTTTTCCATATTACTAATTAGAATATTTTTTCTTGAAAATACGTGGTATACTGTGTGGAACATTCCTCTACCTGGAGGTCAACATAGCTAATTCTGGTCCTCGTCGTACATCTTTAGCCTTATGACCTCATTGTCAGTGACATCACAACTGACCAAGAACAGCCACTCACCTACTGCAAGTCACCTGTGATGTCACAATAAGTGAGATCGCAATGATTATGTAGGAAGAAGAGAAATATAACTAGATAGGACAGTCTCCAGGTAATGTTTTGCTCTTTACATCACATCTAATACTATCAGAAAGAAAATATTCTCAAAAGCTACATGGGAAAAATACTTCAGAAAAAAAGTAGCAACTGGCTACTTTTAAAATTAGTAACATTTACTACCTACTATTTTTGGTGCTACCAGCTCTTTAAAAAAAATAATTTTGATTTGATTATTATAAGTAATGTTATACAGAACAACTGAATGCTTCAAGCATGTTCATTTTTATTGACAAACCACTGTAGATTTTCTGCTTCATGCACTAAAACCTCAATGTTCTTATTTAGTTTATCAGGGTGATGCTATAAGCTTGTTGAAATGGAAATTACCCTTATCCGAGCCAGAGTTTATTTTACCAAAGAGCATCTGTGTTATCAGAGACAGATGGCGGCCTGCTTACCCAGTCTGCATGTGGCAAATACTGTAGTTTATGAGTGACGAGAACAACAGTCCTCTTGTCCTCCCTTAGCATTTTCAGGATCCCTTCTTGCATGAGGTGATCACTCAAATGAATGTCAAGAGCAGAAAATGGGTCATCCTAGCCATAAACAAGAAAGAAAAGTAAGATACAGTTATGTTCCTCATCTACATACCTCTCAGACTCCTGTTATGCAAATCAGGGACATGGCATAAAAAATCAGGGACAGATGACCATAATCAGGGGCACATTTTAGAAAATATAAATATCTGCTTAAGAACCCTTCTCTGTTGTGTGGTTTAATTTCAAAAGCATTTTCTGAAGGAAAATTAGACTGTAACACTAACGTATAGCAGTAATTTATGCTTCAAACCCTCACTTGCCAATGACAGAAATGCCAAATTTTGGAGAGTCAAGAATATTTTTCAGGCAAAATCAGGGATGTGCCTGAAAATCAATGACAGTTGGAAAGTATGCTCCTCTACACTCTGTTGTGAAGCACATTGGGTAGGCTTATATGCTGTATGAATTATAAACTGTGTAGACAGTAATTGATAATTGTCACTTTGACACTGGGCACACCTATCTCTCTCTCTCTCTCTGTCTACTGAGAAAATCCCACAGTATACAGAAAATATGTGTTATAGTTATTAAGAAACACAGAAGATCCATGCAATGTGAGATTTAAAGTACCATGGATTTCAGAATTCTGTTGCAGTAACATTTTGTTGTACCACTCTGGTGGTACCTACAATAGTACCATCAGCAAGGGTGGCACTCCCTTGCAAACATTTCCTTTCTTTCCAGATGTCAACCACAAAACAGGTTAAGTTACAAGAAGCAATGATACAAAATAATTGCCTTTTTCATTGAAATCAGATACCACGGTTCAAGTCCCAGTGAATTCTGCCATGTGAAGTGTATACCTCACTCATACAATACCCCTTATTCATAGCCTATAGAGACTTCCCAACGGAAGAAGAATATGATGATGCAAGTCCCCTCATAGTGTGAAGCCAGTTTATTATTGACCAAGGCCCACTCTGCATTGATTTTACAAAACAGCAGGGTTTACATTTTTAAAGACAGTTCCCCTGCACTTTGTCTAGTGCTAAAGCCTTCTGGAGATGGGAGCCACAGGTCCCATGATCATAAACGTCTTACTGGTCAGTGTCAGTGGCTCAGTGTGTTACATGTTTGGCTGTGGGGGCTCAAGAACTGGAAAGTCATGGATTCTAGGCCTACATCAGGAACATGGGCTAATACCTAATACTGACACTATAGTGCAGAATTTGGTGTGTGTGTTGGGGGTGCTGCACAGTTAAAGTCACATCCCTCAGATGAGATGTTAAACTGAGGCCTCTTTTGCCCATGTGGAGGTTAGCAATCCCATGGTGCTTTCTTAAGAGCAGGAGATTTTTTTCCTGGTGGTCTGGCCAATATTCCCCATGTCATTTAAATAGGTCCATGTTAACCACAACCAGGATGCAACTTGGATTGATCTGTCACAGTTCAGTGTTCCTTTCTGGTAAACAAAAAAAAAGACAAATATACAAATAGCTGAGAACCTAAAATAAGACTGGGGCAGTGGGTGCACGATAAATTACAACACTTAAAGAGAGAAGAACACTCCACTAACAATGAGAGGGATTACATGCAGGTGATACTGCACTAGGGTTTATATGGAACTGATGGTTATCACAAACAGGAAAACATAGCCCATTATGCCATGCACTATGGAGAGGGAAGTAGCCACTGGCATATGCACTGTCCATGCAGTTTCACACTTTGCAGTGCAGGGGGGGGGGAAGGGTACACCATCCCAATATGGGAATACCCTGTAACCCCACCATAAAAGGATATGCACAGCCACGGGCACTCCATTAATGCAGGCATGGAGAATATCATTAGATCATAGGACAGACAGACCAGCCATGGATACACAGGGCTGGTACTGACAGGTGCTGGAACAGGTCACCAGGGCAAGGGGACAGTCATTGGCTTGGACAACACCTGCAGGGCCATTCCACAGGGTATAGGGTTGGGTACACACACTGATGCTGCAAGCACACTGTGGCACTATCATTGGCCAAATGGACCCCACAGTATGGGGGTGGGAGCTGACTCTGCAGGGAGTGGACATGTGAGGGGCCACAATTAATGGTCCCCAGTGATGCAAGGCATGGAACTTCATGGTGGAGCAGGTCAGTGTAGTGGTGTCCCAAATATGAACCTGTTATGACATGGTGTACAGCCAAGAATCACTGAGCATGCTGCCTGCCACCAAGGCTGCCTTGTGGAAGGAGGTCCAGACAGCTGTGACTGTGGCAGGGCCTGTACGCACACAGTACAAGCCATAAATTACAAGTGGTGGGACATATGGATGGTCATGCACAGGAAGCTGGCATGTGGGCATTGCCTTCTGACCACCACCAGTGGTGGACCAACCTCACCCCCTGAGCTAACTGTGGTGGAGGAGATGGTGACTGAGACCACCTCCATGGGCATGGTGGAGGGTGAGGATGAGAGACTAAGCACCATGCAGGTGAGTTTAACCAACCCTGCACATGGACACATGAACAGGACCAGTACGCACATTGCATCACTGATGGTGGCACCCTCTCTACCCCTGCAGCCTGCAGCAGGCCTTTCCATGTTTACAGAAGTGGAGGAGGAGAAAGATGTAGATGTCATGACCATCATCACAGTTGAACTGCCTGGCACCATGGACCAGGATGAAGGCCTCTAAATGTGCCCTGACTTGGCTGGGTGAGTACACCACAGGTCCCTTGTGATGCAACCAACAGCGACTGATACCTCCACTTACCATGTGTCTTAACCCCCCACAGATGCCTCAAATGTCAACATGGAGAGTGACCCGCAGGGGGGAAAGGAAGAGGAGGCTAGCACAGACACCACTGTGTGGAGGGGAAAGCAGTCCATGGGTTTGGATAGCCAGGCCCCCACCCCACCTGGTATGAGTGGCTTCCCACCACACTGTACTGTGTGTATCACCTTAAACATGTCCATCATGTAGCTGTGAGCATGGCTTCTGTTGCACTCCACATACTGGTACAACCCTCTGAAAGCTGTTGTGTGCAAGATATATTCTGAATGGAGAAGCAGCACAGTGTTTTGGGTCCTGCTCCATACATGATTGCATGGACTGCCCTCATGGCCTTCGAGGACACTGATGGTATTGTGGTGCACTCATCGAGGGTATGTATGTGTCCTAGGTACGCTGGTAGCATGTTATAGGTGGATGTTGCTATGTGCCTGATAGTAATGACTGTTTCCTGTGTTGCTGCCTTTTCCAGGAAGCCTGGCAGAGATTCTCCTGTAAAGGACCACCATCCTCCAGTGGTCCCATGGACAAGGGCACAGTGGGCACAGGTGAGGGTGATGCAGCTGCCTGCATGGCTTCCAGCTACTGGACACCAATTATGTGGACAAATACAGCACAACATGGCACATCATCGAGTCTGCAATCGTGAGTACTTCAACATGGCCTTGGTTGCTGCTGTCCAGATGGGTGCATGCTGGCATTCCAGGCAGAGCATGCAGGGGGTGCATGGGGACATGGCAAGGTGGGGTATGCAGGGGTGTGCATGGGGCCATGGCTGAGCATGCACACATATGTGCCTCACACCTACCTTCTGTCCCTTTCAGGACACACCCATGTAGTAGAGGGCCACAAGACTATGGAATGAGGGCCACAATGTCATGGATGCGGACCCTGTTCCATCTCTGAGTCCCATGAAGAAAGAGAAAAAGGCAGAAATATCTGTATTCTGCAGAGCAGTGGTGGTCAGCATGCCCCTGAAGGGGTAGCCAGGATAGCACAGGTGCCATGGACAGATGGCAACAGTAGCATGGGCAGTATCCCAGGAGGTACAGGCCATGTCAATGGACATTTCACTGCTGCACCCTGCATACTTTGTCAGGCATCATTGACGCCAGATGGCTGGGTGTGCATGCCATGGTGGGCACACAGGCCGTGTGACCACTGAAAGATATTTACTTTTCCCAGTACTGTCCATTATTTTTGCATTCTATTTATGTTGGTTTTGTGTTCACCCTTGTGATGCTGAGCACTCCATACGTGTGTGTATTTTTGGCCAGTAATTAGTTTGCCTACACCCGTACCGTATAATGTCACTCTTTTGAGGGAGGGATGTGTATCTATGTTTATGGCAGCCTTTAGGCATCATACAGCTTTGTGGAACCCTCACTATCCTGCACGATTGTCTGCAGTCATACATGTGGTGGTGCATACACATTGTGGCCCAGTGTAGAAAGACATGCCTACTTTATTCACAGGCTGGAGGGCCATGCCCAGTTGTGCGTGGGACTGCTGTGTGTGGTGTATATTGCCATGGCGCATATAGTGCATGGCTACATGCACCCTGTGTGGCAAGTATGACCCTGCGTACCTGGGATATACACCACATAGTGGCCACAATGCTTCCCTGCATAGGGCCAAGAGTCTGTAGGAAAAAATTAAAAAAATAATTTCATGTCTCACTTTTTTATGTTATTGTTGATATCGATTTTCACGTTGAATCAAGTTAAATTTTTTGTGTCTTTTCCTTCACATTGTTTGGAATAAAACACCAATTGTAGATGTCAGTGAATGTAGATTACATATAAACAGGTATGTCAAGGTTTACATGTTGTTGATGTTCAATGACAACTGTGATGTCTATTTTTGTAAAGAACAAACAGTATACTTTAAAAACACGTTTAATAAGATTCTATCTGTAAACCTGTATCAGTATGAACAAACACAAAGAAGTGAAGGCAATTTTTCAAGCTTTTCCAAAACACCTGGGGCCTGATATTTAAAAGATTGCCCAGGTGCTAACGGGTCTTTGTCCTCACAAACCTGGGGTTGCACTGGATCCCCATATTTAAGAGGGGCTGTTGCATGGGCAAAGAGGGTTAACATCCATGTTAAACATAACGTATGCATGAGGATAAGGGGAGAGGGCATTCATGAATAGCAGGACTACCCCATATTCACCAGCTTTGCTCTGCACAAAAGGGTTTAGTACGGGTTTTTGCACAGCTCAAAATACCACTGAACAAAATCTGACTTGGTCCAGGCAACCCTAGTGGCTGCTGGAGGTAATGCTTAATTGCTGGCCTCGGGTAGAGCACAACCACCACCACCACCTGTGGTCCCTGGCACCCCCCCTCACTGACTGCCAGCCCCTAATGTACAACTAAAACACCCTTGTGTTAGTCGTCCCCCTCCTTCCGATCGCCAGCCTGTACTACAAAACAAAACCCTGGTGGTAGTGGTCCCCCCTTCCTGTGATCACCAGCCCATACTGTGAAAACAATATCCCTGGTGGTAGTGGTCCTCCCCCTGCAGTTGTTGATCTGTCCATCCTGTAATACACTGACATCCCTGCTGCTAGTGGTCCCTCTCTCCACCGATCGCTGGCCCCTGCTGGGATCAAGGTAATTCTGGGTGTCTAGCACCCCCCCCGTGGCACTGAAAACCCACCTCCCAGTTGCCTTCCTAGCTCCCTTGGTGCCGTGGGTGCATACAGTAATCAGCACAGCCCTCCTCACACCTCCTTGGTTGGCCACCATATGTCCAGGTGTACAGCGTACTCCTTATTTAGAAGACAGGGCACATCGCCCTATCCTATAAGTAAGAGGTGTGTTCCCTGCCTGTACATACAGTGGACAGCCGAGGAGGTGTGAGGAGGGCTGCGCTGGTCACCTTATACACTTGTGGCACCAAGGGGACTGCAAAGGTGATAGGAGTGGGTTTTCAATGCTGTGGTGGGGGTCCAGTAGACACCAAGATTTCCTGTTATCACAGCACCAGCCAGTGATCAGTGGGGGCTACCGCAAGCACCAGGGTTGTCAGTATATTACAATATGGGCTGGCGATGGGGGGGGGCACTACCAGCAGGGAAATTGTTTTGTACAGAACGGGCTGGCTATTGGAAGGAGGGGGAACCACTACCACCAGGGATATTTTTTTGTACAGAACAGACCGGCAATTGGGAGGGGGGGGCACCACTACCACCTGGGATATCTACAGATCCAGAAATGGGCAAGGGGGGGCATCGCCGAACTAACCTGCCTTGCTATCTTTTCTGGCAGCATACTTCAGCAGCCCTGTTAGGGCAGCACTAAAAGGGTTATTACTGTGTCAAAATGGCCCTATATTTAATTGAATAGTGTTGATGCCCTATTCAACTGAATATATCATTATCGTGCACCCGGGCAATCACAAGTTGCAGGCAAAATTTTGTGGTCCACTGGTATCACTTATGCGACACATATCAGCATAAACTCATGTAAAATGGTGTAGCATAATGCAGTGTCAACTACATGCAAGTGCCTTATTTTAAAATAATTCTTGTTTCTGCTCTCTGAGAGTCAGTTTGAAAACTTTGATAAAACATGTGAAGAGTGGCTTCTTCACCTAAAAAAAGACTATAAAGGAAAAGAAGCAAGAGAAACATACATAGAGAGCCTCTTCTGATGAGTTGACTTTCCCAGCTGGTCTGATTGACAAATTTGTGTGTCTAGTGAGCCCTGCCCAGAAGCCTTGGTAGTGACCTCAATAGCTGTGGCATGAAAGGTCGACCCTGCCTGTTGGCTACTTTGGATTCTGTAGTTGTACCACAGGAGCCTGTTTTAAATCCCCTGTCTGATTTGCCCACCTAAGTCCTGGTAGAGGAATTAGAGACCTCCAAGAAATGTATCTAAGTTTAGAGAAAGAACTTGAACTTCTTTTCACCAGGACTGAGTGTTAAGAGAAGGAAAGCAAAGCTGAAAAAGAAGAGGTGTGTGGAGTTAAAACTGGACCTACTGAAATGACTGCTA
Source organism: Neoceratodus forsteri (assembly GCA_016271365.2). Lineage (NCBI taxonomy): Eukaryota > Metazoa > Chordata > Ceratodontiformes > Ceratodontidae > Neoceratodus > Neoceratodus forsteri. Next base: position 583,138,705 of record CM028133.1, read on the forward strand.
AAGTTAATGTTGAGGCACCCTGGGCTACCAATACCTGTGACTGTGTAGCCAATTGTAGATAGACTTGTGGTCAGGGAGGATAAGCTCTGTTACCAAAAGTTGAGGTCCATGGAGGAGCCTAAGATTTTGGATGCTGACTTTGAGTCCCCAAGAGATTTAATAAAGGACTTTATGATGCATGTTCTTTCATTGCCCTCTAAAAAGTTACTATATGTTACAAAAGCATAATTATTCAGAAGGTTAGCATGGCTTTAACAGGCACAGCACCACAGTAAACAGACTAAGCATGTCTGAAAGTGTGGGAGCCATTTTATAAGTGCCTTCCCCAGTGACATGCACAGTGGGTAGGGCTGATGTCTGAGCACACTGCTGTGCCCATGCAAATAAAGAGGCCCTCTTGCATACAGGGCACAGTGGTACATTGAAAGGGTTCTTTAAATACTAACAGGCTGCTGAGGCAATACTAATCAGTGCTTACAAATCCCTGCATTTATTTATGTGTACAGTGGTGCTTGACCCCTACCTCCCCAGAAGCATTGGTGCTGGTGACACCATCTTCCACACACACAGTCATTGTCAGAATTGTGCCAATTTGTGCACTCTTAATTTGTGTATAATATCCTATATTGTATTGTTGTATTGTATCCACACATATTTGTATTATATCCTATATAGTGCTGCTGTAGTGTACCCAGTCATATTTGTTGCTGCTGCAGTATTATTTGTTCTCCCTTGCTTCCCTTTCCCCAGGTTACACCTGGAAATGAGCCTCAGCTTAGTGTGCCCTCTGCTGGTCTCCAAACTTTAAATAAAAAAATAAATACATATAGAATGACCATCCCAGCAGTCTAGTGGACCTACCTCCCTCAACCAATTCCCACTGGTATTGTGCCCATGTAGAATGACAATCCCTGGCAGTCAGATGGACCACATCCCTCTCCTGATCCCTTTTGGTATTGTGCCAATGTAGAACATATGTCACTGGCATTCTAGAGGTCCCCCATCCCCCTGTTACCCATATGTGAATAGGAATCTCTAATCCTTTGTGGTCTAGTGAACCCCTCTAGCTCAATCGATCCCCATCAGTATTGTGCCCATGCAGAATGACCATCCATGTACTTCTGAATGTGAATACCCTGTCCCTGGCAGTCTAGCAGTCCTCACTTCTGCTTAATCACCGTCAAACCTGTAGCAGCCTCCTTCTTAGCCCACCTACTTGGCATCCACCATCCCCAATTCTGTTAGATCCTAACTGACCCAACCAACCATTTCTGAGCCATTGTCCAGTCTTCAGAAGGTGGTACCACTGCATCAATGCACATGAGGGTGCCTCTTGCATACAGGGTGCAGTGGTGTATTCAAAGAGTTCTGTAAGCACTAATAGGCTACTGAGACAGCAGTAATTAATACTTAAAGACTCCTCTATTCACTACTTTATGGTGCTCTTTATGAATGTGAATGTAGTTTATTTGTATGGGTGTTAGTGTTATTGTAATTTAAATATTGTGGTGTTGTTTTAAGTATTGCTTGTATGTAATTTTGTGATTTTTTTTTATGATGATGTTAACATGAATGTCTGTACTAAGGACCTCACTGGAAATGAGCTTGCCTCAGTTGAGTTTCCTATTCTCTTGCTTGTCAATTGAATAAAATTTTTACTACTACTACTACTACTTTAGCTGGCTGTTGTCTCAGTGACAGGGAGCAAGTGGTGCTTTCAGTAGAAACAGCTGTTTTTACGGTGCATACCTGCTCACTCCCTGTCATTCAGATGGCAGTTTGCCAAGGTGGTGAGTGGAGGGACTGTGCCAGTCATGGCCTGAAGACCTAGCTGTAAATCAGAAATGGTTGAATGGGTGAGTCAGGAGCTGATGGGAAGTGGAGGTGATTGGTATTCAGTGGGTGGGCCATGGAGTGGGGCTGCTACAGGACTGACAGTGATCATGCAGGAGGGGGGATCACTAGACTGCCAGAGATGGGGGATTTACATTCAACAGTATGTGAATGGGCATTGGGGGGTTGAGGGGACCACTAGACTTCCAGGGAAAGAAATTCTGTGCTTTAGCAACACCAGTGGTGACTGGGTGAGGGACAGGGGCCCATATGTGGGTAGAATACCAGTGAGGATCGGGTGAGAGGGGGGTACACTAGAGTTAGACTTTTAGGCATGGTCTTTTTAGATGTACCAAATATTGGCAGTATTAGGTGGTGGGAGACTGCTAAACTGCCAGGGATGGCATAAGTAGGTAGGGCACTAGTGAGGTGGATGCCCGAGGCCGTGCACAATGCCTCCACACATTTGTGCATGGAGGCATTGTGCAGAGCCAGTAATAACCACAAATAATATGCAAATGGACCTTTAACACCCTGCATACCATGTGTCATCATAGCATGTCAGCCACTGAATATGACACCCAGGAGTGATGGTGCTATCCGGTTTGGGATGTGCTATCTGCCTTTGCTCCTGGTAGCCTTTTGCTATCATGGGGCTGTGGTAGTGACATGCATATGCACTATGCCTGGCACTGTCATGGTCCAATATTCAGACAGGCAACGCAGGCTGGACAGGGCATGCTGTCTGAATATTGGCCCTTGGCAACCAAGTGTTATTTTTAGCCTGGTGTTGGGTTAGCACTGTGGAGACAACTGCAAATGTATATGGTGGGCATTAGAGTTATGAGTAAATGCATAAAGATATTGAAAAAAACATTTATTTGAAGGAGCCAGTTTTACAGTCCTTTAACCAAGTTGTGTTGTTTGAAACTTTAAATACAAGGGATTCAATTTTTTCAAGGGGTCGGGTTTCTGCATCAAGAAGACATGATGCAAGGGGGACATTCACTGCATCTTGTGTCATTCCTGATTGTCAAGCAGTGCCTACACTAAAGGGGGGGCTGCCCACTCCAGCTGGGCTTGTGCCATGCTTGCAGCAGATGCATGGCTACACCATGGTAGTAGGGGACATGTGCCACAACAGCACTGCAGCATCCCCTAATGTGGGATTATTGAGGCCCCCTCATGGCTGCAAGGCCCACCAGTGGGGTGTAAGACAATCCTGTGCCTGTTTGTTGTGGGTAGATGCCCAAGGACACTCAAACCTAGGGGCCTCAGGCAGGCACATGTGAGATGTATGGGACATGTGGGACACAGATGTCTATCTCGGAGCACAGCACAAAAGTTTGCATACTAGGACATGCCTCTCCTAAAATATCTGGGGAGTATGCCAACTATTAGGGGACTGTGAGGTCCAGAACCATATACAGCACTATGCCACTGTCTGTCATGAGGTGACATGGTTAAAGATCCCTTGTCCTGTTCAGTGTATAGTTTGCGTACCACCGTTATACTCACAGGGCATGGTACCATAGGACAATACATGGAATACTGACGTGCTGGACAGTAGGAGAGTTTCCGTATCTTGGACAGCAGACTAGCACTGAAGGAACATTTCAGGATCCCCTTAGATGCCATATAGAATCACCATCATTTCGTGGGTATAATACATATCCCCCCTCCTCAGGTAAAGTACTGTGTTGCACACCACTCATATCTGGCAGACTGTCTGATACCAGTGAATGTTTTTTGAATGCTGTGCATAGTGTGTTCTGATAGGCAGCCGTATGTTCATTGTAGCAGGTGTATCATTTGGCATTCCTACAAACTCATTATGTCTTTCAGGTGTACCATGTTCAGTCTGTTGACCCTTTCATTTCATTGTGGGATGTACAAGATGTGCACAGGTATACAATACAGCACATTCCTTGTATTGCCAAGACAGTATAGGAAGGGTCCTTGTGAGTCTCCCCTATAAGGTCTATACTGATTTCTTCTGCCAAGATGGCACTTTGACATGATGTACTGCTATTGCTTTGGTCATTAGTACCGCTAGACATAATACTGTAATGGTGTTTTACTGTCACTGCACTGGTCTGTCTATGGGTGTTTTGCTTTGTATTTTGACATAACAACTGTTCATATTGCTACTACTGTATGATATAGGGACACATTCTCCGAGAAAGGCAGTCAATGCCCACATGCAGCACCATTTGTCAAACCACTCCTGTGCACCATTTCTTTGTCACGCGGGAGCAGTTACAACAACTTTGGGGTGATTAGTGCTGGAGCCACTCCTGTACCAAAATCTGGGGCAGGGCCCCTGTCACACCAGGCTTTGATGCAAGCTACTGTTTGCCACAGCTTGTGTTGATCTAAGGGCCCTTTAGAAAATCGAGCCTAAAATATTTACCGTCACAGACCATAACGTGTACCTTTGCATTTGAGTGTGACAGAGACATGCTTCTTAAAATAGCCATGCTCCGAGGGGCAATGGAATACAGGGACATACATTTTAATATTTTCCCTGATAAGTGCTTTTTATCACAACAGCAAAAAAAAAAAAAGGCAAAAACAAACAAACGCCTTTTGGCTTTTAGGACATATGTTCTGGTACTGGGAGGTGGGTTTTTCTATCATGGAACTGGCTAAATGTTGAGTGAAATTAGAAGGTAAAACCTTTAGTTTTCATTTTTAGATTGAACAGCTGGCTGATTCTCTTCTTCAGTGCCAGTGTTCTGGTATATCCATCACATCACTTATGCCTACAGAATCCATGCTTTCTGATCCTCCACACAGAAACACATACTTTCTATTTAAGAAAACGTGCACAGATCTAGAAGAGATAGATTTTGTGGTGGACAGATCTAGAAGATATGGATTTTGTGGTGGACAGATCTAGAAGAGATGGATTTTGTGGTGGACAAATCTAGAAGAGATGGATTTGCAAATAAATTATATTAAAATGAAGATTTTTGCTAACTTCTGAAACAGTGAAGGCAATGGACTGTTTTAATCTACTCTAGAACACTTAAGATTAAGTCAGAGGGTAAAGGCAGTGTAGGGAGGAGAAATTATGTTTATCTTATTGAAATTAAGGCAATGTATTAAGATAAAATGCATGTGGCAGGATAAGACATCTTAGTTATCTTTAAAAATGATGTCTGTATATATTGCATTATGCTTGTACATTCAATATTAGTTCAATAGAATTATTCTCTTCTGGACACATTAATTTAAAGGGGAATAGTCAGCACTGAAAGTCCCACACTCAACCATTCAAGTTTGCAGTTTGTGTGCAAAAACATTCTTGTACATTGAATCAGACTGAGTCTGCTGACTCCCAAGCTGGCATTTGCTGTAACCAGAAATCCCAGAATCCCCTGCAGTGGGTGTCAGAGATGGGTTGAAGTAGTGGGAGATTGGATAGCTTGTAGTCCTTAACACTCTCAAAGTTAACAGTTTTACAAAGAAACTATCTCTAGAAATGTTTAACTCTATCACCACTACGGCTAGAAACATACTTTTTTTAAATGAAAGCTTGGAGTCATGGAGACATCATAAAAGAGTAATGGCAATACAGGTTTAAATTATTGATGCATTTCTTATTAAAACATACTATTTACAAGACTTTTTTTTTTTTAAGAAATTCATATGAACAAAGTTATGGATTATTTTGATAATCATGGCCCACTGGCAAAGTCCTGCCATAGCATCATAAAAATTGCAAAAATAGTCATTTCATGTTTACTAATCCTTAAATCTTTCTCTGCTGTCACATGCTTTGTCTGCAACAGCTGTGGAAGTTAATAAATAACTAGACATATGCAAAACCCCTAGCAAGACTTGTTCAACAGATGAGTACACAACTTTATCTTATCTGCAGTTGTGCTGTTGATATCCTTTAATGCAGCTACAGTACTGGCTTTCACTGTATGTTTTACAACATTATGTATATATTTTCATTTGACTAGATCTTTTATGAAGAGTCCTAATTTAGATCTGCCTAGTCCAAAGGAAAGTTTCAAATCTCTCTTTGAATACATTTTATCATTATTAGCAATTATGAGGTATTGCTCTGCAGCTTAAACTAGTGCTTATTTTACTGCGTGTTGCAGCTTCCAAGTGAGAAGAAAATGGCGTGTTACTAACCAGAAAAACCATATTAGTCTGCTGATAAAGTGCTCTTGCTACACTGATGCGCTGGCGCTGTCCACCAGAGAGATTTATGCCCTGCAAGTAAAAATATAAATAGAAACAATCAGAACACCTCTTGTTCAGTTCAGTAATAAGATTTATCTTCTAGCACCAAACCAAAGACACAATATTTTACTTCTCTGACATTCAATTAAAGCAAATTTAGTGCAGAATAAGGATTATCATACACAGTTGCTATTTGCTGTTGAAAAGTGGTTGCAAGGACCACTTTGCAGTACGCTGCTACCTTGCACTCCTTGGTGCTATACTGCACACAAAGTGATTGCAAGTATAGTACATCCCTGTGCTGGTGCACAAGTCAGTGCACTATCATGATGAAAGGGAAGGGGAAATCCCACATAATGAGACATCGGTATATGCAGGCACTCCATGGCCAGAGGAATTGCTGAAATGGGTTACTGGTTAACAAACCAGAACATTTTTTCCGGCAGGAGGAAGACTTAGGTGGTGCATGGTACCGCTGAACTCAGAAAAGATGGGGCTAGAAAGATGGGAATTCATGGGAGGCCAAGGATGCACTGGAGTAGCGGAGCACCACAGGACAACCAATATCAACTGGTGAGGGCCATTACATATGACAAGTTACTTGGTCTACAAGCAGACTCGTGGGTACAAGGTAGGAGGGAAGACATCAGCAATAGTGCCAAGTGCCTGGGCATGAGCCATGACATAGCCCAGTGTGCTGGTGCCATGCAATGAGCTGACTCCTACAGCAGCTACAGTTTCAGTATGGCAGCAGTGCCTATGTGCAACCCTTAATATCAGGAACTGTAATCTGCATAATTATATGCAGAGCCACTGTCAATGGTAACATTCCGCTCCCTGCAGACAGTGGCACCCTTTTCTGCATGGCATTTTATGTGTGTAGCAATACATGGAGTATAGTACATCCTCAAATACCAGCTCACACCACTGCAGCTGTGTATGGTGCTTCTGATATGGCTATCAGCCATAGTCAGGGTCCTAGACTTAACTTAAGTTTCAACACAGCTAACAATGTGCATCTTCAAAGAATGTAACCTTGCATGATTGTATAGTTGTGAACTTTTCTAGCTCAGAGACATTGTCTTTTTATGGTTCGGACCTGTTTAAATTAAGATGGTTCCCCTGATAACTGATGCTGTAGGGTTTTCCAAGCAGTTATTTAAAAATGACATTCACTTTAGACATACCCTCCACATACTGAGAAGGATGTGTTTTCCTCTTTTGTTTGATTTCAAAAATGAGAAAACACTGCTTAACAATGTTTACCATCTGAGTGGAAAGAGACTAGATAGGCAGACATATTGCTTAGTGCTTAAGTATAGCCAATCTAGACAGAAGCATATCTCCAAACTGTCAACTTCTTGCAGCTACTTTATGTTCTCTCTTTTCAAAACTGATAATACATGCCATACACCTACTGTACACTTTATTGTTAGAGAATTATGTAATGCATAAATAAGGATCTGACAACTGGGCTCCCTAAATAAATGTTGCTTACCCTTGTAGGAAAAGATTTGCTGACTAATAAGAACTTGTGGCTTGTTACTGCTTGTCCGTATGGCATCAGAAGTACAGTATGTCTAGACTTTAGTGATAGAACTGTGACAAGATAGCAGCTCAGAATAGAGTACAGTATAATGCAGTATAGTAACATTTGTATAGTATAATGCAGAATAGTAACATGTAAAAGATTATCAGTTCTATACTTGTATTGGTGATTTATTTTCATAACTGTATGATTAATAACACGAGCAGCACAACAGTGGGGTGTGCAGCCTTTCAGCTATCTGATATATGCTACTCGGTTGTAATGCCGCAATTCATTTTGCAAAAGAAGCTAAGAAATGTCTTTTGTTTTTTAATTTTTCATCCTGTTTATGTAAGCAATAATACCCAAAGGGTGGACGGTATTGGGCAATATCGGATCGCCCAGGGGTGTAATGAGGCCTGATGCTGCAGGCGGAGGGCCTTATAGCCCCTGGAAGGTCTGGTCTTGCCCAATACCGCCCACCCTGGAGGGTATTGTTATGCTTAGAAAATGGGCACTATAAAAAAAAACAACTTTAATAAAAAAAGTTAAGGGAAACATTATTTTAAACTAACTTTTGTTATAAAATAGTTCCTCCACCTATATTAGAATTATGTTTTTTAATACTGTCTGCAAGCTACTAGTACTGATACTACAGGGCACTGTAGCTATTGTTTTGAATGCAGTGCTCTCTGTGTTACAACCCTCTGCTCCTGTGCGTTTAAGTTTCCATTGTGACTAGAGGTCAGAGGTAAGAAGAGCAGCTACCAAAACAGTCATTTTTTTTAATTATTTTTAGATGAAGCTGCAGTGTTTATACTCCATTCACATCAGCGAGCCCCCCCATCATGCTTGTCCATATGAGATAATGTATGCAACAGCTCACAACTTTGGAGTACATCGGGGAGTGTAGCTGAAGGAGACAGAAAAAGAAAACATTAAAGTACAGTGCAAAAAAAAAAAGACACGTGTGTGTGGTTCATTGTTTTCTTCAGTTGAATGGGGTTGGAAGCAAGGAGAGTCAAGAGCAGCTGTTACCACTAGCATGGAGAATGCAACATGACTTTGGGACTCCGCCTGTTACTGTGACCCATTTGTGGATGTCTAATGCCAGCTTGGGATTTCAAATTGAGCCGCTGGCTTTCCTGGGGCAAGACGATGCATTTTCTATTAATACTATGGCACTGTTTATGCTGAGTATGGGCAACTGCTATGGTTGTGGATATTTTATTATGAGGATGTGATGTTCTTTTTTTCTGGCACTGTGACATACTACTGAATTTACGGGGGGGAAAACTGTCCAGCTAAGCATCGAGAAAAAACATGGCAGTGTTTTTACACACAACGTTCTATTTGCATGATGATCTTTGTTATGTGGCTTGTGGCAAAGCTGGCACTTTTAATACCTGGGCTGTGTTGACTGATAGATGCCCAGTTTGCCAGCGCTGTCAGCCAATCAGAGCCTGAGGATTTTACTACTCATTTTCTAAATTAGAAAAAAAAAACCACAACTGTGAAGAAATGAATGGATTTATAAAATAGCTTTAGACAATTGCACATTCTGATTGGCTGGTAAGATTTCAGGCCCATATGTTTATGGGTTTTTCCTGACCAATAGGTCAGAAATAATCCACTAGGACTTTTTTTCTGACAAATGTGCTTTTCAGCTTTTTTTTTTGTTTCTGTGCAGCCATTTTATGAGGGCAACAACACACTCCAGCATTTTGTGGGCTGTGTTGCGACAACCCATGCTCTTGATGGCTGAAGGCACTTGGGATTACCTTCTGTTTTGCCACCCACCAGAAGTATGGCTGCAGGTTATTATTACAGCACAACCCCACACCTGCTTATGTCATATTCATTATATATGTTGAGAGTTTCTGTAGTGCTCATCTGGTAGTAACTCTTTTTGGAGAAAGTTGTAACTATAGGGGAGTAGCACAAAGTTTTCAATAACCAGTTTCTGACAAAATGACTCTCAGGTGAGTAGACAGTAGATAGGTCAAACAGACTGAATTGGTATGTTGCACAGTTCTCACTTCTTCTTCTTATGTTTGGGATTCTCTTTATGTTTTGTATTTTTTTTTTATTTATTATTTTTCCGAGCTGCCGTCCGCCTGATGTATCTTGGCCCTGTCACGGGCCACGGGCTTCCACTCCCTGAATTAGCCATGAGCCGCCCGATACCCGTGGCTTGCCCCCCACGGCGGGGCTGCGGCACTCTCCCCTGCATGCCGCAGACATTCGGACTAGGTCAGGGGGCTTGGCCCGGGGAGCTAATTGAAGCTGTGGCGAGCCTCATTAGCGGCGGTCGGCAGCTCCTTTTTTCCGTTTTTCTTGGGGAGGCGGGGTCGTGCATTACGCCAGCGTCTGCCCCGCCTCCTAGGTATGCGAGCGCCGGTAGCGGTACTCCTGGCCTCCACCAGGGGTTGCCGATGCTCCGGGCGCTTCCCCAGCCTCCCCCAGAGAAGGAGAGAAGTCCCTAGGATGCTCAATCCTTCTCTCCCCGGCCGGCCCTCCAGCAACCCTGGTCCGTTCCCGAACCCGGGTCGCCGGCGTCGCATGCGGAAATCCAACTGTTGTGCTGATGGGCTGGCAGGGATTCTCTTTATAATGGCGGAGGAAGCTTGTTGTCAGAAATTGAATAGAGATCACTCTTACGATAGGTATTCCGATGACAACTGTAGTAGAGTGACAGTAGGCAGACCTTATTTACTCAAAAGGTAATAAACATGTGAAATGTATTTATTTTGTTGTTATTGACCTGGTAAGCACACTAGACAAACATAGTAACTGCCTATTTTGAGGTACAACCTGGAAGTTTACAATTTGGAGAGGCAAACAAGTTACTACAGACATCACATAAGATGAGGACAGGAGCATATTGGATACAAATAACAGTGTCATCAAAAAAGCACAGTGCATAAAGTAGAGGCAAAAATAATGCAAAAATGCACCAGGCAGAAAAGTTAACCAACAGGACTGTTTAAAATAACAGTACAACCAGTGGTACAATATATAAAGTAGAGGCATATGGCACAAGGTGTACAGCCAAAGCCCATGAAAGTAAACCAGGGCAATACTATGGTAAACAAAGAATGGTAAAGAAAAATGAAACACTCACTATGTACAAATGCAGGATGAGTTATCTTTCAGGTAATTTCATAAGGATCTTCTGAAGAGGTAGTGAGAGGAAACACTATAACTGGTAGCAGGAAGAAGTTCCAAAGCCTGGGTGCACAGACAATAAAACCCTGGTCCCCCATAGTTGTACAAATTTTGGGGATGTGTCATAAGATCTAAGGGAATTAATCATGTTGGCAACCCTTAGCTGCACAGCCAGTGTAGGAGGAGTAGTAGTTCTGGACAACTTGTCAGCAATACAAGCCATGGCAAATGCATGACTATTCACAGGGAACAGTCATCCATGCTTATCATAAAGCCCACAGTGGTGTGTCAGGTGGGCTGCTGAGTGGGCAGATCAAAAGTTGTTATTACAAACAATGTCCCAGTTAGATAAGGAGTACAGAATGGCGAACATGGGTGAAGGTAAGGATCCCATAGTTTAGGGAGGATAAGAGCATGCCTCTAGCAAGGACATGATGTGCTGCAAGAGTGAGATATATTTATTCCTATAAGCCATGCCAAGCATATTGTTAACTGTTCTGCACACATTGGGGATTTGCAGAGAGAAATCCAGCCTGGGATCTAGGGTAACTCCAACATATGGCATAGGTAGTAATTATGGAGAATCCCCCACACTAGTCACAACCTGGGTTGCATAACAGGACATAATTTTAACTCAGGTGACAAATATCATGGTTTGCGTCTTCTTTAGGTTACGGACTAACCTATTCATAGTGAGCCAGAATTGGATTTGGTGGAAATCGTCATTCACCTGGGAGTCAATGACCTTGATATCCCGGGAGCTAGACAGTCACTCCAAGTCATTTGCATAAAGGATGGACCTGCAGTGAGCAGGCAAGTATGGAAGATCATTTATAAACAGAGAAAATAAGATGGGACCTGAGATAGAACCCTGAGAGACACCAACTTTTACAGGAATCTGCTCTGAGATTGTCATACTGTATTTGACCATTTGCTGTCTACCCTTTAGATAGTTGGCAAACCAGGCTAGTGCATGGTCAGACAGCCCAAAAGAGCATAGCTTGGTGCAGAGAAGTTTATGGTCCACCAAGTGAAAAGCTTTAGAGAACTCTACACAGAATTGCTCCAGTAAGCGTACTATGGTCCATAGCACCCTTAATCTCAAAGGTGACCTTAAGAAACATTATTGGCAGAAGGGAAGATAGATATAGCTTTCATCACTGAGACATGTGCCAACCAACACCATGACTGGGACATCATGTTACCGGGATACAAACTGTATTGCAGGAATTAGACAAAAGGGAAAGGTGGAAGGGTGGCTTTATTTGTGAGGAAAAGGATAGTGAGCAGTAGGGAGGAGGGAGGTGAGGGGAGTCTGGAAGCCTTATGGGTTCACCTAGAGAACAATAAAGGCAAAAGAGTCAGACTAGGGGTTGTGTACTGACCACCCTCAGAGTTGGAGGGCATTGATAGAGAACTGGCAGATCAGTTACGGAAACACCGTGGAAGGGGTGGCACTGTGGTGGTCGGGGATCTCAGTCTACCAGGGGTGGATTGTCTAGCACAAACCCTAGGAAGCAGGTAATTCTGGAAGCCTTCCAGGATGTATTCCTGTCACAAAAGGTAGAGGAACCAACAAGGAAGGGGAACATCTTAGATCTTGTGCTGACCGATGGAGACAATGAGCAGGGCGTATGGACTGAGGACCCCCTAGCAGGTAGCAACCAATGCACAGTTTGGTTCTCCCTGGATATGGGTAGGGAATGGATATCTACAAAAACCAAGACAGTGGACTTCAAAAGGGCTGACTTCTGCTGGATGGCTGACATCCTCAGGGGGCATTTGACTAGCATCACCCCTGACATTGATACCATCCAGAAATGGGCCATCCTGAAGGAAGGCTGTTAGTGGCCACAGACACCAGCACAAAGAAATTCAGTAAGAAGGCAGGGACCAAGAAGCCATGTTGGTGGTCAAAGAAGGTACAGATAATGGTGAGGAAGAAAAAGACTGCCTTCAGAAGATGGAAGGGGTCCAAAGGGGAGGAGGATAAGGAGGAGTATACAAAGAAAACCAGAGAGGTGAACAGAGCTGTGTGGGCTGCCAATGCATCAAATAAGTTAAGGCTAGCAGAGGGGATTAAGGAAAGGGACAAGGCCTTCTTCAAGTACATAAGGGAGAAGAGGAACTGCAAGGAGTAAATCACCAGGATAAAGAAGGTTGGAGGTTGGGTAGAGAAGGGGGCTAAACAGACAGAGGTGCTCAATTAGTACTTCTGCTCAGTTTTTACCAGGGAGAGAGATGGGCCAATACTACAGGGGCAGTGCAACATTGGCCTGGGAGGAGATAGGATAATGGATAGGGAGATCCCTGTGAGCAGAGTGCTTGAGGGCCTTAAGTCACTGAACATGGACAAGGCTCCAAGGCTCAATGGGCTGCACCCTAGAGTTCTGAGGGAGTTGGCTGAGGTCCTGGGTGCACCACTGGCAGACTTGTACAATACCTCCCTGCAGATGGGGTGCATGCCTCAGGACTGGAGGATGGCACATGTGGTACCCCTGCACAAGAGTGGTCTTTAGGATAAGCCTGGTAACTATAGACCAGTTAGTCTGACATCCATTTTGGGGAAGTTCATGGAAACGATCCTAAAGGAAAGGTTGGTGAGCATCTTGGAGGTGAATGGTCTTATGGACGACAAACCGCATGGGTTCATCTCTGGGAGATCATGTCAAACAAACTTAGTTCACTTTTTTGACTGGGTGACAAAAGAACTAGACACTGATTGGGCCATAGATGTCCTGTATCTGGATTTCAGCAAGGCCTTTGACTCGGTACCACATGGCAGATTAACTAGTAAATTGAGGAATCTGGGAGCAGGGGAAAAACTGGTTAAATGGGTTGGTAGCTGGTTGGGGGACAGTCATCAGAAGGTGGTTGTGTGGGAGGAACTCTCAACTCATAGGGCAGTCACCAGTAGAGTACTACAGGGTTCAGTGCTGGGCCGGTGCAGTTAAACATCTTCATAGCCGATATAGCAGTTGGAGTTAAGAGCAGAATCAGTCTATTCGCAGATGACACCAAGATAGGGGCAGTTGTGGATGGGGTAGAAGAAGGGAAAGTCCTCAAAGAAGATTTGGGAAGACTTGAGCAGTGGTCAGATACTTAGCATTTGGATTTCAATGCTAAGAAGTGCAAGGTCATGCACTTCAGAGTTAGGAATCCTGGGTACAGTTACCATCTGGGAGGGGTTCAGCTGTCCGTCTCTGAGAAGGAAAAGGATTTTGGGGTAATAGTCACAAAGAATATGAACCACTCATCTCAATGTAGGAAAGCAGTGGCAAAAGCCAATAAAATGCTGGGGTGCATTGCTAGAGGAATCACCTCTAGGAAGGAGGAAGTCATTCTGCCACTGTACAGGTCACTGGTGAGGCTGCACTTGGAGTAGTGTGTATAGTTCTAAAACCCATACTTAAAGAAGGACATCAGGTTACTGGAGGGGGTACAGTGGAGGATGACTAAAATGATTAGAGGTATGGAGGGGAAGCCTTTCGAGAATAGGTTGAGGGACTTCAACATGTACTCATTGGAGGAGAGAAGAGAAAGGGGTGCTATGATTGAAACCTTGAAGTACTAAAAGAGCATCAACAGGGTTAGTATGAAGGGCATGTTTCGATTAAAGGGAGAAGGGATTACTAGGGGACATAGCCTGCAGTTGGTGGGGGGGTAGAGTCAGCAGGGAGGCGAGGAAGGATTACTTCATGGACAGGGTGGTGGGGGATAGAACATGCTTCCTGAAGAAGTGGTATCTCTTATAACATTGGAGAGCTTTAAAAGGGGTGGGATAGGGTTAAGGGCAAGATACTAGTCAGTGAAAAGATGAGGGGGATGAGAGGGGGGAGCAAGGGCTGAGGGGGGAGCAGCAGGGGTCTAACCTCCGTGCTGCACAATCAAACAGCCGTGATAAACCATGTGGCCTGAATCTGCTGGCAGTTTGTATGTTTGTATGTAACAAGGGCAGTATAGTTACAATACCCCCTCCAGAAAGCATGCTGCTCCAGAGACAGTAGGTCATATTCACAGAAACACCCAGCTGGTTGGGAAGCAAACATTTTCTATAGCAGCTTGCTGATGGTGGAGAAGAAGGGCTATGGGGCAATTGTTTTCAATGCATTTGGGGTCCTCTTGCTTATATACTGGAGCAACTCTAGCTATTTTCCAAATATCAGGAAATACATGAGCATTGTAAGTAGCGACACATAAAAGATATGTGGGATAGGTAAGGCCAGAAAAGTGGCACACAGTAGGATGAGCTTTGATTTTTGGTTCTATAGTGTCATGACTGGTACTAGTATAAGGGGTGATACTAGACAGTTGTCTACAATTTTCATCTACAATCACAGCATTAAGGTAAAAGGTGAAGTGAGGAGATTGGACAGAAAGGGAGTCATAGCCTCAACCTGTGATGTTGGACCTAACAACAAGGAGGTAAAGGCAGATATGTTAGAGAACTGTTTACTAAAAACATTCAAAAAGAGTTATTGTAATTAACCTCACCAATCAGCATGTCATTGGTTTGATAATTGAGAGGGCCACCAACTATACTTTCAATATTGTGCCAGAAAATCCTGGAGTCTTTGGCAGAGGCCAATACGGTGGATGTACAGAACTGGCTGAGCATATGGCTTTTCTCAAGCATTTATTAGATGCCTGCAATCAACAAAGTCAGAAGGTGCCTGGATGGACTTGAATCTAGCTCAACACCTATCCTTAGATTTCATGAGATTAACAGGTCACTGAGGAGCCTTTTAGTGACAGTGTCCCTAACTCTCCTTTAAATGAAAGGGAAATGTAAATTCTGCAGGGAGGCGATGGTAGTTAGGAAGTTAGACAAGGTAACAGGCATCTGCAGCAGACAAAATAGTAGACCAGTCAGTGAGAGCAATGTCACTATGAAAGGAGCCAGGGTCAGACTTAGATAAATCTCTGAGGAAAATGACTGGGGGGGAGGGCTCTTGGCCGTAGTGACTCTCCAAACACAATAAGAGGGGGTATGATCAAAAATAGCATCTGGGACAGTTCCAGAAAATGGAATCCTATCAGCACTATTTGTCAGGATCCAGTCAAGGAGAGTGTGCTGCCCACCAAAAGTAGAGAGTCTGGTACGACAAAGATAAGCTTCTTAAGGCTGAGCCCAGCAAACAGAGGTTCAAATTGCTTGCCAGTCTTCCAGACCAGTCTTTGTTAAAGTCACCCCAAATCAGCAGCTCATTCAAGCCAATCTTTTGACTTATATTGTCTAGGCGATAGGACAGGCTACTTAGGCCACTAGTAGGAGGATTATAGGCACAAACCAAGTGAATTTTCTTAGTGTTACCCAGAAAGAGGAGCGAGGCCAGGAACTCAGAGACTGCACCATTCCCATGCATTTCATGTTTGCTACAGAAGAAAGGAAGCAGACCAAGTAATCAATAACTTCAATGATTTTTAGAGAAGTTAAGCTATCATAAAATGTAGGTTTTCAACCAGAAATAATAAGTCACAGAAAAGGTTGACAGTGCCCTTTTAAGGGCTTTTGCATTTGACCAGATAAGGAGCATGAATACTGGTTGGTAGAAAGGCTGGGATTTGATTTGATGAGGACAGCCAGCATGGACATGTTATGGACACTGATCCAGAAGAGTCCCTAGGGAGTTGGCACTTAACAAAGTGACTAAGTAGTAAAATGATCCAGTTCTTATGAAGCAAGCCTGGCATTGGTGCCCTTTCCTAATAATAAGAAGGTTGGAGAAACTATAGTCTACATAAGGGGCATGGGCTGAGTAACTAATATGAACAGAGGAGGCAGCAAGGCAAATAAAAAGCAGTTTGCAGAACAAACAGCTCCCAGTAATATTAAAAGTACGATACATTATAATGCGCAAGGAACATAGGCCTACAATGGTCAGTGATAATAGCAAATACATGCGAGGAAGTAAATAGGTTTACAGTCTAGAAAACACATAAAAAAGGCCATGCAATTAGGAAGTAAAACAGAATTGCAACTTAAAGCACATGTTGGGGCCATCCGGATAGGAAGTAAAAATAGGTTTAACAGGCTGAGCACACTTGCAGTGGTCACACAGATTAGGACACTCCAAACTAGTTTAAATTATGCAGACGTGAAGAGTAATTGTGCAGTACAATTGGCTAGCCAGATTATAGTACCTTGATGAAGGTAAGCACATAGTACATTAGAGATTCTTATAAAGGGCTAAGCCAAGCAAACTATAGAACCAGGCGCAATATGACAGGTGACAGCCAGGCAGAACTAATGAAATCAGTAACAAGTCTGAAATATTACCAGCAGCATATGAGGGGATTAAGCTGACAGAGGCCCATTCATGGAAACAAACTACTGTACACAGTGAAACACATTTCATAGGTCCATAGAGTAATATGAGTTCATATAGACAATTTTGCCTTTTAGTGAACTCGCCACCTTATTTTCTTTAAAGGTGGAACATATATTTTCTATCACTCATGTACTGATCTAACATATTTTTAAAAGTAATAATATTGTTGATATTTACTACATGACTTGGTAGTGTGTTCCATATATTAATTATTCTTTGTGTAAAAAAGTGTGAAGTGTGAATGTTTTTTTGAAAGATTGATTTCTCCTAATAATTTGAAATTATGTGAACTGCTAATCCTTGTTTCATTTACTTTGACTAGACCTATGGTTTCCAAGAGACTATGCTCTTTCACTGCTTTGTATGTTAGACAAATATCTCCTCTAGTCTGTCTATATGTTGTGGAATATAGCCTCAAATGTTGTAATCTTTCCTTGACGTTTCTGTGTTGTAGACCTGTGATTTTTTTGTTATTTTTCTTTGAACACCTTCTTTTAGTTTTTAGCATCTGACTGTTACAGGTGGATAGAACTGTGAACAGTACTCCACATGAGGGCGGGCCAGAGTAGTAAATAGCAGTGGATCTCGACTTTTAATATTTGACAAAATATAGCCTACTATTTTTTGACATTTTTTGACAGTGACTTTAGTATATTTATCAAAGGAGAGGTTATCAGTAATTATTATTCCCAGATCTCTCTCTTGTGAGGTTCTTTCAAGTATGTGATTATCAAATGTATAGGGTAGGCCCAGATTTTTTGCACCAAAGAGCATTACTTTGCATTTTTTTTTACATTAAAGGTCATTTTGTTTGTTTTAGCCCTTTTGGATAGTATGAGTAAGTTTTCCTGGACTTGTACACCATCAGCTGGTGTTTGCACCAAACTGCCAAGTTTGCAGTCATCTGCATATTTACTTATCCATGCATTCCCAGATGATTGTAATGTGGAAACCATTATGTTAAATAAGGTCGGACCCAGTACTGAGCCCTGTGGTATTCCACTAGTCACATTTCCCCAGTCTGATTGATATCCCCTCACTGTTATTCTTTGTCTCCTATTCTCCACTTGTAATGGATACATCTGTAATAGCAGATTTTGTTCATTATAAGCAATGTCTGTTATATCCAGTGATAAGTTTTGGTTTTTCATTTTCATTTTTTGTGTGGTGCTTCAAGGTTGTCTTGGGAGTTTCAGTTGTGTGACAGGTAGCAGAGGTGTTAAGAATTAGTGCTTTTGTGCTGTAGAGCAGGTTTAACTACATAAACCTTATTCAACCATGATTAATCTTTCTTTTTCATTCTGTCTTAAAAAAGCTAAATGGTGTCATCTGACAGCTTTTGGACTCTGTGCCTCCAGACCACATCTTTTCAGTGACAGTGAGTTTCTCCCAGTTGGGCTCAGTATCTTACCACTGCTTCATAGTTTTTCTTAAAGTTCATGGTGTTTGCCCGATGTCATGGGATTTACTGGGGTATCCAGCTCAGTTTTGGCATCCTAGTCCTCATCAATTCAGTAACATCAGCATTTTCATTGTCAGTGTTGCTGCTTATCTGAAAGATAATTTCTCCTTTGCCATCCTCATCTGATTGGTCTCTGAGATGGAACAGCTCTAGGAATTAGTCATCGGTAAATCCTGACTGGAGAGTCATCATCTTCAGCTACTGTTTCCTTGGTGAAGCCTGCTTTACAGAAACAACAAATCACCATCTCCTGGGTGATGCTGTCCCACACCTGCTTCATTAGGCAGACAGCATCAAGAATGGAGATTTTTTTCTATGCAGGCTTGAGCAGGAAGATCTTTGCTTTCATTCAGCAGCTCCATCACACATCTTAAAATTATGCAGGTATAGTGCTAGTTAAATGCATAAATAACCCCCAATCAAGGGGTTGTATAATGCAGGTTGTATCGGCTGACAAAAAACAAGCTTCATGTAATAAGAATTACTAAAAGCTGGACAGGGACACCTTATCTGAGATTAATGCAGACATCAAACAGCTGTTGGAATGGGGGGCTGACATGGACTGGCTATCTTTGTGACAGGCAGAGATTCTAAATAAAATCCCAGGATACCTGCTTTTTATTGCATCCTCAAAATTCACAAAAGCTTACAAAAACAAAAAAAAAACTCCAGGGCGGCCTATTGTTTCCAGAATCCATTCTGTGTTGGAATCTCTGTTTCCCTAGATAGATTACTTTATTAAACCTTTGGTACTGTTTATGCAGTCATACATCAAGAACTCCAGACATTTCTTGGAGATCATAGAAGACCTCAACAATAGATTCAATTATTTCAGTAGCACGTGGCTTGTGACTTTAGACATGCAAGAGCTATATACCTGCATTGTGCATGAAGATGGCCTTCATTCCCTACTTTTAGCTCTTTAAGAAGAGACCCATAAAAGAAAATCCTACTAACACATTTCTAACACAACTGGCAGAAACATTGTTAACTAGAAACAATTTCATTTTTAAGGATACTTTTTATGCACAAACAAGGGGAACAGCAATGGGGAGCTTATTTGCTCCATCATATGCAAACCTATACATGGAACAATTTGAAGCTGAGGCTATTTTGACAGCAGAGGCAAAGCCATACTGTCAGTTGTGTCACCAGTGGGGGGTGATACATAGATGACATTTTTGTTCTATGGAGAGGAACGAACACAGAGCTCAGGAATTTGCACAAAAATATTAAAGGGATAAGAGAAAATCTTAAATTTACTCTTAACTTTGACAATCATCAAATTCCATTTTTTGACGTCTTAGTGATAAACACTGAATGGAAATTGGAGACCACTTTGTACCATAAGGTTACCGACTGAAACATTAGTGATAAACCTGAACAGAAATTTGAGACCACTTTATACCATAAGGTTACTGATGAACACACTGTCATACATGACAAACATTTCCATAATCCAAAATTTACTGACCGCATCCCATACTCACAGTTTTCATGAGCCACAAGGAACTGCAGCACACCAGAATGTTATACTCAGGAGGAAAACATGATATACACCAGATTCAAAGAGAAAGGGTATCAAGAAAGGATCCCCAAATTGGCCATATAAAAGGGTGGAGGGAGTAGACTGTAAGGAAGCCCTCAAGGAACAGGTAAAGCAGAAAGGCCTGGCAAGGATAGTGTTTAGCACTTGTTACACCACACACACTAATGTGAGTTCATCTATAATTAAGAAACATTGGCACACTCTAGAAGTCTGTGGCAGACAGGTTCCCAAATTTAATCAGAGAACCCTGACAGCCTCCAAGAAGAATCATATAATCAAGGACAAGATGGTACACACAGTACACCAAAGACAGGAGTCTACTGGGGGATCACAATACCTTCTAGAACCTTTTCCATGTGGAAGATGCTCAGTCTGTTGACATACATCCAGAAAAGAGTAATTCAGAAATACATTTACAGAAGGAGTGTTTCAAATAAGAGAATACAACACCTGCACTAGTGATCATGTGACAAAATGTACATCAGGAAAAAAACCACAAGACAATTAAAAACCCATATACAGGAACATAAAAGTAACATTAACAGGTGGGACACAAAGTCTTCAGTTGCAAAGCACTTCAGTTCTGCAGGACACCATGCAGCATCCCTAAAATGTTCTGCCCTGGAACTCATCAAAGAACCTGATTGTGGTGCAGACTGGGATTTACACCTGAGATGATGAGAAATGTGGTGGATTTATGCATTAGGAGCATTGGAAATAGGCAGAGGTATGAATGAAGAAGAAGACTGGCAACTTTTCTTTGGAGATCTGTCTCATTCAACAGCAACAACAATGGACATATGAGACCTAATCTGTAGGTCTGCTTACCTTGAGAATATAACTTACAACTTTTTCAGCAGCAGTTTACCTAAGCATTTACTGCCAATAATATAAGTGGGTGATGTATTATAAGAAGTCTTTTATTCCCTAAAAGGTAGGCTTTCCTACCCATTGTCCCCCTCCCCCCCGTACCCTAACTTCTTTACAAGCTCAGGTACTCACTGAAGCATAATCAGAAAAAGAAAAAATATTTAAAATAATAATAATAAAAACTAAAAAGTAGCAATTAGGGAGAACAACAGCATTTTATACATTTTATGCACTCCATACTTGTAAGTGGTATACTAATAACATGTATTTTCTTCACTAACAGGTAGACTCCCCCCCCATTTCCCAGCAGACTCAGGCACCAGCCTTAGTGTAGTCAGAAAAAGTCAAAATAAAAGCAGTTAGGGAAAACAGTTGGCAAGCATAGACTCAGAAGCACACATAAAGTAAATGCATGTATTAAATAACTCTTTATTTCAATATTTTAGTAGCAAAGTTTAAACACTCTTCATTATCCATTACTGACTGGGATTTCAGGGACACTAGGGAAACTTGAGAAGATGATGAAGTGGCATAGTGGTGAAAGAGGTAACAGTTCAACATTTCCCTGTGTTTATGACCATAATATACAGTATGTAGAGAAATTGTAGCTAGACAGTCAGCCACAGGGCAAAGGTACCTTATCAGGTGACATACAGAACCTGCCCCTTTCTCTTTGTGGCACTGAAAGACTGAGAGGCTATCACCAGGCAGAGAGCTGTTCTTTGGGGCTCATGACATTTTTTTCTCTATATCACTAGGCCTTTCCATGCTCTATATGTTCCTCCTCTACTTATAAGGAAGTGATCCATAGAATGCAGTTTTCTAACAGATGGGACAGAAAAGTGAAAATGCCTCCCCTGCATTAAAAGGGAACAGTTATCTACAGGATTTCTTAATGTCTGAAAGTCCATAAAAAAACAATTTGAATGAGCCATTGGGTTTACCTGTGAGTCTTTGCAGTTTAGAGTTATTCATATGTAAATCAGCCTGTAATTAAGGGCTGATGGCACCCATATGTTTTGGGCTCCTGACAGGAAATTATGTCAACTAGGTCTTGGTCCTCCTTTGACTGTATGTAATCCAACAGATTAAATAGGAAATCATATTTTTTATTGAGTGTTTTAATCTGTTATTACAACATATTCTACAGTTATAGTAATTGTTTTGTATGTGCATTGAAACTAGTGAGTTATCACCTTTACATTTCAAACTGTTAGTAAAAATAATCCATCTTCAGAATTGCTTTAACCTCTAGGTTATACTGCCAGCTGATCATCAAAAACTACACATCTCAAGGCTGACTCTGTGGTGCCAACATGTATTGGGGCCCCATATCAGGATTTCTAAACCCGAGCTGTGTTCATGTTAATACAGATTTCTGGGACTGCCACAGCACCAACTTCTATCTTTTTCCATTCCCTTGCTTGCAGCCTTTTCTCTTAGAATTTCAGGTTTGAACTCAGGTCTACAAGATGCAAATGTGGCTATATACCTACTGGCCTGGTATCATGGGGCCAGTCATGAAGTGTGTAGCTGTTGATCATCAGCTGGCAGTACAGCCTAGAGATTAATGCGAAGAGCTTTGAACAAGCTTTGTTCACCCAGCAGAATGGGTTTTGAGCATATATTAAGATTCTGAAAATATTATACTCTTTCTGTCCAGATTTGACCTGAAAAGAAAAAAAAAAATAGGACACAATTACTTGTTTATTAATTGCAAAAACATATAAATGGACAACATTGTTAAAACGTGCATAACCTGAAATGCATTATTAAAATTTAGAATAATATATGGGTGTGTGTGTGTGTAACCAGAATTTTACACACACACACAGACACAGACACACACACCCACACACACACACACACACACACACACACACACACACACACACACTGCCTGTCTCTCCCTTTTGTTTTTTCTTTTTTTTACTTTACAGTGGTAACAGCATTCTGAAAAGAAGTGGTCCATCAGAATAGCTGCATAGTGTAAGACGTGCTTGAAGGGTATGAGTGACAGGATCAACCAGATTGATTTTTTTTAATTTTCAAGGCAGGATCAACAAGATAGATATTAAAAAATATTTAAATTCTTAC
Source organism: Neoceratodus forsteri (assembly GCA_016271365.2). Classification (NCBI taxonomy): domain Eukaryota; kingdom Metazoa; phylum Chordata; order Ceratodontiformes; family Ceratodontidae; genus Neoceratodus; species Neoceratodus forsteri. Next base: position 583,161,747 of record CM028133.1, read on the forward strand.
TTGTCTTAATGTGTGACAAAGCTTGGGTGCCGGTAGCAGTGCTCGGTAACGGAGCTGCCATGATGGGCAAGATGTTCAATCTGCCCACAGTGAAACTACTTACCAGTTAGCTTTCTGTGGTGACACTTAATTGACCAGTGCAGATTACAACCTCCTGGTTGTAATTAAAAATGTCAACCAGGAGGTTGTAATTGGAGATGAAAGTGTTTATCTATATGTAAAAATGATCACCATTAATTAAAGAGTATTTTACTTCTTTTGATGAAGTTAAAAGTACAACAGTTTCTTACTGAAATACTTTGGACAGAATGGGATTTCCTACTGTAACAATGCTAGAATTTTGTTGGATTATTTTTACTAACAGTTTGAAATTTAAAGGTAGTAACTCACTAGTTTCAATGCATATACAAAACATTTATTATAAATGTAGAAAGTGTCATAATTACAAAATCCCATTCCATCCAAAGTATTTCAGTAAGAGAACTGTTATACTTTTAACTTCATCAAAAGAAGTAAAATAGTCTTTTAATAATGCATTTCAGATTATGCATGTTTTAACAATGTTGTCCATCTATGTGTTTTGCAATTAATACACAAGTAATTGTGCCCTATTTTTTCTTTTCAAGTCAAATCTGGATAGAAAGAGCATAATATTTTCAGAATCATAACACATGCTCAGACTGTTTTTACTGTCTTTGTCCAGGAAAGGCACACTGAGCAAAAGCTTGTTCCCTGGTGTGTTGTGGGAGCACAGGGAGGCCATGATGCTAGGCCAGTAGGTACATAGCCACATTTGCATCTTGTAGACCCAAGTTCACACCCAAATTGTCAGAGAAAAGGCTGTAAGAGAGGAAATGGAAAAAGACAGAAGTCAGTACTGTGGCAACCCCAGAAATCTGTATTGACATGTTCAGCTGGCAGTATAGCCTAGAGATTAAAGCAATCCTGAAGATGGATTATTTTTACTAACAGTTTGAAATGTAAAGGTGATAACTCACAAGTTTCAATATACATATAAAACAATTATTATAGATGTAGAAAGTGTTGCAATAACACCTTGAAACACACTTAATAAAGCAGCCAAATTGCTATTTAACCTGTTGGATTAAATACAGTCAAAGAGGACAGAGATCCTCGTTGACATCATTTCTTGTCAGGAGCCCAAAACATATGACTGCCACCAGCCCTTAATCATAGACTGATTTACATATGAATAACTCTGAACTGTAAAGACTCCCAGATAAACACAATGGCTGACTCAAATTAGCTTTTTATGGGCTTTCAGACATTAAGAAATCCTGTAGATGACAGTTCCCCTATAACAAAGGAACTGAAGTGGGAGGTAAGCTCTTTATTGCAAAACCTCAATGCTAAAGCCTATAACTCAAAAACTAAAAAAAAATGACAAGTGGTAGAAAGAAACATTTACGGGCAACTTTTGACATTTAACCCAAACAAAAAGCACTGAATATGTTCCCTAGAATCAGGCTCATTGGGTTTACAACTATAAGTGCAAAGCAAATAGGGCACATCAGTCTGTTCTTATAAATTACAAACCTTGACAAAGCATAAAAAGAATGAAAGCTGGAGCTTTTCAATAATTTCATAAGTTTTCATATATTATTATGGGGACACTTTCAAATGTCCTTGTACCAAACACAATCAAACAGACCCAGAGAAAAAGCTACAAGCACCATTTTATATTGCCTGACTAGAGAAATCACATATTTTATAACTTGCAAAGATCACAGGATTCTCACTAAAGTACAACATGGATTTTTAATAACTTTTTGCAAAGGATGTTGTTGTTTTTATAAGCTAATATAAAGAAAATCCTAAATGTGATTTTTCATCATGCAGAAAAAAGAAAAGAAAAGAAGTTTGTGAAATGAAAGGAACACTGAATGTGGACACGTGCTGGCATAGCTGTTTCTCACCATGAGGTATTTCATCACTTATAGTAACAGCTCCAGAATTTAAAGAATTTATAACTGAGTAAAATCAGCATAATTAACATAAAATAAGCATTAATTAATTCTTCTCTGGAAAAGTACAAGAAATTAAGTCACTGCGAAGCTGGGTGTAAAATGAAGTGAGAAAGACCAAGTCTATAGTAAGTCTGCCTGGATTTCACTGTTATTAAAGAATAAGAAAGTAATTTAAGATTAATTTGGGAAATGGGATGCACATGAGTTATTTTATTTGGTTTCATGTCATTGTCTCTCACTTGCGTCATTGTAACTAAACTCAAAGAGGTGATATTTGGAATGCAGAGAAGTGTAACATAGCCCCAAAATGGAGTAAAGTTTGTGCACAGTAAGGAGGTGAATAATATACAGGGGAGGTCAAGGTAAAACTGCCCTCAGAGAGCGTGTTGGTGGTCTCAGGGTTTGGGCCCTTGGTATGAAGGACAGACATACAGATATCCTTACAAATAAGTGTAGAGCATATACTATTTAGAAGTCATACTGCTCATTTAAAACATTGTGGTTCTGTACTGACATTTACTTATATGATTTTCAAATAAGGTGATTGTTTTTCTGTTTACCAAAACTGGACCACCATGGGCCCTGAAGAAGTGGCCCTCATGGCCACAAAACACTGGCCAGACTAATATATGGCTCAGATACACACTGCTAAATCCCTCCAATAAGCTAGGCATCACCTCATAAACTCACTGCTGTACCTCAGCTATGTTGGCGTTTTCTTTTCTCAATGGGGCTTCTTGAAACCAATGTTGTTTCTATGTTTCCATCTGAGAAGCCAGCCCATTGAAAGAGAAAAGTTAGATTTGCTTATAGCATGACTTATGAGCAAGTTGAGATGTCTTGTGTAACAACAGTGGCCTACTGATAAGTGCCTCTCTCCCCTGAGCACTGACAAATCAACGTAAAAGGGCTTCTTATACATCATTGTCTTTTCCATCCATCTTTTGTTTTCATTAGGGATTTTGGTTCTGAAACCACTCATTTAAAGGTGCTGTTAACCATCAGGAGATCTGACTAATCTGATTTTGCAATGAAAAATGTTATAGCAAGGTCATGGTTGCTAGTTTTAGGCATCTTATCAATTTCATTTTAGATTTCAATCTTCCTGGCTAGCATAATAGCAGACTATGTGGAAGCCATTTTAGACCATAGATAGTGAGGAACAAAGCTACTGAAGGCAAGGAACAACAGGAAGGCAGCTGACCAGCCTTTTATAATGATACAAAATCACACGTGCCCACACAATGCAAAGCATCATGGGCTGCATATGCAAATCACCACAGAATGTTATGCAGGTTCAACTTTAAGCAGAACTGCATGGTGCACCATGCAATTCTGCTTAAAGTTGAACCAGCATAACATTCTGTGGTGATTTGCATATGCAGCCCATGATGCTTTGCATTGTGACGGCATGTGTGATTTTGTATTTTCTTGAAACTTGGCTTCCCAGCCAAATGCCCTTTGGGGTAACCCTTGCCTCAGTGTTTGCGCACAGAGGTTCTTTGTCTTTTAAATAGTCTTTTATAATGATGCTGTTAACACCTGTGAATAGTCACTAATTGCTTAATGGGAAATCTTATCACTGTATAGGTGTCTGGTGCAGTATATAAGGAGCACCTAGTTCATTATAAGTGTAACATTTAACATGGAACAAATAGCAAATGACTTTTGTCAGTAGCCCGTTGTCTGGTATTATCAAGTATCTGGCATAAGTGTGTCCTTTACAATGGGCTGCACTGTATATGGAATAGGCAATGGACTCAGAATATGCCATTTATCTTCATGAATGGGGAAGGGGGTCAGGATAAATACCTTATGAGAGGCTGATCCATGGGTGAGTTATACATCTCCTTCCCCCTCACAAGCGATACATGGCATATTTTGTGTCTAGCCATTGTATGTCCAATTTATTCAATGTATTTTAAATTACGAAGCTTCTAAACCAGTTCTTTAAATTAAAAACCTTCTAAACCATTCTTTTCATGAAGATCAGACTGTTTCTGTTGGATGTCACTGCTCTGTTTTAAGTAGACCCAAGGGATATGTGATGTCAGCAGACATTGCTCATGCTGCTCTCCCATTGGTTAAGGGTTCTTTGGTAACTTGTAGTAAGTGGAGATAAATGGCAAACTGACAATATTTTTTTATCTTCTTTAAGAATAATTCAGAGGCAAAAATAAATAATTTATCTACAAGGTTTAACTTTCACCCACATTGTATAAAAGGATTTCTAAGACAACTTGATATCCTTCTGGAGAAGTGGGAATATAGTAATATGAAAAATAAGGGATGTGAGCTCAAAATTAGGCTAAAAGTCCTCACACCTAAATTCTCTTATCCTCGTGTTCTTATTGCAACCTGGCCGGTAATGGTCTTGCTGGGATTTGGATATATGACCACTGAATGCACAGAATCAGTGCACCCAGGTATGACTCCAACTGCCCTTTATTTTTATTTAAAAAAATAGTAATAATGTTATTCACATAGTTTTATTACATGTTTTACATTACTGACTGTTTTAGACAACATTTAAAAAAAAAACACCTTTTTCTCAAAACAATAAACACCTTAGTGTGAATGTTATGGGGACACAGACAATGTGCCAGACTATTTGTTGCTTGTAGTGCAAGCAATGCTGAAGGCAGCTGGTGCCATGACTAATATCAAAGGACAGACTGTGCCATTATAATGTACTAGTACCTTAGGGAACTATTTCCACATCATTAATGGAAAAAGCGTGCAATGAGTTTGATGATAAATGCTAGATGTACTGCCACTAAAGCTGGTTTACATAGTATAAAAGTACTATATTTAGACACAAGTTCCTATTCAAATGATTTGTAATGCTGTGGTTTCATAGAAAAGCAGTACTGCTGTCATGCTTGAAAGTAAGATGAACCTGCAAGTGCTCCACAGCACTCATGACTAAGTCATGCATTTGACTCACATGTTTTAGTATATTTAAAGAACAAATACCTATATTTTCAATCATATTTTGAAATGGCAAAACATGCTCACTTTCTTTAGGTGAAAACTCCACAACTGGTGGTAGAACCTTGCTATACCATAATAACACAAAGCACTGTATATCATGGATCAGCGCTCACAACCATTTTTAGTTGTCAGAGCACAGGGTTACTGTTAATTGCAGAGGTATAATAATTTAGGTTCTCTGCCTTGTGCCACCTGTCTTGGATTTTGCTTTAAATTATCTTCACTACAGAACACATTTTAACTGTTTATATACTGTATGTTTCTTTGTTAAATACAACAGAACCCAAACTTTTCTCAAGAAGCTCAGGTATTATTTCTTATGATGACATCTACATTTAGATTAGGTTTGAGTAAATTAATTTAGAACTGTTTATACACACAGAAGGGGATAGTTAGTCCTGGATTTGGAGTCAGAAAGCCTCACATATCAATTATTCCCGTGAAGCCACTGGACCACTTGGGCCAAAAAGGTATAGGGTATAAGGAGGGTGAGACTTCCTGGCTGCATGCCCGTTGATTACTACCTGGAAGCATGGTATTACACCAAGGCACTGGTTCAGATGGAGGTGTCAGCCAGGGAGAGCTGATGTAGAAAGATGCATTGTACTTAGATGCTCCAATACAATGTTTCAATGTGATATCTGGAAATGTTTTACTTAAACAGTGTGGGAAAGGACATGTGCTTGAACTGGTAGAAGAGCAGATCATCAGAAAAGAGGAACCATGCCATCAATATGTGTTGGAATTTACATCTGTTAGAGAACTGTCCCATTGGGCACAAAGTATAAAATACATCTTCATGCTTGTGTGTGCTATCATTTTAGCCAAAGGAAAAAGAGAGTGTACATGTAAGTATGGCTCAGGTATCATGAGGACAAAGTACCTTATGAACCTGTGTTTTAGTTCAAATTGTGATATCCAACAAAGATTAGCTGGTTAGGAGCCTCATGACTGGACTAGACTGGACAATTAATCAAGAGTCCATAATCAGGAAATAGCTGAGGTGTTTAATTAATTCTTTCAAAGTGTTTATAAAATCGGTGAGAACACTGGTATCAGTTAGGAAGTACACAGTAGTTCTAGCCACTTTAAAGTCTCTGTGGACAATGTTATGACCAGATTGCTCAAATTGGACCCAACAAAATCCCCAGGCCCAGACGGACTACATCCGAGACTACTTAAAGAGTTAGCAAGTGAGATATCGGAGCCCTTGGCAGCAATTTTTCAGAAATCTGTGGAAGACTGTCAACTGGTCAAAGACTGGACAGTGGCAAAAGTAGTGCCCATTTACAAGAAGGATGTGAGATCAGTCTACAGAAACTATAGGCCTATCAGCCTGACCTCTATAGTTGGTAAAATATTGGAAGCCATAATCAAGGCTGAAATAGAACTTTTTTTGGACACAAATGGCCTAAATGATCCCTTCCAGCATAGATTCAGAAAAGGAAGATCTTGCCTAACCAACTTGCTATTCTTTTTTGAACCAGTTAGAATAGCCATGGACCTAGACATACCAGTCGATCTGCTGTATGTAGATTTGGCAAAGACCTTTGACACATTGTCACATACAGAACTGATCAAAACATTAAGGGAAACAGGAATAAATGAAAAATTAATTACATGGATTTGGCTTTGGCTAGTGAAGAGAAAACAGAGTTTGCATACGGGATCATTACTCAAAAGGGCAGTGGTAGGCAGTGGGGTTCCTCAGGGGTCAGTTTTGGGTCCTGTTTTCTTTAATATTGTTGTCTCATCAATTCAATATAATGGCACCACTTGGCTAAGTAAATTTGCTGATGACATGAAATTAGGAACTATAATAGCAAATCAAAAGGCTGTTCCAAATTTCCAGGAAGATATAAACACTTTAGTTGTATGGGCCAATACAAACAAATTAGAGTTTAACACCCCAGAAAAATAAAATCATGCATTTTGGGAAGAAAAATCTGCTGGACAAATACTTCATAAATGGTCGGGAAATTGTATCTGCAGATGTGAAAAAAGATCTCGGAGTATTGGTGACCAATAAGTTGACCATTGATGAAGAGTGCTCAAATGTAGCTGAAAAGGGTAACAACATGTTGGTATGTATTCAAGGAAATATACGAAGTAGGGATAGGGAGGAGCTGATGCCCCTTTATGTAGCTTTGGTGAGGCCCCACAAAGAGTACTGTACTCAGTTTTGGGTGCTTATAAAAGGGAGAAATAAAGAAACTTGAAAATGTCCAGAAAAGAGCCACCAAGCTGGTATCAGATATAAAACATCTAACCTATGAGGAGAGACTCAATGAGCTTGTAATGTACTCTTTGGGTTACAGAAGAGGAAGAGGTGATATGTGCTTGGTATTATAGGCCATATGGAAGTAGAGACTTGTGGGATTGTGCAGTACTGGAGGCCAGGAAAAAACAAAAACAGTAAGGGGATATCATTTGTCATAAAAGGGTGAAAATTATAAAAAAACAACTGGGGTGGATGGTTCAGTCAATGGGTTGTATCAACATGGAGTATTGCAATTAAAGTAATATCTAGCACCACTATTAGTCAATTTAAAAAAATCTTTGGATGAAGCTCTGATACAGGTAACTGTGGGTGTGAACCCTGTAACATAGGTTGGAAAATAGGTCATAAACGGCTAGTGCTAACTGACCTGAAATAAATCCTATTAATCCTATGAAAGAGAGTACTGGAAAAGACATATTTTAAACAGAAGGCAAATGGGGGAATGTATATTATCAAGAAACATATCTCCATGGAAGGGAACCTTGCCACTTTTATGGAATGATAGGTTGCCTTCTGGCAGGTGTTTTAGCATTTTGTATGGCTGAGGCAGCCAGTGAAATTATTTTAAATTGTTTTACTAGTTAAATACATAGATATAAACAGTTATTTAATTTCCAGATTTTAGCTGGCGAGAGGGAGCAAGGGAGTTATAGTCACTGAGTAGGCAGATGGAGGACAGGAGAGTATTCAACAATTTTATTGATTGTCCATCATGACTCATAAGACTGGGTTTAACATATTATGACAGAATACTCCAAGGATCTTGAACTATGGTGCGTGTAATTCAGAGAAGTATATGTCCATATACCCAGTAAAAGGGGCAGACAGGTGGTGACTAGTGTTAAAATCTGGCATTTGTATTAAAAAGGTCTTAGTAAGCAAAAAGGCTATTTGTGGTCCATAGACATTGTGGGGCCCGTATTCAAACAAAGCATGGTGCTAACAGGCTTAATGTCACAGTTATTAAATATAGAGTGGCCTATAGTCTGTTAACATGACCACTGCTGTATTCAAAGGTACACTTAGTGCATTGCTTACCATGGTATTACTAATTGTACCACTGTGCCATGCAAATTAGGTGAGCCCCCTGCTTACAAGGCACAGTGGTATATTAAAAGAATTTAGGAAATTCTTAAGGATATATGTGGATGACACCATTCTGTATACCTCTGGCTCCTCCCCTGCTGATGTGGCATCCAGACTTCAGATGGATTTCAACAAACTTCAGCTCTGGCTATGCTCTAATCTACCGTTCCTCAGCACCAAGACAACAGTTTCCGTGACCTTAGGCACAAGACAGAGACTGTCTAGGATCCCTGCCCTCCCCTCCTACCACTCCCTGGATGGGTCTAAGCCTGAGGATGTCTCCTCCTTCAGGTACCTCGGGGTCTGGCTTGATCCTCGCCTCAACTTTTCTGGGCACATTGATGCTATACACAAAAAACTTCACCCCAAGTTAGGCACCTTGTTTAGGAATCATGGTTGCATTCCCTTAGTGACCCATTGTGAGATTGTCCAAAAAAAGATCCTCCTGATTTTGGACTGTGGAGATGTTGTCTACAATACCACCCCCAGGACTTCCCTGGCCAGACTGGACACTCTTTTCCACTCTTTCTGTCACTTCATTCTTGACTGCCCCTCACACCCATCATTGTACCCTCTATCAGTCTCTCTCTTTCCCTTCCCTTGAGGGCAGGTGCCTGTCCCATTATGCCAGTTTTGCAGGCAAATGCTGGTTAAGGTCTTTCCCTCCATACCTCTCCTCCACTCTCTCATTCCCCCTTCCCCACCCCGAAGCATTGATTCATGTTCCCTAGTTATTCCTTCCAGGTCTATCTTAGCCGGGCTGGCTTTTTTCTCCCACTGATTCCCTAAACTATAGAATGCCCTCCTACCCCTTATTCATCATGCATCCTCTCCAAGGGCCCTCTATGCCCTTCTTCTTGACTACATTGTCCCCTCTTGCACTTGCTCCTGACCCTCTTCTGCTTCAGTTCCCCCCCTTTCTGTCACTGTCTTAGCCCCTTCCCCCTTTTTTCTTCCCTACCCTTCCACCCCTCCACACTTTTCCCACCCCCTTTGTTTCTGCCTCCTCCCACACTTCCACCTCAGTTCCCCTCTGGATGGCTGTCTTTTTTGGTGACCCTGCTTTTGCAGCCCCCTGACAATGCTGTCATCAAGGAGAATTGATGAACTCAACCATGCACTTATTTTAAAGCTGCATTTTATTCATGCTCCTTTCTCTCCTTTCGTGCTGGGGTTAATTTTTTTAATTCTAAGCTCCGGTACTAATTGTACTTCACACTGTAACCATGTACCCAATTACTCATATGTTATTCCATTGTTAACCCTTAGGCTGCCGGAAGATTTAGAACGCATAGGTTTTTAGGACAAGATATCTTGTCGGCAGCAGCATAAGGGTGAACTGTGTACATTACTTATTGTTATTTGTCCCCTTTCTTTTTTTTTTTTTTTTTTTTAGTTGTTTAACCAGGAGTAGCACACTACTAAGCTGACAGCTTTTTTTACAGCAGAGACCAGGGAGCACAGGGAAGTTAAGTGACTTGCTCAGGGTCACACAGTATGCAAGTGGAAGCTGTGGGATTCAAACCCAGGTCTGGTCTGCTGGATGTCACCAGATTTGCAGCTCAGAGCCTTAAACCACTGCGCTATACTGCCTCCCTCTTTCTCTTCCCCCAGGACGCATCTGGAAATGAGCAGTCTCTGCTCAGTATGCCTTTCCTGGTAAAACTCTTGAAATAAATAAATAAAGGCTGCTGTGGAAGTGCTACTGATGCTTCAAAACCTATTTTTAACAGCATATACAGTGATCTCAAACCCACCTCACCTCAGCAGCACTGGTGTTTGTTCTAAAAACAAAAGTAAAAACATAACATTTGCCCTTCTGTTTCCTGATAGAAAACTGCCATAGAAAAATGTTTCCCTGGTGTTCAGTCATGCCCCTCCCTCTCCCGATCTCCATTTGCATAGATACAGTATTCCCTGATGTCTAGTGGTGCCCCTTCCCTCACATGATCCCTGTTACAATTGAAAACATATTCCCTGGTGTCCAGTGGTACCCTGCCACCTGATACATGTTGCCATAGAATAAGTATTTTCTGGTGTCCACTGGTACCCCCTCCCTCCTCTGATCTGTTTTGGCAGGAAAAATGAGTCCCTGGTCTCCTGTTGTCCCTCTTCCATCCCACTAGCCTACAGACCTGTCCTCCAACCATATTCCCACTCTTCCCTGACAGTGGCCAACACTTAACCCCCTCTCACCTCTCTGACCTGCCCAAATCTGCCTCAAGCAAGACCTGTATCACAATACTCTGCCACACAGTGATACAGGACGTGCAGTCTGAAAAGAAATGAAGTCAGTCTAAAACACCGTCATGCATGCATGCCAGCTTAGGCATTTTTATGCAGGTCATTTGTTTATCTCTAACATGGCAAAATGAAAAGCTTTTTCATCAAACTTGGGCGGCAGCTTTTGGACCACCCTCTTCATAACTATTTTAGTGATGGCTCATAACTGCAACTCAAAATGAGTGCTTGATGGTCATGTGCTGAACACCCACATTTACTGGGCACCAGAAAATAATTGCCCATGCAAATCAGGATCAAAGAGAGAAGGGGTCCTACTGGACACCACGGAATAAGTTTTCAGTGGCAACAGGGGATTGCATGATGGAGGGGGGTATCACTAGATACTGGGAAACACTTCCTTTGGTAATGGGTATCAGATTAGGGAGGGGGCACCACCAGAAACCAGAGAGCACTTTATCTGTGCAAACAAGGCTGTACAAGGGAGGAGGCACTAATGGACACCAGGAAAGGATTTATCTAAGCAGGCAGAGATTTGGTGAGGGAAGGGACCAGACCTTGTCAAGTGTGTGCAGGGTCATCCATCAGGGTGCACCATGTGCCTACACAATTTGCAGCACAATGGCATGGTGCAGCCTGGCTAATGGCCCTATTATGGGATGAAAATGTGCCATTTGTAAGCTGCATCCATTATGGTATCATCAATATTTTACTTTTTGAATATAGCAGTGGAGCATGGGTGCTGTCCTGTTTGGATTGCACTATTGTTCCACAGCCAAATTTAGCTGGCCACATACTACTCTGTGGCTAGTAGGCATCTATGTTTTGTGCAGTGGTACGTTAGTAGCTTACACTAATACTGCTACACTGAAACAGCAATTGCACACTAGGTATGAGCACAATTTCTATTCCGATATAGCACAGTTAGTGGGCTGTGCAACTCTGCACATACAGTAGGATAGGAATTTTGCATGATGCAATTGTAACATTTACAGTAAATATGGGACCCTTTGTCTGCTAGAGGAATGTGTAACTACTACTCCTATACATTTTTTCAGGGTTTTATTGTAAGAAAAATATATGTAAGGAAATCTGCTCCTCCTGTGCTATTTATGTATTTATATACTTGGCCAGGTTAGGCACACTGAGCTAAAAGCTAATTTCCAGGAGTGATCGGGGAAAGGGTAAAAAGGTAGTTGAAAACAACTGCACAGGTCCAAAATGGAAGTAGTGGGAATTACAAACTGGTGAAGAGTTAAAAAAAAGAAAAAAAGATCACAATAGCAAATCATATTTATAACAGTGCCAGAGTTATGACACAAATGAAATCAATTACAAAGGAAAATTCTACAGTACATTTCAGTTAGAATAGCTACGGGGATAGGGAGAAGAGTGTACAAATGGGGCTGTGGAAGCAGTAAATGAATGGTATGGGGAAGGCAAGGATAAGCAGCAAGGTAGAAGAGGTGGGATAGAGGGGAGGAGACTAAGGGGAGGATAAATGGTATGATATGGCTAGTAGAAGGGCAGGAGCAAAGGGGATGAGTAAATGGGATGAAATGGCTAGTTGCAAGCACAAGAGGGGGCAACATGTGCCTGGAGCAGGGATTTGAAGGGTGGGGGGGGGCTGTTTCAGTGGCAGGGTAAGAAGGCAGACTGCCCTGTTGAGGTTTTGCAACAAAGAGTTAGAGAATGGACAGGTGTCAGATAAAGGGGGAATAAAAGGATGAAAGGGAGGGGGAGGGGGAGGGGGACAAGCATAGTTAATACGGAATGGGAGCAAATCATGCATATTTAGCAAGAGAGGTTCTGGTTCTCAAGAGAGGGCAGAGAAAGGGCCTGATAGAAGGAACAGTGGTGATTGCAAGGTTAGCAATGTAATTTTTGAAATGAAACATCACTTGTAATACAAAGCAGCTCCAGCATTTTCTGTACAGCAGAGGTCAGTGTTATCTGGAACAGGGGCATCCAATTAGAATCCTACAATTTGGTCTTGCACAGCTCCTCCCCTTTATAACTCCATCCTTCTCAGATGTTCTTCAGCTGCAGTTGAAGGGAGACAGGCAGATAGACAGATAGCTAGATAGGTCAACAGTTCTCAAACTTTGTCATAGTGAGCCTCTCCTAAGCCATGGAAAAGATCTTGAGCCTTCCCCAAAATACAGAAATATTTCTGGGCCCCCCATAGAAAAATAGCCTACTTTTCACAGTACATCAGGAATAACTTGAAACCTCTTTGCATAGCTGGCTCTCATGTTATTAAGCTTATTGTAACCCCACCCCCAACCCCCACAACAGCACAACCTACTTGTTCCAATATTTTGACTCTCGAACCATAGTTACCCCTTACTGCCATACCTTCGTGGGTCAGACTGCTTTTTCTGTTTCCCCTCTAACTGGAATAACCTTCCTGCCAACCTGTGCCTTGCCCCCTCTTACCCTGCTCTTAAGCAATGTCTCAGGGATCATTTGTTCCCTCCTGCTCTTATTCCTAGTGCCTGTATGGTTAACTCTTGTATTTGGACAGTTCTGCTGCCAGTCTAATTAATCAATTGCTCCTTGCACTGTTAGTTTATTGTTCTTAATTTGTTTGCAGTTTTATTCCTTTTGTATTGCTTGAATGTTTTTCAGTTAGATTCTGAACTGTATTCTCTCACTACCCTTCCCTGGCTACACCTGAAATAAGCCATGGCTCAGTGTACAGTACCTTCCCTAGTCACCGACTTGTGAATAAATACATAAATTCACCTACTATTCTCCTCTTTCAGTTTGCCTTATCCCTTCACACAAAAATCTATAAAGTTCAAAATTTAAATACAGTACTTTTTCAAGACTTGCTTGAGCCTCCCCTGGAACAGGTTGGGGCCTCCCAAGGGAGGCTGGCCTCACCATTTGAGAACCCCTGAGATAGGTAATAGACAGATGATAGCTAGATACAGTCTGTAGACATTTATTTATTTTATTTTACACATTTTGGATAACAAAGACACACTAAGCTTAGACTTGTTTCCATGTGTGTCCTGGGAACACATTGAGGTTGATAGAGAGTGAGAGAGATAATAGATAGACAGACAGACTGACTGACTGATACAGTTTATTGCCATCATGTCTTTCCATTAGCTCAAGGTGCGCTCAAGGTGCTGCCAGTAGTGAAAACAACAAAACCATAAATGCATAGCAATAATCAAGACAAGGTATACAAACAAGAACTATTGCCAATAAACATCATCATATCGTAGTGCCTGAAAGAATGCTTACATGCTGACTGTCAATCAATCTGGAAACACTTTGGCTGGGATATTCAAATGCGCAGTTGGCTGGTGCAAGTGCGAACTTGAGCCAAGGAGAAATATTCAGTGCAAGTCATTACGCAGCGCAAATCCCATTGCGCCAATGCACAACTATGATGAATGCAGGCGCAAGAGTATGGGGCGTGCCCATGAATATTTGGTGCAGTGCGATATTCAACCGTGGAACCATGGTGCAAGTGCAGAGCAAAACCTGGATGCGCCGAGCAGACTTGAGCCTATAAATACAGGGTGCAAGAACACAGACAGCACTTGCACCAGGCAAGAGGGAAAGAAAGAGAGTGGCAAGACACATGGGACAGACAGACAAAAAGACAGAGCAAGGGAGGAAGAGTCAGTGATAGACAGAGAGACTGTCACAGGCAGCCACAGGGTCAGAAGGACAGAGGTGGCACTGGAGAGTGAGCCAGGGGCAGAGACACTGAGAGGGACAGGCAGGCACAGTGCCACACAGTGCACCAGGAAGGCACACAGCCCACAGCAGCTGACCGCCCAGGGGGAGACAGGACATCAGGGGCCATGGATAGTGCACCCTTCCTTATAGAGGCCATAATGAGGAGTGTGAGGGGGCAGGAGGAACTGCGACGTGGCCGAGGAAGGGCCCGTCAGTGGTATGCCCGTAACAGGTGGTACCGTGTTTGCACCACCTTTGAGAACTACACAGACACAGAATTGTGGGATGGTACCACCTGAACAGGGCCATTCTGAGGCAGCTCTATGAGCTGTGCAGTGAGGAGATTCAGGCACCCACAAGACGGAGCCATGCAATGTCTGTGGAGACAAAAGTGACAGCTGCCATGTGCCTGCTCACCACAGGCACCTTCCAGAGACCAACAGGGGACTCCACAGGCATAACCCAGTCAGCCACGTCATGCCTCCTCACACAGTTCCTCAATGCTCTGCTGCCACATGCTTCAGAATACATCCATTTCCCCAGCACACAGAAGGAGCATACAACAACCATGCAGGACTTCCACAGGGTAGCATGTATGCCTGGCATGCCTGGGGTCATTTACTTCACCCACATGTGCATCTGCACAGCACCTGGCCCTGAGGGTGTGGCCTATATGAATAGGAAGGGGTTCCCTAGTGTGAACTGCCAGGTGGTGTGCGATGCCAAGGGGTGCATCACCAATGTCTTTGCCTCACACCCTGGGAGTGCACATGATACGTTCATCTGGCACAGCTCTGTGCTGTGCCACAGGTTCGAGTGTGGGGACATCCCCACAGGCCACCTAGTGGGTGAGTATGGGATGGCCAAGGGGTGCCAGGCAGATCAGGCCATGGGATGGGAAGGGCAGGGTGGATGTGCTGGCGAGGGTGCCAGGGACAGGAAAGGGGCACAGCAAAGGATGACACAGGGCTAACAATGTCATTATCCATACAGGAGACAGTGCCTATCAACTGAGGCCCTGGCTGCTCACCCTCTATCAGCACCCGTTGTCCCCAGTAGAGGAATGCTACAATGAGGCACATGCCAGCATGCGAGACATCATTAAGTGTTTATTTGGGATGCTGACAGCATGGTTCCTTTGCCTAGACAGGTCTGGCGGTGCCCTACAGTACAGCCCCTCGAAAGCCTGTGGCCTATTCCAGGCCTGCTGCATGCTGCACAACATGGCCATTGACCATGGGATAGCTGTTGAGGCTGAAGAGGGTGACAGTAATGGGGACAACAAAGGCCAAAGGATGGCACGGTAGCATTTAGACACCATCACACAGGAGCACTATGGTGCATGTAGGTAGGTGGCACCAAACCCACGCAAAGGCCGCACACGTAGGTACAGCACATAGGTAGGAGTGTGCATAAGCAATGGGCATGCACACACAGAGGCATGGTGCAGGGGTAGAGGAGACAGTGGCACACATCCATACACAACTGTACACAGCATCACACAGCAACACACACACACACCCAGGCGCTGGCAAGTGGTAGGGATCAGATGCATTGCACCGGTGCACAGGTGCAACCAGTGCAGAACTGCTCTCATCACGCCTACCCCACTGGGCCAGTGGCCAGGCAGGTACACAAACAGGCAGCATGCGGTGCGACACACAGGCACCACACTAGTAATATGCACACACACACACACCGCCCATGCGTGCACAAGGCAGCAGCTGCAGACTGTGGTCAGGGAAGCACACACATCAGGGACACCGCATGGAACCATGGCCACCATGGCCGTGGGGGAGGCTGTGCTGGGGCCAATCAGCCGGCTACTCATCAGCCACAGGGGGTATTAGCAACCGCCCCCCAGGGCTTGAACTGCGGGATCACGACCGGGTCTGTGCAGGGGTGTGTAGGCTCCCAAACAGGCTTGCTCCAAGCATGCCTGGGATGCCAACAGCAGAGCCATGCGTTGACAGCGTGGGTGTCACCCAGTGCTGGGATCATGGGGTGGACAGTGCACTGCATGGGTCAGTGGTGGCTGGCCATGCCCTGTGGCAGCCAGCAGTGCAAGGCTATCCGTGATCACATTGGTAATGCAATCCTGGCATGCAGTCCCGGCCTCCTGCAAGTGCTGTATAGCCACCAGGAGCTGCGCAGTGCCCCTCTCATGCTGCTCAGCCACCTGGTGCACTTCCATGTGTAATGCACACAACCCAGTGGCAAGCAGCATCTGTTGCTCCATGGAGGCCTGCAACAAATGGGTGTGCTCTGCCAACTGGTCGGCAGCCTGGGGAACCTAGGCAGGGCACCGACCCTCCTGCAGTGACCTACCACGTTGCACAGGCCCCTGCTCAGGTGGCGCTGCACAGTGGGGTATGTCCCTAGCAGGTGCCCTGGCAGCGGACCCCATGTTCGGCTGCCCTGTGGCCTGCTGCCATTGCCCATCCAACTGCTGAATGCTGTCCAGTGCCTGCGCAACTGCACCATGACCACTACATGGCATAGCTGTGGCAGTGCACACAGCAGCATCTGCAGTGGCGGTGGGCAGCTGTTCCACCACTGACAGGCCACTGGGCACGCTGCCTGTGTTGGTGTCTGGTATGGGTGTCTCCCCCACAACACCACCCATGCTGTCCAGGATCATGGTTAAGTCATCATTGTTGTCAGACCCCACCCCAATCTGACATCCTGTAGAAACACGTCAAGGGCCTCGTCTGACCCCACGCCCAGGACATCTGGCTGGACAGTGGTGGTGTGCTGCAGCCTATCAGGTCCCAGATGCCCATGGAGGAGGATGGCTGGTCCTCCAGGGCTGGTCCTGCCTCCATGGCTGCTGCTGGTACCCCATTCTCCGCATGCAGGTGTGTTGGTGCTGAAAGAGAAAACAGGTGTGTCAGTGATGCAAGGCCCATGAGTGCCCACCCCTCCAAAACATCCACTGCATGCTGTGCATGCCCGACATATGTACCATGCAGTGATGAGCTGCCACCCATCTGGAATCCTCCACCTGGCACACCCTCCACGGTGCTGTGGTGCATGGTGGCTGCTACCAACTCCTCCTGTGCCATGAGCTGTGGCACATCAGCAGGCCCCCCTCCGGTGGATTTCTGGGCTGCATGGATGGCCACCACCTTCTCTTTGATGCACCACTTATCTGGGCCCACCTTCTTGCAGCACTCCTGCACCGACCGCTGGTGGCTGCCCTGCTGGTTCACACAAGCCGCCACCTCCTCCCAGGCCCCAGCCCTGGCCTGTGGTGTGCCCGTGGCACCACTCAACAGTGGCTCCCTGTTGAGGTAGACCTCAAACAGGGCCTCTACCTTGTGAAACTGGGTCTGCGCTTGTGAGCAGGCCCACAATCCTCACCTTCCTCATGTTCTGACATGTTGCTACCTGTGGACATGGACAGCACAGTGTGTCAGTATCAGCAGCACCCTAATCCATCCTCCCTGCTGTACTGGCTGGGCTCAATGTGCTCCAGCAGCATGTGCAGCATACTTCAGTTGGTTGCAATACCAGTTCATAGCCTGTGCCAGTCCGTGGTGCTTTTATAGCGCAACGCATGCAAATGAGCATTGGCACAATGGTAGTGACATGCTAATTTCCTCAGTGTGCCACGCATTGGCTGATGAGCTCATTTGCATGTGGCAGCTGAATATCACGAATTTGCTCCATTCACAATGAGATTGCTCTGGAGCAAGTTGCAGCACAATGTCCATGCATGCAGACTGCACAGGACTGTAGTGCGCATGTGCTAGTCGGTCTGCTGCCGCCTATTGTGCACTGTGTGCCCACTGCACAATAGGGACCAAGGCACACAGTGCACCATGCCTGCTATTGTGCACGTGCGCACTGTGTGGTGGCCGACCCCTGATCCCTGGTGTGATCCCTGACCTCTGGTCACTCCCCTGCCACATGACCCCTCTGGTCACGCCCATGTTGCACATCATCAGCATTGCGCAATGGGCAGACACAGCGCATGTACCCTTTTATCACCCATCTGGTGCATGTTGTGCACATGTGTTCCTCTGGCCACCATTTTGCTTCCTCACATTGTGGTTGGCACTATGATGCAGTGTGGTGTTCAGCGGGCAAGAAACTAGTCTCAGGTCAAACTTGTGAAACTGGTTGTGTATGTCCAGCCACATGCCCCACAGATCTTTGGACAAGTGCCCCTGCAGCAGCCAAGTATTGTGGTGTATCAGGAGATTGCTGACAGTCTGCAGAAATGCACTGGGGTGGCCAGGACAGGGGAGCAATGCTGCCACAGGTATGAGGACCTTATGCGGTGAGACCCAGAGTGCCTGCGATGGCTTCAGGCACGTGTCCGGCAAGGGGCTGTGCCATGGCTAGGTAAGTCATCCCATTTTGCATGTGTGCCCTAGTGCTGTACTGTGGTGTGGGCTAGGCTGCCTGGCACGTCCTGCAGAGGAGTACACTGTCATTGTGTGCATTGTGGGGTGGCATTGCCAGCTGCAGCTTGCATTGTGATACAGCCATGTGAGATGTGTCAGGCAGGGGCACACCCTGTGCACAGGGGTGGGGGTGGTGGGCAGATGCTGTGGATGATTCCTGATATATATATCTGTCTTTGTTGCATTCCCAGTACCTGAGGATTGCTGCCATGCAAGCGCAGCAGGAGCGGTGGGAGCAGCACAGCAGGCTGCAGCGGGCCATGGGGGCAGTTCAGAAGCAGGACCAGCACCAGCGGGGCCACAGAGGGCAGGTATACACTATCTTGGTCCTGTGCACTTTACATGGGGGGCAGCGGGGGAGTGGGTGCAGGCATGACCACTTGTGCCATGTGCCGTGGCAGCTGTGTGTATGTCACACTGTGTGTGGTGCATGCCTCTGTGGAGCGGCCATTGCACACATGTGCCAGTTGTTGGTGGAGTGGGTGTGTGCCCAAATGACACTGTTGTTGCTGTGGTGCTGCTGGTGCACTATGCCATGTAACTGTCATTGCGCAGTCGGGTGGCCATTGTACAGCAAGGACCACTTCTATGCAATGTAATGGTGTGTCGAGTTGCTGGCAGGTGTTGGCCCATCCTCCTGTGGGTGGCGGGCACTTCAGAGGTGTGTGTTCCCACTGCCCATTGTGCTTGGGTGGGCATGGTACCTTGGGACATTGCACTGATCACCTGTCCTATCCTTTGTCATAGGTGTCCAGCGGAGAAGGTGGATACCACTGTACTGCTGGCTGCTCTGCCAGTTGATTCTTATCTCATCCACCACCATGGAGGTGATCCTGCAGGTGTGCCGGATGATGTTGGCAGACCAAAGGCAGAGAGGGCTCCAAGGGGTGGCAGGGCATGGCTGCTGTTAGTGTTTTCCCCATCATTCTCCTGTTTCCCCTTCTGTACCTCCCCCATCAGTCCCCCTTCCCACTGTGCAGTCTCTATTCCCTGTCACCTTCCCTTGCTTTCATACCCTTTCCCACCCTCTTGTTTATGAAAATAGTTGTATTGTTAAATATATACTTTTGGACGTAACTGCCTGTTGGTGCACTTGTTGTGCATCTGTGGCTCACTGCTGTGTGCTGTGGTGTGTCCCACTGTGGTGGTGTCCTGCCTTTGGTCAATGGCTGTGCCTTGGGGTGCCCATGGGGTGGCTCACAGGGGTGTGTGTCATGTGTGCTTGGCTGCATGGTCCTAGGTGTGGATTACTGTGGTCTGGGAGGGTGGGGGCATGGCCTGCAGCTTGTGGGGGTGACTCTATTGGTGGCCCTCCATTAGCCATTGGTGCCACCTTTTGCCTGCTATCTGTGCCACCATGGTGTTCTGGGGTGGGGTGTCTGGGTGCCTTTGTGCACCCTGCTGGTGGTGGCCTCTTGTGGCCTGACACTGTGCTTCACCTGGCTCTGTACCTGGGTCTGTTCGCTGTGCCATGCCCCCCTCTGTTGCTCTGCTGCTCTGCTCCCACAGTTGCCTGTGGCATCTCTTTCTGCACCATGGAGCAGATCTATTTGCACCATGGCACATGTCTGTTTGTGCCATGGCACACCTCTGTTTGCGCCATGGTGCATCTCTGCCATATTCAGCCAGGTTGCGCTGGCACTGTTCAGCATGCACAACCTCTGAATATGGCATTCATTGCACCAAGGCACGTCAGTTGTGTGCTGTGCCGGACTTGTGCCAGCCTTTGTCGCATTTCTGAATATCTGGCCCTTTATGTGTTAACAGAGGCTCCAGAGACACTTGTTGCAATACAATAATGATTTCACACATTTTTGGTGGCTGAGACAACAGTGAAGTAAAACTGAGCTATTCAGGTACTCACAGAGCGCAAGGGAAAACCAATATTATATCACAATGAGTGTCTCCAGAGCTCTTAACAGGTTATAAATCCTTATTGAGTTTTTTTCTATGTGTTTCACCTGTTTATCACTTTGCCCTTACTTTGACTAAACTGAACTTTTGCATGCACCATCAGGGACCACTGATCTCATGATGTGGCAAGTTTTGTTCTGTTCTGATGTGTAAGTGCAGAGATACAGTGTGTCAAAAAATGTGATGAAAATTACCATGTTTTGTCAAATTCTTTGTCACGTTGCTGTACAGAAACTGTGTGGAATTGTGGTCTACAATTTTCAGGGTAAACAGGCTTTGAAACACAGATGTGCATTTTGAAGATTTGGTGACAAAATATTAATCTGTTCAAAAGATATTACATTTTCAAGTTTCCTATTATTTATAATGGGAGCATTTAGATATCCCATGTGAAAAAGAATCCTTTATTGCAAATGGGTAATCTTTTGCCACAAATGGGTAATCCTTTGTCATAAATGTGAAATCCTTTTTCATGCAGCCACCATTTTGTCTTACAGTTAGTGAGAGAAACAAAATGAAATAACTGTAAAAAATGATGTGTTTGAAAACAGCACATGTAGCTGGCTTATCAGGACCCCTTCAGCTGGATTCTGCATTTATCTGTTGCAGAAATGCTGTTGAAGTATTTTTGTAACATTATAAATCTTTTTTCGTGACTCATGATATGAAAAATAATTCTTTTTCATATCACGAGTCAAAGAAAATTATCCTTTTTCGTGATTTGAAAATCCTTTCTCTGTCCACAGGGCCATAATTACCAACACAGAGTTCATCACAGTTTATTTTTCATTTCAGGAATGAACTTCTCCACTCATTAAAATATGTAGCAGTACTACCACTACTGATCCATGAGAAAGGTTAGAGTTCTTTTTTTCTATGTTGTATTCTGACTGAGATTTGTAGAGTGTGTGTTTAGGGTAGGAAGGAGAGAATAATGTTTTGCTGTGAATGTCTGAGCATCTCATTAAAACAGGTATTATGAACAAAACTCCTGATCTAGCACAAAGTGGATGCTGAGCTCACATGTTATGAATAACACCCGCTGCCTCCGACTGTGGAAACAACACGAACGTCGATATCCGAATATGGGTTTTACTATGGTGCTGCGACATCCTCAGCGCCGACATCTCCGACAGCAACAGCCACATTGCCGAGTGTCAGCATTGCATTGTCGGGATCTACCTTTGTTTTAACGGGTTGCACTCGAACCCCCTGTGGGCTCGCCCCAGCCCCGACTCTGGATTACTAACTCCAGGTTGGGGTTGTCTTGGGGAAGGGGGTGATACACTGGTGAGGCAGTCCCAGCACCAGCAGAGACCATCACAGTGACACAGGGATATCAGCCGATTCCTGTCGCTGTGATAGTCTTCGTGCACAAGGGTTCGCTGTACTGTTGGTGGACCCTGAATATGGAATCAACTGATGTTGAGACTAGCACTGAGTTGATTTCATTTCTTGTTAAACAGTGTTACCTAGTGGTGCAGAGAAAACTTGCATCTAATATCTCATGAAATCGGTGGATACGAGAAATGCACAATCCATTATATTGAAAACAACTTTCTTTAAAAAAATATGAGTTGGTAGGAATCAGTTTAGTGCTGCTAACCAGACTAAAAGAGAAACTACATGTGATCAATTGGCTTGCAAAGCTTGTTGAGCAATTCTGACTTTTCATAGCCTTTTATTAATGGTGTTTATCAAAAGCGTTGCTGATGCCCATATAACTTTTTTTTTCATTACAAAGAATATGTGCAGCAAACTTGTAAGAAAAGTGACTTCATACTTGCTCATTTTAAAGTATGGGGTGGCTAACAACCAGTATTTCTAAAGTAAGGAGATTCAACTGTAAAGTCCCTTAACTAACAGGGATGGTGTGGTGAGGTGGCACTACAATGCCCTTGATGAAAGTCAGCTGTTCTTGTGCTAGACTGTGATAACACAGCAGCCTATAACAGACCCCTACACTGCCCCTCTGCCACTTGATATGGCTGATGCAGGCAGTACAGTTGGTTCAGTGATAACTTGCAGTGCCAGCTCACCACATTCTCCCAGTGTACTTACTGTACTTTACTTTTAGATTTCCAAATTGAATAAACTTTATCAAAGAGAACAGCAACAACTGTACATATTCCATTGATCAGTAATACAAATCCAGAGAAGAAAAGATAACAGATTCCAATAAACAGAGCATTTTACATAATCATAAATCCCCAACCCCCTACAGCTTACACCACCCCCTTAAACTCCCCCACCCCTCGCCGCCAGAAACATACCAGGCCATCCCAACCCGGTTAAGTTGTAGAAAGTGAATCCAAACAATCATGAGTCACAAACAACTGTAGAGACCCACTGGAAAGAAAAGGTCCCACAATCATATAATTAATAAAGTGTACAAGGGTTCCCAATGCTTTTATATTTATGAGCATTGCCTATCATATTAGCTATAAGGCGCTCAGCTTTTTTTTTTTTTAAACTTTATTTCACTCCCATCACGGCCCCGTGGATCCTCTCTCAGGCATCCTGTCCTTGTCCTGCCCACCTCAGAATTCTCGAACTGTGCCTCCCCTCTCCCCCTCTCCACAGCCAGCACCCCTGGTTTAACCCATCCAGGGTGGGTCACCCCTCCTCTTGGGCGCTCTTAGTAAGGCAGTCTCCTACAGCGGATGAGGGTCATGGGGGAACTGAAAGGCCAGTTGAGGAAACCCGGCGAAGGGCATGGAGGGCAGGTGCCATTGCCTGATCCATGTCACCGGTGTTTTTCCTTGGTCTGTGAGACTCCCCCCCCCTTGCGTGGGCACCCCGATGCGATGGTGCACGGTAACCCTGCCTGTGTCAGCCACATGGAGTTATGTGTAGCCCAACACACTGCAGCACTCCTGATCTCACCTGGGGCTGCTGGTGCACTGGGCTATCCCTCCTCCCGGGGAAGAGAGCTGCCTGACAGTTGCTCAATCCTTACCCGCCCCTGCCAACCCTTGGCTCCTGAGCTCACTCCTGAACTCGGGTCGCCAGCATGGTGCAAGGTGTGGTGTCCAGAGCCTCAACCCTCAGCACCACCAGGCTGGGTTAAGGCACTCAGCTTGAAGGGCAAACAATACCTCCCTGTACCATTCAAGGACCTGGGGTGAGCTCTGGTCAAGCCAGTGCTGAAGAATGACCTTTTTAGCACACACCACAATCAGGGCCATATGTGGCCTCTGATTACCAATCAACATACCAGTATATTCCCCCCAGAAGATACATTTCAGGAATGACTACCGCAGACAACCCAAGCAAGGGGTCCAGGCATGTTTGAATTGACCTCCAAAATGGGAACACAGTCTCACAAGACCAGAGGATAAGAAATAAGGAGCCAGGCTCTTTACCACATCTGGAACAAGTATCAGTGGGTAGGTTACCCATTTAATGCAGCTTAACTGGAGTATAATACAAGTTATGTAAAATCTGGAACTGCATAAAATGGTACCTATCCCACTTTATGTACTTGTAGAAGTGTTTCCATATCTCAGGCCAGTTCCATGGTAGGCTGATGGCCAGGAGTGTCTGGTCCCAATAATAGTGCCTGGGGGACTCAGGATTAACCAATAATCCCTCAGCAAGTGATAATAATATGAAATATAATGAGAAATAGGGGCAGCAGTAACCAGAGGAAAAGCAATGTTCCTCAAGAGGCTATACCAGGGACCAGTACCAAAAACTGAAGGAGAATATGGGACACATGAAAGTAACAGAAGCAATAGGATGATGGCCAATGGTGCATCTGACTAGCTTTCTGGAAGGAAAGTAATTTTTGAAAGCAAACCAGGTCCGCTAGAGTATCGACACCCATGTTGGACCAGAACCATTCAGAAAGCATCCGTCCAGCTATTTGGAAATTGGGATTCTCAAATAAGGGTTGAAAGATATCTTTGTAAGGCTGAATCTTTAATAGGGAACATAACTGTGAATGAATTTGGAAGGATGCTTCCAACAGAGTGGCCTGCAGTAATCAAGGAAGGTATAGAAGTGATCAGATATCCATATCAATATTAGAGCACAGAGCATGCTCTATATACACCTAGTGTTGGACATAGGACCCTTGAAGGTCCTCATTGAATGATCCAAACCAGTAGGAAAATCTGGTACAGTGCAACACCAGGTAATACAAAAAAGTTTGTACTTTTGGATTTCCTTCTTATAGAGATCAAGGTTGTTTCTGGCACACCGCTATTATTAGTTTCATTTCAGCTTTTTGATTATATCCTGTTAGAAAGTCATCCCCAGTAATTTTGATTTGCATACAGTTTATGTATGCCCTGTCAGTTTAATGTGCAGAAACAAGTTCTGAATACAGTATAAGCCATTTGTACCTGACAGGTCTGGCATCCCTGAAATTGTCCCATACATATGGCATCTGCTACATCACTGTGAGCATTGCCAGCTGATATGGAGAGATCACGGTGTTCGTGGAGCTGTTTACAGAGTTGAGTGAATGCAGGGTCAGAGAGATAACCCATGAACAGTCTTTACAGAGTTTTTTTATGGAGCTGAGTGAGTGCAGAGTCTGGACTGTTTCTAGCACAGATCTATTATTAATTTCAGTTCTGCTTTTTGATTATATCCTATTAGAATGCCAACCCCAGTAATTTCGATTTGCATACAGTTTATGTATGCACTGTCAGTTTAATGTGTAGCTACAAGTTCTGATTACTGTACTGTACATTCTGCACACAAATGTGTGATTTAATTACACCACCTTTTGCTTCTGAAAACTCCCCTTGGCAAAGATAACTGAAAATACTGCACTGTTCAGAGTCATTATTGCAAATAGCTGAGGCATGGTAAACTGACCATTGTGATAATTACAGAAGTATAATTGTCATCATGTCAAAAATCAAATGCAGAGTTAGATTTTGAAACCCATCTACAAAACCAGAGGCAAGCTAGTTTTCTTCACAAGTGTCAACTTTCAACTCTGCTTTTGCCCCATACACTTGATAAAAGTTATCTTCTTTCAAGAATACCACTCATCCAATTTAAATGACCAAAGAGTAAATTTTGTGAGGTTTAGGTTTGCATGAAGTTAAGTAGGATACCAATTTTATATCTTCTATTGGTCACCAGTTTTGAGATAAAAGCAATTGGACACAAAAATTGCAGGTGCAACTGAGGTGCTAACCTCAGTGCCATTGTGCTATAACGTGTATATACTGGAGTGCATGGCTTCTCATCCTAAGTAAAAAGGTGCTGCACACATTTCCAAGGTTGTAGAATGATGTTGTACCCATATGTGGTACAAAAGCATTTTTAATTAGAATGGGAACTCATGCAACCTGCTGTTTTACTTTAATCACCCCCAATACACGCATGGAGACACACAAAGCCCAGACCCTCCCCAACACAAAATATCCTGTTGCTTTATCATTTAAAAAACATGAAACCATCCCTCACCTGGCCAGTTTTTAGCTGCTGGGTGAGGGTGGATTTCTGAAGGTTTTTTTTCTGTATTTTGGCTTCTTAAATAGAAAAATTTACATTGACAATTTGTTGAGAAGGAAAAAAAAGCATCACACTTAGTTTTTTGTTGCAGATCATATTCTAAAAAATAATACACAGGCAGCTGTGAGCAGCCTAGCTATGCAACAAGGCTGTATTTCCATCTTGGGATTCTGGTAACATCAGGGATCTCTGGATCTTTGGTCTCATGGTCCCTAACATGTCATCAGAACCCCTCAGTGAAAACACAGCCTTGTCCTGTGTGGTTATCCATGCACTATTCTCTACATACACACACACACACAGCTATGCAAAAGGCAAAATGTGTTGTGCATTAGGGTAGCTCACTGGGCAGCAGTTTTACCTCAGGGTCATAATCTCATCTACAATAAGGGTGTGATCTCAGATCTGAAGAGTTGACATTTCAGTTTCGTATTATGTGGGTGTCACACTTGTTACAACTTTTTCCTCAGCTGACATTATAATCCTCTGTCTGAGACATCCTAATCTGTTTCTTTGGAAGAAATGATTGTGATGTCACAAATGGAGAATTATGACTAACAGAGAGAGCATCAGGAGGGGCAGAAGACATCTGAGGGACAAAGATCCAATTTTCATATGTCCTCAGTAAAAAAGTAAAAGGTTAAGTATTGAAAATATATTGAATAACCTGTATTAAAGTCAATGTACTACAGATCAACTAAGAAATGAGTGCTCACAGAGGGGAGTAAAGTTAAGTGATAACATTCAGTTAGCAGGAGTATATAAAGGAATAACCAGCTAATGTGGGTGATTAAATACCGAGGTCAAAGGCCAAGGCATTTAATCAACCACAGAAGATAGGTATTCCAAGTATACTCCAGCTAAGTGAATGTTATTACTGTTATAGACTAGGAATTTTGAACCTAAGATTTTAAAAGTTCTGTGTAGTTAAAGTGGAACATGCCTTTCCCCCCTTTTTTCTGGTGGACTATATGGATAACCTATTTTGGGCATGTCTAAAATGTAGATAACTTACTGTGGGCATGTCCAAAATGTGGTTGCTGTAGTTTGTGGAGTATTAAATGACAATTTTCCTGTGTTTTGATTGGCTTACAAGAAATGCCAGTTATCTAATATCAATTAGAAGCACACTGTCTGCCCCAGACTCAGTCTTTGAAAAAAAAAAAGGCAGGAGCACAGAAAACAAAATCGAATGCCACTTACAGTATTAGAATACCAAATGGTAATTTATTGTTTGTAACTGTTTATGAAGTTCTTTCCCCACATGGCATAACACATTTCATGAATGCAATCTGTACAACATCAGCAATCTAAAAAAGGCATCTGTGCTCTGTGGTGGAGAATTGGGTTAATAGGTTTTTCTTGCTCATTTTTTCTAAATTCTGTATTATATTTTCAACCCACTTGATCATTCCTCAAGCTCAATCCTTTATCCTCTGCTGCCTTCCAACACAGCCTGCCAGCCTCATGATGTCCTTTACCAGCTACACTCCAGCTACACAGATTCATGCACTCTGGGAAAACCCAAGCATCATGGGCCCAGAGGCCAGGATAAAGAGCCCCAGGCTTACACAAAGTTGAGTATTGTGCAGGGTGGAGCCTGGTAGGCATATCACGGCAATGGCATGGAGTATATAGGAGACATCATGTGCCAGTCAGGGAACATTTCCCTCCATTATGCAGATCCCTCACTCCACCCATATCACCAGCAATATCTCCCCAACAATGTCCTGGGGAGAGACAGGAAAATGTATGGTCATCCATGCCATTGCATGAACCCTTGGAAATTGTGATGCTTCCACATAGCTCTGCATGTGCCAATGATCCAGCGTGATGCAAATTTATCATGCTGCAAATCCAGGTTAGCCAACACTCCTCACTCTGGCTTGCAATAATGTTTCTTTTCATTACTGTAAAGTTTGTTAGTTTGTGAATTTCTTTCACTGTGATCCACGAGTGCAGAGAACTGTTCCCTTTTTCTCACCACCACAGGACGGCCATACACTCAACTTGTGCCACTAGTAGAATAGCTAAAGCCTATTATTTCTTTGAAGGCCCCAGGATCTTTACTTTCATCTCTGTATTTGGTTTCACAGGTCTTGGGCCTTGAGCTTGCGTTCCATTTCTGTCCATTTATCTGTTCTTAGTTTGCACTGAGCAGATACATACAGTATCTCATAATCCTATCCCCGACAAATGCTTTAAAAGCATCCCATAATGTGACATTAGAAATTTCTCAAAGTTGTTGCTTAGCTCAATATATTTGTTACTTTCTTGTTACAGCCTGTTCCTAAATTCTGCAGTGCAGCATTTAACCTCTAAGTCTTTACTTTTACTTTTTGATGTCACTTAGAAATGTGTTTTTTTAACATGTGGAAATCCTTTTTCGCAAACCATGGGGAAAAAGCCATAAAACAGGACCCTTTCTCACAATTTACAAAAAAGGATTTTCTTTTACTATAAATCATGAAAAAGGAATAAAAAAAACAGGATTCTTTTTTGCAATTTGCGAAAAAGGAATGTTAAGAGAACTGTTTCTTTGTCACTCCACAGTTTACAAACGGTTTTTGATTTTGGTCTAAAATGTTTAGGGTACAAAGGGCTTGCCCTACATATGTGCCTTTTGCTGGTTTGGTGAACATATATTACTCTGCTGTGGAGTTCTGCAGCTTTAAATTTTGGTTTGTTTCCCATAGGATAAGATTGTAATGTGAGGTTTACACAGTCATTTATTTGTCAGTGTACTGTGAATAAATGGTTTTCAATTTTCCTCTGAAATTTTCAGAGTACAAAGGCCTTGTGCCACCGACAGGTCTTTTGCTTGGTTCCTGAAAATATATTAGTTTGGTATCTTGTACATGTTTCACATTTTCCTGTGTTTTCTATAGGATAGCATTGTAATCCGAGGTGTTTTTTGGTGCTGCACACTACAGGATGGAAGTGCAGGGCCCTCTTTCTACACTATCTCAATAATTACAGATGGATGGGAGTGCAGAATCCTCTGAACCCTATGCTCCCACATGCAAATATGGATATGATGATGGACTGATGGGAGTGCAGGGCTCAGAGGGCCCTTTGCTCCCACAGGAAAATAAGGATATAATTACAATCTCTCACAATTTATGGATGGATAGGAGCACAGGGCTTGGTTCTTTGTGATAATGGTGATCACCATTTGGGAGAGTGTACATTGCCAAAAATGAATTTTGGCGATGCACACTCGTGGAAAGAGGGCATCCGAAATCTATGGGTTTCTTTTCAATGCAGGGGGCTGTTCCCCCACACCCTCCCTGTGGGTGTCTTCATCACCCGCACCCCCAATTAAAGGATTCTCAACTTCAGGGGGGTGCATGTTGGTGGGGGCAAATACTTAAAAAATAACAAGCTGCCTGCCTGCAAAAAAAAAAAAAATGCACCGCGCCTGACCCGAACCCTGCAACTCCCAACTGACCACCTTCCCCTCCATGCTAGTGGACCAACTTGGCAGCAGCCCACCACACCCCCTCTCACATACCTTCCCTTCCTCTTCCCCCATGCATGTACATATGCTTCCCATCGCCCTACCTCGCCCACCCAGGTATCCGGTCACTACCCTGCCAGGTAGCCCTGAACACAGGTACCATAATTGAGTCACCATTTTTGTAAGCACTCTATTGTGGTCACTGTGTTCACTGGATACCGCAGGTCCCAAAGATCCTGTGCTCCTACAAGCAAATAAGGCTATGATTATACTATCTCCAAAAGTAAGGAAATTATTGGCAACTCTAACACCCCACCCTACACACAGCAACAGGCATGGGGTGTGCCTTGGGATTGTCAACCCCAACTTTCACTAAATCTCCTGTATTGTACCCATCTCAGCTTACTTACTCATCAAATTGGTGAGCAGTAAGGATGACAACCTCAAGGCACACCCTGAATGCCTATTGCTGTGTGCTGGGTGGAGGTGGGGTGTTAGGGTTGGAAACCCTAACATCACATTTCCCAGCTTTTGTTGCTGGAACCCAACTGATGCCTTAATGAAGTTTTTTGCAGTATAGTTTGGGTGAAAGCGCACTTCTGTGTTAAAGTTCAAACTTTGAGGGTTAATAACCTTGGAGCTGTTCAACAGATTTGCATGTCATTTGGCATGCATTATCTCTAGGTCTTTTGACCTACCAAATTTAGTGGGAATCCATTGAGTGGTTTCTGAGATATAAAGTGTTGAAAAAAAAAACAGAACAATCTGGATTTTTTTGACATTTCTTTGTCATCATGGATCTCATTTGATTTGATTTCATTTATTTTTTATTCTTGCAGGCCTGATGATCAAAATGCCTATTTTCATAGGTGACAAGTGGGAAAAATACAAAACAAGAGGGAGGCACAATGAGCAAAATGCCCGTTTTCATAGGTGTCAGGTGGGAAAAATACAAAACAAGAGGGGGGCACAATTACAGTAAACTTTGAATCACAAAATGCAAAATAAATAATCACATTACAGAAGTACAAAAACAGCATAAATATACATTACTTATACTAGCAGACACACAATATAAAAAAGCTAACTTCTTACATTCACAAAGCTGTTGATCTGTTAAGAACAATGTCAATCCCCTTATAAAATTGATAACTGACCTAAAATCTCAGAAATGGCTTTATGTTGTGGGCTGAAATTTTCATGGTAGAAAGCCCTAGGGTCACAGATGTGCCTTTTGAAGGTTTGGTGAAAAAATATGAATCCATTCAAAAGTTATTAAAGTTTTTAATTTCCCATTATTTCCTATAGGAAAAGTTAAGAGTTTAGCATGAAAATAAAATTTGCACAAATTTGGGCAAAATGTGAAAATCTGACTTTCACAGGTGTGAAAATATTATTTTTACAAGTGTCCTTGTCCGGTGCGAAAATATGATACTCACAAGTTTTTTTTTTTTAATGCAGAATCCTGCATCAAAATTTGTGATAATTTTGATGCAGGATCCTGTCCTCCCCAATTCCTATTTTTGGCACCGACATTGGGGTGCACAATCCCCATGTCAGTGTGTATCCCCCACCCTCCCAACTATTGTGGCACACTGGGAGCCCACCCCAGTGTGCCCAGACAAATGAAAAGTATTTTTTAAACTTGCGGACACCGGGATGCACACACCCAGTGTCGGATGCCCCCCAACCTAGTTTCATTGCCAATGGGAGTGCCCAATCCCACTGTTGGCATCATGTATGCCCCCACTCCAGATTCATGCAGTACACTGGAAGCTCACCCCAGTATGCCCAGGTTAACATTAAAAAAAAAATCTTTCCAACACGGGGATGCCCACTCTTGGTGTTGGATGTCTCCTCCCAGCCCAATTCCATTGCTGATGGGGGTGCCCAATCCCCCTGTTAGCATCATGTATGCCCTAAAAACTCATGTGGCACACTGGGAGCCCACCCCAGTGTGCCCAAGTTTACTTTTTTGCAGTTAAACCTGTAAATGAAGAAAACAGTCCCCAAAGTCTTTTTTTAACCCTGTAAAAAAGAAACAGTCCCCTGTCATCTCCCCACTCCCCCCATCCTCACCCTCCCTCTGTGCACCCACCTCCCAGCACCTCCCTCACCAATACTTACCCTCTGCAGGTCAGGATCTGCAGTCTTCTCTGGACCAGAGACACGTCTGCACTCTTCAAAGCCAAACTGTGATCTGAGGAATTAAGGTAAGCCGTATAATGGGAGTCAATGGGGCTTTCAACTTATGTTGATGTCTCAGACAATTTTAGCAATTTTGGCACCAAATTTTCACTGGGGTTCTTGGAACCCCACCTCATAATTTACTAGCTGTCATTTTGTTTCTCAGTCGAAAGGTGATTTCACAGTCACTGCGCGAATCACCTTTCAGGACTGATTCATGAAATGACAGTGCCACTGATCATTGAGAGTATAAAAGACCCATTACAAATTTGGTGAAAAAATTCCCCAAAATGGCTGTGTTACAAGCATGCGTTGTGCATTTTTCTTTGCACGCTTGTAACTTTGCCAATTGTTTATGTTTTCACTTCAGATTTTCAACATTGACATTGTTTTACACCTCCTTGTGAACAGTACAGCTGTCATTTTGCACATCCTGCCCAGAACATGTTTTGGCACGTGTGGTGCAAAATGGCACGGTCACTGTGAGAAATCAACTTTTGGGACAGATTAACAAAATCACAGTTGCACTGTTCATGAGGGGAGGTCCCAAAATGGCAATGTTGAAAATTTGGCAAAAGGATTCCAGAAAATGACCAAAGCACAGTACCACACCACTATAGTTAGGGTTGAGTGGGCACTTTAATGTTAAACCCCAATTTGTGCACTTTAATAACTTCTCAACCATTCAATGGATTTGCATGAAATGTTGCATGCACAGTCTCATGGGGTAGATCTCCAGATCTGTCAGGTAACGTTTCATTCAGATGTGTAGATTCTAAGATCTGGATAATGCAAAAAGTGAATCTGGGGGGATTTTTTGCTGTTTTTCTTAAGAGGCGTAGTATCAGAATGTTTGGCCTTTTAGTCTGAAACATTCAGAGCAGAAAGTGGCTGGCCCACAGATGTGCCTTTTGCTAGTTTGTTAAAAAAATATAAATCTGTTCCAAAGTTATTAAATTTTATAAGTTTGTGTTCTGAGCATGCTCAGTAAGCACTAGTTGCATGAAACAAAAAAAATAATCCTTTTTTGTTTGGGGCCAATAATTTTTTGTGAGGGGAAAAATCCTTTTTCATTTGCTGCCGTCTTGTTTTCTGTTTTTTTTCCAAAACAAAAAAAACTTGTAAAACCCACAAAAATGTCTTAGTGGAGAGAGACAAAAACATCTATTTTGCGCATTGGGACTCTGTTAGGTGGATTCTGCACTTAATTATTGGAGAAAGTTTAAGTCCTTTATTGTGATTCACTTCCTTTTTTCATATGGCTACTCATACAAACATTGTCATATGAATCCTTTTTCTGTTAGTTCTGCTATTTTTACCTCATGTCTAGTGGTACCCCATCCTCTGATCCCGTCCATATAATTATTTAATTTTTTCCTTGGTGTTTAGTGGCATCACCACCCTCCAATCACCATTCCCATTATTAGTTTTATATTTCTCTGGTGTCTATTGGTGCTCTTCACGCTCTCATTGCCATCCCCTAATGATAATGTATTTCCCTAGTGTCTAGTTGCACCTCCCACCTTACGATCACCATCCCTGTAATTGCTGTATTTGTGCCATAGTGTCTAGTGGCACCCCTCACCCTCTGATCATTGGCTCATTTGCATTTTTATTTCTGTGGTGTCTAGTGGCACCCCCTACCCTCCAACAGCCATGCTGTGAAAAATAAAGAAAATGGTCCCTTGCTGTCCTTTTTTACAAACTGCAAAAAAGAAAATGGTCCCTCAGTGATCTGCCCCCCCCAAACTGACCTCCCACTCAGCATCCACCACCCTATTCCTCCCATACACAAACCACACACTGTCACTCACCTGAACAGGTCTCAGGGTGAAGATCCACTCTTTGATCCAAGATTTGTCTTGCTGGTGAATCACAGACTGCAATATGACAAACTAATGTAAGTGCAATTTAATGTATTTCCATGGGGTTTTCAACTTTGTTGCATAACTTTGCTATTTTTGTATATTTTGAGGCCAAATTTACAATATTGCATTTTTTGTTACACCAACTCATGAACAGTATCAGTAGAATTGCGCAAATGCGGTCCAAAAGGCAATTTCATGGTCACTTGGCAAAATCACCTTTTGAAAGGGATTTGAACATTTTCACAACTCTTGTTCATGAAGAAGGGGTCATAAGAAGGCTATGATAAAAATTTGGGAAAATATGTAAAAATGGCAATGTTACATTCGTACATTGAAATGTTGCTACACTAGCTCATAACTTTGGCAATTTTAATTATTTAGACTCCACATTTTCAACATAATCATCATGTTATACCACTTCATGAATGTAATAGCTGTCATTTTTCAAACTCTAGCCAAATTGTATTTTCACACCTGTGGCACGCAATGGTGTTGCGGTGCCATGGAATCATGTTTTGGCTGGGATTTCAAAATTTTCATTAGTGGGTTCATAAGATGGGGTAATAAGAAGGCTGTAATGACAAATTTATTCTGGTTTTACTACAAAAGCAAGTGCCCTCTGGGCCCTGCGCTCCCATAGGCAAATGAGGATACACTTGTACTATCTCAAAAAGTAAGTAAATTCTTTGCCAAAAATGTTAATGCACTAGTTAGGGTTAAAGCAACAAAAGGAGGGAAACGTGGCATTAGGTTTTCCAACCCTAACACCCCACACCACACCCACCAGGCAGCAACAGGAAAAACCATTGCAGTTTCACCTCTCCTGCATCTTTGCTAATCAGGCATGAGGAGTGCCTTGGGATTATCAGCCTTAACGCTCACCCCATTTTCATATACATAGAAACAGAATGTAATGGCAGAAAAGGACTACTAGGCCCATCCAGTCTGACCTTTTCCCCTACCTACTAAAAATGCCAGAGATCCTACTTTATCTCCAGTTTACCTTCTCTTTTGTCTGTCCCATGCAGTTTTGAATTCCTTCTTTGACTTTGCTCCCACCACCTCTTCTGGGAGGCTGTTCCATGCCTCTAGCACCCTTTCTGTGAAAAAGTACTTTCTCATGTTGCCGTTTAGTCTACCTCCCTCCAGTCTCATGTCATGCCCTCTTGTTCTAGAGCATCTCCTTTTCTGAAAGATGCTGCCTTCCTGTACCTTATTTATTACCTTTAGGTACTTGAAGGTCTCTATCATGTCTCCCTTCTCCCTCCTCTCCTCCAGGGTATATATATGTATATTGAGCTCCTCCAGTCTCTCCTCACATGACCTTTGGTTCCAGGCCCTACACCATTTTTGTTGCCCTTCTTTGAACTGCCTCTACCCTGTGTATGTCCTTTCAGAGATGTGGCCTCCAAAACTGGACACAGTAATCCAAATAAGGTCTCACCAACTCTACACATATCAGCTTCTTTCATGATCAAATGGAGTGAGCATTAGGCCTGAGAATCCCAAGGCATGCTCCACACCTGATTAGCAAAGATGTAGGAGAGGTGAAACTGTAATGCTTTTTCCTGTTGCTGCCTGGTGGGGGAGGGTGGGGTGTTAGGGTTGGAAACCCTAATACCACATTTCCCTACTTTGGTTGCTTTAACCCAAACTAGTGCATTTAGAATATATATATATATATATATATATATATATATATTTAGTAAATGGGAAAAGCACACTGAGACTAGGTTCATTTCCAGGTGTGACACAAGGGGTGCAGGGAGGCTAATGCAAACAATGGTAAACTTACTCAATGTTATCAAAATAATATATGTGCAAGTATGAACTGCCAAGGCAAAATAAACAGTAGGATGATACAGACAACAGTAAAGTAAAATTTCGAATCAGAATATGATGACAATCCATGTCAATGTATACAATGTGCAATGAGCAATGTCTTGACATGGAAAATAGGTGAGTTGAACAGGAAGTATAATAAAATATAACTGACAGTTGTGTAGCAAACACCAAAACTGCTGATAGACACATGTTTTTATGTAGATGACATTCTCTGACAACTGCATATGTGCTTTAATCTAAAAAGGTGAAGGAAACATACAAAAAACCTTATACGTGATTCCATTTGAAAACCTATTTCATTATTAACATTAAAACAGGAGGAACAGTAAGCTATAACTAAAATTAATTCTACGAACTCTGTACTTTTTGTAACAAATACCAGTTACATGTAAATCTCAGTAAGCAGCATAATGTAGTGTCACCTACTGTACATGTAATCATCCTCATTGTGTGTGTCAACAACAATAGCATCAGACAAGCTGTGAAACTTTGCACCCTGCCTGCCTCTGGGAAAATGTTTCACTAGGTAACAGTTACACTTTCAATAGGCGTTCATTACCTGAACCCACGTTTTTCATATGAACTTTAAAAATACCTCAACACTATAAACCTATATGATGCTTTATAAAACATTAGAATGTGCTGTTATTATTATAAATTAATGAGAATAAGGAAGGGAATCTGCAGCTAAGCTAGCAAAATAAAACCCTTCATTATCCAACTGAGATCAACTGGATGCTCTCTGATGAGAATTACAAGTAATGTGTGATGAATTACTCTGAGATCCAGACTAGTTGAAATCTGTTTGATTGGAGAGAAATGTGATATGTTTATATTTTTGCATATACTATAGGTTCATGAGAAAGCAAAATTACAGGGCTAGCCCGATACAACCAAATGAAAAGGCCATGCAAGGCCCTCAGGTGACACGATCCAAGAGCAGGATTGACCTATCAATGTTTTAGGCCTGGTGGCCTGCCAGGTGAGGGATCTCCTACTCCTGTAGGGAGCAAAAATACTTCCTCCAGCATCCGCCCATCAAAAGATTAACAAGGTGGTGGTGGAGCTAGAGGGTTGATAGTCATGCTAACATGTCAAAGTGAAGTCTGAACTGATTCCTTCCCTTTCAACTGATCATGGGAATACATTGCAGACAAGTGCAAACTCACATGAATATGCAAGTATAATGGAGCCTTACATACTCTTTCATATGATAAAAGTAGCAAACCAGATAGCAAAGTGGAGAAACAGAGTTTGTGGACATGTTTTCTAATACAAGTTTCATGATGGAGGCACAAAATAAGAGGAAGGTGAGAAAAGCAAAAACAAACAAAAAAGAAATAAGAAAAAAGAAAACACCTCAAGTTCAACAGGCCTTTGAGATTTATTCAGCAGCATTCATAATTTAAAATAACAACAGGGCACATTCTGAAAACAGCATGACCTTTTCTTATATTGGAACACAATCATTAAGGCAAACCTTATGCATGGGTACATGACATGGCTAAATTATACAATGTCAAGAAAGAATGCTGGACTCTGATTGGTCAGTCTAGGACTGGACCCATGATGTTATCCCAGCATAACATTACAGATCTAGTTCCAGCACATACATGACCTAATAACATTTTAAAATAATCACCTCACCTAAACATGTACATATGACAGGCAGCCCCTGTGCTCCTGACATGCTTTTCTGGCTTAGCAATTCCCAGTCACATTCCCCACATGCAAAGTTTAAAATCTTCACTGTACTTTTTTACATTAAATAAAACCAGTAGTGAGATCTTCTTCAGGGCTGCCCATGTCACCGAAATGGTATTAGCGTGGTTTTTAAAAAAGCAGGGTGCAGCTGGCCTGATGGCACTGGTGGTTGAGGCGCTTGGTGACACACCTGGCTCCATGCCGGTGACCCACATTCAGGAATTAGCATGGGCCATCGGGGGTCAGTGGGGAGGATAAGGATTGAGCATCTGGAGGACAGCTCTCCTTCTCTGGGGAGTGGGGACTCCGGCAGTCGGTGCTTGCCTGGACCCTAGTGGTGGCTGGGGGCAGGCACACAGATGCCACAACACAAGGGTTGGGAGTGGCACAGATGCTTGACAGTGTTGCACATAGGAGCATGTGCAGCACTGACGTGAGCATCATTGCACATGCTGCCCCTGAGGGGAGAGGAAAAAACAATGAAAATAGCTCCCGGTGGATGACAGGGGAGCTCGCAGGCCCCACACCTGGGCAGCCATGGCATGATACTGGATCCGGTCTCAGTGGAGGGGGGCCCCCTCTGCCACCCCACCGGGTGGGTAAGCCCTGAGAGCATACTTGCCAGATGGTGGACACCTGGGTGATGGGGCTTGGGTTCCCCCTGAATGTGAGGGCCATAGCAGCAAGGAGGAAAAAAATAAAATACATAAATAAAAAAAAAAATATATATATATATATATATATATATAAAAAGGCAGGGTGTATCTCTCTTCAGTTGGAGGCACTACAGAAAATATTGAAGGGGTTAAGAATGCCCCAAGGGTCACCCGTTGTGTTGTGAGGGCACTAAGGGTTGTGTTAAGGGGCCCCTTGTAGTACTTCCCTCCCCAGACAATAGTCAGGAGGGGCAATTTAAAGAAAAAAATCAGCTGCAGTAAAGGTTTTTTTCTGTCTTTCTGCTGCTTGCTTGCTCCATTCCACCCCCCCCCCCAGGGCAGGCAGCATGAGAGTGGGCACCCTGGCACTGGGACTGCTGCCTCTGGCCAGAGTGTAGTGCCAATTTTGAATCCCTGGTC
Source organism: Neoceratodus forsteri (assembly GCA_016271365.2). Lineage (NCBI taxonomy): Eukaryota > Metazoa > Chordata > Ceratodontiformes > Ceratodontidae > Neoceratodus > Neoceratodus forsteri. Next base: position 583,199,983 of record CM028133.1, read on the forward strand.
ATTGTGTGGACATGGACTCGGGATTCTAAAATTAGAACCATGAGTGCTTTTTCAAGTGAAGTAAATGTTTTTTTGAGTAGTAGTTCAGGGTGGGTTGTGGAAATGTGTGGACCGAGAGTGTTCGATGGGGACCCTGGGCTTACCTGGTCTGTGTGAAGCCGGTCCTGTTGAATCTGCCTGGTGCCATCCTCCAGCCAGTGAAGTTTGCAGCTCCCGTTTGGTGTCCTCCATGGTGCAGTCGAGTCCGGTGGTCCAAAAGTAAAAGAAAAGAAGAGGCTGGTTCCTTGCGGCGATGTGGGTACTGTTTTGCCCCCCCCTTTTTTTTTTAAAAGAAATATAACATTTGGTCCCATGTTGGTGGCAAGAGCTGCATAATATTACTGAGAAAAGCTGTCAGCCCTCCTGAGGCCCCCTGTCACCTGCCATATTGCCTGCTGTGGTCCCTCCCTCTGCCGGCAAGAACTTCCGTCCACCTTGGATCTGCTTCACCCGGGTCCCAGGGCGGTGAGTCAGAGGAAGCACATTACAAGAGTGCTGACCACCCAAAGTATTTGAAAGGAAAAAGTTATATTCTGTCTAGCACTGTAGTGCTATCAGGGGGTCAGGGAAGGGAGGACCAGCAACCCACTAATTATTCAGGGCGCGGTGATGCCCATATGGAGGGGCCATCTCCAGAGGTCCTGAAAGATGGGGGGGTTATAATTACTCTAGAGGGGCGGAATAAAGGCAGAAGCAGGGGAGGAATTGTAAAGGAGGCCGTGGCACTAGAAAGGGCAACGACAGTCTCTGATAAAAGGAAGCCCTGGTATTAAAAGGGCAATGTGGGCACAGAAATTAAAGAAGGGGCAGTGGAAGCCCCAAGCCATTTCAAAAGGGGCAATGATAGGCCCTGCAAGAAGGGGCCTTGGCAATAAGGAGGGGTAATGCCCATCTGAGAGGTGGAGAGGGGCATCTATGGCTCCAAATTTTAAAAGGGCATTGCTAGGCAACCTTAGGCCCACAGTGGATAAAAGGGGCCCAGGCAGTATTATGGCAAAAAGGGAAAACCCAGAGTGGAAAAAGGGGTGCTCCACGAGAGTTTCCAGAGGGGTAGCCAGATCCTAGTGTAATCAGCACCCACAAGTGTGGAGGGTCAGAACAAGGGGTGCTTAGCACACAACTGCTATTGAATGACTGTCAGTTGATAAACTGTGTAGTGTTTAGTATCTGAAATGTGTTGATTGCAAAGTACAAAAACTGTATGATTACTGGGATTGTGGTTATTTTCCCCCTACAACAAACATTTGCCCCTGCTCCAGGTAAATTGCCCCAGATTTCAGTGATTTGCCCCTGCTCTGGGCAAAATTGCCCCTGCAACAAATAATTGGCCCAGATTTCAGCAATTTGCCCCTGCTTCAGGCAAACTGCTCTTGCAATGAACAATTGCCCTGGATTTCAGCAATTTGCCCCTGATCCAGGCAAATTACCCCTGCAACGAACAATTGCCCCAGCAATCATTGAACACTGTGGTGTAGTGCAAGTTGGAATTATCAGTGTTCTTAGTGCAAAGTGTTTGGACTCAATCTTCTGCCCCAACACCCTTGATGTGGTTGTTCACAGCTGATTCTTCACTGAAGCAGTCTTTAGCCAGTGAAGAACTTCACAGCATCTTCCTTCTCTGTCATCCACCGTTGGTTGAAGTAGATGTAACCTGGTGTGCATTGTGGCCACCAGGTCCTGGTTTCCTTGTGGTTTAGTCAGCCTGGAAGTGGAACATCCTGGAAGAAGTCTCATCTGTCACTCCCAGCCATTTGCTGCAAATTGGAGTCTGACATGGCCAGTGTGTGTCCGCGTCCGCCGGTTTGTTGTTTTTCTGGTTCTGGACAGTACAGGGTTTTGATCTTTGAGCTGCACCCTACTCTTCCTGATTGTTCCATCCTGCTCGTCCTGTTGTTGTCATCTGGGATTCAGCTTGATGTTGGTGGTCCTCCTGTGGATCCTTTGCCAAAGAAGCTTCAACGTACCTTCATACTTGGCAATCCTTGCAAGTGGATTCTGCACCAAATCTTTGTGTTCCTTCATCCTTGGCAGCCCTGGACGAGGGTCTGAGCTGGGAATACTGCAGCAGATCTTCATCCTTGGCAATCTGTTCAAGTGGATTCTATGCCAAGTCTTGGTTCCTTCATCCTTGGCAGCCCTGGTTGAGGGTTTGTGCCAGGGAAGAGTTCAGCAGAGTTCAGTTCTCTTGTGCCAGAGTATTCTGGCAACCTTGGAGAGTGGGTTGGCTGAAGAATCAGGGTCTGTTTAAAAATCTTTCCTATTCCCTTCCCAACCTCTCCTATGTTTTCACAGGTGTAGCTTGGCGCCAAGTAGAAGCCCCATTTTACCTTTTACCCCATTGCTACACCATTCTTCAGTTGTGCGCATGAAGATGGCAGGAAAAGTTTGGACTTCCTTTGATCCAATGGACTTTTAGAGGTATTTACGCCACCTAATCTTCCAGGATTGGCCCTGGTATCGATTGTGCACTGCAATAATTGTCTCATCTCATTATAAAGTGATAGATGTTTGAATTTGTTCCTTAGACCACTTAGAGAAAGTTTACCATAGAGTACAATAAATAGTGGCCTTAGGCCAAGGTGCACCTTTTAGAGTTGGTACAGAGTGTTACTTGCTGTTCTTACATGGTTTGGCTCCCCTCTTCCTTGTGACTGCGTCTACCTTCCCCTGTTGTATGAATAAAGTCTGTCAGGCATCAAACTTATAGATTGTCTCCTGCCTCTCCTTACCGGGTGCTTCCATCCACCTTACCCCATTCAAACTACAGCGTTATCTTGCCAGTCCACCTGATTGAGGTGACGCTTGGTGTGCAGCTGAGATAGGTGATCTTCATGGTCAGCACTCAATTGAATTAGATCACCACACTTGTTAAAATTTGACACAAACTGCAAAAAAGAAATGAAACATAACTGTATTTTATAAAAGCTGTCTCAGGTACCGCTATTGAAGGTGATGAACAGCGTGTCCCCATTTCAAATAGACTAGAGCATGAGCCACTTACCGATTGGCTTCCATGCCTTCCTCCACTGCTGCAGTAAGATTCTTCATGTAAAAAACACATACTTGCCATAATTCTTTGTGCATTGTGGGAGGGTTCAACTCTAAAATGATTTTTTTTCTTACATTAAAAAAAAACACCTGTGCAAAGGGATGAGACTTTGTGCAAGGCACGTAACATTGCCATCACACTTCTCCCAGTCCCAGTAGCAGCTGCCAGTCCCACTGACGACTATTACTGTAAAAAAAAAAAACTTTCCTAAAAGTATTTCAGAACAGAAATGAAACATAAAATGAAAGCTGCACAGATGGCTGTGTGTGTGTGTGTGTGTGTGTGTGTGTGTGGCTGAAGAGAAACACCAGCCAGTTAGCAACAGGCTGCTTTTTACAACAGCACCATCTTGTGGACAGAATAGAATTTATGGACTTTTTTCTAATCCATAGACCTCTGCATACAAAATAGGAATTATAAATGTAAAGAAAAAAAGGTTTCTTATTTTTTTCTTTCACAAATGAGCTATTGCAAAATAGGAGTAATTCACTCCAGGGTGTGAGTCATGCTGGGATAACATCACTTCTCAGGTGTTGGACATACTCGGCCTGCAGCCCTGTGCCTGACCACCCAAGGCATGACGTTATCCCAGCATGACACACACCCTGTCATGCATTATTCCTTTAATAAAACACATTCTGTTGGTACATGCAGTACAACTGTGGCAAAGAGTGGCATAAGCTTGATATGCCCTTGTGGATGAGAAGATACTGTACATAAGAACATACAAATTTAGAAAAGAAAGATTACCACTGGCCCGTAGAGTTCTTTACCCCAACAAGTCAGCAGGAACAGCCCCTCCCTACTTTTTTTCAGGGTATTTATCTGGGCAATAGTTGAAGGTAGAAGCAGTGCTTATTAACTAGGTGTTCTGGAAGTCATTTCCCTAGATATGGCCCTTGAGTCTATCACCTTTCAATGGCATTGAGTGCCCTCTTGTCCTCCCATCTCTGTTCATACTGAAGATCTGCAGTTGTGATAATGGTATCCATGGAAACAAAGACAATAAAAACAGGAACAATTCATCCTGGCTGTCCCAAGATTCACTACTCAGAATCTTTCATCATTAATTATTGCCCTCATACTCCTATTTACTTCCTACATTATCACACCTGATAACTCCCTTAAATGATTCTCAATTTCTCTTTAACCTTAATATTGTCTCTTAATATACAGTCTTGTCTAGACACTTGTTCCACCTGCCCCACCCTTTCTGTAAAATAGTGCTTTCTAATGTCTTGTCTTTTTGAACCTCCCTTTTCCAGCTTAAGCATATGACTCCTAGTGGACATGCTGTTTTCAGCTTTAATAACCATGCTGATCCCTTTATAAAGTCCTTTCAGATATTTCAATACAGTATTCATGTGGCCTCTAGGTTTTCTCTTTTCATTGGAGAATTGACCCAGTTCTTCCAGAAAGTCATTATAGGAAATGTTTTCCGAACTGTTCACCACTTTAGTCGCTGTTTCTGTACCTTCAAAATCCCATCAATATCTTTCCTCAGATGTGGGGACCTGAACTGTACACTTTATACAAGATTGGGTCTGTCCAGTGATCTCTAGTGATTCATTACAATACTTCTTGATATTCATACTAAGTTTCTTTAAAGGCATTATTCAAACAGAGTTAAAGTGCTCATAACCAGCAAGTCAGCTGTTATTGGATACAGGTGCAAATTTAAAATAGTCCAATGACCACTTCACTGAAGGAACTTTCCTCCAGACACAAGTCAGAACCATATCTAAAAACTAGGTAGAATAAAAACTTCTTACCAAAGTAGAAGAAAAGTGAATTTTAATTCACAAATAATGGGAAAGTGCAGAAAAAATCATCTAAACCCCAAAACCAGTGTCCTCCAAGAAGTAGACTTCAGCCGGGGAGGAGAGTTAATCAAAAATCCAGCGTAGCAGGCATATACGTGAAGCTTCAAAACAACTGTGGTTGTGGAACCATGTTCCTAATACCATGCTAGCTATGTGCTTCACTTTCAATGCAAGAAACACCAAAAGCTTGAACAAACCAAGATGCCCCTGCTACTCAAACATGCTGGTCGTATGTGCAAATAGGTCATGATTAGCTGATGTACATTTCAACAACAGTAAGATGCCATGTTGAGAACAGTAATCACAGCAAAGGACAGATACTTGTAAGCCAGATATTTGAAAAGACAGACAAAAAGGTGATTATAAGACACCTAAAAATGATAGTGTGCAGAAACTGTGCACTACAGTATTGCAGTCCAAAGTGACTCAAATTGCAGGTGCATAGTGCAAAAGGGCAAAAAATATATAATTTAGGCAAAACACATTTTTATGAGACAGAACATTTATTTAGTCACTTCCAAAGATGGATTAATTTAAAAATGGAGACAAGGACAATTCTTCATTTAGTCCTGCTGATGCTAGAGTATTCAGACTGCTGATCCAAAAGGCTTCATGCTGATACAACGTGTTCACTAGATCACCAGTCCTAATTACGGTTTCCACTTTCTCAGTCCCAAGAAATTTAAGTGAAACTACTGAAGCATGTCCAGCTTCACTAAAAATGTCTTGCAGTGGTGTATTAAAATTTTGTGTTCTAATTGCAGTGTTATATTCACCAATTCAGACCTTAAGATGTCTTTTGGCCTGTCCTACATAAACCAATCCACATGGACACATCAAAATCTAAATAATTTTCCTGAGTTATTACATGTGATACACTGATTAATGATGTATTTTTGCCTGTCCATGGGTAATTAAATGGTTTTGCATTGTTGGTATTCGCACACTGTATGCAGTTCCCAAACTAGAAAAACCCACGGGGAGGTTTAGGGAGCCAACTTGTTTCTCAGGAAACTGGTTTGAGGGTGGCATGAACAAGTGTGTCACGTAAATTTGTGTCACACCTGTATGTCACACGAGGACACTGTCCAGGCAGTTTAGTTAATGTTGGATCTGCGGACAACACATTCTGTGTTCCCTTTATTATTCTCTCAATCCTTGGTGCTATGGAATTAAATGGAGCGACCAGAGTTGGTGAATTACTTTCATCTGAAATGGCTGTTCCCTGTAACAACACATCCCTGTTAACATTTTTAGCACCTCTGTATGCTTCTTTCACTATTCTCTTTTAGATAGCCATGTGTTGCCATACCCTGGCTTTCATGGACAAAATCTGCATCATCAGTATAAGTCCGTTTAACTCTTAGGATTTGTTACTTTGCGATATTATCTACTAACTGGAATGGATGCCAAGTGTCGTACATTAGCGGTGAATTTCATGCAGAGGTCTTCCTATAAAGTTTTGTATGTAATTTTCGTACCTGATTTGAAAATCAGTAAGCCCCAAAATGGTACATGTTGGGTACTTGCTTCAAAAGTGAAACTTAATTTCCTATTTGAGGAGTTGATACATTGCATGAATCTCTGAAGTTCTTCCATTCTGCCACGCCACACCAATAGGCAGTCATCAATATAACATCTCCATAGTTTCACTTTCCAAGCTCCCATATAAAGGTTCACTGTTGGGCACAAATTTGGTACCAATTGCAGTACACTTGTACTTCATAAAGTACTGCCCTTCTGAAATGAAATATTTCTCTTCCAGGACAAAGGATTCCAGTTCCAGAATGTAGTTAATAGGTGGCATAACATTAGCAGGATTTGATGGCAGAGCTTTGTTAAAGTAGTGGTATTTCTTAGTCACCATAAAGTTTTTTTCATCAGTAATATTTGTCTTGCAAAAAGATCAAGATATCTATTTTGGTTTTTGTTTTCTTTTATTCCTGTACCAAGAGACATGATTTTGAAGATCTTAAAAGTTTCTACACTCATTCTATGCCTGCCAGAAAAAAAAATATCTTGATTACTCTTGATTACATGTTGTGCTACTTGCCATCAGAAACATGTGGCAACACCATCCATATACTGTACATCCACATTATGAATCTGCCATGTAATTTCAACAGGTAACTAAATTGTAAGAGATTTTTTTTAAATTGTGAGTAGTCATCTTTAATGGTGCGAGTCATTAATTTCAAAATTAGCTACAGTATAAGGATGTTTCAACAATATCTCAGAAAGCTACAAATACACTATGCATGAATCTAAGGATGTCAGAAATACATTTTGGCAAAAAAAACAAACTATATGATGAAAATTTTTACTGATAACAAATACTTCTGCTTTAAGTGATTCCAAACCTCTTTTGTGAGGGATGTTGGAATATAAATTATTCACATTGATGGCTGCTAACAGGTCATCTTGTTCGATATATACATTTTTAAGGATTCTGACAATGTCATTGGTGTTATGAACATAGGATGGAAGGTCAGGCATAAACTTCTTTATGTATGTGTCTACAAGCTTCAATATTGGTTTAGTAACCAAACCAATAGATGACACAAACGTTTGTCCTGGCACTGTTGCTGTCTGCTTATGGATTTTAGGGAGCAAGTTCAGAACTAGTTTTCTTGGGAATATGACTGTGTGGAAATCAAAATCTTTCATAGTGATCCATCCCACATTTAAACTAGCTGTAGTAAGATAAGTTTCTTTTTCTTGTACATTCTTTATTGGGTCACTTGGAAATTGTGTAGAAGGTCCTGTAGTTGTTGCAGTGCTCCTTGAATATGATTACATCTATCCCAAATCACCAGCCCCCCATCAGATGTTTTAAAATTGACATCAGTCATTCCTTTTAGATAATTTAGTGCTTCTTCTGCTCTCATTTATATTTTGAACTCTATTGTATGTATCTGTTTATAATATTTTCTTGACTTCCTGATGTACCACATTGCATGATGTAATCAATATCGGGTTCATTTCAGGAGGGCAGAAACTAGATTGTTTCAGAAGACTAGTTGGGTGTCTGTTAGAATCTTGTTGTATTGCTATTTCTTGTGGATCCATACTGCTGTCTTGAATCTCAAAAAACTGAAACAGCTGTAGTCTCCAGAAGAATTTGAAGAGATGTACTTCACTATTGAAGGGGTGGGTCTATTTGTCGGAATAACTTGGTCTTTATTTAATGGTATACTGGAAAGTTTTAAGATTGACAATTTATGTTCCACAATCTTGGTGGCTTCCTGGTAGGCCCTCAGTAATCTCTCTTGACAGTGCAGTCTCTCTTGCCTTTCTCTTCCTCTGTGCCTTCTCACCTTTCTTCCTTCACAGCCCTTTACTCGTCCTCTTCTTAGTCATCTTCCCAGGATCTACGATGCTGGTTCAACAAATTGATTTGTCGACTGACATTACATCAATGGATTTATGTCGACCACAATTTGCAATTGACATAAATCCATCTGGGGAAACAGTTGCTTTTTATTGGGGGGCTTCACCCCTGAACCACCCATGTGGGTGGCTCTGCCCAACCCCCCCCGAACTTAAGGATTATCAACTCCAAGTTGGAGTTGATTCTGGGAGGGGGTGCAGGACCTGGGAAAAGAGTGCCGGGGTTCCAGGTGGACTTTTACAGTGAACTGTTGATGTTGTCGACATCAATGTCTTTGCTGTAAAAGGTTCACCATGTGGAGGGCATGCCATCTCCCCACAGTGTCTGGATCTAGATAATCATCAGTGTTCTCCAAAAAATGATATCATAGACCCTGAGACACCTGTTCATATCTATTCTCCATGTTAGCGATAAACTGATATTTCTGGTCCTTCATTTTGAAAATTGGAACATGTGGTATTTGAGAGATACACTGTATTTTAGGAATCTGTCATTTGTATACAACTACATCTTTATAATCATTGGTGTCTGTCTCATGTTTCTTCTGCTTAAATTTCAACAGTTCCATCTGATATTTCTCAATCTGCATTTCTGCTTTTTCTTTTAATGCCACTAAATCTTCAACAGAGTACTTTGTAGTCAGTTGAAGCCTACTTCTTGGAGGACACTGGTTTTGGGATTCAGAAGAGTTTTGCTGTACTGTCCCATTATTTGTGAATTAATGTTCACTTTTTTTTACTCTGGTAGTAAGTTTTTATTCTACTTAGTTTTCATATATGGCACTGACTCATGTCTGAAGGAAAGCTCCTTCAGCGTGTGTGTATAAGTTTCTCAAACTGCCAACCATTTTTTATTTGTGTTGCTACTGTAGATGCTTACTGGTACTGTTGTCTCCATTTAAAGCTGTTGCTGCTTATTATCAGTTCCATACAGTAAATGTGCACACCACACACTTGTGGCTGAAAATGTAGTTATATGTGCAGCACCAGACTGTGCATTAGAGAAAGAATAAGGTGCCTTGGAGCATCCCAGTTTCTAGTTAACTAGGTGGTGTAGCTGGTAGCACAACCGGAACAGTATTCCAGGCATCTTGGGTTCAAGTCTCATCTTATTTTATATATTTTATTTCAAGAACTAGGATTGCATACACCTTTGAGCCAGAATCTCTTTTACAAAGGTTCCATGTCATGTAACACAATACAGTAACATACATGTTAAAAGCAGAAAACATAATATATACATATTAAATGCAAAAAAAGGAAAAAAAAAACATGAATAAATGCATCAGTGCAATTTACACAGAGTCATATATTGGACTGGGGGGCCCAGAGTTTAACATAGATTCAGCACTGTTTAGGATATCGAAAGTATAGATACACATTTTGTAAGATACATGTCAATTGTTTTATGCATTTGATAAGTTGGGGGAACAGTTCAGCAAGCTTCAACTATATGAAACATTTCAAGTATATTGATCGGACAATGAAAGAAGAATCGGCCAAGAGAGTCTCGTCTATCAAGGAAATAACAGGAAAAGAGGAATAGGAAAGGGCAGGTAGAGGCTGGGTGGGGTAGAGGATGGTAAAAGATGGGTAAGACGAAGAGGAGAGGTGGTATAAGGAGAAATTAAGCTTTTGGGCTAAGTGCAAAACTGCGCAGAGGCAACTGGTATGACTGTGTGGGTTATAAGCAGAGGACGTAGGGCCTTGACCAAAGGCAGGAACAAGAGCAGGGGGAGGGGGAGAGGAGAGTTAACATGAGGGTCTGCAAGGGGAAAAAAAGAGTGAGTATACAAACAAGAGTAGTAGGGTCAAGAACAGAGTTTAAAACCTACACAAGGGGATAGGGTATGCGAGGGTATTAGGTGGGGGAAGGAGGACTGAATAGGGCCAGAAAAGGGGGGGTGTAGGTGGGGACACCTGATGTGAGGAGGGGTGGAGATGGGGTGAGGTATAGCAGCAGGAGGGGAGTGGTACAATGTAGCCAGGTACAGCAATTAGGCCCTGGGAAGACCTTTCTTACACTAATTAGATGGGGCAGTCAAATCCCCCAAGCACTACTAGATGTTCCTACAGTTCGTGTTTGAAGGGTCCAGTCTTTGACTCGGGCAGAAAGTCACCACAAATAGTGTTTAGCCAAAGTGGGGCTCAACATGCAAATGATCTTTAACCCTGCATTGTATGGCAAAAGGGGACTTTGAATATCTCTTTGTCAGAGCCTCTGGTTCAGTGAGGGTTGGTCGCTTGGCAGAGAAGGTTTGGGAGACTCAGGGAGTTAAGCCCAAAGAGGTCTTTTTAGCTAGTAAGCAGGTCTGATGCTTCAGTATGCCCACTAAATGAAGCCAACCAACTTGCCTATACAGTTCACAGGTGTGCAAGAGTTGATGGGCTCCAGTGAATAGCCTGTAGGCCTTGTTTAATGCTATTTCAACCCTTATGAGGGTTGTGTCTGCCACAGCCCCATATATAGCCAGCCCATAGTCAATTATGGGGATAATTGCACTGCCCACTGTGGTCTGCAGGACCTCTGAGGACAGACAGTGTTTATGCCTGTGTAGGAGGCCAGTTCTTATATTAACAGCCTTAGCAACCTGTTCCACATGGTTTGCAAAGGAGAGGGTACAATTGAGGGTGAACCCTAGGTATTTCAAAGTATAGACCTGTTCCAGAGGGGTGTTTAAGCTATTTAGAATTGTGAACTGGAATGCTCTGTGTTTGTTGTGTGGGTTGGTAAAGGTCATACAGAAACTCTGGTCTTTTTATAGTTCATGAGCAATTTTTGCTTCATGAACCATTTCTCAATGCTGGTGATGTTAATCTGCAGTTGTTCCTGCAGGTGGAGGGTCTGTGTTGCAGGTGAAGACCACCCCATTGTCTGCATAGAGTAGGACTCTGTCCGGATAGGTTAGGGGCAGATGGTTGAGAAATATGCTAAATAGCAAGGGACCCAGAATGGAGTTTTGTGGGACACCGGTTCGGACTTCCTGCCTACAGTAGCAGCCACAGACACTGCCAGCTATTTCTGTGATATTTCCATGCTTTCTCCATTTGTACAGTAGGGGAAGCAGAGAGAAACCCTTTAGCAATTTCGCGAAATATCTGGAAATAGCTGGCAATGTCTGTGGCTACAACTGTATTTGAGAGTACACCATTGATTTTTACCTGTTGCACATGATTTGCGAGGTAACTTCGGAGCCAGTTCACAGTACTGCCGGAGAGTCCGGTTATGGACAGTTGGTCCAGATGTAGCGCCTGAATTTACTTTATCAAAGGCCTTGGTCGGGTCAATAAAGGCTGTGCCTACTACCTGACCCTGGTCAAGAGCCTTGTGGATATAGCTTTTGAATTCAATGAGAGCAGTGGTGGTGCTGTGTGCTTTACAAAACCCATGCTGTTGGGGACACTGGATCTGATATTTATCCAGATATTCTACAAGTTGGTCTGATGCTATATCCTGCAATGCCTTAGAGAGAGGAGGAAGAATAGAGGTGGGGCTGTAGTTTGTGTGTGCATGGATCTGTCCCCACTTTTATGAATGGGGTAACTATAACATTTTTCCATCTTTGAGAGAACTGGGATAACCATAATGATAGATTCAAGATATGAGTGAGTGGGGCAAGGATGATATCTAGAGTGAGGACAATAAGTTTAAGGTCAAGCGAGTCACCTCTAGACCTGGATTTCCCTAGGGACTGCAGAAGGTACTTTTGGACTTCCCTCCTGGGGACAGCTTTAAAGTAAAAGGGGGTGGTGCTCAGTTGTTGGTTTTCCACTTTACCGTTATTGTAAGTTTGCTCTTCATCTTTGAAGTAGTCAAAGAGGAATACACTGCTGAGGTCACTGAATGCCTTGTTAAAGACGTCAGCAATCACTTTATGGTCCTGGGTAATAGTGCCATTGATGTCGAGCATGGATGGTGAGGTTTTGTCATTTTTCCCCATAAGTTCCTTTAAGTTGCCCCCAAATGTTCTCCCATCACCCAAAGAGTTGGCCAGCTCTTCACTGAAATGGTGACTTCTGGCCAGGTGGATGGCTCACGTACAGGCATTCCTGGCTTGTTTATATTGTTGTAGGTCCATCTGTTTGCTGGAGGCCTGTTCCTTATACCAGACTCTATCCCTGTCAGCCAATAGTTTGAGGAGGGGTGGTGTAATCCAAGGTTTGCTGACTCACTTAATCTTACATTTCTTAACAGGGGCGTGACTATCACAGATTCTGTTGAACACATCAATAAAATGGTCTAGGGCTTGGTCCACATTATCAGAGGTATAACTAGGGGGCCAGTCTTGTTGCTTAAGGCAAGATTTTAATAGTTCAAGATGACCTTTTTTCAGTAACCTACTAGTTATAATTTTAGCAGGTAGCTTAGTTACTTTGTTAGTCCAGTGACATATGATGGGGGAATGATCACTAAGTGAGTCATGGAGGATTGTGGTGTTCGGATTCTCTCCAAATGGTTGGTAAGCAACCAATCCAACAGGGTACTTGTGCCAGTTCGATAGTTGATTCTAGTGGTTGAGTCAACCATCTGAGTTACACTGATGGAGAAGATAACATCTTTATAGGGTGCTGCTTCCGGGGATAGCCAGTTTATATTAAAGTTGCTGGTCACTATAACTTCAGCATTGTTACAGTGATTGCTCAGGTAGTCTATGACCCCTTTAATACCAGTAATCCTATCCTTGGGGGAACATAGACAGACACTACCATGAGGGCCTTGTTATATACCCCTAGAAGGATTTTGACTGCTAGTGCCTGTACATTACCTCCAGTGCTCGGGAATGAGGTAATATGACCTTGGAGGTTGTCCTTCAGATAAACAGTATAGTCTCCCCCCTTTTACTGAGCCTGTCCTGCCTGAAGAGGGTATATCCATCAATGGTTATTTCTGAGTCAGCAGTCTTTGGTGTTAGCCAAGTTTCCACAATGGAGAGAACGTCTGACTTGTGTTGCGTAACCCATGGTTGGAGAGCATCAAATTTGGCAGGTAGGCTACAAATGTCAAAGGCACTTACTGTATTTCTTTCTCTCTTCTATTCATTTAGGTGCTGATTATTATCTCCAGGTCCTTTTCTGCTGAATGTCAGCAATCTTTGTTGCTTAGGTAGTATTTTGCTTTTATATTCTTGTTACCAAATGTATGTGCACCACTTTACATTTTTCAACATTGAGTTTCATCTCCATGTCATGAGCATGTCCAGGTCCAACTGCATTTCATCAACCTCCTACTGAGATGCAACAACACTTCTAATTTTGGTATCATGAACAACCTTGGCAACTCAGCTATTGGTGCCCACCTCCAGATCACTTGTAAATATATTGAACAATGCTACCCCAGCACAGAACCTTATGGGACTCCACTAGTCACTTCTTTCAAATTGGATATATTTCCATGTATTATAAACATATATTATGACCCCTCTGTTTCCTATCCAGCAACCAGTTTCTAACTGACTACATTACACAACCACAAAACCAATTACACCCAGGTTCTCCGTGTTATGAACCAGTCTACTGTGTAGCACGTTGTCCAAGACTTTGCTGAAGTCCAGATATGGTACACAACAGCCACAGGTTTCCTCTCAGGAAGCTCCTTAGTGACATTATGAAAAAAAGCATTGGCCAATGCCAACCATTTTAGCTTGCTGGTGTTCACTGTGTACCAGTTCACCAGTGTGTCTATCAAAGACTGCTTGCTTGTTGACTGGATCTAGGGAGCCCATTTTGCTTTATTCATTCATTTAGTGTTATTTGTTAGTCAAAATGTGATTTTTCTTGGCCCAAGCTTCTGTCCTCATCCAAAGTTTTACCCATCCAATACCTCTGCACATTTCTGAGGACAAGAGAATGTGTATCTGAGCAGGCTTGAACTGACGTGAACTTGTGCATGCACAAGTTATGCATATTTTAGGCACTCTGAGATAAACATATGGCCTGAAAGCAGGCTTTGTCCAGAAAAATGGTGATATGTGTTACACTGAAAGATGATCATAGGTTATTGTCCTGTCTCTTATGGTTCTCTAAAGCAGCTTCCCTGCTAACAATGCTAAACTGTCTGTCCTAGAGTTTAGTTTCCAGCCTCAGTCCTAGAGCTTTTTCATGTTTGGTCTTGCACTTATGCAAGGGTGAATGTGTTGTTATGATAATGGCGTTTGAGAGGTGTGTCACTGTTGGTCCAATGGAGGGCAGTCTTCAAGGGGCTTGACAGTGTCAGGCCAATCATCACCCAAGCTGATCATGATGCTCTTCTGGTGAAGCTGGGTAGAAAATTCATATAGTTCAAATAAAAGAGCTGACCAAATCATAGGGTGGTTCTTTCCTTTGACCTGCATAAGCCACCCAGCAAGTAGAGCTGATCAACGTCATGATCAGTTTACTGTGGTCCTCCTCCCCCAATGTAAAAACAATCCCTCTCACCCAATGCCAAGTACTGTGTCCCCTCGCTATACTGAGCTCTGGTACTCTGAAATCTCAGCTATTACCACCAGTGTGAATGGGTCCAACAGCAATCAGCTGTTCCAGTTAGCACTACCACCACATCACCACTCACTCCTCTTGCTACCTCTTGTAAGTACAGGGCTGATTCTGAGAGGTTTGCACTAAACATTTGTAAAAGAACAAGTAAAGGACTAGTAAAGAAATAATGAAACCTAATGGAAACAGTACCATCAGTACCATTTGCAGATGTTGCTGCCCAGATCCTGAATTCTCCTTGGCCCCTCGCTCACACACATACACATGAATCTATAGAAACATAGAATTTGATGGCAGATAAGGACTGCTTGGTCCACCCAGTCTGCCCATTTCCCTACCTAATGGATAAGCTGCAGATCCTAATTAACCAATAGCCTACTTCCTCTTACCTCCACTAGAATTGCCTTATGTCTGTCCCATGTATTCTTGTTGCAAGTTGTTTGTGTTGATTTCTTGGCTGTACTTCTGATCCTGATTACTCAAACCCACCTACCATCCTAGCAACCTCCCAGCACTATTTTCTGTAATGAATAAAACAAAATAAAAATGAAAATAGCTTTTGTGTGTCCATGAGTCAGCTGAGGGGGCAGAGAAACAAGTTCAGGGGAGTGCAAGAGATCATCCGAGAGCAACAGAGAGTAACTAAAGAAGCAAGAACAGTGAGGGCATCAAAACACTGATGCAGGTTGTTCAAGCCAGATCTTTTGGTTACTGTTCTCTTTTTCTTACTAAACAGTAGAGGCCAGCCCAGCATGGGGAGGGAGGGAAGTGGGTAAGAACACATCAGTATCAGTTCAGTGACATCGGTATCAGCTCAGGCCACAGTGACATCAATATCAGCTGAGCACATGCATCAGGTTCTTATTTCTCATAATAAAATAAACAATTGAATAAAATAAAGGAAATGTCTGTCAACCACCATTACCCTCCCCCCATCCGACCCTCCCACTCAGCATCCTCCACTCCTACTCCCACCCCTTACTTTTAATTTTCCAACACTGCAGTGCCCAATCCCCGGTGCTGGGTAGTACCCCCCCACACACACACTCTGCCCATTTTCACTGTGTGACACCAGGGAGTCCACCTCTGGTGCAGCCCAATGTAACATTGACAATGGGGTGCCCAATCCCCAGTGTCAGTACCTGAAAAAAAGAAAACCATCTCTTACAGACTTTTTTTATTTTTATGTACCATGTAAAAAAATAACTGTTCATTGACGTCTGCTGCCACTGCTGGCACACTGCTGCTGTTACCTTCCCCCCACCTGACCCTCCCACTCAGTACCCCACACACCTTACTTATTTACTTACTGATGGGTAGGGGGGCAACACCATAACCATCTCTGGACCAGAGACACATCTTCACTCTTCAATGCTGCCAGGAACTGAGGAAATCAGGTATGTGGTTCAATGTATTTCAATGGGGTTTGAACTTGTCTTCATAACTTGGTCATTTTCAAATATTTTTCCCAAATGTTCAACATGGCCTTTTTGGGATCCACCTCATGAACAAGGGCAGTGAAATTATTCAAATCTGTCCCAAAATGTGATTTCCTGTCACTATGCAAAATCACCTTTCTAGCAGGATTTGGAAGTTTTTTCCACCTTTGTTCATGAGGTGGGGTCATAAGAAGGCTATGTTAAAAATATTTAAAAACAACAAAGTTATGAGCCTATATGACATTTTTCACTGCATGCTGGTAACTTAGGTAATTTTCAGTATTTTGGTCCCAAAACTTCAACATAGCCAGTTTTTGCACCACCTCATGTGCATGGCAGCTGTCATTTTTCAAATCTTGGCAAAAATGTGTTTTCACACATGTGGCACAAAATGACATTTTGGGCACTGTTTTATAAATTACTTATGTCATATTTGGAAGGGGTGGTCATAAAAAAAGACTTTATTGAAATTTTGGGATCAAATTATGAAAAAACAACTACATTATGAAGAAACATTGACTTGTTCCAATGTTTATGCATAACTTTATTTTTGTTGATTTTGGCCTTTAATATTCAACATATTTCTTGTGTTATCCTGCCTCCTGATTGTGGCAGGTGTCATTTTTCAAATTCCATCTGAAATTTGTTTTTGCAGTCACACAGCGAAATCACCTTGTGGATGGGACTTAAAAAATTCCACCTATCATGATCATAATGTCAGGTCATAAAAAGACTTGGAAATTTGGGATCAAAAAGTGGGAGCCCACTGAAAATCTCAGCTGGCCTATCCTGGGTAAATATAATCTAAAAATGCATAAAAGCAGGACACCACTGAAAATAAGATATTGCATCACATCTGGTCTATCCTGGGTAAATATATAGTAAAAATGTGTACAAGCAAAATCTGGTGCAACAGCAGTGCAAGTGGTGAACACGTAGCATTGACAAATGCTTGTTTAATATTGGTTCAATGTGGGTCACCCTCCAATTATCAGGCATGTAGGCATTCCCCAATGTCTTATTAAATATTATTGTTATGGGGATGGATTCAATAGTTCTGTCAGGTCTCATTGACTTATTTATATTTGCCATCTACAGCATTGTTTCAGCTCCTTCAAGTGTCACACATATTTCCTGTAATGTTTCCTGCTGACCCCATGTGATAAACTTCTTGGTGTCTGGTATTACTCCATTTCTTACTTTTGTGAATACAGATGTATAGCTGAGGCACTTACTTCATTCTCTCCTATGTTTGTATGTGTTCCATAAACATACACACCACACCCATGTGATTCAAAATGAAGTAATTATTTGTGCAGTATCAGGTTGTGCACTGGAGAAAGAGTAATGTGTGCTCTGGGGCAGCCCAGGTTCCATTTGCCTTGCTGGTGCAGCTGGCTAGTGTGACCAGAATGGTATTCCAGGCAGCCAGAGTTCACATCTCAGCTGAGGCACTTACTTCTTTTACTCCTCTGTTTGTGTTCCATAAATATGCACACCAAACCCATGTGATTGAAAATGAATTAATTTGTGCAGCACCAGGTTGTGCACTAGAGAAAGAGTAATGTATGCTCCCAGACAGCACAGGTCCCAGTTGCCTTGGTGGCACAACTGGTTAGCGTGACTGGAACAATATACCAGGTGGCCTGGGTTCAAGTCCTAGCTGAGGCACTTACTTCTCTCTCTCCTCTGTTTGTAACTGTGTAATCCAGCCCAGGCTTCAGTGCATCCTCTCCTCCCAGACACAAGGGACTTGAAATAGCTGAATGGGTCACAAAGAAAAAAGGCTACTCAAGTAACTGGTAGCCTTTCACAAACAAGCACAGTCTGTTTCAATTGCTCTGCATAGACATGGGTAAATGAAACAAACTCTGGACACAGCTGATAGGGCTGCAGCTGAGGAATCTGGGGTACAAATATTGTAAATTGTCAAAGTTATATGCTTACATTTGCATAATGCAATGCAGGCTCATAACTTTGTTTTTTTTTTTTTAAATATTTATTCTAAATTTTCATCATAGTCTTCTTATAACATCCCTTCATGAACAAGGGCAGAAAAAATGTTCAACTCCTCCCCAAAAGGTGATTTCACACAGGGACCATGAAATCACCTTTCAGGATGTAAAACAAAAAAAAAAACATTTTGTCCAGGATTTGAAAAATGACAGCTGTCCTATTCATGAGGTGCTGTAAAGATATGGCTAAGTTGTAAATTTTGGGTAAAAATATTGAAAATGATCAAAGTTATGAGGCTGTGTGCACAAAATGTAACGTACTGTAGGCTCATAACTTTTTTTTTCAATATTATTTACACCAAATTTTCAACATAGCTTTCTTAAGACCCCATCTCATGAACAAGGGCAGAGAAAATGTTCAACTCCTGTCTGAAAGGTGATTTCGCACAGGGACTGCAAAAGCACCTTTTGGGGCAGATTTGCCTAATGTCAGTGCAATTGTTCATGATGTGGAGTCCAAAAAAATGCATGTCAAGAATTTGGCCCAAAATATGAAAAACTGGTCAAGTTATGTCATTGAGTTCAAAACACCATTGGAATACATTGAAGCACATATCTGTTTCTTCAGTTCATGGTCCAACTTTGAAGAGTGAAGATGTGTTTGCAGTCCAGAGAAGATTACATCATTGTACTCCCGATGGGTAAGTAAGGGTTTGGGAGGTGGAGTACTGTGTGCGGAGTGGGAGGGTCGGGTGGTGGGACTGTAAGGGCCATAGAATGACATTCCACAGCTGCTGCACTGAGAGCAGCATGCTTACTACACCCTAGCTAACAACAGGGAATGCTCAGCTGCAGCCTCAGCTCTTTAAATCAAACAATATGCTGTATAAAACTGTAATTGTATTTTAAAATATATTCTGTGAAAACAGCATTATAAACAAAATTGAAAAACTCCAAAATGTTAAGATCTCATTGGTTCTCACTCAATTGTATAGCCAGTTAAAACTCTAGTAGTCAAATCAGACTCCATGATCTGTTGCAAACAATGTTTCTGTATTCTAATCCCACATGATTAACTATCTAAAATCAATCTTCAACAGTCGACGTCAGAATAAATGTGCCTTACTCTCAGGGAATATTTTTTATTTTACAACTGAATTCATCTTGGATATCCCAGCCAAGATGTAACATCTTTAATTTGCAATATATTTACCCACGATAGAAACATCTATTTTTCAATTAGCTCCTGCTTCAACCAGTGTCTGTATCTGGGAGAACAGGAGAATCAGGATGTGAAGTGACCTGTCTAAAGTCACAAAGTGAGTATTTTGCTCCATGGGGGGTTGACTACATGATTTCTTGGATACCATGCAGGTATTCTAACAATGAGACCAAAGTGGAAATCCTCATTCTTTGTAATTTCACAGCTGGAAGGACATAAGCATGGGGTGGGGTAGCGGGATTAAAAGCCTGGTTCAGAGATTAGGGTCATGCAACTGTTGTGGTGGGATCAGAAACCATATCTGTAGGCGTGCATGCAAGCAAGTATGAAGCAGGAGCTGATGACAAGCCATGATAATGTTAGTATCGCAATAGCCAATAGCAAGTTATAAATGCACACCACACAGTTATTGCTTCCTTACGTTTAGAAAGATCATTGACGGATTTATCTATTCCTGATGCAGACTGGAGCTTTGAGATGAGGATCATGTAACTGTAATGCCTTAGATGCCGTTTCTGAACAAGCAACATTTAAAAGCAATGTTTCTATGTCTCTGTTGATCTTGTTGTTTGTTTACCACCCAAAAAAACAACTGCTCGTTTAAAGCCTCTTTTTAAAGTCAGCAAAGGTTATGAGCCACACACATTGCAAAGGAAATAGACATCTTTTTCAGTAATCTAACAAAAAGATCAAAAGAGATACAGAAAGTTGATTTTAAGTGATTTGTAATTGCTAATATTGTCTCAGTGGCACTGAGTAACTTCTTCATGTATCTGGTCACTGCATCTGCCCACAACCCCCCCTTAGACAGATTGACAACATAATATATTGCTTTGGAAATAAGCTCCTTGCTCACTATGACTTTCCAGGACAACAATTCAAAATAGCTAGGTAGAAAAATAGATGGAAGGAAGGAAGGAAGGAAGGAAGGAAGGAAGGAAGGAAGGAATTGTCAGATGAAAGCAAACTCCTCTTTCATTGTAAAACTCAGTCAAGACCTCAGCAACAAATGTTGAGTATTCTGGCACCATGATACAAAGTGGTCTAAAGCAGTTCACTGACTGCAGACACCATTCTGTCTCTCAACTGTTTACACTTTCGCTATGGTGTCTTCCACTGGATGATGAAGACCTGTGGAGGACTACTACTGCGCTTAAAGTGATCATCAGAAAGCCTGATCCGATCAGATCTCAAAAGTTAACCCTTTGGCTGCCAACAGAACTAGAACGAATAGGAATTTTGGATTGATATATCAGTCTGCTGCCTTGCAAGGGTTAAGCAAGGTTTGCACTTGTCTGTCTCATGGGAGAGCTATGATAAACATTACGTACTGCAGAACATAGTGTCATTAGCTCTGCAGGGATGACACTCCTCTTGGTTTTGTGACCATATTGATGCATGTCCCAACATAGTGTTAGGGGACACTGTACTGTTGTGCAATCTTTAGGATGAGATGTTAACATTGAAGTTCTGTCTGCCTGTCCAGTGGTTTTTCAGGTGGGTGTTAAAAGTCCCATGGGCTTCTCATAAAGAGTAGAGGAAATTCTCTAGAATCCCACCGCCACTGTTCACTGAAACCACAAGCAACGTAACTTGGGTTACTGTCAATCAGTACTTCATGTACTCCCACCCCCAGCAATGCTGAAAACATGAGAATATGAAAAACATATATGAAAAGCAATGGTTTTGAAACAGGAGCGGTTTCAGTCTCCTGTGTTGTGAGCTAAGCTTTGATTTTGACTGTTTTCTCCCTATCATGCTGTGGCTCCAATAGCATTTCCCTTGAGGTTTCTCTGGACTTGATACTGTATTTCAATATACGGTCAGCACAGTAAATTATCAGTATCCCAGTGTTCCGTTTGTCCCCTTTCATCCTCTAGGTATTCAGTGAAGCAACTAAATTTGTAATTCAAATGGGTTGGCCCCCAAAAGGGTCATGCATCCACCATGAAGATTTAATACACATTTTAGGAAGGTGGATATTTTTCAGTGCCAGTCAATGTCTGACAGCAGCAGGCTCTGTTCTATATAACTGACTGCTTCTCAATTCCAAAAATCATGTTGCAGTGGTATTCCCATGAAGTATATGAATGAAAGCAGGGATGTTTGTTTGAATATAGTCTAATAACTCCTGAATATTATATATATATATATATATATATATATATATATATATATATATATATGTGTGTGTGTGTGTGTGTATATATATATATATATATATATATATATATATATATATATATACTCTCTATATATTTTAGTGGGTTAAACTGGAAATCTGGCTATCATGACATTTATAGAACATTATGCCAGTGTTAGTTGCTGTATGGATATTTGTAAATGGCAAAGTACTGTAGTTTGTTTTGACTACCATAAAAACAGTGGTGAAAATTCTGCTTGAAATAAATTGAACACCAGATTGTTAAAACTTTTTATGTATTTGGACTGTCTGCGTGTACTGCAGCTCTGATTAAGTGACCCCTTGACTGCAAGCCTTCTCCATGACAGAATAAAAAATACTGATGTTCATTCAAAGTTTTTGTTTCTAAATGCACAGTGCTAAAAATAATACTAGTCCATTTGAATCCTGCTAGGAACACTTGCAAACTAGCTCCTGACTGATAGCACCTTTCTGCTGTTCCCATCTTGCTTATAGTGTGCTCCCAAGAGTCAAATATCTGATTTTGGATTGAAATAGTTCTTGTTTTAAGGGACTGCAATGCTCTTTTTTTATGCAAGTTGCATATGTCTGCACAGATATAATGCATGGAACCCCATATAACTAATCTGTTTTACTGTATATTGCTGTAGTCATAGAGGCAAATACGTTAAATTCAGATGTTCTGCAGTTTGGCCCAGATTGATGATATTGGAAGGGAAAAAACACACAGTCTTATGCTGTCACATTTTCTGTCAACACTCCTACTGGATTAAGCCGCCTACTATCTGAAAAAAAAACTTTCAAATAAGCAGATTTGGTGCTTCCCTGACAACACACATTTGGCACCTGAGAGCGTGCTGTAGGCAAAACAGAAACAGCAGAAAGGTGGAGCTGGTTTGGAAGTGTTAAAAGGGACTGATAATATCTTGGTACTGTGCATTCAGAAATAAAAACTATGAATGAGCAACATTACTTTTAGACTAGATCGTGGCCAGGTCTATGTGGGAAGTAGCTTAGCCAAAGTCTAACATATCAAAAGATATGAATACATCAGCTATTTAATGCATTTATTTAATTTATTTACTTTTTAATTTTTTTATTTATTGGACAGTTGTCGCCCCGCCACACACAAACAAATCACATTTCATCCACAGTTATGCTTCCATTAGGTGAATGATATCATTGATTGAAATAATCATTGATGTAGTTCAGAAACCAATTTGATTAGAGTATAATTTAAACCTCGGACCACCGTGAACTTAGGTTCATGGGCATGGAAAAAATGTGGCACAGGGACAAACAAGTGGTGAGTGGGAAAGCAAAGTAGGATGACTGGAGAGTTTTTGGATGTATACGGTAAGAACTAGAAAAGGTTTGGGTGTCAAGGATTCTATAGATCTTACAGCTTTTCTATAATATAAGGTTGCTTGACTTCATTGACCTTAATTTCACCATCTGATATACTGTAGAACATCATTTTTAACATATATTACCGCCATGTACTGTTGCTAGTTATTTGAATATTCTGATGCTCAGAATAAGATCATAGTCATGCTGGTAGCCTATAGGTCTTGCCAGAAACATATTTCTTAAGGGGGGGCAGCATTTGGAGAGAGTGGCCTGGATATTCAAACTGTGCCAGGCTGTGGCGCAAACCTGAGCGCAGCTCAACTTGGCTTCGCAGGGGTGTGGCCTGGGAGATATTCAACACAGCTACGCTATGGCTCAGCAGCTTTGAATATCACACCCTGGCCATCCCCACTGTGCATGGCACAGTAGCACAGCACCAGCGCAAGTGGCCAGAGTGGAGCATGGAGATGCGCTAGCGCAAGTGCCATTGCACCATTCACAGCACCTGTGATATTCAAAAGAGGACATGCAAATGGGGCCATAATTTATGAAAGGCACACATGGGGCCATTTGCATGTCATTATGGCCCCATTTGCATCCCATTAGCATGCAGGTGCGCCAATCCCTGACGACTTGTGCCTGGCGCCCTGCCAGGTAGCAGTCATCGGGGACCGATGCCCCCTGCAGCCCAATCACGGGCATTTGTCTAAAAAATAGACTTCCCCATCCAATATCCCTGGTGGTCCAGTGGACCGCTATGTGCCCAATTGCGGGCATGTGTTATAATACAAAAGACTTCCTCGTCCTATATCCCTGGTGGTCCAATGGACCGCTATGTACTTGATCTTGAGCATGTGTTATAATACAAAGAAATCCTCATCCAATAGCCTGGTGGACCTGGGGCTATTAGATGAGGATTTCTTTTGTATTATAACACGTGCCCATGATCGGGCACATAGCGGTCCACTGGACCACCAGGGATATTGGAGGAGGGTTTATTTAAACAGATGCCCGTGATGGGGCATGGAGGGGCACCGCTAGGTGTGGCAGGAACTCAGGTGGCCACCCACAGGTGGCAGCTGCCATGTTGCGCCCTGTACTGCGGCAGCTCACCTGTGGGTGGCCATCATTTGTTCCTTTTTTTTTTGGCTTAACTTTGTGCAGGTGCAAGTAGGGGTTGCGCATGCATGGCTCTGCACATCCCCGGCTGAATATTGGGCTGTGCAGGTTATGCATGGGCATGAACCCCACCTGTGCCTGCATGCATTACTGATGCACTCCGGTGCATCAGGATTTCTGCAGCGCACTTTTCCCTTTTGAATATCACGCGGGGGCGATTGTATGACACTGTCACCATGTGCAACCCTTTGAATATCTGGGCCCGTACAATACTGAAGTTTCTGACTATATTTCTGCAGCAGTTATACAGGTTTCTATATTTTTCATGTTGTTCTTAGGTGTGTAAAGATTGTTTTACCCAATAGGCACCCCACAAGCCACAAACACATGCAGACATTTGTTCTTCAATTTCGCCTTTGCTCTTCTAATCCTATGTTTTTGCATATTTTATAACTTCTTCTTATACTGATTTGTAATTATATAAAGAATGTGTATCCAACCTATAAACAGCACAATGACAGTAACAGTGATTTAACAATAAACTCGAATGATATTGGTCACTACCATGGTTCAAGTCAGTCTCCGTCAGAGTTTGGCATTCATTTGAATGAAGAGCAATGTGCACACCAGCATATTTTAGGGGCTCATGGTGTGTGTGATCTGTTCATTTGAAATGGATACCCAACCCTAACTACAATTCAGGCCCCAAGTCAGTGTTGGGCATTCTGTCCAAGGTAGCTAGAAATGCTCACCTCAGCTCTTATTAAAAACACATTATGGAAGTTGGGGCTTATCCCATATACTTTAAAACATGCATTTTTATTCTTAAACATCATGTATGGCCTGCTCTAACTTTATTGTGTTTCCTTATATCCATTCATACATCTGCTGAGACATAGTCAACAGACAGAGATGTCTGGATAGATGCCAAGTTCCAAATGAGCAAGCACTGCAGAGAATACTAAGGCATACTATACCAGGGGAAGGTCTGTACCTTTACTAAAAATGCTTAGAAAATGAAATGGTACCACTTCCCCCATGAAGAAAACAATAAATGCACAATGCTGGCTTGTCCATTACCTCTGCAACAAGGTAGTGAATGCGACATTATTCAACAGTTGTGCTGAAATACTATTAATTATTATCAAGTAATGAACATGGATTAGCATGTTTGCAGAATGCCTAATAACATTTGTCCTGAATATCAGCCATTCCCCTTGATGTCGAGGGGATTCCTACACAGCATGAGGGGAAGGGCATCTGTGGGCATGCAGGACCAATGTTTACCAAATTCAAAACCCTGCCTTCACCTTTAAAAGTGGGAGTCACAGAAACATTGCATATTTTCATGAAAAGTAGGTGACTTGTGGATAGGTGTTACAGTCCAGTGCTGTTAATGATTTTTACGTGACTATTTGATCATAATGCAAGGGCGTTCACATAGATGCTTCCAGAAATAACTGGTGTGCTGGCTTCCCAGTCATAGAGAACACATCTGTGGCACACCATTGTGTTTGTATTATAGCTATACTTACCAAAACAAAGGCAAAAAAAAAAAAATCAGACTTTGAAACTGTAGCAGACATGCCTGTGTATAAATTCTGGCCTCAGTGTAGCGAGTCTCAGGAGTATTATCCTAAAATCAGATTTGTGAATAAGAGTGTACAGCACTAATAAATATCAACACCTTGCTGGTCTGACCAGTCACTGTGTGCTAAATTAAACTTGGCACAAGTAGACACTGACTAGTCCAAATCCAGACATAGTGGTAAAGAATCCAGCTCAAATAGGTCACCCCTCTCTGCCAGATACCAATCATCTTTCTCTTAAATCCTTCTAGGAAAAATGCTGTCTGATATAAATCCCAGCGTACAATCTTTTGACGGCATTTCTGAAAGGTAATTCCAAAGTCAAGAGCATGTGATTTCAACAGAACAAAGGAGCAAAGATTGGTTCGAGAAAGAAAAAGAAGGACACACAGCTGCAGAAGTGCTGTCCACTTTATATTCTTTAAATGACACCCTGTTGTCTGATATTGAAGATACACGACGTAAAGAAGATATTTTAAAAAAACATTTCACAAAATAAAATGATCTAATGGGGGGCTATTTAAGTCATAGTGTCAACCCTGTAGCTCAAGCGTATGATTGAGAAAGACATTAATGCAAAGCTGTGTATGCATTGTAACCTTTTTTGTCACTCAATTTTACTGAGAGTTAGGCATACAACAGGGTGACACATTGTTTCACAAATTCAAATACAGTTAGTTATACAACACCCATAGGACTCTTGCAATTGGAGCCAGTTGAGATATTAGTGGTATACTTGGTTGTCAGTTTGCACAGTTGGGATGAGATATTTTATTCAAAATCAATAAATACATAAATACATAAATAATTAAAATCCTTGTATCATTTTACAGACCACATTGGGCTACTGCCCCATCTAACTCTCATTGACTGACACTGTCCATTCATGGAGGGCTTTCCATGTTAAAAACAGAAAGAAAGACAAAAATGTTTTTACCCACACCTTTAGACAATATACTTATTGATTCTGTCATGCATTCCATCTCAAGTGACAATTCCCCAGTGCAACACAACAATTACATTGCAACCATTTGTATGTCATCTATGAGCGGTATGAGATCTTAAAATAATCTAACTGATGAAACTAAAAAGGTCAACACATGCAGCATTTTGGATACTCTGTTTTGGCAGATATCATAAAGTCTGTTTCATTCATGGATTACCGTAACAAAGTTTTATAACTTTACAAACAACAAGCACACTGCCCTTTAAAACTGCCTTTTAGAAGACAGAACACAAAAGCTATCTGTCCCATACAGTATAGATGTGTGAATTATAGCTTGTGTGTACCAGAAAGAGCTTTTTTCCCCCATTAAATTTTTATTACATTTTTATTTTCCAGTACACATTGTACAATTACAGTGTTATGAATTTCCTTATTTTCAACATGCATACAAAACATGTAATAGTTTTGCACAGAAAGAGCTTTTCATTTCTCTCTACTGCAGACTAGCTTGAACTCCCCTCAGCAATCTTGACCCTCCAGAAAAGTAATCAAAATGACAACAACAAGGTGCTAAAAGTTGTAAATGTCTTTTATGCAAATGGTAGGCTGTGAGCACTTTCCCACGCAGATACAGATGCAGACACACACACACACACACACTCACACACACACACTGTTCACTGAAAACTTGGAGAAACTTTTATTCTCCTTTGCTGACTGTAATGAAAAAAATATGTGGTATCCCTATCACGATCAGACTCCTTGTAATGGAGCCTGTTGGGAGATCTATTGGATACTCAGTATGGGAGGGTAGAGGAATGGGAGGGAAATATTCACTGTCTAGTTTTACTGTTTTTAACAAAACAAATTATAGCATCATAATACCCACAGAACTCTTGCAATTGGAGCCTGCTGAAACTGATGAAACTAAAAAAGTCAGTGCATACAGCATTTTTGATAGTCTCTTTTAGCAGATATCATTAAAATAAAGACTGTTTCATTCATAGATTATTCAAAGACTTAAAAACAAATATAGTTGGGCTCCCTTTGATAATTTCCTTAAGAAAGGCATCGCTGCAAGATGGCTCTGAATCTGAATAACCTCAGCATGCAAATACACGCACACACACACACACACATATACAGTATATATATATATATATATATATATATATACACACAGTATATATACTGTATGTGTGTTATTCTGACTGGACTGAGATAAATGCTGATGACGTCAGCAGAGTGATAATAAATGACATTTATCACACCTGCGCAAACCAGTGCAAAAGCCTCGCAAGCTGTACAAACCACGCAAAGCTGTGCAAATGTGAACTTTTGCAAAATAGGGTCCCCTACTGTATACATTGGACACATGATGTGCACTCATGTGATATGGAAAATATTTTCGTGCCTGTACAGTGCCCTCTGGATCCTCACTCATGGCTTCACCACTCATGAATATCCAGAGGTCACTCTAGAGGAGTGAAAATATTTTCCATATCGCACTCATGCCCATCGTGTATTCCATATACATATAGGGTTATGAAGCCATTTCTAGGTTAAACTCAAAATTTTGCATGTTAATAACTTTGGACCTGTTCAGTGGATTTCCATAAAATTTGGTATACACGGTGGGGCATGGTAGGTCTCTTGATCTGACAAATTTCATTTCAGTCAGACTTATGGTTTTTGTGCACCAAAACACTGAAAAATGCACTTTTCGCTAGTTATGTGGGCAGTTTTTTTGAATTTGTCCATAGTGCTGCACGGCTGTTGTGTGGCATGCCACTCTGTAACTTGGCTCATCTAAAACAGCTTCAATCATGGAACTTGACGCTTTTCATTTGGTGAAAAAATATTAATCCATTCAAAATTTATTAAAGTTTTAAGTTCCCATTGTAAGTCTATGGGAAAATTTATATGGTTATTTTGTGAAAGAAGAATGGGTTTTGGCCATCTGGTACCTCTTCATGATCAAAGAATTTGCAGGGTCACGATCAAAGGATCTTTGTTTGTGAGGAATTCTTTGATCGCAATAGCCACCATCTTGTTTTCAATTTCCGGTCTGAAAAATTCAAATATCTCAGCTCAGGGGGGACTTCTGAAGTAAAACAATGTTGGGTTTTGCTCAGAGTTCTTCCCTCTATTGAGCCATGTCTGTGGTTACTTTTAAATTGGTCAGAAAATCGAGTTTTAAAGTTTTAAAATCTTTGATCGCAGCTAGATGGCCAGATTAAAAAATCAATTTTCTCAGCTCAGGGGTGACTTATTAAGCCAAATGAAGATGGGTTTTGCTCAGGGGGCTTTGTTCTATCGAGTCATGGCTGTGGTTTCGTGTATTTTTGTGTAAAACTTGACTTTTACCATTTTTTATTCTTTAATCATAAGCCTGCAAATTCTTTGGTCCCAAGATTCTTTGATCGTGATCTTTGATCGCGAGGAAGGGACTAGATGGACAGATTTGGAGGGACCAGATAGCCCAGTTTTAACAATTTTTAAAATTAAATATCTCGCATTTGGTTTGGTCTTTTAACTTGAAATCTGGAGAGTTTTGATGGGATGTCCTGAAGATGTAAATTATGGTGTTCAGGTGTCAGACAATACATTTTTTGTGGAGATATTACGTGGCACAGTTTACATTTTTGGACAGCATTTTCCATTGTGGTAGGGGCTTGAAATTTATAGGGTAGCTAGTCTTACTGCCATGGACATAGTTTTCAGTTATTAGGTGTGTAAAATCTAAACAGGTGAGGGATTCTGCTACTCCAACGAATGAAAATCTTAAACTTTAAAATGTTATATCTTGGACACGGTTTGGTCTTTTAAATTGAAATTTGGAGGGTATTGATGGGATGTCCTGTACATGTGAAGTATGGTATTTAGGTGTTGGAAAATTAATTTGCTGCAGAGATATTGCATGACGCACTTTATGGTTTGCGTATAGTGTTTTCCATTGTGGTAATGGCTTCACATTTATAGGGTACATAGCCTTACTGCCATGGAGGTAATTTTCAGTGGTTAGGTGTCTGACATGTAAAGAGGTGTGGAATTATGCCACTCTGATGAATGAAACTTTGTTTTGTTTCAAGGTGGTGTGAGTGTGGGGCCCACCCATATGCGCTAGCACCAATACATATGATATTCAGTACTTGTACTGTTATGTTAGGCCGAAATTTGCAAGTTGGTGGGAGCACAGGGCCCAAAGGGATCTATGCTCCCACAACCTAGTGATTCACTCTATTCTTTCTCAAAAGTAAGGAAATTCTATGCAAAAAACTTTGTTAATGCATCATTTAGGGTTAAAACACAAAAAGTCAGGAAATGAGACCTTTAGGGTTGCCCCCCATGTCACCCCATTCTTCTTTACTGTGGCTCATGAATATGATTACACATGTAATGGGGTGACATTTAGGTCTTACAACCCCAATGACACACCCCGTCATCTGTCAATCTCAGGAGGATGGAGGGGGGTCCATGAGGGGAAGGGGGCAACCCTAGAGGTCTCATTTCCTGACTTTTTGTGTTTTAACCCAAAATGATGCATTAACAGAGTTTTTTGCATAGAATATATATGTATAATAGATAAACCATTCTGAGGTGTGTGGTCGCGCTCTGATATACTCATGCCTTGGTGTGCATCAACCGCCCAAGGTGTGTGTATATCAGAGCGTGACCGCTCACCTCAGAGTGGCTTATATATCTTATAAAATGTCAAAATTGTTTTGGCGGTGGGTAAAAGAGCAAGTGCGCGGTCACGCTCTGATATACGCATGGTCATGTGATGTGTTTTATACAATCAGAACACTGGATTTGGATTTGTTGCTCATTTTATAAATATATATATATAAATATATACACACACACACACACACACACACACACACACACACACACACACACACATATATACACCATTTCAGAAACTTTATATTCCTAGCGGGGATGTCCAAATAAAAAAGTATATTTTCCCTACTGTAGCACCTATGTGGGGAGGAACTGAGGATACCAGCCTGTAAGATACACATGCACATTAAGTATAAGTTAGAAATTCAGGTTCCTCTGTTCACACAACAGGCAGCAATATGAATGAGCGACAGGAGTTTGTTTTGCTCACATACTGCAACCTCCGGTGGTCAGTATTTTAACCAGTATCCACATTTCAAAACAGAGCGAGGCGCAGCACCTATATATGTTGAAAAAAACAGCACCTACCTACCTACCTACTGTATAGTATATACTGTAGACAAGGAACAGCACCATGTAGTTCACAGACCAGGGCAACCTCCTATCAATGGAAGAGTAGCACCCACATTCAGTATCTTGCAACGGAGAGTAACAATATCCACACAGAGACATTACCGGGTGCCATTGAGGCCTTTTGTTTTTCGTATTTACAGAAATTCATGTTTTATTTTTTTGGATAAGAATAGGTTCCTGTACAGTCCTGACTCTCGGAAAAACATACAAAAACAAGTGTTGTTTTTTTACATTGGCTGGGGCTCCTGCTCCCTATTAATTTTTAGCACTCAGTTCATTGCAGTTCCCAAATGCTGTCCCTTTTTAGGTCAGTCATTGGCTTGCTGGTTTGTTCCCCCTTAGGTTTCACTTTTGCATTAAAAAAAGGACTGTGTTGGAGAAAAACAATATGCTTTTCTACTTGTTGATGTTGCGAATCTTCTTCCAGCTCTGCCAAGCAGTATACCACAGATAATGCAGTTAATAATAGATCAGAGTTGTATGTAATCACTGGCATAGCCGTTAACTTTATCTCATTAAATATTTTTTCTTGCAGTACAGAGTGTGCATGAGGAAGAAGGGGAGAACACTAAAACGGTGATTATTTGCTTGAAATGTAATTAGAGAGGGTGTTGTGATCAGCTGAAATGCCTTTTTATAGGGGGGGCAGGGGTTTAGGTATAGGTTTTGTTTGATTTGCTCCCAAGTGTTTGAGTAACTCCACTTTATTGCAAAGCTGCTTCAGCTAGCACATTATTCTTTGTTTTATTACATAGTAAGTTTTCTATTTTTCCTTGATGCCTCCCCTGCTACTAACTGAAACCACGATGCTTACAAAGATAGTTTTTTACTCTCTCATAAGTGATCGATGTCACCCTTATTGGTCTTTTACTAATGATTTCACATATAATAGTACTCATCTGGCTGTCTCCAAAACATGGGTTATCAACAGCAAACCGCAAAATTGTGATGTTTTTTGACACCAAGGTCTCTTATGGAAAAAGCTCTGTGATCATTAACACTGCAAGCTACAACAAAACACTATAACTTTGTATTCCATTGATGCATTGCATTATGTGCTTTATTAAACCTGGAATCAATGGATTGCAAAAAGTATGACGATGTATAATAGTGTGACACTTCTGCTTTTTTCAGACTGAGTGTGAAGGGACAGCTTACAGAATAATGTTGGCACATTGTATTGCTAAACAAATCTTAAGCCTATTTAAATCTCATAGCACACACACCCACATAAGCAAAACACAAAAAAAAAATATTTTGTAGTTCTCACAAAAAGACTGCAGGGCTACACCCATGCAGCACTACAAACAACATGCTTTTAGATAATTGCATTAAACACTTCCCCAAGACAGAAAGAGTGAGTAATTAAAAAAAAATGGTTAAGTAGGGAACAGGGAGGTGATCACTGAGACTTCTCTGTGTGTGTGGGGGGAGGGCACACTAAACTACCAGGTAAAACTTCTTTCAACTTTCAGGTTTATTTTGGATTTTTTTTTCAGTTTCAGAATTCCTGTACAAGCAACAGTGAGACACTGTGAATAACACATACAGTATGACATGGCAGAATAAAAATAATTATAGCAGCAATTTGGGACTTAATGCAATTGGCCAGATTTTAATAGCAAGAGGGTGACATCTGAAAACATACATAAAAATAATTTGCTGAAGTAAGGCCCCTTGACCCACAAATGAAGTATGGTTCAACAATGGGAAAAAACAAACAAACACATTATTCCATTACTAACTCCAGTGGCTGACACCCCCCTCCCGGTCCTGGTGTTTATCTTGCCTCTCCTTCTGAACTAATGTAGCAGGGCCTTTTTCTACTGGAGTTAGTAAATACTGTGCCCCAAAATCAAAACGTGTGCAAGTATATAACAGGGGAGCTGCAGGAGTTGAGTCAGAGGTGCTGCCTAGTCTTAAAACTAGCACTTGTGTATCCTCCTGTACTGCACAGTGCAAACACAGCACTTTAAGTGCCATGCTGTATACCTGGGCACCCCAAGGGAAATTAGATAAAATATCTCATGGTACCATCCTCTGCTGTACCAAGCAACCCTTCAAAAAACAGCTGCTGTATCTCATGGAGCCATCTCCTGCCATGCCAAGGTACTCTCATGAAAATAGATGCTGTATCTCAGGGGGCTATCCCCTGCCATGCCAAAGGGCTCCCGTGAAAACCAGATTCTTTAT
The DNA here is from genome assembly GCA_016271365.2 of Neoceratodus forsteri. Classification (NCBI taxonomy): domain Eukaryota; kingdom Metazoa; phylum Chordata; order Ceratodontiformes; family Ceratodontidae; genus Neoceratodus; species Neoceratodus forsteri. The sequence goes on from CM028133.1 coordinate 583,232,995, forward strand.
TGCACAGGACTACTCCTTGCCATGCCAAGGAACCTCTTTGAAAAGTAGATGCTGCAGCTCATAGGGACATCCCATGTCACACCAAGGGACCCTCAGGAAAACCAGACGGTAAATGATGCTGCTGTTTAAACCCCAGTAGATATTTTGGGTACGTATGTGCAGCACTGCATAATCAACGCTCTGCCTGGACAAATCATTCCTACTCATTCATGAGCCTGTATTCATCTGTGTTTGAAGTTAAGATGTGAATCTTCAGGTCAGTACTAAAAGCTGCAGAGCTGCAGAAAGTAGCACTAACTACACCTGAGCCCAGCATTTTTACAGACACTGTGAATGTCTGCTGTTGACCAGAGGATTTGAAAAATGAGATACAGTTCTAGTGTAACACACCCCTAAAGTGTCACATAAGTGACACATATAAATGAAAATTAAAGACTGCATTTTTGATAGGCGTGTTGGACAGTATACTGCGAGTCAGAAGGTTGAAGCTGTATTGTTATCCAATGCCATGAACCCAGCTTTAAAATTTAAACAATTCCTATCTAACATATTGTTGCTTTCTACCGCATATCTTTTTACATCCTTTTCGTATTGTGTCCAGTAGCCACTGCAATGACTGTGCCTTATTATATAAATATATCTCTATATAATGTGAACATCCATGTTAGATGCTAATAACATTGTTTTGTTCCTGTCCATATGAGACAGCATTCAGTTCATGCGCAGCAGAGGTGGTTTTGGTGGTGGGGTTCAATTGACAGTGTAGGACAGCAGAACAGATCTCAGGGAAATATACATTTTGAAGAAAGTTAGAATAAAACACATACATGGAAGAAAATATTGTTCTACTAGATTATTTTATGTATTTATCTGTACATATATACTACACCTGGATGACAACACCTGCCCACCTTAAAATTTGTGTTATATAGATAAAAGACATTGATTGACAAGTTGAAACCAGATCAATGAGATGCAGCCTCTCCACTTTACAAACAGTGACGTTCAAAATCTGACCTCTGTAATGGTCTGAGAGTCATAGAATAAGGGAACTGCTACTGTTTATGTACCCATATGTGTTTGTGACTTTACTTGCAATCTGTGCTTCAGCCTCATATCAGAGGAAGTCTGCAATGTAAAATCCACGCTCAGGCTAATGGCAGAAATCACCAAATCTCAAGGCATGTGAAGACAAACCTAAAACACCAAGTGAAGTACTAAAAAGGCTGTATCAAGAGAAGTTGTCTTCCTTCTGCTTTACCAAGTAGCTGGGGAGAAACAACATCCAGAGAGCAAGGTTCGAACAGGTGCACACTGTTCTCTTTTGTGCCTTTTTGGTTGAAAACCATTACTTATACTTAAAGATCTCACAACAGCACACTGTATATGCATTATAATATTCATACACGATTGTTCCTCACAAATTAAACAGTGATTTAAAGAGCTGAGACATCAGGGGAACCTTATGTATCAGACACAATTTATTTCACACTATTTTGCCTATAGCCCCCTTCATTCATTATTACTAAATACATATGCCAGAAAACAACATCTTTGTCTCTTGCACTTCAGTATAATAAAAGGGCACAAAGCCAATTCGAGAAACAAAAAATCTTTTCTACCTTCATCTTGTCTGCTTCAGCTTCCTGTGCTCAGGCCCCCTTCTGGTCTGCCTAGCAATCAGTGGTGGGGCTGCTTTTTCATATGGTAAATACATTGGCCCAAAAATGTCACCTTTGTCCCTTGCACTTCAGTATAATAAATGGGCAGAAAAGCACAATTTATGAAAGAAATATTTTCTGCCTTCTCCTCATCTGCTCTTGTTCCCTATGCTTGGGCACCCTGTTGGTTTGCCTAGCCCCATGCTTCGGTTCCTACTTCCTCCCTCCCTGTCTCTGCCACTTTGGCCACCTACTCAGCTGAACATCTCCACCAGCATACTGTCTGGGCAGTTGGTATTCCTCCATTTTCTGACTTGCTCCATGTTATGGTTCCCGCTTCCAAAAAGCCCAACCTCTGCAAGCAGTGACTGGGCTGCTTTTTCAGATGTTAAAGGTCAGAGATACTCCTCACCCTGCACCTGGCTTGGGAGCGGAGGCTGCGCCAAGCAGGCTTACTGGATTCCCTCCTCTCGGGATATGCCAAACTGCGAGCCTCACATGGTTGCCAGTGGACCACCACCAGTGGGAGGAGACAACGATCATGTAAAATGTCCTGGATATGTGCATTAGGTGCAGTTTATTATAATGAAGCTGTGTGCAGAGGACTGTACTACAGGTAATCGCTATTGTTTTATTTTCTTTTAATTCATAGTATTGAATTTTACAGGGCACTCTTGGCACCTTGAGGGGGGTGTCTCTCAACAAAACTGGCACTATGAAGCTAAGTCAGACCTGAGGGAGAGGGCAGCTATTCAGTAAATAGTGCAGTGGGAGGGTAGTTCTCTGCAGGGGTGACTGGGGTGACACTTTAGCATGTTGTTGAGTCAGAAAAAATGCAGAAATCTATTTTGAATGCAAAAGGTCTGCAGGGCTATGCCCACTGCAGCCCTAAAAATAAGGATGCATGTGCAGTAGTGTGTGTTTTGGGGGGGGGAGACGAGGATTCCTGCACTGGAGGACAGGGTGTCAGACAGTGCTTTTTCCACTTTCATATGGTTCTCTTATTCACTTTTTTCCCTGTCATTAAGACACTCCAGTAAACATTTGCATTAAAAATACTCTGCCAATTTATTAGCTTATTTTAAGGCATTTAAGCCCATAGGAGAGTTAGGAAAGGGACTGTTTAATTTTGCCACAAGCTCCATGCATATCTTTCCAACACATTGCCCCTCAAACAGTTTAATTGAAGGACTTTTAAGCCCTGAAAGGAAGTGAGTAACTGGACTAATTTTAGTATCTAATTTGTAGGGCTTTTAAGCAAAGACAGAGCAGAGGGACTTTTACTGGATGCTCCCATAAGAAGCGGCTGTTCTGCAAAGCACTCTGTTTTTGGGAGTCTGTTTTAATCAGAAGAGCTGATAGACTCATTTTGGGTGACTCCAGCATTTTTTTTAAAATGTTCCAAAATTTCAGTTACTCTCTTTCCCTGTGGGTTTCTTCTATGGCTCTCCCTTTCACCTCCCCTGCTCCCAACAGCACTCTTGTAAGCATGCCACAACCTTTTGGTCCAATTGGCAGCTTAGTTTTAGGGCTTTTATGCCCAATGGAAGAGCAGTCTGCTAGTTTCAAACTTTTCCCTGAAAAGCTCTGAGATGGAGTGCATTTCAGCATCAGAAGTCCACTGGCTCTTTTGGGCAGCACACTCCATGTAAATAAATGAAAGTAAAATAAACTATATACTTTCTCCACTAGAGGAGAGAGAAAAAAATCATATTTCATTCATAATTTAGCTTGGAAGGGAAGCCCAAATTCAAAGTAAGATATTTATTGTCAACAGTGAATGTTCTGTATGAAATGTACCTGACTGTCCAGGGATGGGGTTATTTCCAATCAGATGAGCTTGAAATCATTGACAGTCCTGCCCGTGGCACTAAAAGTTTTCAGATTTTTTTATTATTTTTATATCTCTGAAAAGAAACAGAGAGGTTTTTCTCACCAGGGAAAGGTTGATTCTTTTGTTTTATGGAAGCAGAGCTTATTATGGCATTGTACTGTGAGAGTGAGGAAAAATCACTGCCCGTCAGGGCATTGGCTATATTCTCTATCTCTCAGCTTGTTTGCTCCTGAAGGTCTGCACTGACTTCAGTTCAGGAAATAACTTCCCCTACAAAGCAAAAGGCAACATTTAATCAGCTTGCAACATCCAGTTGGATAAATTAGTGGCTGCATCTTTTGTTCCTTGATGGGGGATCCTAAGGAAAGGAATGAGAGAGAGTGGGAGCCTGAGCTACCTAACCCAATGCAGCCTGTGAAACACACATTTCTCACTCATGCACGGTAGTTGATTGGGCAGTGAGAAGTTGCGATCGAGAGAGACACTGGGGGTTTGGGCACCCCCAGTGTCACCATTATGCTTTGGGGGTGGCAAATGCTGAGAGGGAGGGTGGAATGGGGAGTATATATTTCAGCAGTCATGGACCACAGAACCCCCCCAAAAAGTAGTACCTCAGACTGTTCCAGAGATGTGACCACGGAAGTAACTTTTCACTTCATCAAGTTGTGTGTTCACAAGGAATGTGGGAGTGGCTGAAGTGCTTTTCTGACAGCAGTAGGTCTGCAGGACTATGCCTGCTGCAGCCCTAAAAAAGGAAAGTGAAGACTTGGCTGAGATGACAAAAAAAATTAACAGAACATACTGTCTGCATGGGTGACTTCCTGTTGGTTTAGACCACAAACAGCAGCAGATGGAAAACAAGTGTATAGACCTTGAAGACCACTTACAGACTATAAAAAGTAAGAAAATATGGGGTGCTGGAGGGAGCAGAGGGCACAGAAATTACCAGATTTGTGGAAAGATAAATACAGACCTCTCTTTCCCTGCCTGCCTGCTTCCCTCTGGAAGTTGAAAGGGCTCACAGAGCCATGTGATCCAAACCAGGACCACAGGGCAGACCAAGATCTATCATAATGAAGTTTTTATAATTTCAAATCAAAAAACAGGTTCTGTTGAAAGCCAGGTAGCAGAATCATGTGCAATGGGGGGAGACTCAAATATTTTTTTGACAATGACTTTGCCCCAGTCATCTGCTTCCTGTCCTCAAGCTCTCAAGAAAGCAGGACTGACATCTCAGCCCCCTTACCTGGCAAAACTGAGGATCTCCTTCCCTGATGGAGAGATCCTCTACCATATCGCAGAAGAAGTCAAACAGGATTTGGCACACTGGGGGGCTAGAGATACCATAACCACCATGAGCACTCAATAAATCTCGAGGAGGCTGATAGGACACTATATCCAGAGAAGGCAGCTTGACATGCCAAGCATTCACAAGGCACTTTGAACAAAATTAATGAGTTAGTAAAACAGTTCCAAAGAGAGATAAACTAGTATCATACCTCCCTCTGCAGACAAAACCTTTAGGATTTCTGCACGGACTTCCATCATTATAAGGACATGAATTTCAGGTGACTGCATGTTGTTTATAATTGATAGCTAGAGCCATAACTACATTTCTTTGGATTCTGTTTGGAATCAGTTATGTCCTAAGACCGAGCATTACCACGTATGCCTGGCAGGGGTTGGGTGGATGTTTTGGGGGTGGGTTTCCTCTCTCAGCCCATGGTGGCAAACCAGGCATGCCTTTATGTAATGTTTTTAAAACCCTGAATGTTATGGCCATAGTGCCAAAGCATGACATTGGTGAGATACCTTGCTTAGTATAAGCTGCCTGTAGGGAGCCACTGGGTTGGGTGGGGAATCCCTTATGGGCATCAGCTAGCACATGCTGCTTCACAACTTGCACTGGACATACAGTAGGCCTGGTTCCCAGACACTGTATTCTACAAGGCATTTCTCTTTCTCTGGTACTGTCTAACCCCCATGAACACACCGAGTGCATGCCATGCTTCAGGGATCCCTAGCCAGGGGTCAGCCAATGATGACGCTGTGCTGTCGAAAGTTCCTGGCCAAACCTCTGGTATGCTTCTCTTTCATTTAGGCTTCAGCTCCAGCTGAGAGGATTTTGTCTTGGCAGGCAACTTCATAGCTTTAGGCTACATTTCACTGGGGTGTCGTGGTCTGGTGGGGCAACCTCAGCCTGAGGACAGCTTAGCTACTCCTCCTTGGCCAATTACATCGGATCACCCATCAAATTGGTACATGACACCTCCAAGGTCAGGGGCAGAACTTTGATTATTATTTCTACAGCCAAGGGACTGGAACTATGTACATCTCCAGGGCTTATCACCCAGATTTTAGCAGTTGGTCAAATCTTATCAAAATGGACTCTGTCCACTGTTTTACCCCTTCTGAAACTGGGGTTGTTGTGAAATTGTGGTATTGCAAGTTTAAGGTTATACTGTACATTGATCCTTTTTGTCCCAAGGCCAGTAATATTATAGGGACATGTGCCTTATACCTCCTTTAATGCCATCCCCTCCCTATTACTGCATTGGTATTAGAGGTTTGGGAGCAGAGTTGGCATAGTACATGAATGTTTTTGTTGCTCCGGGATGCTTGCACTACCAACAGGGATTACCTATTTGGAGGGCCTTTATGTTGTTGTAACCCCCACTACCATGGACTACTAAGTGGGCACTTTCCCCCAAGGGGTCTTTGTTAACAGACTCCAATAAGAGTAAATATAGGTATGCACTCTCTTCCTTGGAAGCAAATGGTTTGGCCCTATTGGTCACAAATGTTTATCTATCTGCATTTTGGAATTTGTTATTTGCTTATTTATTGTTTCTTGTTTTATATGCACATCACCAAGCTGTATGTATGTGTCTCTACCCTTTAGTGATTCTCACAATTTGGTGCAGGGCAGCATTGTGGCATCTGTTCCCTTGGGGCCAGTATCCTTCCCCTGGCAATGTAGTTTAAGTGTGCCCCCCGATGGCATATATGGTGGTAGTGAGAGTTAAATTATTGACATTTAGTATTAATGGCATGCAAAATCTGATTTAGCATACTAGGAAAATGCAATATGAAAAGAGGGGTCACCCTAATGTGATCTTTTTACAAGACATACATTTAAATATCGTAGGGCATGCCAAACTGTGCAAATATGGCTTTATAATGGTGGTGGTGGCATTGGCCTATGGATCTGAAAAATGGAGGGGGGTGGTCATCCTACTCCCATGACTGACTAGGTTCCATCCACAGAGGACTTATGTGAACTGCAAGGGCAGATATGTTATCATGGTGGGTGTCCTATTTGACAGTTAGGTAACACTGGTTAATGTTTATTTGCCACCAATTTCAGAAAATTGGTGATATAGACTTTTTTTTTAGCAAGGTCCTTTCTTTGCTGCAAGGACAGCTAATTATGGGTGGGATATACAGTAACTTTGACCTTAAACCGGGACCTCGATGTGACCCACCCCAGTTGTTTTTGAGTGACCCCATCCCCAAATACTTTAAAATCACACTGGGGCTACTGGGGATTGCAAACATAAAGAGTACTTTGTTTTGGACTGGAAGGCAATATACTGTACTCACTATTCAGCTCACCATTCCAGTCATGCTGGATTGGTTATTATATTGTTGTCTCACTGTAGTTCCTTGTCATACTGGCTGATATTTCCTTGGCTCCAGACTGCTCACAGACCATTCCCCCTTTTTGCTGAAGCTGGACTTGGGGAAAAACAGAAAAAACATACTACTGTACCTGGAGGCTAAAAGTTTCCTTGCTCAGAGCTCAGAGATGCACCTTTTAAGGAAATGTTGTAAGCCAAGGGGACATTTTCTGACTACAAATGACAGAGGGGATGTCCCTGATCCTGTATTATGAAATTCCCTTAAAGCAGTACTTAGAGGGGAAATTATTTCTTATTCAACTAAAAAGTAAGGGAAATGGATCAAAAGCTCCAAGACTAAGTCTACCCTTGGCACATTACAGCTCTTGCGAGGGAAGGGAGACAGAAAAGTTGAAGTGCCAGTTGGACAAGTAAAACAACAAATACTAAAGATCTTAGAAAAGAAAGTTGAGTTTCCCCTTAGTTATTTGAAACGATATTATTATTATGGGGAGGGGGGTGTCTGCTGATTGGCTAGGCAACTCTGGGCCAAGTAAAAATCAGCCTGTATCCCCTGCTTACAGGATAGAAACAAAGAAACATAGAATTTGACAGCAGATAAGGACTGCTTGTCCCACCCAGTCTGCCGATATCCCTACCTAATAGATAAGCTGCAGATCTTAGTTAACCAACAGCCTACTTCCTCCTACCACCAACCCTTAGAATTGCCTTATGTCTGTCCCATGCATTCTTGAATTCCCCCACTGTTTTTGACTCCACAACCTCCTCAGGAAGGCTGTTCTATGCATCCACAACCCACTCCATGAAAAAATACTTCCTCACATTACCTCTGAGCCATCCCCCTTCTATCTTCAAATTGTGCCCCTTGTTCTTGCACATCTCTTTTTCTGAAAGATGCTGCCCTCTTGGACTTGTTTGATTCTCTTGAGGTACTTGAAAGTTTCTATCATGTTCCCCCTGCCCCTCCTTTCCTCAAGGGTATACATATTAAGCTCCTTAAGTCTCTCTTCATATGTCTTCTGGTGCAGACCCTGCACCATTTTAGTTGCCCTTCTCTGAACTGCCTCCATCCTGTCTATGTCCTTGCAGAGGTTGGTCTCCAGAACTGCCCACAGTACTCCAGATGGGGTCTCACCAGCTGTCTGTACAGAGTGATAACAACTTCCTGTTTTCTACTGGTGATGTCTCTTCCTATACATCCCAGTATCCCCCCAGCCCTCCTTACTGCCCTCTCACATTGCTTGCCCACCTTTATGATTTGAGTACCCCCAGGTCCCTTTCCATTTTTGTTGTTTTTAGTATCTTACCCCCCATAGTGTACTCTTCCCTTGGGTTTTTGTTTCCCAGGTGCATTACTTGCACTTCATAGCATTGAATCTAAGTTGCCATACATTTGACCATTACTCCAGCCTTGCCAAGTCCCTTCTCATCCTTTCCACCCTACCTTGTATATCAACCCTATTGCAGATCTTTGTGTCGTCTGCAAAGAGACATACCTTTCCTTCCAGTCCCTCTGCAATGTCACTTATAAAGACATTGAAGAGGACCAGTCCTAGAACTGAACCCTGCAGTACTCCACTAGTAACCCCCTTTCTTCAAAGTGGACTCCGTTTACTATAACCCTCTGTGTCCTGTTCTCCAGCCAATTTTTTACCCAGGCTACCATCTTGGGACCGACTCCCAGGCTAGCTAACTTGTATATTAATCTTTTGTGTGAGACTGTGTCAAATGCCTTGCTAAAGTTATTCTGAAAGGCGCTATACTAAATAAAATTATTATTATTATTAAAGTCTAGGTAGGCCATGTCCACAACCCCCCCCCCCCGATCTACTACTTTGGCCACCTAGTCAAAGAAATCTATTAGATTCATCTGACAAGACCTTCCCACTGTGAATCCATGCTGCCTTGGGTCCTGTGCCCCTCTGGCCTCTAGGCACTCAACAATTCTCTCCTTCAAAAGTAATTCCATCATTTTCCCTATCACTGAAGTCAAACTAACAGGTCTGTAGTTTCCTGCCTCTGCTCTGCTTCCACTTTTGTGAAGTGGAATTACATCTGCCCTCCTGCAGTCCTCCGGTACCACCCCATCCTCCCATGATTTGTTAAAGAGGGTAGTCAGTGGTGTCACTAGTTCTACCCTTAGCTCTTTTAGAATTCTGGGATGAATCCCATCAGGCCCCATTGCTTTGTCCACCTTCAGTTTTAAGAGTTTTTTCAGAACTCTTTCTTCTGTGAATGGGCTGGTATCAACCCCCTTATCCAGAGTGTTTCTGTTGTTTGGTTTAGGTACCTCCCATTCTTCACTTGTGAATACCGAACAAAAATATTTGTTTAGTATCTCTGCCTTTTCACAGTCACCGTCTGCCCACCCGCTCCCCTTTATTAAGCCTCATTATCCCTCCCTTGGTCTTCCTTCACTCCCTGATGTACCTATAAAAGATTTTATCCCCCTTCTTAACTGAGTTGGCTATATTTTCCTCAGTTTGGGCCTTTGCTGTTCTGACTGCCTTCCCTGCTTCCTTCTGCTTTGACTGATACAGTTCTCTGTCCTGCTCCTTCTGTGATTCCTTGTACTTCCTGAATGCTATCTTTTTCTCCCTAATCTTCCCTGCCACCTCGTTTGAGAACCATAGTGTTTGCTTCACACAAAGGCTTGTTGCCTTATTGATGGCAGTTTTGATTATTCTCCATTGTTCTTCCACCCACTCCTTCCAGCCCATTTGCTAGTGTATTCCTTAGGCACTCACCCATTTTGGCAAAGTCAGCCCTCCTAAAGTCCAGGACCTTTGCCTTTGTATGGCTTGACTCTACTGCTGTGTTTATCATGAACCATACTATTCGATGGTCGCTAGTTCCCAAATGGCTACCCACTTTTACATCTGTGATCCTCTCTCCATCTCCATTTGAGAGTACCAGGTCTAAGATTGCTCCCTCCAGAGTGGGTTCCAATACTAGTTGTCTAAGGCATGCCCCCTGCAGGGCATCTAGAATTACCCCGCTCTTTGATGTGGCTGCAGCAAATGCACTCCAGTTAAAATCTGGTATATTCAGATCCCCCATCAAAAATATCTCCCCTTTTCTGTTATTCTAAGGATACCTTCTATCATTTCCTTGTCCATTTCCTCCCCTGAGATGGGGGTCTGTATACAACCCGTATGTGGATCTAACATCTGGTAAAATTACACACTCTGCAGCCATCATTGAGTCCATTTTGAGGGGCTATTATCAAAACATATATAAAGCACCTCAGAGGAGCCCCAATCCACAATATTTATCTACCTCGTCCCTTCTAGTTCAACCTCCTCCTGCAGGTATCCCTGAGTAGGCTGAGCTGCAGATCTGCTGCAACTCTCAGCTGAAGACTGACCGGCTGCACCTCTCATCTCCCACCGGCCACCGAAGCTACTATTTCAGGTAGCCCTGAGCAGGCTGAGCCATGGATCTTCTGCAGCTTGCAGCCAAAGACCAACTGGCTGTGCATCTTATCCCCCATCCTCCACCAAATCTACTATTTCAGGTAGCTCTGAGTGGGCTGAGCTGCATATCTCCTGGGGCTTGCAGCTGAAGACCAACTAGATGTGCCTTTCATCCCTTGCCAGCCACTGAAGCTACTATTTCAGGTAGCCCTGAGTGGGCTGAGCCATGGATCTCTTGCGGCTTGCAGCGGAAGACTGACCAGTTGTGCCTCTCCTCCCCTGCCAGCCACCGAAGCTACTATTTCAGGTGAGCTGCCAGCAAGACCCCGGGCAGCAACTTGGGAGTCTGGTTAGTTGGAATTCCCTGGTGCTGTCCAGCCATTGTCTGTAACTGATTCAGCATCCGCTTTGATTGTGGCACCTTTTTCCTCATCTCCAAGCAGCTTTGGGCTCCCCTGCTGTCCTTACCCACCCGTTACTGACTTGAATTTTTAAATCTGTACTTTGCTGGGTATGGGATCTCCTGGGGATTTTGTTACACATCTGTAATTTTGCTGCTTTGAACTGTGTATCCGAGACGTCCCTGGGACTGTTGAGAGGGTAATTGCTGGGACTGTAAACCTGTTTGGGTCTGTTATTGCGGGGGGAATTGCTGGGATTTTATTGTGATCCTGACATTATTTTTTTGCATTTTTACCCTGTTCTAACTGCTTTAATGTAATTCAGTTTTTCCACTACTCCCTGCCTGTTCTTTTTACCTCCACACTGACCTTATACTTGCCACTATTCTTTGCCTGCCCCATTCAAAAACCCTTAATCTTTCCCTGCATTGATTTCCTTCCTGACTGAAAAGTTAAATCTCTTTTGTTCTATATCTCAACTGAACTTTCCTGACTAACGACCCCATCAAACAGTTGCCTCTGACCCCTCCCTGCCATTAAGCCTGTTCTCTTTCATTTATCCTCTTCCCCCACCCCACCATTTTCCTCTGTGTCTTCCCTGTTCATGAACTTAATCTCCTGATCTGTCCCCCTTCTTCCTCTTACTGCATGTAGCCCTGATCTCCAATATGCCAACTGGCAAAACTTCTACCTTGCATCCACAGTTGACAAGGTCTATGAGTTATTCCAAACTATTGTCCTCGATACCATCAATAGACACGTGCCCCTAGTTAAAAAACACACAAAAAAGAAGTCCTGCCCCTGGTTCACAGCCAACTTAAAAGCTACTCTACTCAGCAGGGACTCTCTTTGGAGGAAAGTTTATAAAACCAAGCACACAGCCAACTGGGCAGCATTTAGAGCTACTAGAAACCATTGCACAAAGCTAACCAGAGCTGAAAAGGCCAGCTATTTCTGCACTGAGCTTGAATCCTTCAGCAACTGCTCATCCAAATTTTGGAGGACTCTCAAAGACCTAGAAGGTCATAGCCCAGCTAGTTCACTCCCTCAGAAGATTTTCTTTGATGGTTCCTCAACCACAGATAAACTAAAGATAATGGACCTTCTCAATAATCATTTTGCCACAGCGGAGTTAGCATTTGACACATCCTTGGCAAATAGCCTTCGAGCACAGCTGTGAAATCAGGACCTTGCTAGCCTACCACATGCCAAACCTCCACAGGAAACTGGTTTCTCTTTCGACCCTATCTCCATAAAACAGGTGGAGGATCTACTGTCAGAACTGGACACCAGAAAAAGCACCGGTGCAGATCTGATTGACCCTTGCTACTTAAATATGGGCTACTACATCCTGTCTGCTTCTATTACCCACATTTTTAACTTTTCCCTATTGCAGGGTGTCATCTCTTTAGACTAGAAGACAGCACATGTCATACCATTGTTTAAGGCTGATGACCCCAGAGACCTAAACAATTACTGCCCTATTTCTCTGCTTTCCACCCTGTCCAAAATGTTAGAAAAGGTGGTCAACTCACAACTCAGGCATTATCTTAAAGACACAATCTTCTCAACCCAGTCCAGTCTGCCCTGGATGCGAAAAATCATGTTTGTGCTCTGTTTCTTGAACTAAGCAAAGCCTTTGATATGGTTGATTATGGCCTTTTACTGACCATCCTTAAAAATCTTGGGCTAGATTCCTTAACCTTGAATTAGTTTTCCAATTATCTTGTAGGTCGATACCAGAGAATTAAGGTGGAAGGGGACCTTTCTCTCCTAAAACCGTTTCTAAGAAGTGTTCCACAAGGGTCCATCCTAGGCCCTTTACTGTTTCCTCTTTACAATAACAATGTTAATGCAGGAATTAATTCTGCAAACATACAACTATTTGCGATGATATGGTTCTGTACATTGACAGACCCACCCCTGAGCTTGCTTGTAAGGATCTCCAAATGGACTTCAACATCTTATAGAGAAATCTCTAACATTTAAAGTTACTACTGAATGCCAAGAAAATGAAGGCCATGCTCTTTTCACCTTCTGTCAACAACACTAAGCCTTCTAAACCTGGTATGGTACCACAGGTAACCACACTCCTAGGTGAGTCCCTGTAATTCGTAATAAAAATTGAATATGTGGGTCATTGGATAGACTACAAACTATTCTTTGTGGACCACATTGATGAGATCTCAAAAAAATTAAAACAGAGGCTAAGTATCTTTTACCAACTTAAACATCCTTACAATCAAAGTAAAAACTAGGCTGGTGCAAACCACTTTTATGCCGCTGCTGGATTAAACCGACTTCCTTTATGGGCATGGCCCAAGCTTTGCCTTGTCCAAACTTGACACCCTGAACCATCACACACTTTGTTTTTTTACTGGAGCTCCATATTCAACATACCATTGCACGCTATATACCAGGGTAGGATGGAGCTTTCTTAGCTTCCGACACTATAGAAATGCTGCTTTCAAGACATACAGAGCAATTATCAGTATAAACTCAAATCCCTGTTCCTACGTGTTTTCAAGGAGACCTGCAATTAATTCCATTGAGTGTCTGCAACTTCTAAGCACTGACTAACCATCCTAAGTATCATCTCCCTTTGCTTTTCCCACCCCTGCTAGCAATATCCTTCTTCCCTTACCTCCCCTGGTTACTTATGGCTATCTCCTTCCACCATTTCCCTCTGTCTGTTTATTCCTGCACATCACCTGGATTCTGTACAAACTGTATATTTCTATTGTTGATGTGTACAGAGTATTAACCTTGTATGTGATGCTGTCATTTGTTACTTCATGTACTATGTATTGCATTGTCTGATGATCTAGTGTTCTTTTTATGTATAATTTTTGAAATATATTATCCATCTTGTACTTTGTCCAGGTCCACCTTGTAAATGAGTCTTCCCCCATGGTGCTTCACCTGATAAAATAAAGATTGATTGATTGATTTATCTGAGGAGCAAAAGGCAACCCTCCAGATCCCTGTGGGTGGTGAGGGGTTAGTGGCTGCCATCAAAGTTGCAAAGATAGTGAAATGCCCTGGCCCTGACTTTTCCACTACAGAATATGATATGTTATTTTACACACACACCCCGCTTCTACCTGTATTATTGTGGACCTTCAGGGAAGTACAAGATAGTAGGCCTCCTCTTCTTTCTCAGAACTGGGCCACAATATCAGCTATATTAAAATGTGGGAGGATGTTGTTCTTTGGGCCACACAGTTGGACAAAATTCTGCTGATGTTAAATCAGAAGGAGCAACCAGTTTTCATTTGTGCCAGACAAACCTTTGATAATATTAGACACACCCTTCTCTTAATGGAATATATCATACAAAGATCCACATCGGCAGTGTAGATAAGCTTAGATGTGGAGAAGGCATTCAACAGGGTATCCTGACCCTTTCTGTGGTACACCCTGTCCAACTTTGAGTTCCCAGTTTCTTTCATTATCATGCTATAGGGTTTAAATTGCTCCCTGCAAGTTTGGGTTTGGGATAATAATTCATTTTCACAACCAGTTCTTTTGGAGGGGGTACCTGTCAGGGTTGTCCTCTGTCCCCACTATTATTTATGCTGTACATTGAGCCTCTCATTGAAGCCATTTGTCAGAACTTGGGGATAGAGGGCATCCCTAGAGGAGATATAGAATTAAGCATACTTCATATGCAGATGACACATTCCTTACTTTGCTGACTCCTGAACAATCCTTCCTCAACTTATGCCAAGAACTAGATAGTTTTCATGAAGTTGCTGGCTTTAAACTAAATACCACTGAGTCAGAGTTACTTTAATTTAATTATCTCCCTAGTGAGCACATTAAAACCAGGTTCCCATTGAAATGGAGCAGAACAGCTATTACATATGTTGGTGTCATGCTTCCATAACACTTATATTGTTTAGAATTACTAAATTAAGACCCTATCTCTCATCAAATAGCGAAAGACATAGAGGTATGTATAAACTTGCCATTGAGCCTATTTTTCAGAGTGGAAACTACTCAGATGAACATTTAACCTTGGCTGCTATACTTTCTACAGACCCTGCCATTGCTACCAGCATTCTACTACTTTCGATCCTGAAACAAACTTATATCTAGGTTTAGTTGGAACAGAAGGCCCACAGAATCAACTACACAATTTTGCAACTTCTGAGAGATAAAGGGGGACATGGTTTCCCTGACCTTAAGGGCTATGCTATAGCGTCCCATTTTTGTGTATTACTGGCTCTCTTTCTATTGCTTAGCACCATGTATGCATATAGAATCTCATCTTAATGATTTACATGATGCACCAAAATTGCTGTTTGCCATCCCACTGGTGCTGTACCTGCTGCAGGTTTTCCTCACAGCAATGGCAAGTATCTTAAAATTATGGAGAATGTTTATGGGGACCGTAACATTTCATACTGTCCTGTTTTTATTTAGATTCCTTGCCTCTGACACCACTTTTGCTCCCTCAAATGTGGACCACATATTTTGTTGATGGCAGCGGCTTGGCCAGGGATATATATTTTGCAATTTCTGGATGAATTTGGAGTGCTTCCTTTTGAAGTATTTCAAAATAAATATGGCCTAACCAATAGAGAGCACTTTAGATATTTACAGATAAGGGTAAATTTACTTAAACAGGGCAAAGATAATTTGAAGCTCCCGAGTCCTATGGATTTGCTCTGTAATTTATTTGTCTCAGCACTTCAAGGGAACTCTTGGAGCCACCTAATCAGGAAATTTTATAAGGGAATGTAAGAATTGGGGTGTACAGATACCAGGATCATTTTGGAGAGGTTGGTCCGAAACCTTCAAAATGGTGTTGATTACGAGGCCTGGATAAAGAAACTCTCAGCAGACCATTAAACTTACCTCCTCTCCCTTTTGGAAGGAATCCTCCTGGCGATACCATAGCTGATACTTTGCATGCCAGTGATTCAATCCATATATGTGGGGGATAGCTGCAGGGCCTGCTGAAGATGTTGTGGGGAGGGTTGGACAGACCATGCTCATGTCTTTTGGATATGCCTGATGCCGAGAACTTTCTGGAGGGAGGGAGGGGGAAGCTTTTCTACATAAACTGTTTGTACATATGCCTTCTTTCACAGCACCCTTAGTCCATAGGTTCATAGGTTTATAGGTAGTTACAAGTTTGAGGGACAAGCCCATTTAGAACTCGTCACCATATATCCTAATGGTGGAATGAGAACTTTTGTTCACCCATATATTGGTCAAGCCTGAATTTAAACTGGCTAATTTTATCACTGGAGACAACAAAAGGTGGAAGACAATTCCATAATGGTGGTATCCTCTGAGTTACAAAATTCCTTCTTCTCACAGTCTTATTAAGACTAGTGACTAATTTAAATTTGTGAGATCATGTATTATTATGTGTGTCCTGCTTTTCTACACAATATGTTTCAAGCATTGTAGGATCATTATATGCTTTGTACGCAAGGCACAATTCCCCTCTTATGGCTCTATATTGTAAAGAGTTCAACCCCAGAGATTTCAGTCTATTGGAGTAACCCAAATCAGACAAGTTGCTTACTTTCCTGGTGATTCTCCTCTGAACCCTCTCTACTAGTGCTTTGTCACCAAGAGATGTAGGAGCACAAAAGGGAGAACAGTATTCAATGTGAGATCTGACTAAGCTTGTGTATAAGGGAACAACAACTTCTGGTTTGCGACTCTTGATATGTTTTAAGATACAGCTAATTATCCCATGGCATTTTTTAACAATATTAGCAGTATGTACACCAAATTTTAGGTTGTTAGAGATAATTAATCCTAAATCTTTTTCAGTAGTGATTGTTTCTAAGTAAGTATCATTCAATTTATAAACTGCAAGTGTGTTATTTTTACCTAGATGCAGCACCTTGCATTTACTGATGTTAAATGTCATTTTATTTTCATCAGTCCATTTAGTCAATCTGTCGATATTAGTTTGCAAGGCTACAATTGACTCATTGTTGTTTACAATGCAACCAATTTTGCTGTCATCAGCATATTTATTTATCCATACTCCATCAACAGTCTGCATGGAGGCAATCAATATATTAAATAATAAGGGGCCCAGAACACAGTCTTGCAGCACATCACTGGTAACTGTGGCCATTAGGAGTCATACCCTCTAATGATAACCTGCTGTTTTCAATTGTCAAGCCATGACGCAATCCATTCAATACTATTGCTATGTAGTTTCAGATGTACTAACTGATTAAGTAGGATGTAATGAGAGACTGAATTGAATGCTTTAGCATAATCTAGATATATAACATCTACTGGTAAACCTGATTCTAAAGCCCTGCTAACTGGTTCAAAAAAATTAGTTAAGTTGCTCTGACAAGCGCTACCTTTAGAAAAAACATGTTGAGTAATATCCTGAAAACCAATAAACTTCAAGTGATCTATAATTTTGTGCTGGAGTAATCGTTCCATAAGTTTACCCAAACATGAAGTCAAGCTTATAGGCCTATAATTTGCAATATTCTGCTTAATTCCCCCTTAATGTAAGTGCATTATTATTGCCACTTTCCATCCTGGTACAGTAACTGTCTCTGCAATTGAGGTGTTAAATAAATGAAGCAAAATACTAGACAATTCCACTGACAGGATCTTTATGAAACTGGGAGGGATTCCATCTGGAAATGCTGAGGAGTTAGATTTCATCATATTGATAGCATCCAAAATGTCCTGTGTGGTAAACAGTATAGGTGAATCTATATGTCCTGTGTGATTCTGGGTGAAATTCATCTTTGGCTTAAAAACACTTACAAAGTAAGAGTTCAGTTCCTAAGCCATTTTGTTTTCATTAGATACAAGTTTTTGATCTACTAGTAAAGGACCCACACCACTGGACTTACTTTTTAAAGAACCAATATAATTACAGAATCTTTTTTTATTACCTTTAGTTATAGTAGCAAGGTTAACTTCCAGTTTTTGATTAGCAAGTCTTATTACTTTTTATATTCCTTTCCCTGGTTTTAAATGTTAGCCAGTTACTTTCTGAAGGATTCTTTTTGTATTTATTATAGGCCCTTTTCTTTTTTCTTATATTTCTTTGAATATTATTATTCCACCAGGTAGGTACCCTTTGTTTATTGTTGTTTTTAGTATGGAGTGGGGCCCATTTATTGATACAATATGTAATGTCTTTTTAGAATTACTTGCCGCATACTGATTGTATCTAAGTTTTTAGGTTCACTCTGCCAATTCCACGTACTAAAATACTTTTTTATTTTGCCATAATTAGCTTTGTTGTAATTCCGAATTTTAGTTACTCCCAATAGTTCAGTCTTTAACCGATTTATAGTCCAAATGATTTTATTATGGTCACTGTCTCCCAGTGGTTCCAAAATGTTTGGAAGTGTTCCAAAGTCTTTAATGTTAGTAAATATTAAATCCAATATATTATTTTTCCTTGTTGGTTCCTTTACCAGTTGCTCCAAGTCATGCTGAAGGCCAATTTCTATAAACTTATTTTCTATTGAGGTAGTGCCCTCAAGGGTAGTCCAATTTATTTTTGGGAAATTAAAATCACCCATGAGAACATAATCATCTTGGACTACCATAATGTCAATACTTTACATCAATCGTTCATTATTTAACATATCCAAGCTTGGAGAATAGTAAGCTAAACCTACAGTTAGAGGACCTTCTAGGAAAGTAACTTTCACCCAAATAGCTTCATTGTCTTCTAAAGTGTTGTGGTAAGTTTTAGCTCACAACAATCTAAGGTACTGCGAATGAAAAGAGCAATTCCACTACCTCTAGATACAGAACAATTCTTAGCAGACTTTGTATATCCAGGTATTTCAGTCCCCCAAGCAGAATCGGTAAACCACGTTTCAGTATCATCACAGATGTCAATTTTGTCATTATGAAGAGTGTATGTTAATTAATCAATTTTATTATGCAGACTTCTAGCATTAAGAAGCAACAATCTTATTTCATTTTCAATGATTTTACCATCTATACCAGTAGTTTTGGTCATATTAGTATTGATATTATTGCTATCTATTATTGGAGGCACAAGTACACTATAAGAATCAAATAGGGAGTGTACAGCTGAGCACACCCCCCCCCCGGAGTTCAGTTTAAATGTTTATTGATAAAACTATTAATATGTTCGGCTAATAGCATGGAACCCCTTTAACTGGGATGAAGACCATCTCTGCAAGTGAACACTCCTCTGTCTATAAATTCCTCCCAGTGACTAATGCATCCAATTTGTTGCTTATAACACCATAACCTAAGCCAGTTATTGATTTCTTTGATTTTATCTATTTGTGATTTAGTAGCTTTAGGAAAAGGAAGTATTTCAGAGAAACCAATATCACTACCAAGTTCAGAAAGTAAATTTTTCAGCTAACAATATCTTCCTTTATGGTCTGGACATTTTGGCTCATGATATTATTCACCCCCAGTGTGAATAATAACTAGTGGGCATTTGCCACTACCCTTTAGAATTTGCCTAGACATATGTGTAATATCTGAAATTCTGGCACCATTTAAACAGGATACAGTTCTATTAGATGTATCTTGGTCACAAATAGCATGATCTAAGTGTTTAATGATTGAATCCCCTAATACAAATATTTGTTTTAGCTCCTCAATATTGCCTGCATAATGATTCATCTGATTCTAAGCCTCAACTTGCACATTAGGTGTTTCTCCCATGGGGGGTCAATTAAGATGTTAGTGTTATTTTGGGTAAATGAATGTGATACCAAGGGAATGGATAATTCCTACTATTCTTCCAGATCTACCAGTAGGTCATACCTGTTCTGCATAGGCACCTGAAAACAATCTGCCTTCCTGCCTCTTTTGCATGTTTTCCTACTTTGAACTTGATACCAGTTCTCATCTGTATCTCCCTGTTCAGTATCATCCCTTATTCTTTTTCTAGTATTTGTATTTAAGGAAGAAATGCCATCCTCACACAATAATGGCATGGCTAAATCCTGTATTATCTTTTGAATGGTATCTGTGGAGTTTTCTTAAATGTTAGGTGGGGAAATATTATGCAATCTTCTAGCAGTATATTTTTGACACATTTCTAGTGCACTTAATCTTGCACTAAAATAGGATATGTCTAATTACAGTTCCTCATTTTGCCTGCATTTCATACACTTAAATTGCTGATTAATAAAAAATGTGGAATTAAAGCAGCACATAATGCAAGTTTTGCATTTAATCCCAATATTACCATCCTGTGTTGTAATAACATCCTCCATGATGTATATTGGCCTGGTGTTATGACTAATCAGGAACCACTTAACAACATGTAATGCATAATTATGTACTATATTACAAGTATACAAGAATAATCACAGAATCACTTACATACACAGAGGTTTATTGTGACAAATGCCCTTCTCCACCAGCATTCGTGTTTACACCCACTAAACATGCCAAACACATGAAGACGTGCATGTCTTTGTGCATGTCTTCACACGCAATGATGCATGCTTGCCCACTGCAGTGCTTAATTATATATCAGCCCCGACCCAAGAAGTGATTCTGAAAGGTCACAGAGCACTCATGTGCACAAATAGGCACACAAATGATTTAAAACAATAAAACACTAGCAGGAGTAGTTTGTAGTGCCAACATATAGCCCCACAGTACTTCAAGCACTAAAATTACACACCATGAAATAAACTGTAGTTCTGATAAACTGCACCATGTACTACATCTCCTCTTCCTGTTTTCTGAAACAGGGCTCTCCCAAGAATATCAGAGGCAGTCAAATAAACATTTTGCAGCAGTAAATATTTTCACTACTAGGCTTCTACCTGCAGTGCAAGCACCATTACAGGTAGAAAAATGCCTAGTACTCCTTAATATACTGTATCTCCTCAGACAATGCTGGTTCAAGGTAATTCTAGGGCATTGTTAGCTTTTGCTCAGCTCATAAAGCCATAACAAGACTATGGTTCAGTGATAAAGTTCCCATACTCCAACAATGGTTTAATATTGTGACTAGGTCATATCACATGGAAAAATGTTGTTTTCGCTGTGGATCTGCTTATCAAGATTCATGGACATATGGCAACTGAGAACACTTCAGATCGGGAGCACTGACCCTACTTTTATACCATGATTATATATAGCCAGACTTTAATTGGGTATATATGTTAGCTATGAGGATCACATCTGTTTGTTGTGGTACCTGGTGATATTCATGCAGGAGAAAACTGCACACAGCATGACTGCACTGTGAGCAGCATATATGCCTTTTGAGGTTGCCTGTGATTATGGCAACTGCATTTCAGCACTTTCAAAAAAGGTGACTCAATCACAGCACCTGTGCAAAGAGCTACCGAGCAGGAAGGGTGGCTGGATGGGGGGCTGCAAATATACCGACAGGATGTCTCTATATGTACATGCACTTGTGGGGGAGCATGCTGTGCAATGGGAAGAAGGAGAGGTAGGGTTTATGAGGCATGCTGTGGTGGTGGTGGGCTGCAGAGCTGGCCCTGTGGCATGGTGGGTTGGTGGCAGGCTAAGGTTACAAAGGTGCCGGGTTTGGTTCTGGGCGCATTCCTTTTGTTTGTGACCAGCTGTGATTTTTTCCCACTTTTGCACCCCTCAACATACACCCCCATGGAGTTGTGGATCCTTTACTAGAGTTGCAGGGGGCACCAGCCCCCCACATAAATAAATAAAAAGTATCCGGTGCTGCTTTGCTGTGTGCCCGAAATTGATTTCAGCAATATAGACTCACCCTAATGGTGAGTGCCTTTCTGTGAGAGCGTTAGGACATAGAATCCCTTTAAAGCATCAGGGGAATCACAGCGATATGAAAAATCGCTATGCTCTGATGCTCATCACAAAGGAGGAAGTGTTTATGAACACTGCCAGTTGGGTGCTTGGTCGAGCCATTCCCATGGTGGAGTGGCTAGAGCACCTGATCCTGTAGTGAATGGGGTTGAGGAATGGGGTTTCTTTCCTGACTCTGGAATCTTTACCTTTTTTTTCTTGCCCCTAAGTCCACACCCCCTCAGAATTGATTATAATTAGTCTGGGGTGGTGTGGGGTGTGTGCATGGGGTGAAGCCCTCTGCAAAACAAATGGAAAGAGGTCAAGCGTGTTTTCATGCTGTTTGCTGCTGCATGGTTGTGGTGTGTGTGGTGGCGTCCATAATGTTATGACTCCATGCCATTTGTTGTTACTGTTGTGTTTCTTTTCAAGTTAACTCTCAGTTTTAGCCTGCCTTATGACACTAGTAACATTCTATATGGGGAGACAGCTATTTTATACTGTTTTATACAGCTGTCATTTGTCAGCTGTCTTACATTCACTACTATGTACTCATACCTGAGTAATAAATCTGTTTTATTTCCACTGTCTATTATCTACTCCAAAATCTTTTTTTTTCCAGAAACAGCAGTTATTTAATCTCAGTAGAAACAGCAGCGTTGATCATGGACATGCATTAGCATATTATCAGTGCAGTTACAGTATAAAGCAAGCAGTAACATGAGTCATCCAAACAGCATACATTCTAATACCTCTTTTTTTACTTTTTATTTAAGAATTTATTTATTTCTGCACAGTAGGCATTCAAGACAACAATGCAGCTTAATGCCTATCTTAAAGGCATCTGAAGACAGGGGAGATGCTACTGTGCCTTCCAACTTCTTAGGATATAAAAACAAAAAAAAACCTTTGACAGTGCTGTTTTAGACCCTCAATTTAACCCATGCAGGGCTGCAGTCTGAGCATCTGTCCAACTCAATCAAATAGATTCATTCTAGTTCTTTCAGCAGCCTAGGGGTTAATTCATTATCTCTTGTATACTGGAATTTCCCTTACTGAAGTTCTGAAGCAGCCAGGGTCTCATTAAGCAGAGTACAGTGTCAAATTACAGACAGTCTGCTCCAGCTTTGCTCAACCACTCCCTCCCCCCCTTACAAATAAACTAAATTTTAACCCTTGTTCCTATGGGCATTTATTGGGATATTAAGACTATTTTCTTCTGTTTTTCATATTTTTTTCTATTCAGCCTTTGTATATTTGCTATCCAGTGCTACTGAAAGGTGGGGCTTACAACACCTCTGTTTATCCACATAATCATGTTCATTGCTAACTTTTCCACTCTGATGTATGTAATGCTCATACAAGGTACAGCTCAGGCAGCAGAGGACATTAAACTAAAACTCTTTGCTTATCCACAGGAACAGGTACAGTACTAGCTTCCCCCTACCCGCTCACCCACTGTGATGAATTTAGTGTTGATAAAAAGTGGCTAAAGACCTCAGTTTATCCAAAGGTACCATGTGGGGCAGGCTCACTGCAAACATACCTACACTGTGATGGATTTAGTGCTGCTAAGAGGTGAGGAACTGACATCACTTGAGCTTTAAACCCTCTGGTAATCCACAGAGACAGCTACAGTGTGGGATCAGGGAAAGTGCTTGGTTTCCACACTGTCTGCATTTAGTCCTGGTGAATGGTGAGGGACTGCAAGAACTGGGAACTAAAGTCTTTTGTTTTTCTACAGTGACAGATACAGTGTGTGACTGGTGAATAGTAAGTGACTGGCACCACTGGAGACTGAAGCCCTCTATAAATCCACAGAGGTAGGTGCAGTGTAGAACAGACAGCCCAGGGTTTCTACACTGTGCTACAGTAGTAGTCACAGACATTGCCAGCTATTTCCAGATATTTTGCAAAATTTCTGAAGAGCTTCTCTCTGCTGCCCCTAATGTGGAAATGCAGAAAGCAGGAGATATTTCTGGAAATATCACAGAAATTTTGGGAAATTGCTGGCAGTGTCTGTGGCTGCTACCATACATACAGTGCTGATGAAAGGTGGCAGACTGACAGCACTAGAGGCTGAAGCCCTCTGTTTATTCACATGAGTAGGTACAGCATGGGGTAGGGACAGTGCAGGGTTCTCACACTGATAGTTTCAGTGCTGGCAAAAGTTAAGGGATGGGAAACACTGGGGACTACTCTACTGTCTTCATGTTCACAGTCTCTATTGGCAGGTCATTTTAGAAGGCTACCACCTTCAGGGACAAAATATGCTTCCTAATGTAACCCCTAAACTTGCCATCTGTGACCTTCAGAGCATGTCCCTGTGTCCTGCTGGAGAACATATCCATATGTTCAATCCTGTCAATACCCCTGAGAATGGGACGACTGAGATCATGTTACATCTCTGCCTGCTATTCTACAGGGAGAAGACGGCAACAACTATTACAGTAGTAAACATAAATGTGGATATTATCTGTTAGATCCTTTCAGGTATTACTGTTATGAAAATGTGGCTTCTCCTTAACAGTGGTATCTAAACAGAAAGCCCGTAAGCAAATTTGTTTTCATTTTTGGTACTGAACAAATTCTCTTTACTGCTGCAGTAAATGTAAACACTGGAATAAATATAAAGAAACTGATAGAGGGAAACTTGCAAAGGATTCCAGTAGGCATTTTACGTGACTGCATAGATTTGCAGAATTTAAAAAAGCTACTTAAATTCACTGCCACTAAGCAAGTTGTAGATGGGAAAAAATTTGTCAACACAAAAAGGGGCTTGATCTGCACTCAGAGAGGAGTGAGAAGGTTAGTTTTCTTATGTGGTACAGTGACCCACAGGGTGTAAAAAGTTGGAGTTATTGAAAATATGATGGATCATAATGGTCTACAGAGCCCATTTTCTTAAAGCAGCAGTTTTGACATCAAGGAGAAAAAAAAGGTTGGTAGGAATTGACAACCATCTGAAATTTCTCATAATCCCCACTCAAAAATGAATAATGACACAATTAAACATGCTGCAGTATAAGACCACACCAAAGAATTCAGCATCTATGCCAAGCTGGCGTTTCTCTGCTTGACATACATGTTGCATTCTTTCGGCAGGGTATTTATAGAGTACAGTACCACAATAAATTTTCTTGATCTTATTCTCACTTCCATCCAAGCATATCCCAACCCCCTTTCAGCCCTGATATCATGATATTTAGGGCTTGATTAAGTAAAGCCATATTCAAATTTCCTCCCCGTGAACCAAGTGAAACTTTTTCAATGCAAAAAAAAAAAAACTAGCAATGCATTCTGTGGTCTTGAATAAATTTAATATGGGGTGATATTACACTTTGCACATTCTTGTGTTCTATGATTCTAATACTGTATGTTCATCTATTAAGTTATGCTGCTATGTTGAATTTTGCAAATGCAGGCTCATAACTTTGGTAATATTCAATATTTTTACCACAAATTTTCAACATAGCCATTTTGGCACAGCAACTCATGAATGTGACAGCTGTCATTTTTCAACTCCTGCCCAAAATGTGTGTTTGCAGCACAAAGCTGATTTTGCATTCCCTGAATGACATCACCTTTAGGTCAGGAGTTGAGCATTTTCCTACCCTTCTTTATGAGGCAGGATCATAACAAAGCTGTGTTGAAAATTTGGTGTAAACATATTTAAAAAAAATAATTTTCAATATTTTTAACTCGGATTTCTCTCCTGCAGTCCTATCGGCTCTGGCCAGAGTATGTTGTTATAGCCTTAGAGGGAAATCAGACACTATAGGCTCACAGTACACAGACTACAGTTTTACAGTAATATTTAAGCAGTAATTTAGCTGAAAGGCAGCCAATGGGCTGGGTTTCTAAGGGAAAAATAACCCATCACAAGCAGTTTAACACATCTCAGTGCCTCTCCCATCCATGCCATGATTGTCTCAACAGGGGACTCCCTTCACAATCCTCTCTGAGACCATGAAGCAGATGAGCTGGTGTTCTTTAACTAATCATGTAGAAACAGAGAGTGCCTTGCCCACGTTGCTTGCCATTTATGTGATCTTCGAGACCTGGGAATCCACCTTCTGTTCAACCATCTGAAGTTGAAATTCATATTCTGAAGGGTAACTGTGTGCTCTGCATCATCAGGGCCCTCTGCTGCCATTTTCCCCATCGCCTTCTCTTGATTAGGATGCTTCAGCTTGAAAAAATCATGGAAACTGCATGTGACTGATTTAGGCTTTCCCATGGCTAGATTTGGGTAAAACTTGGGTAGGATCTTGACTATGTCCACCACAATCACCAGGGAAAATTTCAATATAAAGAGAACTCAAGAACTGTATTTTAAAAAGTATTATTAAAGTTTTAAACAGAAGTTGATCTGTCACATATCTGGACACCTGGGCTACAAGCTCTGCCCCCGTTACTTTGAAATCTTAGCAAACTTGAACATAAAAAAGTGATAAGGTTTTTCTACTCAAAAAGAACATATAATTAAAAAGTCACTTCATGTAGGGAGCTTTAAATAGAGAAGCTAATTGTCTGCCAATAGTGTGGGGCCAAAAATAGCCATCCAATTCATCTTGCCTATTTTTGAGTAAGGAAAGAATGGTAAAAGTATGGCAGCAATGTATATCAGCGTGAAAAAAAAAGTACTTGCAAAGTTAGACAAAGTTTGTAATGCTAGCTTTCTAAGATGCCTTTTAGTAGACGTAATTGTCTAATGTTTGAGAAATTAAATTGGGGCTCAGAGGAAGTGCATAAGAAAATTCAAATTTACAGTGAAGCTAAGTAAATATATTGTTGCACTGAGCCAGTCCTGTGCTCTGAAGGAAGTTCTCCACTGTGAGTTACAAATACCAAAAATATTAAAAACTAGATATACCGTTGGCCAATGACACTGAAAGTTGGTGCCTCCCAGTCAAGGAATATTCTATCTTCTATAGCAAGATCAACATATTTACTGAAGCAGATTCAGCAAGCATTTCAAACTGAATTGAATAATACATGTCAGTGTATTTAAATGCTGTATTTGACTATTTTTTATTTTACTGTAATGTCTATGTAGAAATTATTGTAAGTCTGTAATGTTGTATAATCAAGTTGACTTTGAAAATAAGTTATTTTTTGTGCACTAACAGTTCTATCCTGTTAAAATGTTATGTTTTTACCTGCCTACCTACCTACTTGCTTAGCAGTTCTCACTCTCCCAAGTTAAATTTACATCACATGAATAAAGAGAGAGACCTACTTCTAATCTACATTAAAAAGTACAAGGTCCTCTTGACTTACAAAATTCTTAAAAATAGTCTGACATCTATCAGCACAAAATAGCACCAGGAGGGTGCTGTTCCTGCATCAGTTAGATTGCTACCTGAAGAGGCATTGCTCCCAACCTAGCTGAGCTACTTTATTAGTTGCTGGGCAGGCCACTCTTCTGGGCCAATGACCATGATGTGGGAACATAAAAAAATGCTACAGGGAAGGGGGCAGAGTCAGCAGAGGACAATGTGCTTTAGTGGAGATCCTGCTATTTTCAGCTAATTTGGTCAATATTATTTGTGAAAGTGGACTTTTCTTCAAATATGAAGTATACCAACAGCTACAGAGAGGAATAGAGAACTTTGTGGCAAAAATTGGGGAGATACCAAGCATCATCCACTTCACAGATGGCTTTTCCAAACTAATAGAATAGCAATATGGAGAAAAATTAAAAAAGGAAGGATCTGCACAGTTACAATCTCTGGGATCAGATGTCTCATTGTTGTGCCTACAAACAACAACCAATGCACTCTGCAAGTCTGCACACAATTAGACAAAAAGGTGGACCTGGATAATGAATGCTTAGCTGTTTATCAGCAGTCTTTAGAAGCTGTAAAATCAATGACTGGTGAGACACTTAACCGTTGCTGTTTTCTTTGAGTAACCTAGATTATAAAATACTTTCTAAGGTTTGGCCACATGCCTTAATAAAGTATTGGGAGTTTTAATTAGTTGTGAACAAGTGGGTTTTGTCCCTGGCTGACTTTCTCCTGATCACCTGAGGAAGTTGGGCCATCTCTTCTCCGTGTCCAGGGACAGACATGATCCCACGGTCTTGATCTCTCCAAATGTGGAAAATGCATTTGATTGGGTCTCTTGGGATTATTTTATTCTGGTTTTATGTAAGTTTAATATTCTTTCTGAATTCACTGCATGGATTGATTGAGGTTCTTGGCAGTAATCCCACTGATAGCATATTCTGCAATGGGTTCAGTTTCTCAATTGTTTGCCTTGTATCGGGGCACAAGGCAGGATTGTCCCCTTCCCCTCTTTTGTTTAACCTTTTCATAGAACCCTAAATTTGGAAGACCAGTGGTTCAGAGGAAATACAGGGTATATCCATTGGCCATCAGCAGTATTAATTGTCTGTTTATGCAGACAATATTTTGTTACACCTTGTCATCCCCCAAGACTTCCTTGTCAGTGGTCTTTGACCTTATTCAGGATTTCAGTGCCATTTCTTGTTACAAGTTAAATATTGCTAAAACTGAAATTATGCCTTTGAATGCCTTCACTAATAAGGTTGATATGATCGATTTTGGGCTTGTCTGGGTCCCAGATAACTCAGATATTTGGGTCTTAAGTACTTCCTCATGGAAGATGCAATACTACAATTTAGATTCATTGCTGGATTATCTTAAGCAAGATTTGGCCCGTTGGGCTCACCTTCCCCTTTCTCTTTGGGGCAGGGTGAATGTGGTGAAGATGAACCTTCTGCCAAGGGTCTTGTACCCATTAATTATGTTAATCCAGTATACTCAACAGAAATGGTTCACCAGCCCGCATATACTTATTTCCCACTATATTTGGCATGGTAAAGTCGTTCATTGGGCATGTAATAAGCTCACAGCTCCCAAAAAAGAGGGTGGACTCCACCTCCGAATTTTTATTTGTACTGTTTAGCCACTCATAGTACCAAATATTTTCAGTTGTTCTGGGATCTTACAAACATCCTCCTGGCTGTTATGTTCCTCAATAGTTGGAAAATGAGAATTTCCTGTGTTAATGGTTGAAGTTAAATATTATTGCACTTTTGCACACTTCCCCTTCTAGTTTCCTGTACTCCATTACAGACACTCTGTTGGTGAAGTCAGTGAGAGCCCATAGACAATTATGTGCTGTGCTGTGGGTGGATAATGTTAGAATCATTTCTCAACCTGTTATTGGCAAGACTAATTTTAAGCTGAATGGGCAGGTGATATCATCACTTTTTTGGCCCTACAAACCTATTACTTTGGTTGAACAGCTTACAAATGAAGGGGTTCTTTTTACATTTACAGAATTCTGGCAGCGTTATGATGCTCTCACTAAGCATTGCTTTAGATTTCTGTAGCTCTCACTTGTTTTATAACATTTTGGCACTGGCCCTTGGTCCACTGAATTTCTTTAGCTTCTTGGGCCATTTTGCTAAACAGAATTTATTTTCTTTACCCTCAGGTTTATACCTTACTCCCAAATGTAATTGAGGGTGGGATCCCTTATTGGGATTGTGCCCTCCTTGTTTTAAATGGTGCCTATGATTGGTCATGTATTTGGGGGTATTTGTATAAATATATTATGTTTGGTTGACATTGTTTTATGCAATTTAAACTTTGACATCATTTTTTTATTTATTATTCCCCTCTTAAATTGTATAAAATGGGTTGGATGCCCTCTGACCCTTGTATTCCTTGTCAGACTGCTCCTGGTTTACTTTTACATGCGGTTGTCCAAAGGTAGTGCTTTTTTGGACTACAATAAGGTCAAAATTAGTTCTGCTTTTGGGCTTAGATCATGCATGTTCCCCAGATATGTTTTTACTTAGTGTGTATGAAGACAGATTATTTGGCACTCAGAGGTACCACATGGCGTTAATTTCTGCTTGTGCTAAAAAAGTTATAGTGCATGGCGGAATGCTGTTACCACTAAAAATCCATAGCTTTCCAAACACTGTTGTTCTTCTCCACAGACATCAGCTCTATCTGTTATGTTGCACTAGTGATGTATGTAGTGCAGCATAACAGAATAGAACTCCCTTCACGTGCAGTGTAACAGCATTTTTATCTGGCAGGGGTGCTAGGTAGTTAAGCCTGTCAATCTGAAACCAATGTGGCTAATAGAAGCAAAAACATGGTATCAGCTATACTATCAAAGAAACTGTCAGACTGTGATAAAGTTTTTTATTTTATTGTTGCCACCATACACTATAAAAAATTATTGCTAGTCACCTATCAGTAACAAGTTCAGTTAGGGCATCTTGAGGTTGCCATTGGTGACTGAACCTCTTGAGCTTCACTCTCAACATTACTGCAGTCACCAAGGCAACCTCATGATGCACTAACGAGCTTGTTACTGAAAGGTGACTAACGATTATTCTCTATATTCTATTTAAATGGGGGCTAGAGTTATGCTGACATATGCAGAATGGTATAAAGAAATTCCATTTGTATTGCAGGCTGAGGACATGATTGTTAGTATGTTAGACCATTTGGCCTTTTATCAACATACCTGGGAGCCGTTATATACTGTATTGTTGCTTAGTGCATCAGTCTGGGGTCACCCACCCCAATATTCTTTTCCGTTCAGATGCCTGTTTTGTTTTTAACTCACCTCAAGGTGTGTGATTATATTTGTTGTAGCTTGTTCTCTTTATTTGTGTTGTTGCTGCTGCTCAGTTTATCTTTCTTCTTATTGTATTGTTGCTTAATTCTTCAATAAAGTTTATTAAATTAAAAAAATAAACTTAACCCTTGTTGTGCCACTGACTGACATATCACTCCAGAACACCTTTATGTTCTAATTCTTTTAGCAAGCTAAGGGTTAATCATATTGACAAGTCACTAAAGACCATGGAATAGCTGGTGAAAGATAACTAGCATGAACTTTTGACTTGAACATATGAAAACCCAGCTCAGGGCACATAATATTTGAAATTTTAGGGGAGCCAGAGGATAAAGATGGATAAGACAATGTGCTTTTCTTGGCTATGGGGATCACAACAGTACTATACAATTGGATTATAAAGATTTAGACACTGATAATGCCTACTGGATCACCCTGCGGCATCCACAAGAATTCCCTAGAGCAATTCTGTTCAACCTTAGCCATCTTAAGCAAAAACAGTAATAGTTATGTCAGCACAACAATGGGGGATGATCAACAAGAAAAGAGAGAAGATGATTTTGTTAGCAGATTATAGTTATGCCACATGATGGCTCTGTCAATTTTTGAACTTGCAATGGAAGAAGATGTGAGAGATGGAAATTCCACATGCTGTACTGTGGGTAGCAAAATGTAAGGTTGGAGTGAAGGGACAGATTCCTAGCCATTACTGTTCTGAATATGTCGCGTGACTTGTTACCAGGCTTGAGGAAGAAGCCACAGCAGCTCATGAGGCTGACAGCAGTGCTGAAGAGGAAGCAGACTGAGCAGCAGTAGTTCTCTTCTGTCAGCTCCCAGGGCTCCTTTGCTGTGAACATTGCTCAAGGTAATGGATGATAGACTGTAGGTTTTTATGACTGCAGAATACCATGAGTATTGCAGGGTTTGCCATTTATGTATCTTTTATTTACTCAGATAAGACTGTAATAATGCAACAAACTTCATGCCACATTAAATTAATGGTCAAATTACTAAGCAGGCGTAAGTAGCTCAGTACTGCTATGTATTAGGGCATGTTTTAAATAATGCTCTGTGCTGTTTCACTTATGTAAAAGGTAATACAATTATGGTATTATGATTTATTTTTCAAAGTCTAAGTGAACAGGTTTTCGGACCCACTTGAAAGATGGCATTCTTTTGGTCTCCCGGATAATGAGCGAGCAACATTTGACAGTAATGATGGCACTCTGCATGCTTTATGCATGCTTAATTTTCCAAGTTCCTTACTGACAGTGTGACCAGCATGGCATTCCTGACGGGTGTTTTCAGACCTTAAGCAGTGCAAATGAGTAGATTCCTTGATGGACAGGTACATCACATGATCTAGTGCCTGTAAATGATCCTCTTACAGGAGGTAGATTGACACTATATACACCTGAGAGATTGAGGGTTGGTGTCTGAGTTATTGGTGTTTGCCCTGGTCTGGAAATATACTCTTTGGGCAGAATTCATTAAAGTCTTGCTAAACTGAGCTAAAAGTTTAAGTTGCATAGGTTTGTTGTCTAATTGCTAGATGCAGTCTTAACTGCACATGGTACCTTTAGAATGGTCAATTTATATATATAATATATATATATATATGGGATACATGATGGGCATGAGTGTGATATGGCAAATATTGTAACTCCTGCAGAGTGTGCTCTGGATATCTCACAAGTACCAAAAGCACGAGTTAGATATCCAGAGCTCACGATGCAGGAGTGACAATATTTGCCATAGCACACAATCTGACCATCATGTATTCGATATATACAATAGGACCAAGAGTTTTAGAAGTTTTGTTATGCTCTCTTGTGTTAATTTCCTGTTTACGTATTTGCTCATTCTGTGTGTGAGCTTTTCTGAATGGGCTGGCAGTGTTATAAACTCTGGGAGACACATGAGTGTGTTTTGCAATGCTAAATGAGTTAGTTTTAGGTAGGAGTGAGAAACACACTTTTGTAAGGCTGTATCATTTAGAAGTCTGGCTGCAGTGAAGCTGAGAGCATCACAGTAATTGTAATGAGATGAGAGGCAGAGTGTCAGAACAGCTAATACTGTTTTCAGTGGTAATTAAGTTAGCTGCAGGCAGAGTGCAGAGTGTTCTGTGAAATTGTGCTCTTTAGGATTCTGGCTATAAACAAGCTGAAAGTATCACAATAATTGTAATGGGTGAGAATCAGAGTTTGAGGAACAAGTGAGAGTGTGTTTCAGTGGTAGTTGAGTTAGCTGCAGGAAGTAGTTTAGACTGTTCTGCAAAGCTGTGCTGTTTAGAATTCTGGCTGCAGTCACAGTAATGAGCTGAAAGTTGGTGGGGGGTGGGATAGGTGTATTTTGTAATGCTCACTGAGTTAGCTGTAGGCAGCAGTGAGACCTCTGAAGTAGTTCTGCTTTTGTGCCTATGGTAACAACACAGGTATTTCTTGCATGCTGAGGGGAAAGCTGCCTAGAATGATGACATTTTGTGACCTGTGTGTGTAAATGGCTGATATCATCACAGTAGAGCAGAGGATAAAAATATCACACTGCAGTGGATGATACACTGTTTTATCTCACTCATTTACCACTCACCCCATTATATGTATGTATATGTATATATATATATTTATACAGCAGTTGCACATTAGTAAAATTTGGAAATGTTTCATACATGATATTACAAATTTCCAAAATGATATACAGTTTTATAACTACTAGTGGGAGTGCTATGCTGTTTCAGTACAATTAATTGAACTTTTCACCTACGGTCTAGTGAAGTACAGCAATTAACTTGGATTTTATTCTTAGGTAGTGACATCTAGGGCATGGCTTTAGCTTGTCTAACTGTATTATTTAGAACTGTGGTACAATTTAGTTATTCTGCCTGGATCTTGTGAAAAAGAGGGGTCACACTGAGGATCAAAATATGTGTATCTGAAATATTTGTATGTGGTACCTCTGCTTCTGTTGTACTGCTTTTTATTAAATCAGTAAAAAGAAAGTTAAAGGGGAACAGTTAGCAAAGAGGAACAGTAAGCAACAAGGGCTCCATAACCAAGTGTAGTCTGGTCCCAATCTGCACTTTGTTTGCAAAAACATTTTGTTTTACTTACTATATTTCTGCAGTATAGTGTAGACAGTATCAGACTAGTTTAGTTGACTTGTAAGCTGACATTTTGCATAACCACAAATCCTAGAATCCCCTGCAGCTGACATCACAGCTCGGCTGCAGTAGTAGGAGACTGAATAGCCAGCAGTGCATGTTAGAGCTTTTATAAGCTCTGATTAGATGATTGTGGTCCTGCTGTTCTCTTGGGGCTATGTAGAGTCCTCTGTGACTGCACTTAGCCCAGGTAGGACAGCAGTGCCAGCAAAGAAACAATCTGAGCTTATAAAAGCTCTAATTTGCACTGCAGGTTATTGAATCTCCCACTGCTGAAGCCCTCCCCTCATGTCAGCTATGGGGGATTCTACTTTTTGTTGTTACAGAAAATGTCAGCTTGCACGGCAACTAAATTAGTCTAAAACAATCTACTATTCTGCAGTAACCAGTTGGGATCAGCTCCACACTTGGGTATGGAGTTCTTAGTATTGTTTCCATTAAAAAAATGCTACAAGTAAAGTATTGCTCCTAGTCCTCCTGGGTATTTGCTGCTTTGTACCATTGCTGTCTGTTACCATATAGACTTTCTCCCCATCTGCTGCTGTTCAGAGCTCCACTCATGGAATTGCTGAAGTCCAGACTCCACACTTGAGCCCATCACCTCACATGACACCACAGGTCTGCCTTGTACAAAACTACACTCTCAGGCTGATCAAATTGATGATGCTCAGCAGTGTAAGTATAAAACAAAGGGATAAATGAAGCAAACGTGGATACAAGACCAATCAAGATGAACTGCCTGAGAGACAGAAGGGTGGAGGCATTAAAACAGGGGTTGCTTATGATGAGAGCTGCAGCTAACACACAACCTGCTTGTTCATGATCAGGGGAGGCAGGACCACAACTCATGAGTGACCGAGCCATGAGTGAATTATATAAGTGCTGTCCCCGTGAGTGCTGATAAATTTCATAGCTTGAAAAGTCTATTGCATATTCAGTTTATATGTTAGTTTACTTGTGATAGCTTATAATCCTTTGTTTTTATGAAGATGCAATGGTTTCTCTTCCTCATCTATTCTGCTGGTTTTAGTGTTTCACATGGCAATTGTGATGTCATCAGCACTGTGCAAGTTGCTCTATGATTGCTTCTTTATTCCACTGAGATGCACCCACATTTGCTAGATATCAATTATGACAAACCCCAAAATACAAGATGTCATATTATCTTACAAACTGGGTCCAAATGTATCAGTTTTATTCTGTTACACTTCTTTCTACACCTGTTATATAAAATAACTAAATCATGCTGCAGGTAATAGAAACTATTTGTAACATTCACAAAGGCTGTGCAAAATCTTATGAATCCTACTTCAAAAATTACCCATAATAACCTGCAATTTCAAATATTTCTAGACATCATTGTTTGTTTTTGCCACTGTGTACAGAAACATAGATTGGCCAGCAGCCAGGTCCTGTCAAACTAATCTCAAAGATTTCTTTGACTGGGTAACCTGAGTGGTGGACTAAGGGTTGCAGTTAATGTCAGCTACTTTGACTTCAGCAAAGTTTTCAATACTGTGCCACATAGAAGATTAATTAATAAGTTGGGTAGGCTCAGAGTGAGTCAGAAGTTGGTCAACTGAGTGGCAAATTGGTTGGCAGGCAGAAAACAGAGAGTGGTGGTAAATGCTGTACAGTCAGAAGTGATACAAGCTACAAGTGGGGTACCTCAGGGATCAGTCCTAGGGCCACTTCTCTTCAATATATTCAACAGTGGCACTGCAGATGGACTGAAGATGGACTGGAGGGTAAGGTTTGTCTGTTTGCAGATGACACCAAGATCTGCAACAGAGTAGATGATCCTGATGGGGTCGGCAGAGAAAGAAGAGATCTGGAAAAACTGGCAAAATGGTCTGATGAGTGGCAACTGGGGTTTAACACAAAGAAGTGCAAGATCCTGCACATAGGGAAGAGAAACCCTGAAGCTACATATAGGTTGGGAGGGGAGTTGCTGGCAATCACAAGGGAAGAAAGAGACTTGGGCATCATCATCACAGATGACCTGAAATCATCCAAGCAGACCACTAAAGCAGTAGGTAAGGCTAGAGGGATTTTGGGGGGTATTAGTAGGGGTATCACAAGTCATAAGAGGGAGGTAGTAATCCCTCTTTACAAGACACTGGGTAGGCCCCTTCTGCAGTACTGAGTGCAGTACTAGAGGCTGCACCTGTACAAAGTCATTAACAAAACAGAGGCAGTCCAGAGAAAGGCAACCAAAATGGTGCAGGGACTGCATCAGAAAGCATATGAGGACAGATTAACGGAGATCAAGGTGCATACCCTAGAGCAAAGGAGGGAGAGAGGTGATATGATCAAAACATTCAAACATCTTAAGGGCACTAACAAGGTGAAAGAGTCTAATATTTCAATATAAGAAAAATAGCAGGACAAGAAGACACAGCATAAGATTAGAGGGAGGCTGATTAAGGGGTAAAGTGAGGAAGTTCTTTAACACAAAAAGGGTGGTGGATGCATGGAATGGCCTACCTCAGGAAGTGGTGGATATGAATACAATACAGGGCTTCAAACAGGCATGGGATAGGCATAAGGGAGCAACACAGATGAGTATGAATAAATAGGCCATTGACAGAGTAAATGTCTATGGCACATTCATAAGGCAGAAAAAATGGGCAGACTGGATGGGCCTTGTGGTCCTTATCTGCCATCAACTTCTATGTTTCTATGTTTCCTTTGACAACAACTTCATATGATTCATTTGATTTACAAATTTTACCTCAAAAAAGTGCCTGATTATTTATTAGATATGGTTAAGGAAAAAATGTGAAAGAAGGCTTACACACAGCTGGGATTATTGACCTCACTGCATTAGTCATGAAAAACGTCAAGAGTAGTTCTATTTTTTCTGTATGGGCTTCAAACTGTGGAACAGCCTACTAAGCCATCTAAGAATACCTCTAACAGGAACTATACATTGGAGTTCTTTAAAATCTCAGTTTATAAATAATGCTTTGTTGCCAAAAAACCCAAAACATGTACCGAAGAGTTTGTATGATTTAAATAGTAAGTATGATGTGAACAGAGTGTATGATATGTATAGTTTGTATGATGTGAATAGTTTACATGATGTGAATAGTCTGTATGATGTGAATAGTTTACATGAAGTGAATAGTTTGCATGATGTGAATAATTTACATGATGTGAATAGTTTGCATGATGTTAATAGTTTGTATGATATGAATAGTTTGTATGACACAAAGAGTTTATATGATGTGAATAGCTTGTATTATGTGAATGGCTTGTGTGATGTGAATAGTTTACATGACGTGAATAGTTTGTATGATGTGAATAGTTTGTATGATATGAAAAGTTTGTATGATGTGAATAGTTTGTATGATACAAATAGTTTACATGATGTGAATAGTTTGTATGATGTGAAAAGTTTGTATGATGCAAATAGGTTACATGTTGTGAATAGTTTGTATGATGTGAATAGTTTACATGATGTAATTAGTTTCTATGATATGAATAGTTCGTATGAGTTGAATAGTTTGTATGATGTGACTAGTGCATATGATATGAATAGTTTGCATGATGTGAATAGTTTGCATGATGTGAATAGTTTGTATGATGTGAATAGTTTACATGACGTAAATAGTTTGTATGATGTGAATACTTTGCATGATGTGAATAGTTTGTATTATATGAATAGTTATTGTGATGTGAATAGTTTGTATGATACACATAGTTTATATGATGTGAAAAGTTTGTATGATGTGAATAGTTTGTATGATGCAAATAGTTTACATGATGTGAATAGTTTGTATGATGTGAATAGTTTTCATGATATAAGTAGTTTCTATGATATGAATAGTTTGCATGACGTGAATAGTGCATATGATATGAATAATTTGTATGATGTGAATAGTCTGTATGATGTGAATAGTTTGTAGGATGTGAATAGTTTGTATGATGAGAATAGTTTACATGATGTGAATAGTTAGTACGATGTGAGTAGTTTACATGATGTGAATAGTTTGTATGATGGGAATAGTTTACATGTTGCAAATAGTTTGTATGATGTGAATAGTTTGTATGATGTGAATAGTCTGAATGATGTGATTAGTTTACATGACATAAATAATTTGTATGATGTGAATAGTTTACATGATGTGAATAGTTTGTATTATACGAATAGTTTTTATGATGTGAATAGTATGTGTGATGTGAATCGTTTACGTAATGTGAATAGTTTGTATTATGTGAATAGTTTACATGATGTGAACAGTTTGTATGTATGATATGAATAGTTTATATGACACAAATAGTTTATATGATGTGAATAGTTTGTTTGATGTGAATAGTTTACATGATGTGAATAGTTTTCATGATGTGAATAGTATCTACGATATGAATAGTTTGTATGATATGAAAAGTTTGTATGATGTGAATAGTTTGTATGAAACAAACAGTTGACATGATGTGAATAGTTTACATGATGTGAATAGTTTGTATGATGTGAATAGTTTTCATGATGCAAATAGTATCTACGATATGAATAATATGTATGATGTGATTAGTTTGTATGATGTGAATACTGTGTATGCTATGAATAGTTTGTATGATGTGAATAGTTTACATGATGTGAATAGTTTGTATGATGTGAGTAGTTTGCATGATGTGAATAGTTTGTATGATGTGAATAGTTTACATGATGCAAATAGTTTGTATGATGTGAACAGTTTGTATGGTGTGCATAGTTTACATGATGTGAATAGTTTCTATGTTGTGAATAGTTTACATGATGTGAATAGTTTGTATGATGTGAATAGTTTACATGATGTGAATAGTCTGCATGATGTGAATAGTTTATATGATGTGAATAGTTCACATGATGCGAATAGTTTGTATGATGTGACTAGTTTGTATGATGTGAATAGTTTGCATGATGTGAATAGTTTGTGTGATTTGAATAGTGTATATGATATGAATAGTTTGTGTGATGTGAATAGTTTACATGATGCCAATAGTTTGTATGATGTGAACAGTTTGTATGGTGTGCATAGTTTACATGATGTGAATAGTTTGTATGATGTGAATAGTTTGCACAATGCAAATAGTTTGTATGATGAGAATAGTTTGTATGATGTGAATAGTCTGCATGATGTGAATAGTTTGTATTATGTGAATAGTTTACGTGATGCGAATAGTTTGTATGATCTAAATAGTCTGAATGATGTGAATAGTTTACATGATGTGAATAGTTTGTATGATGTGAAAAGTTTACATGCTGTGAATAGTTTGTATGATGTGAACTTGCTACTTTTATATTATTCTGTATGTGTGCATAGCACTTTAAAGTGTGAAACAACTTTAGTTGTACCAGAAACCCGATTGTAATTGAAACTTGGCTCAATTTAGCTATCTTGTCCATGAAATACAGAATAAACTATTGTACTGTTGCTTGCTAGTACTTATTACTTTACCATGTCTTGTTAATATGAAGATTTCATCACCTGAGTGAAGACAACAGTGAATAGATTGCATTATGTGAATAGTTTGCATGATGTGAATAGTTTACATTATGTGAATAGTTTCTATAATGTAAATAGTTTGCATGATGTGAATAGTTTGTATAATGAGAATAGTTTGCATGATATAAATAGTTTACATGATGTGATTAGTTTGTATGATGTTGAATTGTGTGTATGATATGAATAGTTTGTATGATGTGAATAGTTTACATGATGCAAATAGTTTGTATGATGTGAATAGTTTGTTTGATGTCAATAGTTTTCATGATGCGAATAGTTTCTATGATATGAATAGTTTGTATGACGTGAATAGTTTGTAAAATGTGAATAGTGTGTATGATATGAATAGTTTGTATGATGCGAATAGTTTACATGATGTGAATAGTTTGTATGATGTGAATAGTTTGTATGATGTGACTAGTTAACACGACGCGAATAGTTTGTATGATGTTAATAGTTTGTATGATGTGAATAGTTTGCATGATGTGAATAGTTTTCATGATGCGAATAGTTTGTATGATATGAATGGTTTGTATGATGTGAATAATGTGTATGATGTGAATAGTTTGTGTGATTTGAATAGTGTATATGATATGTATAGTTTGTGTGATGCGAATAGTTTACATGATGCCAATAGTTTGTATGATGTGAGTAGTTTACATGATGTGAATAGTTTGTATGATGGGAATAGTTTACATGTTGCAAATAGCTGGTATGATGTGAATAGTTTGTATGATGTGAATAGTCTGAATGATGTGATTAGTTTACATGATATAAATAGTTTGCATGATGTGAATCGTTTACATAATTTGAATAGTTTGTATTATGTGAATAGTTTACATTATGTGAACAGTTTGTATGATATGAATAGTTTACATTACACAAATAGTTTATATGATGTGAATAGTCTGATGTGAATAGTTTACATGATATGAATAGTTTTCATGATGTGAATAGTATCTACGATATGAATAGTTTGCATGATGTGAATAGTTTGTATTCTGTGAATAGTGTGTATGAGATGAATAGTTTGTATGATGTGAATAGTTTGCATGATGTGAATAGTTTGTATGATGTGAATAATTTACATGATGTGAATAGTTTGTATGATGTGAATAGTGTGTATGATATGAATAGTTTGTATGATGTGAATAGTTTACATGATGCAAATAGTTTGTATGATGTGAATAGTTTGTTTGATGTCAATAGTTTTCATGATTCGAATAGTTTCTATGATATGAATAGTTTGTATGACGTGAATAGTTTGTAAAATGTGAATAGTGTGTATGATATGAATAGTTTGTATGATGCGAATAGTTTACATGATGCAAATAGTTTGTATGATGTGCATAGTTTGTATCATGTGAAAAGTTTATATGATGTGAGTAGACTGTATGATGTGGAGAGTTTACATGATGTGAATAGTTTGTATGATGTGAATAGTTTGCATGATGTGAATAGTTTGTATGATGTGACTAGTTAACACGACGCGAATAGTCTGTATGATGTTAATAGTTTGTATGATGTGAATAGTTTGCATGATGTGAATAGTTTTCATGATGCGAATAGTTTGTATGATAGGAATGGTTTGTATGATGTGAATAATGTGTATGATGTGAATAGTTTGTGTGATTTGAATAGTGTATATGATATGTATAGTTTGTGTGATGCGAATAGTTTACATGATGCCAATAGTTTGTATGATGTGAGTAGTTTACATGATGTGAATAGTTTGTATGATGGGAATAGTTTACATGTTGCAAATAGTTTGTATGATGTGAATAGTTTGTATGATGTGAATAGTCTGAATGATGTGATTAGTTTACATGATATAAATAGTTTGTATGATGTGAATAGTTTACATGATGTGAATAGTTTGTATTATATGAATAGTTTTTATGATGTGAATAGTTTGTATGATGTGAATCGCTTACATAATGTGAATAGTTTGTATTATGTGAATAGTTTACATTATGTGAACAGTTTGTATGATATGAATAGTTTACATGACACAAATAGTTTATATGATGTGAATAGTTTGATGTGAATAGTTTACATGATATGAATAGTTTTCATGATGTGAATAGTTTACATGCTGTGAATAGTTTGTTTGATGTGAACTTGCTACTTTTTATGTTATTCTGTATGTGTGCATAGCACTTTAAAGTGTGAAACAACTTTAGTTGTACCAGAAACCTGATTGTAATTGAATCTTGGCTCAATTTAGCTATCTTGTCCATGAAATACAGAATAAACTATTGTACTGTTGCTTGCTAGTACTTATTACTTTGCCATGTCTTGTTAATATGAAGATTTCATCACCTATGTGAAGACAACAGTGAATAGATTGCATTATGTGAATAGTTTGCATGATGTGAATAGTTTACATTATGTGAATAGTTTGTATGATGTGAATAGTTTGCATGATGTGAATAGTTTGTATAATGTGAATAGTTTGTATGATATAAATAGTTTACATGATGTGATTAGTTTGTATGATGTGAATTGTGTGAATGATATGAATAGTTTGTATGATGTGAATAGTTTACATGATGCAAATAGTTTGTAGGATGTTAATTGATTGATGTCAATAGTTTTCATGATGCGAATAGTTTCTATGATACGAATAGTTTGTATGACGTGAATAGTTTGCAAAATGTGAATAGTGTGTATGATATGAATAGTTTGTATGATGCGAATAGTTTACATGATGCAAATAGTTTGTATGATGTGCATAGTTTGTATCATGTGAAAAGTTTATGTGATGTGAGTAGACTGTATGATGTGAATAGTTTGTATGATGTGAATAGTTTGCATGATGTGAATAGTTTGTGTGATGTGAATAGTTTGTATGATGTGACTAGTTAACACGACGCGAATAGTTTGTATGATGTTAATAGTTTGTATGATGTGAATAGTTTGCATGATGTGAATAGTTTTCATGATGCGAATAGTTTGTATATATGAATGGTTTGTATGATGTGAATAATGTGTATGATGTGAATAGTTTGTATGATTTGAACAGTGTATATGATATGTATAGTTTGTGTGATGCGAATAGTTTACATGATGCCAATAGTTTGTATGATGTGAATAGTTTGCATGATGTGATTAGTTTGTATTATGTGAATAGTTTACGAGATGCAAATAGTTTGTATGATCTAAATAGTCTGTATGATGTGAATTGTTTTCATGATGCGAATAGTTTGTATGATGTGAATTGTTTACATGATGTGAATAGTTTGTATGATGTGAATTTGCTACTTTTTAAATTATTCTGTATATGTGTACATAGCACTTTAAAGTGTGAAACAACTTTAGCTGTACCAGAAACCCCATTGTAAATGAAACTTGGCTCAATTGGGCTATCTTGTCCATGAAATACAGAATAAACTATTGTACTGTTGCTTGCTAGTACTTATTACATTGCCATGTCTTGTTAATATGAAGATTTGATCAGGTGAGTGAAGATATCAGTGAATAGTTTGCATTATGTGAATAGTTTACATGATGTGAATAGTTTGCATGATGTGAATAGTTTACATTATGTGAATAGTTTGTATGATGCGAACAGTTTACATTATGTGAATAGTCTGTATGATGTGAATAGTTTGCATGATCTATTTTATTGTGCTACTTTTATATTATTCTGTATGTTTGTACATAGCACTTTAAGATGTGAAACAATGTTAGTTGTACCAGAAACCCCATTGTAAATGAGACTTGGCTCAATTGGGCTATCCTGTCAATGAAATGCAGAATAAACTATTTTGCTGTTCTTACTAGTACTTATTACATTGCCGTATCTTGTTAATATGAAGATTTCATCACCTGAGTGAGGACAACAGTGAATAGTTAGCATTATGTGAATAGTTTACATGATGTAAATAGTTTGTATTATGTGAATAGTTTACATTATGTGAATAGTTGTATGATGTGAATAGTTTGTATGATGTGAATAGTTTTCATGATGCAAATAGTATCTACGATATGAATAATATGTATGATGTGATTAGTTTGTATGATGTGAATACTGTGTATGCTATGAATAGTTTGTATGATGTGAATAGTTTACATGATGTGAATAGTTTGTATGATGTGAGTAGTTTACATGATGTGAATAGTTTGTATGATGTGAATAGTTTACATCATGCAAATAGTTTGTATGATGTGAATAGTTTGTATGATTTGAATAGTCTGTATGATGTGAATAATTTACGTGATGTGAATAGTTTGTATGATGTGAATAGTTTATATGATGCAAATAGTTTGTATGATGTGAATAGGTTGCATGATGTGAATCGTTTACATAATGTGAATAGTTTGTCTTATGTGAATAGTTTACATGATGTGAATAGTTTATATGATGTGAATAGTTTGTATGATGTGAATAGTTTGATGTGAATAGTTTACATGATGTGAATAGTTTGCATGATGTGAATAGTTTTCATGATGCGAATAGTATCTACGATATGAATCATTTGTATAATGTGAATAGTTTGTATGATGTGAATACTGTGTATGATATGGATAGTTTGTATGATGTGAATAGTTTTGCATGATGTGAATAGTTTGTAAGATGTGAGTAGTTTACATGATGTGAATAGTTTGTATGATGGAATAGGTTACATGTTGCAAAATAGTTTGTATGATGTGAATAGTTTGTATGATGTGAATAGTCTGAATGATGTGAATAGTTTACATGACATAAATAGTTTGTATGATGTGAATAGTTTACATGATGTGAATAGTTTGTATTATACGAATAGTTTTTATGATGTAAATAGTATGTGTGATGTGAATCGTTTATGTAATGTGAATAGTTTGTATTATGTGAATAGTTTACATGATGTGAACAGTTTGTATGTATGATATGAATAGTTTACATGACACAAATAGTTTATATGATGTGAATAGTTTGTTTGATGTGAATAGTTTACATGATGTGAATAGTTTTCATGATGTGAATAGTATCTACGATATGAATAGTTTGTATGATATGAAAAGTTTGTATGATGTGAATTGTTTGTATGAAACAAACAGTTGACATGATGTGAATAGTTTGTATGATGTGAATAGTTTGCATGATGTGAATCATTTACATAATGTGAATAGTTTGTCTTATGTGAATAGTTTACATGATGTGAATAGTTTATATGATGTGAATAGTTTGTATGATGTGAATAGTTTGATGTGAATAGTTTACATGATGTGAATAGTTTGCATGATGTGAATAGTTTTCATGATGCGAATAGTATCTACGATATGAATCATTTGTATAATGTGAATAGTTTGTATGATGTGAATACTGTGTATGATATGAATAGTTTGTATGATGTGAATAGTTTACATGATGTGAATAGTTTGTATGATGTGAGTAGTTTACATGATGTGAATAGTTTGTATGATGGGAATAGTTTACATGTTGCAAATAGTTTGTATGATGTGAATAGTTTGTATGATGTGAATAGTCTGAATGATGTGAATAGTTTACATGACATAAATAATTTGTATGATGTGAATAGTTTACATGATGTGAATAGTTTGTATTATACGAATAGTTTTTATGATGTGAATAGTATGTGTGATGTGAATCGTTTAC
This sequence comes from Neoceratodus forsteri, assembly GCA_016271365.2. Classification (NCBI taxonomy): domain Eukaryota; kingdom Metazoa; phylum Chordata; order Ceratodontiformes; family Ceratodontidae; genus Neoceratodus; species Neoceratodus forsteri. Next base: position 583,277,594 of record CM028133.1, read on the forward strand.
GTAATGTGAATAGTTTGTATTATGTGAATAGTTTACATGATGTGAACAGTTTGTATGTATGATATGAATAGTTTATATGACACAAATAGTTTATATGATGTGAATAGTTTGTTTGATGTGAATAGTTTACATGATGTGAATAGTTTTCATGATGTGAATAGTATCTCTGATATGAATAGTTTGTATGATATGAAAAGTTTGTATGATGTGAATAGTTTGTATGAAACAAACAGTTGACTATGATGAATAGTTTACATGATGTGAATAGTTTGTATGATGTGAATAGTTTTCATGATGCAAATAGTATCTACGATATGAATAATATGTATGATGTGATTAGTTTGTATGATGTGAATACTGTGTATGCTATGAATAGTTTGTATGATGTGAATAGTTTGTATGATGTGAGTAGTTTGCATGATGTGAATAGTTTGTATGATGTGAATAGTTTACATGATGCAAATAGTTTGTATGATGTGAATAGTTTGTATGATGTGAATAGTCTGCATGATGTGAATAATATACGTGATGTGAATAGTTTGTATGATGTGAATAGTTTATATGATGCAAATAGTTTGTATGATGTGAATAGTTTGTATGATGTGAATCGTTTTCATAATGTGAATAGTTTGTCTTATGTGAATAGTTTACATGATGTGAATAGTTTATATGATGTGAATAGTTTGTATGATGTGAATAGTTTACATGACACGACTAGTTTGCATGATGTGAATAGTTTCATGTGAATAGTTTACATGATGTGAATAGTTTGCATGATGTGAATAGTTTTCATGATGCGAATAGTATCTAAGATATGAATCATTTGTATAATGTGAATAGTTTGTATGATGTGAATACTGTGTATGAAAAGAATAGTTTGTATGATGTGAATAGTTTACATGATGTGAATAGTTTGTATGATGTGAGTAGTTTACATGATGTGAATAGTTTGTATGATGGGAATAGTTTACATGTTGCAAATAGTTTGTATGATGTGAATAGTTTGTATGATGTGAATAGTCTGAATGATGTGAATAGTTTACATGATATAAATAGTTTGTATGATTTGAATAGTTTACATGATGTGAATAGTTTGTATTATACGAATAGTTTTTATGATGTGAATAGTATGTGTGATGTGAATCGTTTATGTAATGTGAATAGTTTGTATTATGTGAATAGTTTTCATGATGTGAACAGTTTGTGTGTATGATATGAATAGTTTACATGACACAAATAGTTTATATGATGTGAATAGTTTGTTTGATGTGAATAGTTTACATGATGTGAATAGTTTTCATGATGTGAATAGTATCTATGATTTGAATAGTTTGTATGATATGAAAAGTTTGTATGATGTGAATAGTTTGTATGAAACAAACAGTTGACATGATGTGAATAGTTTGTATGATGTGAATAGTTTGTATGATGCAAATAGGTTACGTGATGTGAATAGTTTGTATGATGTGAATAGTTTACATGATGTAATTAGTTTCTATGATATGAATAGTTTGTATGAGTTGAATAGTTTGTATGATGTGACTAGTGCATATGATATGAATAGTTTGCATGATGTGAATAGTTTGTATGATGTGAATAGTTTGTATGATGTGACTAGTTAACACGACGCGAATAGTTTGTATGATGTTAATAGGTTGTATGATGTGAATAGTTTGCATGATGTGAATAGTTTTCATGATGCGAATAGTTTGTATGATATGAATGGTTTGTATGATGTGAATAATGTGTATGATGTGAATAGTTTGTGTGATTTGAATAGTGTATATGATATGTATAGTTTGTGTGATGCGAATAGTTTACATGATGCCAATAGTTTGTATGATGTGAATAGTTTCATGATGCAAATAGTTTATGTGAAGAGAATAGTTTGTATGATGTGAATAGTTTGCATGATGTGATTAGTTTGTATTATGTGAATAGTTTACGTGATGCAAATAGTTTGCATGATCTAAATAGTCTGTATGATGTGAATAGTTTTCATGTTGCGAATAGTTTGTATGATGTGAATTGTTTACATGATGTGAGTAGTTTGTATTATGTGAATTTGCTACTTTTAAATTATTCTGTATATGTTTACATAGCACTTCAAAGTGTGAAACAACTTTAGCTGTACCAGTAACCCCATTGTAAATGAAACTTGGCTCAATTGGGCTATCTTGTCCATGAAATACAGAATAAACTATTGTACTGTTGCTTGCTAGTACTTATTACATTGCCATGTCTTGTTAATAAGAAGATTTCATCAGCTGAGTGAAGATATCAGTGAATAGTTTGCATTATGTGAATAGTTTATATGATGTGAAAAGTTTGTATGAAGTGAATAGTTTGTATGATGCAAATAGTTTGCATGATGTGAATAGTTTGTATGCTGTGAATAGTTTTCATGATATAAGTAGTTTCTATGATATGAATAGTTTGCATGACGTGAATAGTACATATGATATGAATAATTTGTATGATGTGAATAGTCTGCATGATGTGAATAGTTTGTAGGATGTGAATAGTTTGTATGATGAGAATAGTTTACATGATGTGAATAGTTTGTATGATGTGAGTAGTTTACATGATGTGAATAGTCTGAATGTGATTAGTTTACATGATATAAATAGTTTGTATGATGTGAATAGTTTACATGATGTGAATAGTTTGTATTATATGAATAGTTTTATGATGTGAATAGTTTGTATGATGTGGATTGTTTACATAATGTGAATAGTTTGTATTATGTGAAGAGTTTACATGATGTGAACAGTTTGTATGATAGGAATAGTTTACATGACACAAATAGTTTATATGATGTGAATAGTCTGTTTGATCTGAATAGTTTACATGATGTGAATAGTTTTCATGATGTGAATAGTATCTACGATATGAATAGTTTGCATGATGTGAATAGTTTGTATGAAGTGAATAGTGTGTATGAGATGAATAGTTTGTATGATGTGAATAGTTTGCATGATGTGAATAGTTTGTATGATGTGAATTATTTACATGATGTGAATAGTTTGTGTGATGTGAATAGTTTACATAATGCAAATAGTCTGTATGATGTGAATAGTTTGTATTAGATGAATAGTTTGTATCATGTGAGTAGCTTGCATGATGTTAATAGTTTGTATGATGTGAATAATTTACATGACGTGAATAGTTTGTATGATGTGAATAGTTTACGTGATGCAAATAGTTTGTATGATGTGAATAGTTTGTATGGTGTGAATAGTTTACATGATGTGAATAGTTTGTATAGTGTGAATAGTTTACATGATGTGAATAGTTTGTATGAGTGAATAGTTTTACATGATCGAATAGTTTTGTATGATAAAGAAGTTTATATGATGTGAATAGTTTGCATGATGTGAATAGTTGGTGTGATTTGAATAGTGTATATCATATGTATAGTTTGTGTGATGCGAATAGTTTACATGATGCTAATAGTTTGTATGATGTGAATAGTTTGCACGATGCAAATAGTTTGCATGATGTGAATAGTTTGTATTATGTGAATAGTTTACGTGATGCGAATAGTTTGTATGATCTAAATAGTCTGAATGATGTGAACAGTTTACATTATGTGAATAGTTTGTATGATGTGAACTTGCTACTTTTATATTATTCTGTATGTGTGCATAGCACTTTAAAGTGTGAAACAATTTTAGTTGTACCAGAAACCCGATTGTAATTGAAACTTGGCTCAATTTAGCTATCTTGTCCATGAAATACAGAATAAAGTTTTGTACTGTTGCTTGCTAGTACTTATTACTTTGCCATGTCTTGTTAATATGAAGATTTCATCACCTGAGTGAAGACAACAGTGAATAGATTGCATTATGTGAATAGTTTGCATGATGTGAATAGTTTACATTATGTGAATAGTTTGTATGATGTGAATAGTTTGTATGATGTGAATAGTTTGTATAATGTGAATAGTTTGTATGATATGAATAGTTTACATGATGTGATTAGTTTGTATGATGTTGAATTGTGTGTATGATATGAATAGTTTGTATGATGTGAATAGTTTACATCATGCAAATAGTTTGTATGATGTGAATAGTTTATTTGATGTGAATAGTTTTCATGATGCAAATAGTTTCTATGATATGAATAGTTTGTATGATGTGAATAGTTTGTATAATGTGAATAGTGTGTATGATATGAATAGTTTGTATGATGCGAATAGTCATATGATGCAAATAGTTTAGTATGATGTGCATTGTTTGTATCATGAATAGTTTATATGATGTAATAGCTTGTATGATGTGAATAGTTTGCATGATGTGAATAGTTTGTATGATGTGACTAGTTAACATGACGCAAATAGTTTGTATGATGTGAATAGTTTTCATGATGCGAATAGTTTGTATGATATGAATGGTTTGTATGATGTGAATAATGTGTATGATGTGAATAGTTTGTGTGATTTGAATAGTGTATATGATATGTATAGTTTGTGAGATGCGAATAGTTTACATGATGCCAATAGTTTGTATGATGTGACTAGTTTCATGATGCAAATAGTTTGTGTGAAGAGAATAGTTTGTATGATGTGAATAGTTTGCATGATGTGATTAGTTTGTATTATGTGAATAGTTTACGTGATGCAAATAGTTTGCATGATCTAAATAGTCTATATGATGTGAATAGTTTACATGATGCGAATAGTTTGTATGATGTGAATTGTTTACATGATGTGAATAGTTTGTATGATGTGAATTTGCTGCTTTTAAATTATTTTGTATATGTGTACATAGCACTTTAAAGTGAGAAACAACTTTAGCTGTACCAGAAACCCCATTGTAAATGAAACTTGGCTCAATTGGGCTATCTTGTCCATGAAATATAGAATAAACTATTGTACTGTTGCTTGCTAGTACTTATTACATTGCCGTGTCTTGTTAATAAGAAGATTTCATCAGCTGAGTGAAGATATCAGTGAATAGTTTGCATTATGTGAATAGTTTACATGATGTGAATAGTTTGCATGATGTGATTAGTTTACATTATGTGAATAGTTTGTATGATGCGAACAGTTTACATTATGTGAATAGTCCGTATGATGTGAATAGTTTGCATGATCTATTTTATTGTGCTACTTTTATATTATTCTGTATGTTTGTACATAGCACTTTAAGATGTGAAACAATGTTAGTTATACCAGAAACCTCAAGTAAATGAGACTTGGCTCAATTGGGCTATCTTGTCCGTGAAATACAGAAGAAACTATTGTACTGTTGCTTGCTAGTACTTATTACATTGCCATGTCTTGTTAATAAGAAGATTTCATCAGCTGAGTGAAGATATCAGTGAATAGTTTGCATTATGTGAATAGTTTACATGATGTGAATAGTTTGCATGATGTGAATAGTTTACATTATGTGAATAGTTTGTATGATGTGAGTAGTTTACATGATGTGAATAGTTCGTATGATGAGAATAGTTTACATGATGCAAATAGTTTGTATGATGTGAATAGTTTGTATGATGTGAATAGTCTGTATGATGTGAATAATTTACATGATATGATTAGTTTTTATAATGTGAATAGTTTGTATGATGTGAATAGTCTGCATGATGTGAATAATTTACATGATATGAATAGTTTGTACGATGGGAATAGTTTACATGATGTGTATAGTTTGTATTATATGAATAGTTTTTATGAAGTGAATAGTTTGTACGATGGGAATTGTTTATATGATGTGTATAGTTTGTATTATTTGAATAGTTTTTATGATGTGAATAGTTTGTATGATGTGAATCGTTTACATAATGTGAATAGTTTGTATTATGTGAATAGTTTACATGATGTGAATAGTTTGTATGATGTGAATAGTTTGTATGATGTGAATCGTTTACATAATGTGAATAGTTTGTATTATGTGAATAGTTTACATGATGTGAATAGTTTGTATGATGTGAATAGTCTGTATGATGTGAATAATTTACATGATATGATTAGTTTGAACGATGGGAATAGTTTACATGATGTGAACAGATTGTATTATATGAATAGTTTTTATGATGTGAATAGTTTGTATGATGTGAATCATTTACATAATGTTAATAGTTTGTATTATGTGAATAGTTTGTATGATGTGAATAGTTTGTATGATGTGAATAGTTTACATGACACGAATAGTTTTAGCTGTGATGTGAATAGTTTGATGTGAATAGTTTACATGATGTGAATAGTTTTCATGATGTGGATAGTATCTCTCGATATGAATAGTTTGTATGATTGAATAGTATGTATGATGAATAGTGTATAGGGATTTGAATAGTTTGTATGATGTGAACAGCTTGCAAAGATGTGAATAGTTTGTATGATGTGAATAGTTTACATGATGTGAATAGTTTGTATTATATGAATAGTTTTATGATGTGAATAGTTTGTATGATGTGAATTGTTTACATAATGTGAATATTTTGTACTATGTGAATTGTTTACATGATGTGAACAGTTTGCATGATAGGAATAGTTTACATGACACAAATAGTTTATATGATGTGAATAGTCTGTTTGATGTGAATAGTTTACATGATGTGAATAGTTTTCATGATGTGAATAGTATCTACGATATTAATAGTTTGCATGATGTGAATAGTTTGTATGATGTGAATAGTGTGTATCAGATGAATAGTTTGTATGATGTGAATAATTTGCATGATGTGAATAGTTTGTATGATGTGAATTATTTACATGATGTGAATAGTTTGTGTGAAGTGAATAGTTTACATGATGCAAATAGTCTGTATGATGTGAATGGTTTGTATTATATGAATAGTTTGTATGATGTGAATAGCTTGCATGATGTTAATAGTTTGTATGATGTGAATAATTTACATGATGTGAATAGATTGTATGATGTGAATAGCTTACAATATGCAAATAGTTTGTATGATGTGAATAGTTTGTATGGTGTGAATAGTTTACATGATGTGAATAGTTTGTATGATGTGAATAGTTTACATGATGTGAATAGTTTGTATGATGTGAATAGTTTACATGATGCGAATAGTTTGTATGATGTGAATAGTTTGTATGATGTGAATATTTGCATGATGTGAATAGTTGGTGTGATTTGAATAGTGTATATGATATGTATAGTTTGTGTGATGTGAATAGTTTACATGATGCCAATAGTTTGTATGATGTGAATAGTTTGCACGATGCAAATAGTTTGTATGATGAGAATAGCTTGTATGATGTGAATAGTTTGCATGATGTGAATAGTTTGTATTATGTGAATAGTTTACGTGATCTTGCCAATAGTTTGTATGATCTAAATAGTCTGAATGATGTGAAGAAGTTTACATGATGTAATAGTTTGTATGATGTGAATAGTTTACATGGTGTGAATAGTTGCATGATGTGAACTTGCTACTTTTATATTATTCTGTATGTGTGCATAGCTCTTTAAAAGTGTGAACTACGATGAATAGTTTGTATGTTGTAATAGTTTGCACCATGTGAATGGTTTGTATGATGTGAATTTACATGATGTAGATGGCTATGTGATGTGAATAGTTTAAACGTACAAATAGTCTATATGATGTGAATGGTTTGTATTATATGAATAGTTTGTATGATATGAATAAACTTGCATGATGTGAATGGTTTGTATGATGTGAATAATTTACATGATGAACAGATTGTATGATGGAATAGTTTACATGACACTAATAGTTTATATGATGCAGATAGTCGATGTAAATAGTTTACATGATGTAAATAGTTTTCATGATGTGAATGGTATCTGATATGAATAGTTTGCATGATGTGAATAGTTTGTATGATGTGAATAGGTGTACGATGAATAGTTTGTATGATGTGAATAATTTGCATGATGTGAATAGTTTGTATGATGTGAATATTTACATGATGTAATAGTTTTGTTGATTGATAGTTTACATGATGCAAATAGTCTGATAATTGAATAGTTTGTATTATGAATAGTTTGTATGATGTGAATACACATGATGTTAATAGGTTGATGATGTGAATAATTTACATGATGTGAATAGATTGTATGATGTGAATAGTTGCACGTGCAATAGTTTTATGATGTGAATAGTTTGTATGGTGTAAATAGTTTACATGATGTGATAGTTTGTATATGTGAATAGTTTGTAATTAATGAAAAGTTTACATGATGTGATAGTTTGTATAGTGAATAGTTTACATGATGAATAGTTTGTATGATATGAATGGTTGCATGATGTCAATGGTTGCATGATGTGAATGATTGGTGCGATTTGAATGATGTATATGATATGACATTTCTTGATCCGAATAGTTTACATGATGCAATAGTTTGTATGATGTGAATAGTTTGCACGATACAAATGGTTGTATGATGAGATAACATGGAAGTGTGAATAGTTTATGATGTAAATAGTTTGTATATGTGAATAGTTTACGTATCTGAATAGTTGTATGATCTAAATAGTCTAGATGTGAATAGTTTAAAATGTGTGAATAGTTTGTATGATGTAATGGTTTACATTATGTGAATAGTTTTGTATGATGTAACTTTATACTTTATATTATTCTGTATGTACATAGCACTAAAAGTGTGAAACAATTTAGTTGTACAGAAACCAGTTATAATGAAACTTGGCTCAATTTAGCTATCTTGTCCATGAATAGATAAACTGCAGCCTGTCACTAGTACTTAATACTGCCATGTCTTGTTAATGAGATTTCATCACTGGTGACAAAAGTGAATAGTTGCATTATGTGAATAGTTGCATGATGTGAATGATTTACATTATGGAATGGTTTGTATGGCGTGAATGGTTGCATAGCGTGAATAGTTGTATAATGTGAATAGTTTGCATGATATGAATGGTTACATGATGTGATTAGTTTGTATGATGAATTGTGTGTATGATATGAATAGTTGTATGATGAATAGTTTACATCATGCAAATGGTTATATGATGTGAATAGTTTTTGATGAAATAGTTTCTATGATATGAATAGTTTGTACAATGTGAATAGTTTGCATAATATGAATAGTGTGTATGATATAGATAGTTTGTATGATGCGAATATTTACATGATGCAAATAGTTTTATGATGTACATAGTTTGTATCATGAATAGTTTATATAATGTAGGTAGTCCATAGGATGAATGGTTGTATGATGTGAATAGTTTGTGATGTGACTAGTTAACATGGCGTGAATAGTTTGTATGATGTTAATAGTTTGTATGATGTGGTTTACATGATGTGAATAGTTTTCATTATCACGAATAGTTTGTATGATATGAATGGTTTGTATGATGTGAATAATGTGTATGATGTGAATGGTTGTGTGATTTGAATAGTGTATATATGTATAGTTTGTGAGATGAAAATGGTTTACATGATGCAATGGTTGTATGATGTGACTAGTTTCATGATGCAAATAGTTTGTGTAGAGAATAGTTTGTATGATGTGAATAGTTTGCATGATGTGATTAGTTTGTATTATGTGAATAGTTCACGTGATGCAAATGGTTGCATATCTAAATAGTCTGTATGATGTGAATAGTTTACATATGACGAATAGTTTTATATGATGTAAATTGTTTATGATGTGAATAGTTGTATGATGTAATTTGCACATTTAAATTATTTTGTATATGTACATAGCACTTAAAATGTAAACAACTTTAGATGTACCGAAACCCATTGTAAATGAAACTTGGCTCAATTGGACTCTTGTCCATGAAATACAGAATAAACTATAATACTTGCTTGCTAGTACGCAACACATTGCAGTATCTTGATAAGATGATTTCATCAACTGGTGAATATCAGTGAATAGTTTGCATTATGAATAGTTTACATGATGAATAATTGCATAATATGAATAGTTTACATTATATGAATAGTTTGTATGATAAGACAGTTTACATTATGTAATAGTCTGTATGATGTAATAGTTTGCATGATCTCTTTTTATTGTACTACTTTTATATTATGCACATGTTTTGTACATAGCACTTTAGATATGAAACAATGGTAGTTATACCAAACCCACACTAAATGAGACTTGGCTCAATTGGGCTATCTTGTCCATGAAATACAGAAGAAACTATTGTACTGGCCTGCTAGTATGACCCATTGCCATGTCTTGTTAATAAGAAGATTTCATCAACTGGTGAGATATCGGTGAATGGTTGCATCATGTGAATAATTTACATGATGTGAATAGCTGCATGATGAATAGTTTACATTATATGAATAGTTTATATGATGTAGTGGTTACATGATGTGATAGTTGATATGATGTGAATGGTTACATGATGCAAATAGTTGTATGATGTGAATAGTTTGTATGATGTGAATAGTTTGTATGATGTGAATCATTTACATAATCATATAGTTTGTATTATATGAATAGTTTACATAATCTGAATAGTTTGTATGATATGAATAGTCTGCATGATGAATAATTTACATGTATGATTAGTTTGTGATAGGAATAGTTTACATGATGTAGACAATTAGTATTGTATGAATAGTTTTTTATGATGTGATAGTTTGTAGTGTAGATAAATTACATAATGTTAATAGTTTGTATTATATGAATAGTTTAAAAAGTGAATGGTTGTATGATGGAATAGTTACATGACACGAATAGTTTGTATGATGTGAATAGTTTGATGTAGTTTCATGATGTGAATAGTTTTCATGATGTGGATAGTATCTCAGATATGAATGGTTGTGATGGAATAGTATATGATGTGATAGTGTTTATGATTTGAATAGTTTGTGTATGATGTGAATGGCTTGCATGATGTGAATGGTTTATGATGAATAGTTTACATGATGTGAATAGTTTATTATGAATAGTTTGTGATGTGAATAGTTTATGATGTAATTGTTTACATAATGTGAATAGTTTTATTAACATAACGATAGTTTATGATGTAACAGTTTGTATGATAGGAATAGTTTACATGACACAAATAGTTTATATGAAGTAGAATAGTCTGTTTGATGTGATAGTTTACATGATGAATAGTTTTCATGATGAATAGTATCTCGATATAATAGTTTGTAGGACGTGAATGGTTTGCATGATGTGAATACATATGATGTAGATTATTTACTGGATGTAGAATGGTTGTGATGTGAATAGTTTACAGATGCAAATAGTCTGTATGATGTGAATAGTTTGCACAATTATGAATAGTTTTGTATGATGTGAATAAACATGATGATATGGTTTGTATGATGTGAATAGTTACATGATGTGAATGGATGTATGATGTGAATAGTTCGTGATGCAAATGGTTTGTATGATGTGAATGGTTTGTATGGAGTGAATAGTTTACATGATGAGAATAGGTTTGTATGATGAATTATTTACATGATGTGAATAGTTTTGTGTGAATAGTTTACATGATGTAATAGTTGGTGTAATTTGATAGTATATGATATAATGGTTTGTGTGATGTGAATAGTTTACATGATGCCAATGGTTGTATGATGTGAATAGTTGCGATACAAATAGTTTATATGATGAGAATAGTTTGTATGATGCGATAGTTTATATTAGAATAGTTTACGTGAGTGAATAGTTTATATGATCTAAATAGTCTGAATGATGTGAATAGTTTATGATATAATACTTTATTTGATGTGAATAGTTTTGGTATGAATAGTTTGTATGATGTAACTTGCTACTTGATATTCTGTATGTACATTGCACTAAAGTGTAAACAATTTAGTTGTAAGAAACCCGTTATAATGAAAGTTGACAATTTAGCTATCTTGTCAAAATACAGAATAAACTGTTGTACTATTGCACGCTAGTACTTATTACTTTGCCATGTTTGTTAATATGAAGATTTCATCACCTGGAGGGGCAACAGTGAATAGATGCATTATGTGAATAGTTTGCATGATGTGAATAGTTTACATTATTGAATAGTTTATGTGATGTGAATAGGTTGCATGATGTGATAGATTGTATGATATAAATAGTTTACATGAGCAGTTAGTTGTATGATCTGAATTATTGACACGAGACATGAATAGTTTGTATGATGTGAATAGTTTACATCATGCAAATAGTTTATATGATATGAATAGTTTGTTTGATGTGAATAGTTTCATGATGCAAATAGTTTCTATGATGTGAATAGTTTGTATGATGTGAATAGTCTGTATAATGTGAATAGTGCTATGATATAATAGTTTGTATGATCACAGTAGTTTATAATTGACGTTTGTATAATTACAGCTTTGTATCATGTGAATAGTTTATATGATGTGAGTAGTCTGTATGATGTGAATAGTTGCATGATGTGAATAGTTTGTATGATGTACTAGTTAACATGGCCAGATAGTTTGTATGATATTAATAGTTGTATGATGTGAATAATTTGTATGATGTGAATAGTTTTCATGATGCGAATAGTTTGTATGATATAAATGGTTTGTATGATGTGAATAATGTATGATGTGAATAGTTTGTGATTTGAATAGTGTATATGATGTATGGTTTGTAGGATACAAATAGTTTACATGATGACAATAGTTTGTATGATGTGACTGGTTTCACGATGCAAATAGTTGTGTGAAGGCAGTTTTATGATGAATAGTTTGCATGATGTGATTAGTTTGTATTGTATGATAGTTTATGTAGTGAAAATAGTTTGCATGATTCCAAATAGTCTATGATGTGAATAGTTTACATGATCCGAATAGTTTGTGATGTAATTGTTTACATGATGTGAATAGTTGTATGATGTGAATTTCTACTTTTAAATTATTTGTATATGTGTACATAGCACTTTAAAGTGTGAAACAACTTTAGCTGTACCAGAAACCCCATTAAATGAAACCTTGGCTCAATTAGGCTATCTTGTCCATGAAATACAGAATAAACTATTGTACTATTGCTTACTGAGTACTTATTACATTACGTGTCTTGTTAATAGAAGATTTCATCCAGCTGAGTGAAGATATCAGTGAATGGTTGCATTATGTGAATGGTTTACATGATGTGAATAGTTTGCATGAAGTAGAATAGTTTACATTATGTGAATAGTTTATGTAATACAGACAGTTTACATGATGTGAATGGTCTGTATGATGTGAATAGTTTGCATGATCTATTTTATTATGCTTTTATATTATTCTGTATGTTTGTACATAGCACTTTAAGATGTGAAACAAGGTGGTTGTGCCAGAAACCCACTGTAAAGTGAGACTTGGCTCAGTTGGGCCATCTTGTCCATGAAGTACAGAATAAACTATTGTACTATGTTGGCACTGAGTACTTATTACAATTACCATGTCTTGTTAATGGAAGATTTCATCAGCTGGTGAAGATATACAAGTGAATAGTTTACATTATGGAATAGTTTACATGATGTGAATAGTTTGCATGATGTGAATGGTTTACATATGTGAATAGTTCATTATGATGTAAGTAGTTTACATGATGTGAATAGTTACAGATGATGTGAATAGTTTACCAGTGCAAATAGTTTGTATGATGTGAATAGTTTGTATGATGTGAATAGTCTGTATAATGAATAATTTACATGATATGATTAGTTTGTATAAATGTGAATAGGTTTGTATGATGTAAAATAGTCTGTATGATGTGAATAATTTACATGATATGATTAGTTTGCACGATGGGAATAGTTTACATGATGTGAATAGTTTGTATTATATGAATAGGTTTTATGATGAATTGTTTGTGCGATGGGAATAGTTTATATGATGTGTATAGTTTGTATTATTTGAATAGTTTTTATGATGTGAATAGTTTGTATGATCGAAGCGTTTACATAATATGATAGTTTGTATTATGTGAACAGTTTAGCATGATGTGAATAGTTTGTATGATGTGAATAGTTTGTATGATGCAAATCGTTTACATAATGTGAATAGTTTGTATTATGTGAATAGTTTACACGATGTGAATAGTTTGTATGATGTGAATAACTCTGTATATATGAAGAAAATTTACATGATATGATTAGTTTGTCTGATGGAAAGTAGTTTACATGATGTAAATAGTTTGTTTTATGAATAGTTTTTATGATGAGAAATAAGGTTTGTATGGTGCGAATAAGTTTACATAATGTTAATAGTCTATAAGTGAATAGTTTGTATGATACGAATGGTTTTGTATTATGTGAATAGTTTACGTGATGCGAATAGTTTGCATGATCTAAATAGTCTGAATGATGTGAATAGTTTACATGCTGTGAATAGTTTGTATGATGTGAACTTGCTACTTTTACATTATTCTGTATGTGTGCATAGCACTTTAAAGTGTGAAACAATTTTAGTTGTACCAGAAACCCAGTTGTAATTGAAACTTAGAAAAATTTACATATCTTGTCCATGAAATACAGAATAAACTGTTGTACTGTTGCTTGCTAGTACTTATTACTTTGCCATGTCTTGTGTATAAGATTTCATCACCTGAGTGAAGGACAAAAGTGAATAGATTGCATTATGTGAATAGTTTGCATGATGTGAATAGTTTACATTATGTGAATAGTTTGTATGGCGTGAATAGTTTGCATGATGTGAATAGTTTGTATAATATGAATAGTTTGTATGATATGAATAGTTTACTGATGTGATTGAATTTGTATGATGTGAATTGTGTATGATATGAATAGTTTGCATGATGTAAATAGTTTATCATGCAAATAGTTTATATGATGTGAATAGTTTGTTTGATGTGGAATAGTTTTCATGATGCAAATAGTTTCTATGATATGAATAGTTTGTATGATGTGAAGATAGTTTGTATAATGTGAATAGTGTGTATGATATGAATAGTTTGTATGCATCGAATGGTTTCATGATGCAAATGGTTTGTATGATGTGCATAGTTTGTATCATGTAGAATAGTTTATATGATGTGAGTAGTCTGTATGAGTGGGAATAGTTTGTATGATGTGAATAGTTTGCATGATGCTGACTAAGATTAACATAGCGTGAAATAGTTTGTATGATGTTAATAGTTTGTATGATGTGAATAGTTTGCATGATGTGAATAGTTTTCATTATGCGAATAGTTTGTATGATATGAATGGTTTGTATGATGTGAATAATGTGTATGATGTGAATAGTTTGTGTGATTTGAATAGTGTATATATGTATAGTTTGTGAGATGCGAATAGTTTACATGATTCCAATAGTTTGTATGATGTGACTAGTTTCATGATGCAAATAGTTTGTGTGAAGAGAATAGTTTGTATGATGTGAATAGTTTGCATGATGTGATTAGTTTGTATTATGTGAATAGTTTGTATGATGTGAATAGTTTGTATGATGTGAATTGTTTACATAATGTGAACAGTTTGTATTATGTGAATAGTTTACATGATGTGAACAGTTTGTATGATAGGAATAGTTTACATGACACAAATAGTTTATATGATGTGAATAGTCTGTTTGATGTGAATAGTTTACATGATGTGAATAGTTTTCATGATGTGAATAGTATCTACGATATGAATAGTTTGTATGATGTGAATAGTTTGCATGATGTGAATAGTTTGTATGATGTGAATTATTTACATGATGTGAATAGGTTTATAATAGCTGAATAGTTTACATGATGCAAATAGTCTGTATGATGTGAATAGTTTGTATTATATGAATAGTTTGTATGATGTGAATAGCTTGCATGATGTGAATAGTTTGTATGATGTGAATCATTTACATAATGTGTATAGTTTGTATTATGTGAATAGTTTACATGATGTGAATAGTTTGTATGATGTGAATAGTCTGTATGATGTGAATAATTTACATGATATGATTAGTTTGTACGATGGGAATAGTTTACATGATGTGAATAGTTAGTATTGTATGAATAGTTTTTATGATGTGAATAGTTTGTATGATGTGAATCGTTTACATAATGTTAATAGTTTGTATTATGTGAATAGTTTGTATGAAGTGAATAGTTTGTATGATGTGAATAGTTTACATGACACGAATAGTTTGTATGATGTGAATAGTTTGATGTGAATAGTTTTCATGATGTGAATAATTTTCATGATGTATTGGATAGTATCTACGATATGAATAGTTTGTATGATGTGAATGAGTATGTATGATGTGAATAGTGTTATCATGATTTGAATAGTTTGTATGATGTGAATAGCTTGCATGATGTGAATAGTTTTGTATGATGTGAATAGGTTTGACATGATGTGAATAGTTTGTATTATATGAATAGTTTTATGATGTGAATAGTTTGTATGATGTGAATTGTTTACATAATGTGAATAGTTTGTATTATGTGAATAGTTTACATGATGTGAACAGTTTGTATGATAGGAATAGTTTACATGACACAAATAGTTTATATGATGTGAATAGTCTGTTTGATGTGAATAGTTTACATGATGTGAATAGTTTTCATGATGTGAATAGTATCTACGATATGAATAGTTTGTATGTTGTGAATAGTTTGCATGATGTGAATAGTTTGTGATGTGAATTATTTACATGATGTGAATAGTTTGTGATGATGAATGAGATGGTTATGATGCAAATAGTCTGTATGATGTGAATAGTTTGTATTATATGAATAGTTTGTATGATGTGAATAGCTTGCATGATGTTAATAGTTTGTATGATGTGAATAATTTACATGATGTGAACAGATTGTATGATAGGAATAGTTTACATGACACTAATAGTTTATATGATGTGAATAGTCTGTTTGATGTGAATAGTTTACATGATGTGAATAGTTTTCATGATGTGAATAGTATCTACGATATGAATAGTTTGCATGATGTGAATAGTTTGTATGATGTGAATAGTGTGTATGAGATGAATAGTTTGTATGATATGAATTGTTTGCATGATGTGAATAGTTTGTATGATGTGAATTATTTACATGATGTGAATAGTTTGTGTGATGTGAATAGTTTACATGATGCAAATAGTCTGTATGATGTGAATAGTTTGTATTATATGAATAGTTTGTATGATGTGAATAGCTTGCATGATGTTAATAGGTTGTATGATGTGAATAATTTACATGATGTGAATAGATTGTATGATGTGAATAGTTTACGTGATGCAAATAGTTTGTATGATGTGAATAGTTTGTATGGTGTGAATAGTTTACATGATGTGAATAGTTTGTATGATGTGAATAGTTTGTATGGTGTGAATAGTTTACATGATGTGAATAGTTTGTATGATGTGAATAGTTTACATGATGCGAATAGTTTGTATGATGTGAATAGTTTGTATGATGTGAATAGTTTGCATGATGTGAATAGTTGGTGTGTTGAGATAGTGTATATGATATGTATAGTTTGTGTGATGCGAATAGTTTACATGATGCCAATAGTTTGTATGATGTGAATAGTTTGCACGATGCAAATAGTTTGTATGATGAGAATAGATTGTATGATGTGAATAGTTTGCATGATGTGAATAGTTTGTATTATGTGAATAGTTTACGTTATGCGAATAGTTTGTATGATCTAAATAGTCTGAATGATGTGAATAGTTTAAATGATGTGAATAGTTTGTATGATGTGAATAGTTTACATTGTGTGAATAGTTTGTATGATGTGAACTAGCTACTTTTATATTATTCTGTATGTGTGCATAGCACTTTAAAGTGTGAAACAATTTTAGTTGTACCAGAAACCGATTGTAATTGAAACTTGGCTCAATTTAGCTATCTTGTCCATGAAATACAGAATAAACTGTTGTACTGTTGCTTGCTAGTACTTATTACTTTGCCATGTCTTGTTAATATGAAGATTTCATCACCTGAGTGAAGACAAAAGTGAATAGAGTGCATTATGTGAATAGTTTGCATGATGTGAATAGTTTACATTATGTGAATAGTTTGTATGACGTGAATAGTTTGCATGACGTGAATAGTTTGCATGACGTGAATAGTTTGTATAATGTGAATAGTTTGCATGATATGAATAGTTTACATGATGTGATTAGTTTGTATGATGTGAATTGTGTGTATGATATGAATAGTTTGTATGATGTGAATAGTTTACATCATGCAAATAGTTTGTATGATGTGAATAGTTTGTTTGATGTGAATAGTTTCATGATGCAAATAGTTTCTATGATATGAATAGTTTGTATAATGTGAATAGTTTGTATAATGTGAATAGTGTGTATGATATGAATAGTTTGTATGATGCGAATAGTTTACATGATGCAAATAGTTTGTATGATGTGCATAGTTTGTATCATGTGAATAGTTTATATGATGTGAGTAGTCTGTAGGATGTGAATAGTTTGTATGATGTGAATAGTTTGCATGATGTGACTAGTTTGTATGATGTTAATAGTTTGTATGATGTGAATAGTTTGCATGATGTGAATAGTTTTCATTATGCGAATAGTTTGTATGATATGAATGGTTTGTATGATGTGAATAATGTGTATGATGTGAACAGTTTGTGTGATTTGAATAGTGTATATATTTATAGTTTGTGAGATGCGAATAGTTTACATGATTCCAATAGTTTGTATGATGTGACTAGTTTCATGATGCAAATAGTTTGTTGTGAAGAGAATAGTTTGTATGATGTGAATAGTTTGCATGATGTGATTAGTTTGTATTATGTGAATAGTTTACGTGATGCAAATAGTTTGCATGATCTAAATAGTCTGTATGATGTGAATAGTTTACATGATGCGAATAGTTTGTATGATGTGAATTGTTTACATGATGTGAATAGTTTGTATGATGTGAATTTGCTACTTTTAAATTATTTTGTATATGTGTACATAGCACTTTAAAATGTGAAACAACTTTAGATGTACCAGAAACCCCATTGTAAATGAAACTTGGCTCAATTGGGCTATCTTGTCCATGAAATACAGAATAAACTATTGTACTGTTGCTTGCTAGTACTTATTACATTGCCGTGTCTTGTTAAGAAGATTTCATCAGCTGAGTGAAGATATCAGTGAATAGTTTGCATTATGTGAATAGTTTACATGATGTGAATAGTTTGCATGATGTGAATAGTTTACATTATGTGAATAGTTTGTATGATGCGAACAGTTTACATTATGTGAATAGTCTGTATGATGTGAATAGTTTGCATGATCTATTTTATTGTGCTACTTTTATATTATTCTGTATGTTTGTACATAGCACTTTAAGATGTGAAACAATGTTAGTTGTACCAGAAACCCCACTGTAAATGAGACTTGGCTCAATTGGGCTATCTTGTCCATGAAATACAGAAGAAACTATTGTACTGTTGCTTGCTAGTACTTATTACATTGCCATGTCTTGTTAATAAGAAGATTTCATCAGCTGAGTGAAGATATCAGTGAATAGGTTGCATTATGTGAATAGTTTACATGATGTGAATAGTTAGCATGATGTGAATAGTTTACATTATGTGAATAGTTTGTATGATGTGAGTAGTTTACATGATGTGAATAGTTCGTATGATGTGAATAGTTTACATGATGCAAATAGTTTGTATGATGTGAATAGTTTGTATGATGTGAATAGTTTGTATGATGTGAATCATTACATAATGTGTATAGTTTGTATTATGTGAATAGTTTACATGATGTGAATAGTTTGTATGATGTGAATAGTCTGTATGATGTGAATAATTTACATGATATGATTAGTTTGTACGATGGGAATAGTTTACATGATGTGAATAGTTAGTATTGTATGAATAGTTTTTATGATGTGAATAGTTTGTATGATGTGAATCGTTTACATAATGTTAATAGTTTGTATTATGTGAATAGTTTGTATGAAGTGAATAGTTTGTATGATGTGAATAGTTTACATGACACGAATAGTTTGTATGATGTGAATAGTTTGATGTGAATAGTTTTCATGATGTGAATAGTTTTCATGATGTGGATAGTATCTACGATATGAATAGTTTGTATGATGTGAATAGTATGTATGATGTGAATAGTGTGTATGATTTGAATAGTTTGTATGATGTGAATAGCTTGCATGATGTGAATAGTTTGTATGATGTGAATAGTTTACATGATGTGAATAGTTTGTATTATATGAATAGTTTTGTGATGTGAATAGTTTGTATGATGTGAATTGTTTACATAATGTGAATAGTTTGTATTATGTGAATAGTTTACATGATGTGAACAGTTTGTATGATAGGAATAGTTTACATGACACAAATAGTTTATATGATGTGAATAGTCTGTTTGATGTGAATAGTTTACATGATGTGAATAGTTTTCATGATGTGAATAGTATCTACGATATGAATAGTTTGTATGATGTGAATAGTTTGCATGATGTGAATAGTTTGTATGATGTGAATTATTTACATGATGTGAATAGTTTGTGTGATGTGAATAGTTTACATGATGCAAATAGTCTGTATGATGTGAATAGTTTGTATTATATGAATAGTTTGTATGATGTGAATAGCTTGCATGATGTTAATAGTTTGTATGATGTGAATAATTTACATGATGTGAACAGATTGTATGATGTGAATAGTTTACGTGATGCAAATAGTTTGTATGATGTGAATAGTTTGTATGGTGTGAATAGTTTACATGATGTGAATAGTTTGTATGATGTGAATTGTTTACATGATGTGAATAGTTTGTATGATGTGAATAGTTTACATGATGCGAATAGTTTGTATGATGTGAATAGTTTGTATGATGTGAATAGTTTGCATGATGTGAATAGTTGGTGTGATTTGAATAGTGTATATGATATGTATAGTTTGTGTGATGTGAATAGTTTACATGATGCCAATAGTTTGTATGATGTGAATAGTTTGCACGATGCAAATAGTTTGTATGATGAGAATAGTTTGTATGATGTGAATAGTTTGTATTATGTGAATAGTTTACGTGATGTGAATAGTTTGTATGATCTAAATAGTCTGAATGATGTGAATAGTTTACATGATGTGAATACTTTGTATGATGTGAATAGTTTACATGGTGTGAATAGTTTGTATTATGTGAACTTGCTACTTTTATATTATTCTGTATGTGTGCATTGCACTTTAAAGTGTGAAACAATTTTTAGTTGTACCAGAAACCCGATTGTAATTGAAACTTGGCTCAATTTAGCTATCTTGTCCATGAAATACAGAATAAACTGTTGTACTGTTGCTTGCTAGTACTTATTACTTTGCCATGTCTTGTTAATATGAAGATTTCATCACCTGAGTGAAGACAACAGTGAATAGATTGCATTATGTGAATAGTTTGCATGATGTGAATAGTTTACATTATGTGAATAGTTTGTATGATGTGAATAGTTTGCATGATGTGAATAGATTGTATGATATGAATAGTTTACATGATGTGATTAGTTTGTATGATGTGAATTGTGTGTATGATATGAATAGTTTGTATGATGTGAATAGTTTACATCATGCAAATAGTTTGTATGATGTGAATAGTTTGTTTAATGTGAATAGTTTTCATGATGCAAATAGTTTCTATGATGTGAATAGTTTGTATGATGTGAATAGTCTGTATAATGTGAATAGTGTGTATGATATGAATAGTTTGTATGATGCGAATAGTTTACATGATACAAATAGTTTGTATGATGTGCATAGTTTGTATCATGTGAATAGTTTATATGATGTGAGTAGTCTGTATGATGTGAATAGTTTGCATGATGTGAATAGTTTGTATGATGTGACTAGTTAACATGATGCGAATAGTTTGTATGATGTTAATAGTTTGTATGATGTGAATAATTTGTATGATGTGAATAGTTTTCATGATGCGAATAGTTTGTATGATATGAATGGTTTGTATGATGTGAATAATGTGTATGATGTGAATAGTTTGTGTGATTTGAATAGTGTATATGATATGTATAGTTTGTGAGATGCAAATAGTTTACATGATGCCAATAGTTTGTATGATGTGACTAGTTTCATGATGCAAATAGTTTGTGTGAAGAGAATAGTTTTTATGATGTGAATAGTTTGCATGATGTGATTAGTTTGTATTATGTGAATAGTTTATGTGATGCAAATAGTTTGCATGATCTAAATAGTCTGTATGATGTGAATAGTTTACATGATGCGAATAGTTTGTATGATGTGAATTGTTTACATGATGTGAATAGTTTGTATGATGTGAATTTGCTACTTTTAAATTATTTTGTATATGTGTACATAGCACTTTAAAGTGTGAAACAACTTTAGCTGTACCAGAAACCCCATTGTAAATGAAACTTGGCTCAATTGGGCTATCTTGTCCATGAAATACAGAATAAACTATTGTACTGTTGCTTGCTAGTACTTATTACATTGCCGTGTCTTGTTAATAAGAAGATTTCATCAGCTGAGTGAAGATATCAGTGAATAGTTTGCATTATGTGAATAGTTTACATGATGTGAATAGTTTGCATGATGTGAATAGTTTACATTATATGAATAGTTTGTATGATGCGAACAGTTTACATTATGTGAATGGTCTGTATGATGTGAATAGTTTGCATGATCTATTTTATTGTGCTACTTTTATATTATTCTGTATGTTTGTACATAGCACTTTAAGATGTGAAACAATGTTAGTTGTACCAGAAACCCCACTGTAAATGAGACTTGGCTCAATTGGGCTATCTTGTCCATGAAATACAGAATAAACTATTGTACTGTTGGTTGCTAGTACTTATTACATTGCCATGTCTTGTTAATAAGAAGATTTCATCAGCTGAGTGAAGATATCAGTGAATAGTTTGCATTATGTGAATAGTTTACATGATGTGAATAGTTTGCATGATGTGAATAGTTTACATTATGTGAATAGTTTGTATGATGTGAGTAGTTTACATGATGTGAATAGTTCGTATGATGTGAATAGTTTACATGATGCAAATAGTTTGTATGATGTGAATAGTTTGTATGATGTGAATAGTCTATATAATGTGAATAATTTAAATGATATGATTAGTTTGTATAATGTGAATAGTTTGTATGATGTGAATAGTCTGTATGATGTGAATAATTTACATGATATGATTAGTTTGTACGATGGGAATAGTTTACATGATGTGAATAGTTTGTATTATATGAATAGTTTTTATGATGTGAATAGTTTGTACGATGGGAATAGTTTATATGATGTGTATAGTTTGTATTATTTGAATAGTTTTTATGATGTGAATAGTTTGTATGATGTGAATCGTTTACATAATATGAATAGTTTGTATTATGTGAATAGTTTACATGATGTGAATAGTTTGTATGATGTGAATAGTTTGTATGATGTGAATCGTTTACATAATGTGAATAGTTTGTATTATGTGAATGGTTTACACGATGTGAATAGTTTGTATGATGTGAATAGTCTGTATGATGTGAATAATTTACATGATATGATTAGTTTGTACGATGGGAATAGTTTACATGATGTGAATAGTTTGTTTTATATGAATAGTTTTTATGATGTGAATAGCTTGTATGATGTGAATCGTTTACATAATGTTAATAGTTTGTATTATGTGAATAGTTTGTATGATGTGAATAGTTTGTATGATGTGAATAGTTTGTATGATGTGAATAGTTTACATGACACGAATAGTTTGTATGATGTGAATAGTTTGATGTGAATAGTTTGCATGATGTGAATAGTTTTCATGATGTGAATAGTATCTGATATGAATAGTTTGTATGATGTGAATAGCTTGCATGATGTGAATAGTTTGTATGATGTGAATAATTTACATGATGTGAATAGTTTATATGATGCAAATAGTTTGTATGATGTGAATAGTTTGTATGATGTGAATAGTTTACATGATGTGAACAGTTTGTATGATGTGAATAGTTTACATGATGTGAATAGTTTGCATTATATGAATAGTTTGTATGATGTGAATAGTTTACATGATGTGAATAGTTTGTATGATGTTAATAGTTTGCATGATGTGAATAGTTTTCATGATGCGAATAGTTTGTGTGATATGAATACTTTGTATGATGTGATAGTGTGTATGATGTGTATAGTTTGTGTGATTTGAATAGTGTATATGATATGTATAGTTTGTATGATGTGAATAGTTTGCATGATGCAAATAGTTCGTATGATGTCAATAGTTTGCATGATGTGAATACTTTTTATTATGTGAATAGTTTACGTTATGCGAATAGTTTGTATAATCTAAATAGTCTGAATGATGTGAATAGTTTACATGATATGAATAGTTTGTATGATGTGAATAGTTTACTTGATGTGAATAGTTTCTATGATGTGAATTTGCTACTTTTATATTATTCTGTATGTGTACATAGCACTTTAAAGTGTGAAACAACTTTAGTTGTACCAGAAACCCGATTGTAATTGAAACTTGGCTCAATTTAGTTATCTTTTCCATGAAATCAGAATAAACTATTGTACTGTTGCTTGCTAGTACTAATTACATTGCCATGTCTTGTTAATATGAAGATTTCATCACCTGAGTGAAGACAACAGTGAATAGATTGCATTATGTGAATAGTTTACATGATGTGAATAGTTTGTATGATGTGAGTAGTTTACATGATGTGAATAGTTTGTATGATGTGAATAGTTTACATGATGCAAATAGTTTGTATGATGTGAATAGTTTGTATGATGTGAATAGTGTGTATGATGTGAATAGTTTGTGTGATTTGAATAGTGTATATGATATGTATAGTTTGTATGATGTGAATAGTTTGCATAATGCAAATAGTTCGTATGATGTCAATAGTTTGCATGATGTGAATACTTTGTATTATGTGAATAGTTTATGTGATGCGAATAGTTTGTATGATCTAAATACTCTGAATGATGTGAATAGTTTACATGATGTGAATAGTTTGTATGATGTGAATAGTTTACCTGATGTGAATAGTTTCTATGATGTGAATTTGCTACTTTTATATTATTCTGTATGTGTACATAGCACTTTAAAGTGTGAAACAACTTTAGTTGTACCAGAAACCCGATTGTAATTGAAACTTGGCTCAATTTAGTTATCTTGTCCATGAAATACAGAATAAATTATTGTACTGTTGCTTGCTAGTACTTATTACATAGCCATGTCTTGTTAATATGAAGATTTCATCACCTGAGTGAAGACAACAGTGAATAGATTGCATTATGTGAATAGTTTACATGATGTGAATAGTTTGCATGTTGTGAATCGTTTATATGATGTGATTAGTTTGCATGATGTGAATTGTGTGTATGATATGAATAGTTTGTATGATGTGAATAGTTTACATGATGCAAATAGTTTGTATGATGTGAATAGTTTGTATGATGTGAATAGTTTTCATGATGCGAATAGTTTCTATGATATCAATAGTTTGTATGATGTGAATAATTTGTATAATATGAATAGTGTGTATGATATGAATAGTTTGTATGATGCAAATAGTTTACATGATGGAAATAGTTTGTATGATGTGCATAGCTTGTATCATGTGAATAGTTTATATGATGTGAGTAGTCTTTATGATGTGAATAGTTTGTATGATGTGAATAGTTTGCATGATGTGAATAGTTTGTATGATGTGAATAATTTACATGATGTGAATAGTTTGTATGATGTGAACAGTTTACATGATGCGAGTAGTTTGTATGATGTGAATAATTTGCATGATCTGTTTTATTGTGCTACTTTTATATCATTCTGTATGTTTGTACATAGCTCTTTCAGATGTGAAACAACTTTAGTTGTACCAGAAACCCCACTGTAAATGAGACTTGGCTCAATTGGGCTATCTTATCCATGAAATACAGAATAAACTATTTTACTTTTGCTTCCTAGTACTTATTGCATTGCCATGTCTTGTTAATATGAAGATTTCATCACCTGAGTGGAGACAGCAGGGAAAGGATTAAAAGAAAATGAATGCAGCCAAATAGTTTGGAACTTTGCCACAGATTAATAATGCACAGCAGTTCTAGTATAGTACTGTACATGTTAAGGTACTGCTATGATAAAACCTTATTTAAGCCTGCGTATAACTCAACCATCTTTTGATGTCATGACTGACATGCACACCAGTTGCATCAGGATCCCAATACACACTAGTCTTCTATAATTTGTATATGCAGCTGTACTACAGTGTGGTAACAACTGCAAACAACATGAGCAATAAGACTTTGTTCACGTCAGAAACTATAAAATGTCTAGTGTTCGAAACCTGAAATTTTCAGACTAGTTAAAGCCTGCTTGAAAAGGAAGCAGCAAGCTCCAAAGTACTAGAGGGGTTGTGACACACCTGTTTGTGATGTATTGGCTGTGGCCACTTTTTACTATTTAAAAATAACGATTTTGTAGCTCAGTACCTCTTGCGTACACTGCTATTTCTTTTGGTTTTTAGTTAGATACTGCCCCATGGGTGTGTGTGTGTGTGTGTGTGTATGTGTGTGATTTTGTTGTTTTGGAAAATAAAATAAAAAAAATACAAAGTTATAAACAAAACAAATGAGTTCACCATACACAGGACAAAAAAATAAAACATATTTTTTTGACTAGATCAAATCACATGCCACTCCTAAAACCATTGCTTTTTTTTTGTAGCCTTTCTTTTACTCTGGTCGCCAGCCACTTGGGCCCGACTCAGGCGAGACCCACATCAGTGGCTCTACCACCCAGCCTGTACTCTCCTGGAGAGAAATCAGGGACAGACTCCTCTCTATCTGACCCCCAAAGCAGAGAGAAGACCTGGGAGAGTCATCTGGGAAGGGTTGCCATTGGACATGTGTGCCACCCCCTCAGGACTGCTATCATCCTCCTCGGGCCTGGGGTGTTTCCTCATTGGTTGTTGCATTGCCCCTGAGGCACAGACATATAGTGACATCACCACGCAGAGGTCACAAACCTGTCCCCTCTCACAGACATCTGCTGCTGCCTCCCTCAATGCAGTTCTATGATGCCAGTTTGATAACACTTTTGTCAACTGGCATCTCAAAGATGGGATGTATGTCGACTGCAAGTTGTAGTAGACAAAAATCCCATATGTCTCCCAGTCCTGTCTTTCTATTGTGGGACTTTGCCCCTTAAACTCTTCATGCGGGTGCTTTGCACCCCACCCCCCCATACTTTGGATTAGCAAATCCAGTCAGAGTTGATTCAGGGAGCGGTTGCAGGACCAGGAGATAGTGTGCCCCTGTCTCCGGTGCACCAACATGGCAACCTGTCGGTAAAGTGTTGATTTTGCTGACAGTGTGGCATGTCACTGTGTTGGTGTTGCCGTCGGGTCGACATACACCCTGGTGCAAATCCCCACTGACCTGCAGTGCCCCCAGTCTCCAGCAGGAGCTGCTACAAGGTGAGGAATCCCTGGAATGCACCCCAGGAGGGGAGAGCAGTCCTCCGGATGCTCAATCCTACTCCTATCCTGCCAACCCCTGGCACCCAAGTACGCTCCTGAACCCGGATGCCGGCATGGCACAAAGTGTGGCATCCTAAAACCATTGTTACAAGCACAAAACTACTTTTACCACTGGAAACATAGAGGATAATGGATGGGCAACAGAAAATAACCACGCTGTAATCGCTTCAAGAGGTTTCCATGACAACTAGGTAAACTTTGAGAGTGCAGCTCGAGAGGTTTACAATTGTTTTGGAAATCTCGAGAAGTGATTTTAGTGAGGTTACTGTTTGTTTACCATCCATTAGCTTATATAGTGTATGGGGCTATTGAAATTCAACTATACTTAGTACCACCTCTTGATATCTGGGTTTCAGTTACTTTTTAACTTTTTTTCTGTCACAATGCTCTAGCTCAGCTCTCACCATACGATCATTGGTCAGAGGCCCCATGATAGCCACACTAGCCAGGTAAAACAAAGTGTAGCTTACTTTTCTTTATTGCTCGGTGCTCCCTCTGTGAGAGGTCTCACCGCTGTGGCAGTTGGTCTGACCATGTGCAGTGCAGACCGTATTGTTACAGTATCGATATGATGTAGTCAAGAGGGGTTAACAACCTCTTAGCATCACAATGATACCATAACAACGTGGTAAACTGTCTGAATTCAGCCAGTCCTGAGGACTGACCTGCCATTACCCTTTGGATGCCCACCCAGGTCTGTGACTCCACCCCTGGCTGTCCTGTGGAGTCCTGCATGCTGGGGGAGAGAAGCCACAAACAGGTGGCCGGCATTCGTGACTGCTGGTATGGGAGCACCTGTCTACGGGTGTGAAGTACTGCAGGCCCACTTGCTGTATAGCGCCCATAGTTAGTTGTGAGCTTTACACAAACTCAAGCTATGCTGCTTTAAAGAGCTCCAGTTACACAGTAGTTAATTGAATTTGAAAGTGTGTGAAAGCTACATTAAAGTGCTAGTGCTGGAGAGCTCTAATTTTATATTTAATTTAATTTGTATGTGTGTAAAAAGCCTTACCTGAACAGTTAATTGTGCAACTTTACACAGATTTAAGCTTTGTGCTTTAAAGTGCTCATGAGTATAATATACTTTGAGTTACCTTATAAATTTCCTTATAAATCTTAAATTAAACCTCACATCCTATTAAAGTAGCTGTGGACATAAAGTCTGATTTTTAAAAATTAAAATACTAAGTCTTATATTTGGAGTGGGGATTTGTGTCCGGTGGCACTAAGGGTTGAGGCGATGGATGCCTCACTCATGCTGCACCAGTAACCTGGGTTTGAGAATGAGCCTGGGTCATTGCGGGTTGGCAGGGGGGAGGGAGGAGCTGGATTGAGCCACTGTTAGGCTACTCCCCTCTCCAGGGGAGGGTTGGGTACCAATCTGACCAGCAGAATGTGTCAGGAGGGGAGGGCACTATTAGGTGCTTGGCAGAATATGTGTCTCCATACGACTTCCTGCCTGGACCTTGGTCCTTCACACTGGTGCCCTCTGGAGGGTGGGATAGGGCTTTCTGTAGCTACTTCTGTAACCGTGGAAAAACCCACACCCCCCTACCATGCCCTGTGATCCTCGCAAGGGGGGATGGAGTGAATGGTCGGTATGCCATCACTGAGCCTTGCAGGCAGTCATGGAAAAATGTCTCCATAAAAAAGAAATTGGGATTTGTTAATGTTATGGGTGACAAGCACATGGTTCCTGTCTCATGTACTCTGGGACAGCATTTTTGGGCACAGTGTTTTTCTGCTACAGGAACAGGCTCAAATATTCATGTTCCACTCCAGTATTTAGATCCCTAACTTATAACAAAATTATTATCAAACCAGGTAGAATGAGATTATATAAAGTTGGTAACTCTGAATCTGTCTACTGCATTTAATATAAAAGTGAAACTATGTGGAGAAAAATGGAAAACAGATCACTTGTACTGTACAGAATTGCTACAGTAATTCATGTGTATGAAAGATGGAACAGGAAAGCTATTTTTTATATCTTTCTACCATTGTGTGGAGACATTCATCACCATCATGGCCCTATATGGAGTAGCGACTTGTCTGCAGATATATTATGGGGAGGGTTTTTTAATTTAGTACACATTAATGTTAGCAGTCTCAGCCAAAAATAGACCAGGTTAGAGAATGGACATTAAAATACAAATCATATCTTCTATTTGTATCTGAGACATGGCTAAATTCTAAAGTTTTGGCTAATGCTATTAATATAGAGGGGTTTCAAATCTGGAGTAAAGGTAGATGGAAAAAGGATGGTGGGCTATTTACAGAAAAAAAAAATATTTGGTGGCTAGTGAGTTAAAACCAGCCATTAAAACTGAAGGCATAGAATTACTGAGCATGTAAATTAAATTTCAGTTTCCAAAACCATTGTTAGTCATAGGTTTTTATCCCCCCCCTTAAAAAACCAAACAAATCAGAGAACTGCTACAGCCATAGTAAGACATTACTGCACATACTTTGTTATTTTCTTGACTCTTCTTAGCTCTGTCATTATCCCTGGCTGTCTCAGGGGGCACGGGGGCATACTGAAGTTGGGCACATTAGCTGGGGGCAGGACTGAAAGCATTATCTGCACAATTAATTAAAATTTGAATATCGTTTTGAAGAAATGGTTAAAAAAATAGCAGATTGGGAGCCTTACAACATACAGGGCATTTTATAAATGAAAAAAATGAGAATGTCAACTGTAAATCAACTACTGGTACCAATCATTGATTATGGAATTCACATATGGATTTGCAAATATTACTGTGTTAAAAAAGGTTGAATTTACCTAAAACCGTCTAGCAAAATTCGCACTTAGGACTAATAGATGGCTCCATCATTGTAAATTATACCAAACGTGGGATGGTTAATGTTAGAAAACAACAGACATTGGTCTGGGCTAATCAAGTTAACAAAACATTAGTCTCCATGAAACCTTTCTATTTCTAAAATAAGTTTAAAAGAATTGAATATAACTATAGTTTGAGAAAAAGCAAAAAAATCAAGGCAATATCAAATTGCAGTGCCTGTCTGCTCTGAGGGAGGAGATTGCCCTTCTCCAGGCCAACCTGGCAAGGAGTAGGGAAACCTCCCCCTCCCAAGGTACACCAGGGCCACTGCTGCCACCTCAGAGGTTGCCAAGAAAGAAAAGCAGTTGGACCATGGTGGGCTCAGGGAGGATGAGGGTGGTGGAACAGAGGTGCATCCCCCAGTTGTACCTTTCCACAATTCATATGCCATTCTGGTAGAGTGAGGTTCCTCTATGATGGCAGCCACAGTGGAGACCAAGGGGGATGCTGGGAACCTCCACAAGAGAGACTCACAGGAGGGTGGCATGGAACACCACAGGTGAAGGAAGCAGCTCCTGGTGGGGGACTCAGTTGTTGAGGGAGTAGAACTGGGGGAGGGAGGTAAAAGAAAGAGAGAGAGAGAGAGAGAGAGAGAGGTAACGTGCCTGCCTAGTGCCATGGCTTGGAGGGACAGAAAGGGAATCCTCAGGACTGCGGGAGCAGCTGCACGAGAGAGGGAGCTGGACATCATTGTCCAACTAGGGACAAATGATCTAGCAGGGCATGGGACCAGAGCAGTGCAGGAGGAGTTTATGAAGTTGGGAAGGGGCCTTAGACAAGTAGCATGCACGTTACCCTTCTCAGAGGTGCTGCCAGTCTATGGCATGGGTGAGGATAAGGTACTCCACACCATCTGATTCAATGAATGGTTGAAAAACTGGTGCAGATCATAGGGTCTTGGCTTCATTGGGGTCTGAGGGTCCACCTGGAGAGATATAGGCCTATACTGGCACGATGGTCTGCATCTGTCTCCTAGGGGAACCAGATTCCTAGATGATAGGTTTAAATGCTTCATTGGTAAGCTTTTAAACTAGCCAAGGAGGGAGGCACTGATAAGAAGTAGGGAATTCCCAGCCTGTCCCCACAAAACAGGTTAGTTAGCTATGTAAACACCAAGGCAGAGAGGTCAATAGGGAGCAGAACTGGAGTAAATGGAGAAAACATCAATGGCAGAGAGGGCAGGGATGGGGCTAAAAGGGGTAAGGCCATCAAAAGATGGAGGGCGATGAGTACCAATGCCCATAGTCTGGGTAACAAGCTCCTGAACTAGTGTCATTGGTGGAAGAGGGACACCTGCATATCGTGGCAGTCACAGAAACATTGTACACAGAAAACCATGACTGGGATGTCAACATACCAGGGTACACAATCTACAGGAGGGACAGGGAGGGTAAATGAGGAGGAGGAGGAGTAGCTCTCAACATAAGGAAAGGGATCAAAGCAATGGAACTAAAGGGTAAACGGTGAGCAGAGGAGGCATTGTGGGTCACCTTAGAAACAGGAAATGGCACTACAATCCACATGGGGGTTGTATACAGACCCCCATCTCAGGAGGAGGAAATGGACAAAGAAATGATAGAAGGCATCCTTAGAATGGCAGAAAAAGGGGAGATATTGTTGTTGGGGGACCTGAATATGCCAGATGTTAACTGGAGGACATTTGCTGCAGCCACATCCAAGAACAGGGTCATTCTTAATGCCCTACATGGGGCATGCCTCAGACAGCTAATGTTGGAACCCACTCAGGAGGGAGGGAGCAATCTTAGACCTGGTACTCTCAAATGGAGATGGAGGGAAGATCACATATTTAGAAGTGGGTAGCCATCTGGGAACAAGCGACCACCAAACATTGTGGTTCACGATAACCACAGACATAGAGTCCAGCCATACAAAAGTGAGGGTACTGGATTTTAGGTGGGCTGAGGTTGGCAAAATGAGTGAGTGCCTAAGGGATGCAATAGCAAATGGGCAGGAAATAGGGGTGGAAGAACAAAGGGGAAAATCAAAACTGCCATCACAGAGGTAACAAGCCTTCGTGTGAAGCAAATAAACAAAAAAAGTAAAAATCCACTCTGGTTCTGAAAAGAGGTGGCAGGGAAGGTTAGTGAGAAAAAGATAGCATTCAAGAAGTATAAGGAATTACAGAAGGAGCAGGACAGAGAAATGTATCAGTTAAAGTAGAAACAAGTAGGGAAGGCAGTCAGAATAGCGAAGGCCCAAACCGAGGAAAAGATAGCCAGCTCAGTTAAGAAGGGGATACAACCTTTTATAGGTACATTAGGGAGCAAGGAAAGACCAAGGGAGGGATAGTGAGGCTTAATAAAGGAGAGAGGAGGTGGGCAGAGCTTGACAGTAAATAGGCAGCAATACTGAATGAATACTTTTGCTCAGTATTTACAAAAGAAGAAAAGGGGGAGGTACCGAAACCAAACAATAGAAGTACTCTGGGCAGTGGGGGTCGATACCAGTCCATTCACAGAAGAAAGGGTCCTGAAAGAACTCCTAAAACTCAAGGTGGACAAAGCAATGGAGCCTAGCAGGATTCACTCTAGAATTCTAAAAGAACTAAGAGGAGACCTAATGACACCACTGACTACCCTTTTTAACAAATCATGGGAGGATGGTGTCTTACCTGAGGACTGGAGGATGTGATTCCCCTTTACAAAAATGGGAGCAAGGCAGAGGCAGGAAACTACAGAACTGTTAGTTTGACCTCAGTGATAGGGAAAATTATGGAATCACTTCTGAAATAAAGAATTGTTGAGTACCTAGAGGCCATTGGGGCTCAGGACCCATGGCAGCATGGATTCACAGTGGGAAGGCCATGTCAGATGAATCTAATAGATTTCTTTGACTGGGTGACCAACGTAGTAGACCAGAGTGGGACTATGTATAGGGCCTACCTAGGCTTTAGCAAGGCATTTGACACAGCCCCACACAAAAGATTAATAAACAAGTTAGCCGGCCTGGGAAAGTGGGTCCCAGGGTGGTAGCCTGGATAACAAACTGGCTGGAGAACAGGACATAGAGGGTAATAGTAAACTTTGAAGAAAGGGGAGGTTAATAGTGGAGTACCACAGGGTTCAGTACTAGGACCAGTCCTCTTTAATGTCTTTATAGGTGACATTTCAGAGGGGCTGGAAAGAAAAATATGCCTCTTTGCAGACAACATAAAGATCTGCAATAGGGTTGATACACAAGGCGCAGAAAGGCAAAGCAAAGCGAATTTTATTTTTCTGGCGCCCAATCCTCGAGGCTCTGGGTGCCATACAAGTCAAAAATACTAACAATAAAACAGTAAAATTACAATAATATATTAAATAAGCAATATTAGAAAATAACACCTAAAATAAAGACTGTAGCTAGGAGGGGTCAACCCAAGGAAAAATCTAATACAGAGTGTGCTGGAAGGCCTGGCTAAACAAGTTGGTCTTTATGCAGGCTTTAAACACTTCAACCAAAGGGGCCTCCCATTCAGATGGCAGAAGTGAATTCCGCAGTATGGGGCTGGTGACACTAAATGCTGTCACTGGCAGTTTTCAACCTTGTCCTGGGAATCGCAAGGAGGCCCCTATCAGAGGAGCTGAAGGAGTGGACTGAGGTAGTGGGGGTCAGAAGGTCAGACAAGTATCCAGGGCCCAGCCCTTGAGGGGTCTTAAAGTTGAGCAAACCCACCTTGATGAGGACCCTCCACCTGACCGGCAGCCAGTGCAATTCACGCAATACCAGGGTGACATGACAGTGTTTTGACTGTCTTGTCAATTACCTGGCAGCCACATTCTGCACTAGGTGCAGTCTGTGGAGGATACCTCCTGAGACCCTGAGGTAGAGCGCATTGCAGTAGTCAAGCCTTGACATCACAAAGACTTATACCAAGATGGGGAGGTCCTGGGGCAGAACTAGGGGCTTGATCCTGGTGATATTCCTCAGATGGTAAAAGCTGGTCCGGACAACAGATGGCACCTGAGTCTCAAATGTCAATCCACTGTCAAAGGTCACACTAAGATCACACACCCTAGAGGAGGCCTTCAATGGCACAGACTCCAGGAACAAACCTGTCTCTGCACCAGAGGCCATCCTATCACACCCTCTGTTCGACTCCACAACAAGTAGCTTCATCTTATTGGGATTCAGTCACAACCAGCTGGAGGCTAACCAGTCATTGATCTCGGCAAGGCATTTATTTAGCACTTCCACCACATTGGATGTCCCAGGCACAAAAGAAAAATGCAGCTGCGTATCATCCACATAGAAATGAAAACCCAAGCTGTACTTCCTAATGAGATCTCCCAGGAGCAGCATGTACACGGTAAACAACATTGGTGACAGGATCAAACCCTGAGGTACTGAAAATGACAGGAGGATAGGGGAGGAAGAGGAATTCCATATCACTACCCATTACCTCCTGTTCATGAGATAGGACTCAAACCAGCAGATGACAGTGCCGGTGAGTCAACAAAATTCCCGTAGGCGGTTGAGCAACACACAATGGTCTACCATGTCAAAGGCCGGGGAGAGATCGAGGATCATGAGAACTGTCCCCTTCCCACAATCTCTAGCCCTGAGGAGGTCATTATGAACCTGAACTAATGCTGTCTCCATGCTATGCCTCACATCAAACCCCGACTGGAGAGGTTCATACAAATCAAAGGGCATGTGGTGATCCTCAAGCTGAAGTGCTACAAACTCTTTAACAACCTTCCCTAAAAATGGGAAGTTGGAGATAGGATGGTAATTCAATTTCATGTCAGGGTCTAAGGATGGTTTCTTCAGAAGAGGCCTGACCAGTGCCTCCTTCAAGGCATCTGGGAAGACACCCTCTAGGAGAAAGCACCAGACAATTAAGGTGAACACCGGTGAAACGTGTCGGCACTGAGTCCAGTTCACAATATGTGTGCTTCAGTTCACTAGCAACCCAAATGACCTCCACTGCCTCCACTGGTTTAAACTCCCCCAAACCAGGCAGAGTGCTCTCTGGATGCCCGAGGTGACTACGGTTGGCCATATTATGGTACACTGGTGGTACACCCTGCTGGATGGCGGATACCCTGTCCAAGAAGAAGCGAGCAAACTCTTCACATACAGCATTTAAAAAGGCTTTTTTCCACTGTAGATAGGCTGGGTTTAGTAGCCTGTCCACAGTCTGAAAGAGCACAGTTGGTCAATTTTCTTTGGCAGCAATCTCCCTTGACTGGAACTTTTCCTTCTTATGCTTGATTGACCCTGATACTCACCATAAAGGGAGTGTAGGGCCAGGCTGTCCACCTCCAACCTGGACTTCCACCAGCAGCGCTCCAGCCTGTGACCCAAGATCTTCATTGCCTTGAGTACCCCATCAAACCATGGGGACCACAGGTGAGAAGACCTGGATCATACACTGACTAGTGCAAAAGAGTCGAGCACTGCCATCAATGCCTTATTATAGGTGGTGACAGCCTTACCCATACCCCCTATGCATGCACTTCCAACACTATCAGCCACTGCCAGGAAACCCTCTGGGGTCAGATCCCTCAAAGGGCAGTAGCTCACTATCTCTGCAGGGGCAGGGCTCTCAGAGGGACCCTAAATGAGAACTCAACCATGCAATGATCAGACCAAACAACCTAATCAGTCTTGAGGTTACTAACCTCAAGCCCCAGCGAGAAAATCATGTCCAACATGTGGCCACCTTGGTGGGTCACAGAAGAGACTTCTTGTGACAGGCCCAGGGATGATATCATCTAGAGGAGGTTATAACTTAGCCTAGAAGTTTTGTCATCTGCCCAAACATTGAAGTTCCCCAGAATTAAACATCTGGGGGACTCCAATGTTTCACCAACGACAAAATCCGCTACCTCCTTCAGGAATTCTCCTGCTGCCCTAGGAGGGTGGTAAATCAGGAGAATCCTGCAGCCTGCACCTGGACCCCCATGAACAGTCACACATTCAAAAGATCACAGTTTTCTCACTGGGTGCACGGTGAAGTCAAGTTCAGATCTAATACAGATGGCCACTCCCCCACCGCTAAGCTCAACTCTGGGGCATTGCACTACCATGTACCCATGGGAAACAGCAGCCTCTAAAACCATACCAGCATTGTCACACACTCAGATCTCAGTGATGCATGCCAGATTGACCAAGGAACTCCAATCCACTAAAATTGTGGTCTTGTTCCTGATCAATCTGGTGTTGCAAAGTACTGCCTTCAGGGAACTGGTGGATAGTGTTGTCCTACTGGTTACTAGCCCACTCAGTCTGGTGGAAACCCTGGGAATGGGAACCAAACATGTCTGGCCTCTCTCTCTAAGGTTCGCTGACACCCGATGACCTCAATCCTACCCCCATCTGCATGGCACAGGGCACCCAACCACACCCGGTCATTGCGAGGCCTCTTAATCCCACCTCCCGACAACTTCGATCTGTAGTGATGGAGACTGGGAGGTTGGTAAAGGGCCACAGATTGAGAAGAGGGATACCTCGTACATGATTCTAGCCTGCCCCAGACCCACAGGCCTCCCTAGACACATGTTTTACCCCTGGATAGCCCCCTTACACTACTAGGCACCAATCACACAAACAGCCACACAACTAATACATAACAAACCTTAAACCACACACACTAGTCAGCCACACAATTTACCTCTAAAACCCCAAACCAATCCCTCCCAACCTCCCAGAAAAAGCAAGAAACAACAGAGAGCAGAAAATTCAATGCAAGAGAACAATGACCACCGATCCCCTTATAAAATATCCAAACAGAATAACATAAAATTATTGTCAATGTCAAACACAGTTTTTGCAGCAGAAAAATTCTACACTGCTCAAAATATATATGGGTGAAGGGCCCTCTCATCGACCTCCACCCTAGGGCAGATATTATAGTTAAGTTATTAGGGATTCAAAAGCTGGAATGAGAGCATTTCAGAAAATCATCCCCTAAGCCACTCTCACCAGCCAAGGGGGTCCAGAAACAAATTCAGCACCGAAAATGGAAAAGGTCCAGGTCCAAACCCACACAGTCACCATCTAATTAAACCCCCCTCCCATTCAATGATAATCCAGTGGGTGGTGGGGAGAGACCTCAGGCTAGCAGCACTCTTCGGGCAGCTAATAAAATGATGCAAGACTGGAGTAAGTTGAAAAAACAAGATCTCTACAAAAAGGACTGCTGTAGCAAATTCAGCCTTCCAACAGGACATATACGAGGTGTATGAGAAACACTCTGAAGACGAGGGTTGATACCAGTCCATTTACAGAAGAAAGGGGTTCTGAAAGAACTAATAAAATTGAAGGTGGACAAAGCAATGGGGCCTGATGGGATTCACCCAAGAATTCTAAAAGAACTAAGGGTAGAACTAATGACACCGCTGACTACTCTCTTTAACAAATCATGGGAGGATGGGGTGGTACCTGAGGACTGGAGGAGGGTGGATGTGATTCCTCTTCTCAAAAGTGGGAGCAGGACAGAGGCAGGAAACTACAGACCAGTTAGTTTGACCTCAGTGGTAGGTAAAATGATGGAATCACTTCTGAAGGAAAGAATTGTTGAGTACCTAGAGGTCAGTGGGGCACAGGACCCAAGGCAGCATGGATTCATGATGGGAAGGTCATGTCAGATGAATCTAATAGATTTTGACTGGGTGACCAAAGTAGTAGACCAGGGAGGGGCTATGGACATGGCTTACCTAGATTTTAGCAAGGCATTTGATACAGTCCCACACAAAAGATTAATACAAAAGTTAGCCAGCCTTGGAGTGGGTCCCAAGGTGGTAGCCTGGATAAAAATTGGCTAGACAACAGGGCAAAGGGTAGTAGCAAATGGAGTCCACAGTGAAGAAAGGAGGGTTACTAGCGGAGTGCACCGAGGGTTCAGTACTAGGACGGTCCTTTTAATGTCTTTATAGTGACATTGCAGAGGAACTGGAAGGAAAAGTATGTCTCTTTGCAGATGACACAAAGATCTGCAACAGGGTTGATACACCAGATGGAGTGGAAAGAGGATGAGAGGGACTTGGCAAGGTTGGAGGAATGGTCAAATGTATGGCAGCTCAGATTCAGTGCAAAGAAGTGCAAGGTAATGCACCTGGGAAACAAAAACCCAGGGCAAGAGTACACAATAGGGGGTGAGATACTGACAACAGTAAAAATGGAAAGGGATCTGGGGGTAATTATATCAGATGACCTAAAGGTGGGCAAGCAATGTGAGAAGGCAGTAAGAAAGGTTGGGGGGATACTGGGATGCATAGGGAGAGGCATCAATACAGTAGTAGAAAACAGGAAGTTGTTATCCCTCTGTACAGACAGTTGGTGAGACCCCATCCTGAGTACTGTGTGCAGTTCTGGAGACCCAATCTCCACAAAGACATAGACAGAGTGGAGGCTGTCCAAGGGAGGGCAACCAAAATGATGCAGGGTCTGCACCAGAAGACATACAAAGAAAGACTAAAGGAGCTTAATATGTATACCCTTGAGGAGAGGAGGAAGAGATGGGACATGATAGAAACTTTCAAGTACCTCAAGGGAATCAACAAAGTCCAAGAGGGTGACATCTTTCATTTGAAGATAGAGGGGGGACGGCTCAGAGGTAATGTGAGGAAGTGTTTTTTCACAGAGAGGGTTGTGGATGCATGGAACAGCCTCCCTGAGGAGGTCGTGGAGTCAAGAACAGTGGGGGAATTCAAGAATGCATTGGACAGACATAAGGCAGTCCTAGTGGGGGGTAGGAGGAAGTAAGCTGTTGGTTAATTAGGATCTGCAGCTTATCTGTTAGGTAGGGAAATGGGCAGACTGGGTGGGCCAAGCGGTCCTTATCTGCTGTCAAATTCTATGTTTCTATGCTCTCTACTTCCACTTTTTCCAGGAAAGGAGTCCAATGAGCAAACAGCTCCAACTGGTCCAGTCGGCCCTTGCATTAAGGTGTTAGCAAAGCACCTTCCTATTGAACGGGTTGGGCTGGAGCAGATGGATCCACATAGAAGTTCAGGTTTCACAGTCCAGGAGAATTCAGCCAGGCCAGTCCCTTCACTCTGAAGGGCATCTCCTTCTGGACAGCACCAGTCTATACACCGGAGGCCTCCACCAGACAGCAGCAGCAAGAGATCCAGAGTCAGGACAGGAACATGTGCTGAACCTCACGGCCAGTTCTCGAACAGGTAGGGATCAAGGCTCTTCTACACTTTAAAACAAAAAAGCTGCCTCCTGTTTCTGGCTCACTTGCCCAGCCCTGCCTAACTCTAAGCAGCCCTTGCTATCCACTAATTCTAAAGATAACTCACGTTTTTTTGATCTCTGGATAAAACCACCAACCGGAGGATCAGCACAGTCAGATTAACTCTCAAAGAGGGGAAGAAAACTAGCGTTAGCATAAAAAATAACATAAAATCAAGAAGTGGAAAGGCAGATTGCTCTCAAAACAGAGAGCAGCAAGATGCTCAGCACAGCATTTCTGCATCTTGCTCCACTCCCACAAAAGGGAAAGGATGAGAAGGGACTTGGCAAGGTTGTGGTCAAAAGTATGGCAGCTTAGATTAGATGCAAAGAATTGCAAAGTAATGCACCTGGGAAACAAAAATCCAGGAGAAGAGCACACAATGGGGCGGGGGGGTACTGACAACAACAAAAATGGAAAGGGACCTGGGGGTAGTCATATCAGATGACCTTAAGGTAGGCAAGCAATGTGAGAAGGCTGGGGGATACTGGGATGCATAGGGAGAGGTACCACCAGTAGAAAACAGGAAGTTGTTATCCCTCTGTACAGACAGTTGGTGAGACCCCATCTGGAGTACTGTATGCAGTTCTGGACACCCCATCTCCACAAAGACATAGACAGGATAGAGGCAATTCAAAGGAGGGCAGCTAAAATGGTGCAGGGTCTGCAAGAGAAGCCATACAAAGAGAGACTAAAAGAGGTTAATATGTATATCCTTGAGGAAAAGGGGGAGAGGGGGGACATGATAGAAACTTTCAAGTACCTCAAGGAAATCAACAAAGTCCAAGAGGTTAGCATCTTTCAGAAAAACATAAGTGCAAGAACAAGGGGGCACAATTTCAAGATAGATGGGGCACGGTTTAGGGGCAATGTGAGGAACTATTTTCTCATGGAGAGGTTGGTGGACACATGGAACTGCTTTCCTGAAGAGGCTGTGGGGTCAAAAACAGTGGGGGAATTCAAGAATGCATGGGACAGACATAAAGCAATTATAGTGGGGGTAGAAGGAAGTAGGCTGTTGATTAACTTGGATCTGCAGCTTATCCATTAGGTAGGGAAATGGGCAGACTAGGTGGGCCAACCAGTCCTTATCTGCCGTCAAAATCTATATTTCTATATTTGTATGTAAAAGTAAATATTGTGATATGACCTTCTCATCTGCAGCTTTAAAAACATGGAACAAGCTAAGTGTACACATGAATAATGCAAATGAAAGTTCTGGAAAGTTTTATTACTGCTTTGAAACAGGAATTGGCAGTACACAGTAAATGTTTTGATTAATACATTAAATTTGTCTACACTAGCCCAAATATGTATAGTTGTCATGGTTGTTAGAAACTAAGATTAAATGTAAAAATGTTTCTATTTCAATGTTTTGTGTATTTGTTTATGTTTTAGCAACTTTTAAACTTTGTGCTGAATACAGGAACTCTTTGTAAACAGGAAATTGCTGAACCCTCCACTGAACCCTTAACTATTATTTTTAACAAATCCTTTTAAAATGGAAAAGTAACAGATGAGTTGAAAATGACCAGAGTCATACCAATTACACAACAAGCATTTGTCAATGCCGAATGTTGTCTCACTGGCATTGGCATTGGTAGTGCAGGAGTTAGAGATGCATAATAGGAATGGCAGTGAAGTATTGAACTGACGCCAATCCTACCCCATCCTGCAAAGACTGACAGGCATCAGGGTGTGCCTTTGGAGCATCAGCTATAATGCTCATGCCATTTTACCTCACCCTACCCTGTAGAAAATATGCTGAGATGGGAGCAGTATAGGAGAATGGGCCTCACCTTACCCTGTAGACACTGACAAGTGTTGTGGTGTGCTTTGGGGTCTTTGGGCCTTATACTTACCCCATTCCATAGGGAAATACGCTGAGACGGGTGTAGTATAGGAGAATGGAGTGAACTTTAGGGCCGAACACTCCAAGGCACACCTTGATACCTGTCACTGACTGCAGGGTGGGGGTTGGGGTGGAATGGCATGAGCATTACAGCCAATGATCCCAAGTCACACCCCTGATGCCTGACAGTCTCTAGAGGGTGGGGTGGTACAGTTGGAAACCCTAACGTCGTAGGCGTTTGTTGGTATTTTCACTACAGATTTTCAGCATAGGCTTTTTGTGACCCTACCTCATGAAGAGCGGCACAATCAGTCTGTTAGCCGAAAGGTGGTTTTGCACAGCGGCTATGCCATATGGCAACACAGGGATGAAAACCCATTTTGGGCAGGATGTGAAAAATGACAACTATACTGTTCATGAGGAGGTATCAAAAAATGGCAACATTGAAAATCTGGAGTGAATATATGAAAAATTGGTGAAGTCATGAGCATGCATAGAAACTGTGCAACACACATCCATAACCCAATTATTTTTGCGATTCTTTTAGCCACATTTTCAGCATAGGCATTTTGGACCTCCCCTCATGAACAGTGGTGCTGCCATTTTGTTAATCAATCCCAAAAGTTGATTTCCCACAGAGGCCACGCCATTGTGCACCACAGGTGCTGAAACACATTTTGGGCAGGCTGTGAAAAATGACAGCTGTACTGTTCATAAGGAGGTGTGAAAAATTGCCAGTGTTGAAAATCTGGCATGAAAATATTGCAAATTTGTGAACTTACAAGGGTGCATGGAAACTACGCAATGCACACTTGTAACACAGTCATTTATATATGTTTGTCACCAAATTTTAAACATAGGCATTTAGGACCTCTGTTCATGAACAGTGTCACCGCCATTTTCTCAAACTGTCCCAAAAACTGATTTCGCACAGCGACCAAACTATTCTGCGCCGGATGTGCCAAAACACATTTTGGCCAGGATATGTAAAATGACAGCTATACTGTTCATAAAAAGGTGTGGAAAAATGTCAATTTTGAAAATCCGGTGTGAAAATATTACAGATTCATGAAGTTACAAGCATGTGTGGAAACTGCACAATGCACGCTCTTAAAACAGCCATTTCTTGGATTTTTTCACCAAATTTGCAACATAGGTTTTTTGAGAGCCCCCCTCATGAACAGTGGCACTGTCATTTCATTAATCAGTCCCAAAAGGTGATTCCACGCAGTGACTGTGAAATCACCTTCCAGGACCGAATAACGCTATGCCAGTGACAGAATTCATGAGGAGGAGTCCCAATGACCCCATACTGAAAATTTGGTGCCAAAATTCCCCAAAATTTCTGAGATATGCAGCAAAGTTGAAAAAAAAACCTATTTATGTCATTATACAGCTTACCGGCATTTCTTCAGTTCGCGGTCGGCTTTGAAGAGTGCAGATGTGTTCCCGGTCCACCAAAGATTGTTGCGCCATGTGCAGGAGGTAAGTATGGGGTGTGGGGAGGTGTGGGGAGGAAGGGTGCACAGATGGTGGGCGCGGGTTGGGGGGAGGGCCACCGGACTCAATGAGGGACCGTTTTCTGCTTTGCAGGTTTTAAAAAAAAAAATTGCAGGACAGTTTTTCTTTAACAGGGGCATTTGGCAAACTGGGGTGGGCTCCCAATGTGTCACCTGACTGTTTTTTTGGGGGGGTTCTGTAGCTGATGAGGGATTGGGCACCGTCATGGCAGCACGACAAATGGGGTGTACATTATGCCAATGGGGAGTGGGCTCCCCCACTGGCAAATTAAACTGGGAAGGGGGGACATCATGCCAAAGGGGATTGGGAACCCCCTCGGCATACGCTTGAAATGGGGGGGTGTATTATGCCGACGGGGAAATGACGTGGGTTGAGGCATGCTGACAGGGGGATTGGGCACCCTTGAAGTCGGCTCTCTGCATGGCAACAGTCAGTGCCACCATTTTAATTGCAGGACTTCACCAGGAAAGGCACGTAGGGAGGGCATGTTTTGGTGCTGCTGCATGATGAGCTTGGTTGTCATTGCAGCAGACCTTTTCTTAGATGTGCTCACCACATTATGCATTCCTGGTGTGGCACCTACATGCTGGCTTATTAGGGAATGAGGGACGCGCCTACTGATGCATGCCCTGCATTCACTCAACAGTGACTGTGCCTCCAAATCTGCTACTAATGCAATATGTTGGCCACGCAAGTGTGAGTCAATGTAAAAACAGGTATCAAAATTAATGCTGCAAATTATAGGCCCATTTGTTTAAATTCTGTGCCAGGGAAGCTGATGAAGAAACTAATAAGAGCTAGAAAGGGAAATCAAAGAAAAGGGCAGAGAGGACAAAACATAACATGGCTCCAGATGCAACAGGTCATAAACAACAGACATGTTCTCATTCTATGAAACAGTAAACTCCAACATAAATTAAGAAAAATACCAATGGACATAATACTGTATACCGAGACGTCCAAAAAGCATTTGACACTGTCCCCATGATATAC
Organism: Neoceratodus forsteri; assembly: GCA_016271365.2. Classification (NCBI taxonomy): domain Eukaryota; kingdom Metazoa; phylum Chordata; order Ceratodontiformes; family Ceratodontidae; genus Neoceratodus; species Neoceratodus forsteri. Next base: position 583,321,368 of record CM028133.1, read on the forward strand.
AAAGAAATTAAAGTCTGCTAATATTAAAAACCATGTAGTAAACTGGGATTTTAACAGGCTACAGGGAAGACCACAATCAGAATAAAAGGCATGCTGAGGAGAAGCTGGTTATGAATGAGGTACAGCAGAGTTTGGTGCTGGGTCAGGATCTGTGGCATATTATGTTAAGAAAATACATAGAAAATGTACAATGTGCAGTAACCAAAATGGTCCCTAGGCTAAAAAAGTATTGCTATCAAGACAGACTGGAGGCTCTAGGACTGTACTCACTGGAGAAGAGAAGGTGAAGAGGTGACATGTTGGAAATGTATAAAATACAACAAGATAAAGAACTTATGAGTACCATGACTCTGGCGATATATAACGAGGAGTTCAAGTTCAGATACCATAATAAACAGATTACCCTTGAAAAACAAAACACATAAAAATAGGGTTTTCACACAGAGAACCAGAAGAGTATGGAACAGTTTACCAAGGGACATAGTACTGTAGAAGCAAATAGTTATACTACATCCAGAAATAAGCTGGATAATTATTTAGTCGAAAGCGATGGGAAATATGGACCCATTAATATGGGAGATAGAATCATGGGCATAAAGCCTTCTACTGTCTTGTCTTTAGTATATATCACTTAGTACAGTATATAATATACAGGGCATCACAGGTTCAAATTGCACTACAGTCACTTGTCATCCTGACAAACAAATTGGGAAAAAGAAATTAAAAAATAACAGGTTTAAGTCCCTGTGATATACATTTTTGTGCCCAAGTTTAAACCTGTATCTTAAAAACGGTTGAGATTTCACAGTAAGACAAACTGAATGAGACTTTTCTACTGAAAATTGGACTGAATCCTTACTATAATGATGCTTGTGTGCTGGTAGAATGACATAATGATCCATTTCCAGCAGTAGGCGACAACAGGGCTAGAAATAAATAAAAAGTCTGCTAGAATGCCAGGTTGGTTACAGGTTTTGGTATTCTACCTGAAAATCTGGCAATCACAGCACTCCTATTTTTGTATACCACTTTTTTGTTATTGTAATATGAGAAACCTGCAGCATTAAGGTGCTTTACAGTATTAAGAAATCAAAGTGACAAGAAGAAGCAGGTGCTGTTTTTACTGAAGGAAATAACACACTAGGCAGGAATCTCTCATTCACAGTAATGTCTTCTCCATCCCCCCTTCCCATTAGATTCAGTGGATGTATACATGACATGCTTTAATAGCATGCACGCTTGTTTGGATTGCCAACTGTAAATCCCACCTCAGCAATTCACTGCACAGTTGTTATCAACATGGCCTGACAGTTCTGGAGTTCGCTACTATTAGTTTATTTTCTTACTAGTCCACAAGGCACAGTTCTTGTTTTTAAGCTGCAGCCAACCCAGGCAAGTTAATATTAACTTTCCCAACTTTTGCTTTGGCTACTTCACATTGCTATTTATCCATTTTGTTAACTACAGTCAGTCCTGACATTTTGTATTAATTAATTTTTGTCATGAAAGCCCGCTAAGCACAAAAAGGTTTTTTCTACAATGGCCTTTTGCCCAGGTGCAGTTATTTTTTTATAGGAAGCACACAGTTTTCACACAGCAGTTGTTTTCTTTTGAGTCCTTTTAGCCAGAAAAGAGTTTATATTTTCATTTTTCTTTGTAGTAAAGCACATTTAAATAGTGCTGTGATTCAGTTTTTGGTTTATTGTCAGCAATGCCTTGGCTGCTTCCTGTTCTAAAGCAGCAGCTCTTTCAAAACACTGAGCCCTCTTTAAAGGGAAGGTTTCATGAACCATTTTTTCTTTAAAACTGTGCTGGTAATATGCTTGAACAATAATTGCTTCTGTTGCATACCCTCAACTGTCCCTAGTTTTCAGGCACATTCCTGATTTTGCAAATCTACTTCTGTCCCTACTAAACTGTGTCTTTCTATGACTGAATAGTAATGATTGTAAGCATAAAATTATGTCAAACATTAACGTTAGAGCTGTGTTCATCTTTAGAAATTTTGTTTATGCTAAGCCTCTTATTCTACTAGCTTCCTGAGTGGATACCATCAATTTTTAAGATGTGTTCCTGATTTTTGTCCTTTCTTCCTAATTTCTTAAAGCCTTGTCCCTGATTTATAATGTAGGAGGTTGAGGAGTAAGCTCTATTGCACCCTTCTCATTTCATCTGGATATAAAGTTAAATAAAATCAGTTTGCCTTACTGTGAAATCTGCTGGCTCTATAAGTGAGGTCAAGACCTTTCTCTTGCAATGCATCTTGGGGCTTTAGGATGTGTTGGTGCTCTAGGTGGTGCATTCCTACTTTCTCTCAGATCACTTGTTTAACTGTAGTGTCTCTGCTTTGTTCTTGGTTCATGCTGGCTAACAAGCTTCATAGAAAGTGCAATACTATTTTCTGGTATTGAAGTGTGTCAGAGTTAAACACTATACTAAAGAACATTATCATATTGTAACTGCAATAGCACTGTAGATAAATGCATTCTCAAACTATAGGCCTGTTTATACTAGCTGAACTGCACCATTGCGAGAGTTGCAGATAAGTTGCACAGGTGTGGGCCAGGCAGTGTAAACAGTGGGGGGGGGGGCATTGCAGATCACTCCAGTGTGGTGCAAGATGATCTGTGTTTTCATGGTTTTGTGTACCACTGCAGATGGTTTTGGCTCTGTCTGCAACAGTACAACCCTGCAACATACCGCTCCATGCTGTATTACCCCCTTCTACACTGCACTGTCGTACCAGAGCATGGCAATTCTCCCACTTTCTCTTGAGTTGAAATGTATATCCAATATCAGTATGCCCACTTCATTGCAAACATAGGTTGCCAATGGGCCTTCCGAGGTCCTGCCACATGATTCTGGCCCCCTGTGACCTGCACTGGCTGCCAGTGTGGTGATAGATCACCTTCAAGGTACTAAGCACAGGCTACCTGAGTGACTCCTGACCCCATACCATACCCATTGCCCTCTGACTTCCTCCAAGGTGATCACCTAGTGGTTCCCAGGGCACAGCTTATATCATCTGGTGATTGGCCTTTTGAGGTGGCTTACCTGGCCCAACAGAACACTCTTCCAAGATCCTTATTGGAAGCCTCCTCATTGTAGGTCTTTAAGAGGGGCCTGAAGTCTCATCTGTTTAGTGAGGACTTCAGATTATAGTTAGGGCTCCAACACACCAGCTGCTAACTGATTTTATTTTGTTTTGGTTAATTTATTTTATTATTCTACTTGCCTTATGTATTTTACTTATTTATGGTTAAGAATGAGATTTTAATATGATGTATGTTTTATGCATTGGCTTGTTCTTTGACCAATGTACAGCACCCTGAGCACCAGGGAATGGGTGCTTAATAAAGACAATTTTAAGAACATAAGAATTTGATGGCAGATGGGGACTGAGTGGCCCGTTTAGTCTGTCCATAAACCTACCCCCTCCCCTATATTTTGCTGTTTTTGTTTACACCGTAGTGCCAATCCCATGCATGTTTAAATGCATTCACCATCTTTGCTGCAACCACCTCTGGGTGCAGGCTGTTACATGTGTCTATTACCCTCTGTGTAAAAAAGCACTTCCTGATATTGCCTCTGAGCCTTCCCCCCTCAGGCGTAGGTTGTACCCTCTTGTATGGAAGGGGCTGTCTAGCTGAACAGTATTTATACCCTTGATGAATATGAACATTTCTATCATATTCCCTCTGTCCTTTCTCTGTTTCAGGGAGTGCAAGTTTAGGTCTTGGAGTCTAGACTCATATGGCTTGTGATGGAGGCCCTGCACCATCTCAGTGGCCCTTCTCTGAATTGATTCCAAGCGCTTTATGTCCTTCTTCAGGTGGGGCCTCCAGAACTGGACACAGTACTCCAGGTGTGGCCTCACCAGGGATCTATAGAGTGGAATGATCACTTCTTGTTTCCTGCTAGAATTACATGTTTGGTTACCTTAGCAGTAAAAGCACACATACTGCAGGAGGAGTAAATGCCATGTTCTTTGAAACAATTGATTGCATTTAGGAAAATCTGCCAATCATGTTCCACTGTTAAATGTGCAGCCCTCTCCCCATGACTCTGACCCCTGTACTGGTGGAAATGTGATAAAGGATGCAGGATATCTTCCTGTAATGATGCAAGCTGGTTGTGTGTAAATGCAAGCAGCAACATTATGAATGGCACAGTGGCCAAGTGATGCATATATTTTTTTTTATTCTTTTGGTAATTGGGTAAGGCCCACTAGGCACAAGTGTCTGTTTTCAGGGGTGATCTGGGAGCACTGGGGTGGTTAAGTGACTTGCTCAGAGTCACATAGTATACAAGTGGAGGCTGTGGGAATCAAACCCATGTCTGCTGGATGTACCAAGTTAATTCACAGCTTGTCAGTCTAACCTCTAGGCTATACTGCCAGCCCATGGCTGCGCTACAGCATTGTACTGTATAAACACAACTAATATGACTTGCTTTGCAGCACATAATCTAATTATCCTATCAAAGGACCATTAATACCTCACAGAAAACATCCTAATCTTAATGCCCTTTTTATGTTGGCCTATGCATGTGCAGCCAATATATTGCAGTAGTAGTAGATTTGGAGGCACGGTCGCTGTTGGGCGAATGCAGGGCATGCATCAGTAGGTGCATCCCTCATTCCCCAATAAGCATGCATGCCGGCGCCACACCATGAATACTTAAAGTGGCAAGCACATCTAATGAAAGGTCCACTGCAATGCAAGCAAAGTTCATCATATGCAGTGGCTCCTCCTGATGTGCTTTCCCTGGTGAAAAAAAAATTTAACATGGAGGCTCACTGCCTACCATAGTGCAGACTTCAGGGGTGCCCAATCCTCCTGTCGGCATGCCCTGATGCAATGTATGTACCCATGAGGGAGCCCACTCCCCATTGGCATAATGCACTCCCCCATTTGTTATGTGCTGAGGGAGGTGCCCAATCCCCCTCAGCTCTTGCCCTCCCTACTTTTGTTGTGTGCTGACAGGGGTTCCCAATCCCCCATTGGCTATTGCACCCCCCCAAAACACTTAGGTGGCATGCTGGGAGCCCATTCTAGCATGTGAAATCCCCTGAAAAATTAAAACCGTCCTGCGATGTCTTTTTTTTTTTAAACCCTGTGAAAGAAGAAAATGGTCCCTCGCGGTCTCGCTGACCCCTCCCACAACCCACACTCACCCTCTGTGCACCCTGCCTGCCCACACCACCCCTCACCCCATACTTATCTCCGGAGACCAGGAGGATGATCTTTGGTGGACCGGGAACATGTCTGCGCTCTTCAAAGCTGACCGCAAATGGAAGAAATGCTGGTAAGCTGTATAATGGCATAAATAGGGTTTTTTCAACTTTGGTGCATATCTCGGGCATCTTTTGGAATTTTTGCGCCAACTTTTCAACATGGGGTTATTGGGACCCTTCCTCATGAATTCAGTCACTGTCATGGTGTTATTCAGTCCCAAAAGGTGATTTCACAGTCACTGCGTGTAATCACCTTTCTGGACCGAGTAATGAAATGACAGTGCCACTGTTCATGAGGGGGGCTCTCAAAAAGCCTGTGTTGCAAATCTGGTGAAAATAATCCCCCAAATGGCTGTTTTACGAGCATGCATTGCGCTGTTTTCACAGACACTAGTAACTTCGTGAATCTATAATATTTTCACTGCAGATTTTCAAAATTGGCATTTTTCCACACCTCCTGAAGAACAGTACAGCTGTCATTTTACATATCGTGGCCGGAATGTATTTTTGCACGTCCAGAGCAGAATAGCGTGGTCGCTGTGCAAAATCAGATTTCAAGACAGTTTGAGAAAATGATGGCGACACTGTTCATGAGCAGAGGTCCTAAAATGCCTATGTTGAAAATTTGGTGCCAAAAGTCCATAAAATGACTGTGTTACAAGCATGTGTTGAGCAGTTTCCATGCACCCTTGTAATTTCGCAGATTTGCAATATTTTCAGGTCAGATTTTCAACACTGGCATTTTTTCACACCTCCTTATCAACAGTACAGCTGTCATTTTTCACAGCCTGCTCAAAATGTGTTTCCACAGCTGTGGTGCACAATGGCATGATCGCTGTGGGAAATCAACTTTTGGGACAGATTAACAAAATCACAGCACCACTGTTAATGAGGGGAGGTCCCAAAATGCCTATGTTGAAAATGTGGCTAAAAAACTCCCCAAAATATTGGGGTTATGGACGTGTGTTGTGCAGTTTCTATGCATGCTCATGACTTCACCAATTTTTCACATTTTCACTCCAGATTTTCAACGTTGCCATTTTTTTTACACCTCCTCATGAACAATACAGTTGTCATTTTCCACATCCTGCCCAAAATATGTTTTTGTCCCTGTGTCACCAGATGGCATAGCCACTGTGCAAAACCACCTTTCAGCTACCAAAGTGATTGTGCCGCTCTTCATGAGGTAGGGTCAAAAAAAGCCCATGTTGAAAATTTGGAGTGAAAATACCAACACACGCCTATGGTGTTAGGGTTTCCAACTGTAGCACCCCACCTTGTAGAGACTTCCAGGCATCAGGGGTGTGACTTGGGATCATCGGCTGTTATGCTCATGCCATTCCTCCCCCACCCCCACCCTGCAGCCAGTGACAGACATCGTGGTGTGCCTTGCAGTGTTTGGCCACAAAGTTCACCCCATTCTCCTATTCTGCACCCACCTCAGCGTATTTCCTTATGGAATGGGGTAAGTATAATGCCAAAGACCCCAAAGCTCACCATGGCACTTGCCAATGTCTACAGGGTAGGGTGAGGTAAAATGGCATGAGCATTACAGCTGATGACCCAAAGGCACACCCCAATGCCTGTCATTCTCTGCAGGGTGGGGATGGGGTTGGTGTCATTTCAATACTTCACTGCCATTCCTATTATGCATCTCTAATTCCTGCACTACCAATGCCAATGCCAGCGAGACAATATTCGGTATTGACAAATGGTTGTTTCAGCTGTGGCATGCTTCAACCCCAGAAAATCGCAATACACTATCTATGAAGTGTTCTTAGCCAACATGAGATAATAACAAAATATAATCAGAGAGAATGCTGGAATGCAATATCCTGTGCACCAACACATCATTAAATCCCATGGTGCATTGCAAAAGTAGGGTCATGACCTCTGTAATGGAGTCAAACAGGTCTACACTGCAGGACAGGACATAGTCTTTTTAGCTGTTTATCTGGATGAAATGAGGAAGATGCATTAGAGACAATCATTTTTTAACCATGTAGCCTGCACTGATTAAAAGAAAAAATGGTTAATCTGATCCAAGACAGCCCCAAACCCATTTCTGCACTTGTGGAAGGTGGATGCTGGAGCTTGGGGTAGGCAAAGATCCAACTCTGCTCATGTGGGGACCTCTATGTATCCATAGCCCTGGCTGCCCCCTCTGCACCCAGTCCTGAGCCATGCACATGGCTCCATGATTGGACAGGATTGGATGGGCGGGGGGGCGTATGTGCCCCATGCATGAACAAAAATCCACATTGTGGAGGGCCAGCACAGGAGGCAGTGGCTATGCAGCATGAGGGTCTACAGCAGAGAGTATGTGACACCCCTGCACACAGCCATAGTTCTGTCCTCAAGGCCTGATTGGCCCGCTCCACCAGCGTTCAGAGTCTCTATGGTTGATTGGGGCTCTACTGGCTGGCAACAACCAGATATATGTGGAAGTTCTGATGGCAATACAGCATTCCTGGGAGGGCTGGTGTATTCTTTCAGCCCTTGCTCCTTGCTTGGTCAGGGATTCCCCAGAGAACCAACCCAGGATGTCCAGTGTCTGGCACAGCTCTGCCACCCTGAACAACCCCTGCCCCTTGGGAAGCTCAGTAATAGCAGAGTACAGCTGGCAGGAGCTATGGATTCCATCAGGTGTGACTGGGCATCAGGGTGCAGAAAGCCTTAGCTGGGATACGCTAAAACTGAGCATATCCCATTTCAGTGTGTGGATCAGGACCAAATCTTTTAACACACCTGGTGACCTACAACCAAAACATCACTTGTCTCTCTGGTCACTATTGGCCAAAAGATACAGATAGGATCCACTCCTCCTCTCTCCAGTTACTTTCTTTGTCTCTAGTGATTGCTTTCTTTTTGGGCTTACTGTTTTTTTTTGTTTTTTTGCAAAGTATATGGAGCCAAACAAGTTATGGCTATTATGCCTTGTCATTCTCATCATCACCTTTTTGTTTCCCAGATTCTCTCTTAATCTTGCAATTTATCACTTCTTCTCCCAGAGCCTTCCCTTTTTTTCTTTCCCCACATATATATCCCTTATTTTACCTCCCCTCTACACTAACTTTGCTTTTTTCTCTTTTAGATATTTCCTGAAGAAGATCTAATGTTGAAACATAGATTTTTAACTCTATTTTCTGTAGAAATTCCCTTACTTCATGCAGTACCACTAAGGGGTAGCAGAGAGAGTCTTTATAAATATCAGGAAATATCTGACCAAGTCTTTGGCTGCAACAACAATTCCAAAGTTGCTTTATTCAATAATGCATAAAGAGTCAACACACACAGTGCAGCACATCACAGCTCATGGACATCGGGCCAGCCTAATGTTTAGCATCAGAGGAAATATACTTCCTGTGTGCTAATATATCTAGCATGGGTAAATCCCAGTTTTTGAAAGTTGGTTGAGTGCCATTTTTTCTCTTGCCCTTGTTTTATAAAACAAGAATATCTGAATTCTACTGAACTCAGTTCTTCAATGCATATGTCAACCTTTTAATAAATAATAAAACTTCATGGAATCTCATGTTTGCAAACCCACCATTTTTATTAACCAGTAGTCTTTGTTGGGCTAATAAATGGCCACTAGTGTAAAGCGACTGCCCAGCATTCATTTTTGTATTCTTTTCCCTCCTCATGCACTGCCCAGGGATCATAGAAATATGGAAATATATGGAGTGTATTAACAAAAACTGTGGTCCATCCGAGCTGTCAAAAAACCTGTCTACATCCTTATTGTCCTACTGCCAAGCAGGATTTAAGGAGCTGAGTGCTCTAGTTACTGATTAACCCCCATTCCTGTAGCTGCTCTTCTCTCTTCCCCAGGTATCCTTCCCTTTTCTCACAATTTGGCTTCACTAAACCTTTGTATCTATCCCACCTGATTTTGAACCCATTCATGGTGTCCCCTTTAACTACTTTCCTAGCAGCCTATTCCAATGATCCACCGGCTGTTCTATTAAAACCATTCTAGGATACAACTAAGCTGACTTTCCCCTATGTGTCCATCTTGAACTCCACCCCAGCTACTCTCAACCTATGTCTTCTCACCTGCAAATTTTATGCTTGTGAAAATGTTCTGTACTTCGGAGCTGTTTACTGTCTACTTGCTTACTCATGGTTTATTATGTTTATTTTACTTTATTTTGTTTACTACCTATTTTGTGATTTTTATGGTACCCTGAACCTCTAGAAAAAGCCACATGAAATAAAATTGCCTTGCCTACAAGCACTGCCAATGCCTTCCCCCTCTTGTTCACTGCAGCTGGAGGACATCCTCCCTTTTGAACTCCCCAAGACGATATTTCTCTGGTCTGCTCCCATTTCTGCCCCTGACTCAGACAAGAGGAAGTCACTTTGAAGTCAGGTAGTGGAAGTATTGGGGAGGAGTAGCCTCAGCAAGTAAGCGATTATGTTAGGTTAATACATTTCTTGGTAATGTGGGCCTAAGGGACAGCCAGGGCCCTTAAACCCCAAGAGGATTGGCTATCTTACTATGTTAATTTAGCATAAATGCCATTTTTAGAGTCTTACACTATTAACAAAGTATTTTTAATGAATAATTAATAAGAGTATTTTTAAGAGCACCTTCAGTGCTATTGCCCTTTTAAGAGTGTGGGTAGACATGATGGGCCAACAGGCCTTTTTCTGTTGACAGATTCTATATTTATATGTATGGAAGACATATAAAACATCATTTAATCCCTAGATGGGTTTTTGTATGTCCCTCCCCCTCCTCAGGGGGCAAATAACATACACTTCTTTGAGTTCTTGCTGTCCCTAGCATCCGGCCTCTGTGTATACTGTAATTGCATGTCTTCATAGCCAATTCCACAGATTGCTAGGATGCAACTAAGCTGACTCCCCTTTTACTTAAGAGGAGAATATCTGACCAGGTGCTTAGTTCTTCACTACCAGTAATTACTGGGGTTATCCTGGATCCAAGACATGAAATTGGAATGTCAGCAGGCCCTGTGACCTCCCATTGCTCAGGGTTACTGAGGCTCCAATTTATATTTATTTGCTAATAAAATAATATGTTGAAGTGCATGTATTTAAAAAACAAAAACATCAGGAGAGTATAATTGCAATACCAACCTTCATTTGAATCATTTAATCAGCTACTGGATTATTTCCCCTTAGTTCTGTATTAGTTCAGTATACTGTAAAATTGGACTAACAGTGTTATGTGTTCAAGAATTAAACTTAAAAGTGCATTTAAAGTACAATTCAGTCATCAGGCTACACAATAGAGGAAAAACATAAACAAGATAATCATTCAAACAAATTAGAGACATCTGCAAAAATAAACATACACAGCCACAAATGTCAATAAAAAATATGAAGGATTTTGAAGTCAAACAAAAACAATGCAGTTAGTTCTGAAACACAGTATGACTTAAGATGAACATATATGCTGAAGCAGAACAAGCACTAAAGAAATAAGGCAGCACAGGTTGACTGACAGAAAACAGCAGGGAGTGTGCTATGATACAGTACCAGGAATGCAAAGACTTGATATAAGAGTGACTTAAGGGAGTAGTCCACCAAAAACTTGCAAAAAATATACGTTGTGTAGATTGTTTTAATTTATATGAGAAGTTCTAGTGTTTCCTTCCCTTGGACTGCTATTAGGAGATTTTTTTTCCCTAAATTAGTCTGCTAGCTTTATGCTAGTTTTATGACCCCTGAAGATCTTCATCCGAGACATCTTAATTGTATTCCTTGTTCCCACAGTTCATCTTGTCTCATGTGACAGTGATGCAGCAGAGACCCAACATTCAGCACACACATGCAAAACAAATTAAATATCTTAGAAACTTTACAAGCTGCACAAAATTTACCAGCAGCAAAGCTCTTCAGGACAGTAAGACCCATACCTCTTAACTGTCCCTGATTTTCAGGGATGTCCCTGATTTTGCCTCAAAATTTTACTCTGTCCCTCCTAAAAGTTGTGTTTCCGTGGCTAAACAGTGGAAATTGTAAGCACAAAATAATATCAAGCATTAAAGTTACAGACTTGTTCTTCTTTAGAAAATGCATTCTGCACTAAGCCCCATATTCTACCAGCTTTCTGGGTTGATATCTCTAATTTTGAAGATGTGTCTCTGATTTCGGTCCTTTGTCCCTGATGTTTTTTAGCCTTGTCCCTGATTTGTGAGGCAGCAGGTTGAGAGGTATGGTAAGACCTTTATGATGAGGGTAGTCAATAAGCTGAATTCTATAGATTTTAAAATATAGACATCTCTGCTGTTGTGAACTGATTGTAAAGCAATGCTTTCTGCAGGATTTATGGTCTCTGCTACATCACTGACACATGAAACAAGGTGCATTGTAGGACAAAGGAATACAATTAAGCTGTCTCATATGGAGATCTCCACGGGTCGCAAAACTACCCTAAAGCTAGCAGGCTAATTTAGGAAAAACTCTTAATAGTAGACAGAGGGAAGGACACACAACAACTTAACATACAAATCAGTACGCTCTGCACAACATATGTTTTTTGCAAATTTGAGTGGACTACTCCTTTAATATGCCTGAAGCTGCTCTAAATGCCGGAAAGGTTTCCAGTGTCAGCAGATTGCCTTCTATTGAAAATGGATCCCTGCCAGTTCTGCCTCCTGAGTGATCAAAACTTAGTAACAAGGAGGGTCTTAACCTAGCATAATTCCTGTTTCAGATTATTTAAAATAATATTTAAGGGTCAAAAGTTCATTGTACAAATCAAACACAACTATATAACAAAATCCCCATACAAGCAACCCACAACCTTAAGAGGAAAGACCTAGCAATGAAAACAAAAGCAAACATCCAAAAATGCCAACAGAGATCAAACATTGCAAAGCTATGCACCAACAAATACCACTGAAAAGAGACACCATCCCCTCACCTAAAGAATAAAGATCTCCTCCCCAACCTAAACAGCAAGAAAAAAAAATCTAAAGTCAAAACACCCAAATATGTCAGTTGTACTCTATGGACCAACATAGAAACAAACACTAATACAACATGCACAAAAAGTCAAACACTGCATTCCCCACAGTACAGTGCAGTACAGTAAACAGACACAAGAGTACCAATATCATGAAAAGCTCTATACTGTATATAACCACTAGTTCAAATGCTGCAAAAGAGACAACATCCCTAAAGTAAACAGTTTCCTCTTTTCTCAGAAATGCAAACCTAGCATGGAGTAGGATGACGTTAACAGTCATAACAAAACTCTTAAAAGGGTAACAACAATGATAGTGCTTTCAAAAATACTCTGATCCAATATTTATCAACATAATACTTTATTAATAAGGTAATACTCCAAAGATGGAATTAGGCTAGCTTAACACAGTAAGTTAACAGATCCTTTTGGTGTTTAAGGGCATTGGCTACAACCTAGGCTTATAGTACCAGGATATGTATAATTTAGAATAAACTCCATCTGTTGGGTCATTCCTTTTTTAAAGGATCACAATATAAATACAAATTGCTTAAATGACTAGGGACTAAAATTGCGTGAAATGCAAAATTCCACCAGACAAATTAATGTGGAATGGCAATTCTGTTGCCAGAATGCTTCTCAGAATTTCAATTTTAATTTAGAAGAATTTTGAAAAGCACCATGTCATCTGCAGAACAAATAAGCAATAAGACATGATGGAATGTGCATTGAACAGATATTACCACACACCCAGGGGTGAAGTGAGGCATGAGGCCACAGGCTGAGTGCCTTCAACCCCTTAAAGTGTGGTAATATCTGCTCAGTGCACACCCTGGAGTGTCTTAGTGTGCTTATAAAATGGGCCTGTGTAATTTATATGACTGCAGGAATTAAAAATAATTGGTTGCAATAATAAAAATGTTTATTTATTGACAAAATGTTACATAAAATAGTTCCTCTGCCTACACGATGTGTATGTATTTTTCTTTTTGAGAAAGGGTATTATGCCCTGATATGGCCTCCCTAGCTGTAATCCTGTGATTCATCCTGTCCCACCCCCAACTGTGGCTTTGAAAGACCACATTTTGAGTTGCTGTGTGATTTTTTTTTTTCAGTTTGATTAATGGTTTGTGCCTCGTGATTTTATGGAGTGTGCCTTCACAGTTAAAATTAGAGTGACCATCAGCACATCGGACTGGCAGGGCATGGAAATACAGATGCTGAGCTTCAGTCACTCCTGCCCATAGTAGCTGCAGCTGTCATGTCCCGTCAAGTTCCAACTTGACATTTTATTGCAGCATTCTGAGCAGTGCCTGGAAATCCTCAGTGTAGATCTTAGTGTGTGTGTGTGTGTGTGTGTGTGTGTGCATGTGTGTGTGTGTGTGTGTGTGTGTGTGTATGTGCATGTGCGTGTGTGTGTGCACAAGTAAGTGTATGAGAGAGTGTGTGCTTTGTTCCCTCAATGGCCACACTGCATGTGGTATTATGAGTAGAGGAATGTTGAATCATAACTTCAGCCTACATGAGCTGTGTCTGTGGAATCCGCTCCTGTCCGATCTGTCAGGGTCACTTAACTGCAGGTTTACACTAGCATTTAAATTGTTCTCCAGTTCCTTTAGTCCAGATATCACCACCCAAGTTTCTTTTGTATGGGGGTTTAGCAATAGTCCTTTCTACCTCTGATAACTGAATTGGTTTCTTGCACCCCCTTTTAGTTTGAAGTCTTGATTTCACGCTCTGTAGTCTTTTTTTTTTAGTGTGAGTTAATTACTTTTTAATTTTTAATTGGGTAGCTTGGTCTAATCACTAGGAAAACCCTTTGTTAGTTTTGGGTGGTCACCTTCATTATGCAAAGTCTGTTGCCTGGAGGCTAGTTGCCATATCTGCAACCTAACAGTGATCAAGCAGCAGTAAGGTTGAAAGCGGAAAAATTAAGAGTTATCCGGCATCATTTCCTTCTGTTGTTAGGGTTTAGAGTAGCACCCTTACCAAAATGGATAGCTTGTATCCAAAGATATTGTGTCTTATCAGATATTTTATGTACTCTAGCACAGAATTTTTTCTCACTTAGCTCCCCTTTTTTAACCCTGCATGTCCTGGGCTAAACCAAAGAGTACCTCACTTGATAGGCTCCACAAATTCTAATGCTTTTTGGGATTCAGTTAAAAGAATGTGTTTGCCAGTATGCATTATGGATGTTATTTTAGTCTAAAATAAATTTTAAAAAAAATGTACGGCAGTTTCCCTGATTGGCTGGCAAGTCCAGGATGATTATCGTTACAGAGAGCAAAAGAGCAAAAAAAAATATTGACATTTTTAAAATGAGAGTTGCAATGGCACATTGATTTCTTTTTTTTTTCAATGCAGTCCTGCTTTTGAGTATTAGTTTTTACCCATGCATCGAGTGGATGTGATGCACAGGTAAGAACCAATCAAAATGCAGGATTTTCTCTCCCCATTTCATAATATCAGTGGTTTACAGAAAGTGAATCTCCAGTTTACATACACATTCTGCTTTCAGAATTTTGGAATTCCGCTTCCAATGGAATTCTAAGGAATTAGGTGGAATTTCTGAAATTCTGTGTAATTCCAAAAGAAGTGGAATTTGAGAATTCCACATGTCTCTACAAGGGCCTGATTGTCTTTCAGATGAAATTTCTGCAGATGTGGCTGGAAAGAAGAAGATTTATGGGTTCTGATGGTCTCCCACACATCCCGCCACATTTGCAGGAATTTTGAAGATAGTGCCATATCATGAACATCTTTCCACTGTTTGGTAGGTTTTGGCCATTATGTCCATTATGACCAAGCTCAGCATATGTGCAGCAAAGGTACCAGGTCAGTATAGCATGGACAGAACCACACATGAAATACAGTGCTATAAGAAGCACTAATGGTTTACAGCAATAGTTTTTTTTCAGCATGTAGTAAGAACCACTACCCTTGTTGCTGTAGGCTGGCATTAGAAAAGCTGAAGGATGCCACTGGAGCAGTGCCTGGCTGAGCCACTCCCATGGTGGAATGGTTAGAGCACCTTCCTCCAGTGGTGACAGGGACCTGGGACTGCGGTTTGGTTCTCCCCAGATCCCACTCTGCTGTGGCTTTAAAAAAAAAAAAGTTCCCAGTCCATTTTGTTTCTTCCTCCAAAGTCCACAACCCCGCAGAGTTGATTATAATTAGTCTGGGGTGTGTGGGGGGGTGAAGCACCTCATGTCAGGGAGTGCAGGGGTGGAGCCTCCTGCAAAAAACGAGATATTCCTCTGGTGTACGCTGTAGTTGTGGTGGTCAGCATGTTGTAGCCCTGATATTTTGTCACATGCTGCTTTGCGTGAGGCATTATTGATGTGCGCAGTTTTGACCACAACACTATGACCCCGTGCTGCAGCAAAAGGAAATTACTCATTTTCTTTTTAATTTCTAAAGTGCCTCATCCCACAGGTTCAAGGTTCTGCACATAAAAATAAAAGTAATACTCATTCATAGCAAAATTAAAAAAATAAATAAATAAATTAAAATACTAAATTACAACCAATGAAAGCAGGTCAGAAGTAACCGAACAGTTTATCCTGAATAATAAAAGACAAGGGAAAAGTGGTAGGTCTTCAGAGCATACCACAGAGAGATAGCACAGTTAGGGTGGGAGAGAATTCCAAAGCCGGGTGTGGGGGAAACAACAGCAAGAGCTCCATCCTCTGAAGATTTTAAATAGGTTTGTGGAACCTTTAAAATAGTCTCCCTTGATTAGGGGAGGGGGGTGATCAAGAGTATACGAGTGCAACAGTTCTCTGAAAGTGAGTTGTGTGGAGCTTCTGTCCCTACACAGATGAGTGCAAGGGTCTTGGTTTTTGGGTGAATCTCAGACTGCTGAAAGGAGGGTAGGAAGGTAGCAACTTACTAAACAGTTTGTTCTGTGGCAGAATTCTAAAGAAAGCTCAGCATATCCTTTCTTCACTTGTTTTGTATGTCAAAATTAATTATAAATCAATACAATTTAATATTTTGAGTGCCTGTAACCCTCTTTTACTCCAATTTCCTCCAGTAGCATTTTTAGATGTCCAAATAGTCAGCTGCTTAAACTTAATACCATTTGGCTGCCTCACAGAGTTTGAATTAATCTGTTTGTATCCTGACCACTGTACAACATAAATGCACAGTGAATGACTTGCATATGTAATGGCTATCACGTAGTAGCAATAATGTTTATTGTTCAGCAAAGAAACATTCACTATTTTTTTGAAAAGCATTTAAAATTGATAAAATATATTCATATTTTACATAACCATGCTTGGGAACACATCATCCACATAAGATAAATCTGCAACTGTTACATTATTGTACATTTAAACCAGCAACATATTCCCCTATAAAAGTTAGTTCCAGGTATCCAGCTGAGTTTCATTCCACACAAAGCCTCAAAAGCAACCCATCTAGTTCTCCTCTAATACCTACGGTATGTAGAATTTTGTTCGGGTAGAGTGACCATTTACATAGAATCTTTTCTCTCTGGTTATCTAAACACCATGCCAAAAGCTTTTCTGGGGGACTATTCCTAGATACTTCCTTCTGTGTTTTATTTTGAGGGGTCATAATTATACTGAATGCAACAGCAATTCTTTCTGGCCAGGGGCACGATCACAATCAGCAGATAATGCTTCACTTTTATTACATTTTGTCTTTCTGATCTTACCTGGGTAGACTTGAAATGAAAAAGCATGATGGCTGTTCTGTCACAAGGAGTTTCTAAAACTTCCAGATACTTTTCTAAATTGTATCTTTGATTTAATATTGACTAGCCATCCTAGGGACTTGTAGGATTTTAATAATTCTGGCTCCTTTTGATTTGAAATATCAGTAAGTCTTTGCATAATAACTGTACCAAACAATTTCCTGGGTATAAGCTGGAGAAGAGGAACAGATAGCCTCATGTGCTTCACATTTTTTTTAGGTTTTTGTTAACTGGGAAAAGAGGACTGGACAATTCTGTTTATTTTCAGTCTCATCGGGGGCGGGGGGATACAGACGGATGTCAACTGGTATTGAACCAGATTAAGATGTTAGTGATTATTTTTTCAGTGAGTGGGGGAAATGTGGCCAGGACACTGGGAAAATTCCCTTACTCTTTTCAAGAAGTGCCATGACATCCACTTGAACTACCACCAGAACAGGCAAATGGAACCTTGATTTAACATCTCATCTGAGAGACGGCACCTCAGAAGTCCAGCATCCCCCCCATACTGCACCACAGTGTCAGTATTGGGATTTAACCCAAGTGCAAAGTGTGGGGATAGAACCCATAGCTTCCTGATCTTTTGGCCTCAGAGGTGAGTGTGCAACTTGCTGAGGCACTGACACTGCATGACTGTTATAAAAGACCCTGTCCTAGTTCAAGACATATTCCAACTAACACTTCTATAGACATCTTGAGTCATCCATGTGTATAACTTTTACCAACAAATGTTTTAGTAACCATACAGTATATTGTAGAGAGAGCTGCCCAAGTTCAGCCTTGCTACAAAAGCCAACTTGATGGTTGTTAATTCAGAAGTCTTGTAAAAATATATTTAGTATTGTATCCCATTTTTTTACATTTATGATACCCTATAATTCTACTTCCACATAGTCCACTGGACTTATATTTAGCATCAACTACTTGTAGAACTCCCATTATAGAGTAACCTTCATAATTATAAATAAAACTGGAGATCACATTTCATTTCATTTTTGAGTTCGCGCATGCACGTCAAACTCAATGGGAGAGTAGGCTTTGAGGAGTGTGACACTGTCTGTCCAATGCAGAGTGCTCTGCATGGGGCTCGACAGTATCACACCAGTCCTCAGCCAGGTGCATTCTGATGCTGTTTTACTTGCAGTGGTCTGCACATGAAAAGGAAAAGCCACGTCAATGATGAGCTGGCTTTTTCCTTTCATCTGCAGGTCACCGCAGAGCAAACAGCTGTTTGTGTCTTGACGTCCCACTCTCTGCCACGTTAAAGGGATCAGGAAATCATGTTTGGCTTTGATTCTCATTTGCAGTACTGTTCAGTGGTAAATGAACACATCATCAGGGCTGGATTAAGGGGGGACAAATGGGGCAAATGTCCCAGGCCCCTCGCCATATATTGGCTCCCCCCATGATAGTGTAGCTGTGTAGGCACTGGCAGTGCGAGATAAACACTGTAAATGCAGCATGACTGGAGATTTTTAATGCTGCCTGTGAAAGCAGTGTGGCTGGAGAGAGGCATTTTAATAATAAAAAAAAGCGCCCCCCATAGGCCTCCACCCGGCAGCTAGCTAAAGGGGTAGTGGAGGTGAACGGGTTGGGACCTGGCAGCTGCACAAGTTCACAACTAGTCTGCACAAACTCCAAAGTACACATTAAAAAACATGGTGTGGGACTCCCGTTGTCTCAGAGAGCCAGGCTCCACTGCAAATCCCCCCCTTCCCAAAGTAGTGATGGTCTGGTCAGGTAGCAAAACACTGGCAAAGCAACAAACACCTACCAGTGCTATACCTAGCAGGGTACTGAGCTGGCTGAGTTTTCCATTTTATTTTAAGTGTGGTGCAACTGACTGTCCGGACCTGGACCCCCCCCCGGTGGTGGCCGCAAAATGCGATTGCGAGGAGCAGAGCCTTCTTACAGTCTCTCTCAGTCTAGCATCATTTAATTTAATCTAACCACTCCCTTTCTTGGTGGTTTCTTTGGCCACAGCCCAGCCCCCAACACTGATTCTGGAATGCGAGTCGGGACTCGGATGGACCCGGTCGGTTGGTACTACAGTTTCTCACCTGCAACATCCACGCCATGCTAAACGTGAACCGCCATGCACTCTTCTAATCTGCCTGCTGCTAAACTAAGGAGGGTCAAGTTTCAAAAGGAGCCCCAAGCAGCAGACAGCTTGAGTGCAGAAGGTGGCTTAGAAAGATAACCAATCAGAGCCCCAAAAGTGTAATGGGGCCAATAGGAGTAGGCGAGGCAAAGCAGACTTGTGATTGGTTCAGTTAGGAGAACCTATCACAAGTCTGCATTAATGCAAACATGTGGCGGGAAAAGTAAACAAAGGGCAGACTTGGCTACTTTGCTCTATAAATTGGGGCTTTAAATTCCTATTCAGCCAGGCATCAGAGCTGTTATCACCTGACAACCTTTGAAGGGAAGAAGAATGGAAGAAAGACAGTCCAGAAGAAGAGCAGCATCATCTGGATCTCTCGGATCACTATACCAATGAGCTCTGCTCCACTAGCCGACAGAGAGAAGCAGGACCTCGGACACTTTTTGTGCCACAGACCGCCAGTCGATACAGTTCCTGAACTTGGAGATGTATTTCCGCAGCAGCCAGCAGCGCACTGTTTGTGACTGTCAGAACTACAGGAGCAAGCAGCAGAGTTTATCTGAGGTAAGCTACTCAGGCTGGTGGTGTTTATATATAACTGTTCTATTTTAAATAAATGTCAATTTTTTGGGGGTATGCTAGTATTTAAAGTTACAGCTAATGTAAACTGTGTAGGTTTGGGGGGGCCACATGTTAATAGGGAAGATTCTTCATCTAATTATTTGCATATTTGTTATTGTTAACATATTTATTTTTTCCCATGAAAGACATAATGAGCAGGAACAGGTTACTTCCTGTGTCAGTGCTTCAGATATGTATTGGATGATCCTGACTGTTAACATGTGCCTGCCCCTCCAACCCCAAAACCTACACAGTGTCAGTCTCCATAAAGGTATTTTTAGTTCTCACTTTAACTAGTAGTATTATGGCCACAGGAATGACATATTCTGAGCTTATCACTTACGAAATTTGGTCTCTGAGCTTTTGGGTCAGAACAAAACCAAATATCAACAAACACCTGGGGCATTAGGGTTTCCAACCATAACGCCCACCCTTAAAATGCAAAACAGAGGAATATACAGAGAAACATATGGGAGGTATATACAAGTGCAATGCCAACAGCAAACTCTCAGCATTGACAAATGCTTGTTATTTATTATACTAGAGAGCAAGACTAGGTATAAAGCCCATTTTCATAAGTGACCAGTTGTAGATAGTAAAATACAGTGCACAGATGGTACAACACAGCATTAAGTGGATGGTACAACACAGTATAAGTCAGGTAAGAAAATAACAGGCAGTTAACACATTGCTGGGAAGCAGCAGACAAATTAGGTGCAGTTATAGCACATATTGGGCTTTATTCACAGAACCCTACATGTTGCTGTGTGGTGCATAGGCTTGCCTACAACAGAATGAGATGCAGTGAGATCCAGTGGACCCCTGGAGCCTGATTCCAAAAAGTGCCCTTGGAGCGACACAAGTTGCATCCCTCCAGGGCTGCAGTGATACCTGGGTGTGCCAGGGACCCTGCTCTGTATTCGGCAAAGAAGCAGGGTCCCAGCACCAAAATCCCATGGATTGCCACAAGTTTGGCACAGTGCCCAACCAGAAGTGTAGCAGCGGCATATGCTGCAAGGATCTGGATCCCCTCCCACTGGTGCAAAACAAGACAGGCCAGCATTGGTGTTGGTGGTGAGTGGGTTAAGCCATGCCAGGAGGGGGTCAGGGGGCAGGAGGGGCATAGGGTAAGTTGCTGTGACAGCAGAGAAGTACAGAATTATGCTAGAACCAGACAGGATGCATATGCCTATGTAAAACATATACGGAGGCATATGCACCCACCGGGTGCCAACGCCATCCCTTACTTCCCCGCTGATACACCAACCCTCCTTATGTCCCTCTGTGCCCCTCCTACCCACCGACCTAGATATAGCCCACCCACAACAGTGTCCCACTCTGGGGCTTAGATCACCTCCTGGGAGGTTTAAGTGGAGCCCCTTCCGATGGCCACAGCAGGGTTTTTGGCATCTGAAATTTGGTGCAGTTGCAGCTCTGCCATGGCACAAGTCCCCTTGTGACTTGGTGTACCCAGATGCAGGTCATAAGGGGGCACAGTGCCCCTTCAGCACAGTGGATTCCCTCACTGGCACAGACCATGTACCAGAATGGGGAATGCCAAAACCAGGCACTTGGGTTAAATCCCAATACTAACATTGTAGTGCAGCATGAGTAGGGTGCTGCCTTCCTGAGGTGCTGTCTTTTGGATGAGGCATTAAACCAAGGTCCCGTCTGCCTGTTCCGATGGTTGTTCAGGTGGATGTCAAAGATCCCATGGCACTTCTCAAAAAGAGTAGGGGAGTTTTTTATTGAAGGAAACAAAAACAGATAGAAAAATACATACAGCAAATACGTAAAAGAAAACATCATCAAATTAAGGTACATCTATTGTCATAGAATGTAGTTTTAAGCAAAATCAACTTCAAAATGTCTCCTACGCATTGGTAAGAAAAAATTACTCACCTTACTAATCTTGTTTCTTCAAAGGGATCACTCATTATGATTAAACTAATGCAGTCAGCCTCCAGTGTTCAACTGCCTGGAGAGAACAGAATTATATGCAAATGATAGAACTCATTGGCTCGTGCCAATTTCAAACTGCTGCCCTAACAACTGCTGCACTCAGAGTACTTCAGATTCTTTCAGCGCCTAACTGGATATCAGACCCAATCTAATATTATTATAATAAATATATAACTAACCCCCCCTGTTAAAAGTTCCCCCGAGACAAGCCTAACATGAGACAACAAGGAAACCAACTGGTTTAAACAGAGTGAGTCTCTAACATGTGCTATATGTAACACCCAGGCAGGGATGCAGAACCAAAAACCTTGAAAACATTTTTGTATTTTTTTAGGTTCTAGTAGGGGAGGCAGGGTGGGTGCTTTAATCATAATGAGTGATCTCTTTGAAGAAACAAGATTACTAAGATGAGTAACTTTTTCTTCTAACCCCAGGAATCACTCATTATGATCAAACTAATGTGGACTACCATGCAATACCTTTGGAGGTCAGGCAGAGAAACTATTTGGGAAACAGGTTCTGCAGAACTGCTGTGCCAAACCTGGCATCACTTCTGGATTGTAGATCCAGGCTGTAATGCATTGTGAAGGTGTGCACTGTTTTTCATGCAGCTGCTTTGCAGATTTCCAGTAGTGGGATATCTCTTGAGGCTGCCACTGATGCAGCTCTACCCCTTGTGGAATGTGCTCTTTGGCCTAAGGGCACCTGTTTATTCACTTTTTCATAACAAAACCTTATACATGTCACTATCCAGCAAGCAACTGTACATTTTATGTCAGCTGTTCCCTTGTCAACTTCCTCATAAGTGAGGAAGAGCTGCATCTGTCCTGGTCTGTATGCCTTGGTTTTGTCAATGTGGTGGCTAAGTGACCTCTTAACATCAAGGCAGTGAAGTTTTCTTCCAGAAGAACTGGAATTCTCTGTAAAGAAAACAGGCAGAGTCATGGACGGATTCAAATGGAAACCAGATACCACTTTGGGAAGGAATTTCCTGTTGGTCCTGAATATCACCTTGTCCCTGTGGAATTAAATGAATCCACATCTGTACACAGTGCTTGCAATTCACTGATCCTTCTGGCTGAGGTAATGGCCACTAGGAATACCATCTTCCATGTGACATATTTCAGGTCTGCAGTTGCCATGGGTTCGAATGGTGGTTCCATCAGCTTGGCAATGCAGATGTTTAAGTTCCAGGCCGAAACAGGTTCCCTCAAAGGAGGGTGAAAAAGGTTAAGACCTTTGAAATACTTTCTGAAAACTGGATGAGAGGCAATAGACCTCTCCTTACCAGCTGACGGGTAAGCTGAAACTGAAGCCAGGTGAACCTTAAGGGTTGAAGGCCTCAGTTCTAATGAATGAAGATGTGTCAAGTAATCCAATAGGACAGCAAGGTCCACCCTGGAGAGATCAATACTCTTACCTGAACACCAAATGGAAAACCTGACACTTAGAGGAATTTGTTTTTCTAGTGGAAGGTTTCTTGGAACCCCTGAGCACTGTCAGAACTTGTTCAGACAGCTTGAGATTAGCAAATTCTAAGTCCTCAAGAGCCAGGCCTTGAGTCTCAGTGACTTGAGGTTGGGATACAGGATTTCTGCCCTGGGAGGACGTCAGAAGGTTGTGTCTCCTGGGCAAGTGTATTGGTGAGGTCAGTGTTAGGGACATCAAGAGTGAATACCAGTGTTGCCTCACCCAGTCTGTTGCCACCAGTATCATTTTTGCTGGTTGGGACCTTAATTTCACCAGAGTCCTGAGAATCATTGGGAAAAGTGGGAAGGCATACACAAACTTCCCTGACCAATCCAGGGCCATTATATCCAAGGGGACTGTACCCTTGTGAGGGGGCCTGCAACAGTGTGGGGGGCAATTGGTGATTTTCTGTAGAGGCAAAGAGATCCACCTCTGGAGTGCCCCACCTTCTGAAAACTGCATTGAGGATCTAAGGATTCAGTGACCACTTGTGGTGGTCCTGACTTATCCTGCTGAGAGAATCTGCCAGGACATTGTTCTTCCCTAGAAGGTGTATGGCCAATAGAGATACTTGCATGGAGTATGCCAGGGACCATAGCTTCATTGCCTCCATGCAGAGTGGTGTGGACCTAGTTCCTATCTGTTTGTTGATATAGTACATGGTTGTGGTGTTGTCTGTCCTGACCTGCACCACACTGTTTTGCAGATATGGCGCAAAAAAAAATAGAGCCAGGTACACTGCTCTGAGCTCCAGCAGATTTATGTGCAACAAGAAGTCTTGAGGGGACCATGTGCCACTTGCTGTGTGATCTGGCATGTGTGCCCCCCCAGCTGAGAAGAGAAACATCTGTTGTGAGGATTATGGATGCCTGTTCCTTTAGAAAAGGTACACCTACCCTGAGATTGTGTTCGTTCAGCCACCACTGAAGTGCCTGCAATAGACTGTGCATGACTGGTACCAGTTTGGAAAGTGGGTCTGTCCTTTGTGACCAGTAAATGAAACTATATGTCCTCATCTGGAGCCTGGAACCTGGTACCACTATTGTGGAAGCTGCCATATGTCCCGACAACCTGAGAAAGTCTCTGACTGGTTTGGGTTTTCCCAACATGAACTTGCGACCTGTATGATGCTGTCCGCGCTGTCCTTGGGCAGGAAGGTTCTACCCAGGGTGGTATCTAATGTACTCCTATGAAGTCCAGCACCTGAACTGGCTCTTGATGTGGTTTCTGCTCATTTATGAGGAATCCTATGGATTCCAGAATACAGTAGATTTTATGAATACCAGTGACTGCTTGGCATGCTGAAGGGACTGGCCTACAACCAGCTAGTCATCCAGGTAAGGAAAGACTGTCATACCTTGTTTTCTCAGGTATTCGACTACCACTGCTAGGCATTTTGTGATGCCCTTGGAGCAGATGTTAGGCTGAATGGGATTGCTGCAAACCAATAGTGACCTGAGGCTAGTCTCTACCTCAGGTACTTTCTGTGGGTTAACCTGACAGGAATGTGGAAGTAGGCATCCTTTAAATCCAGGGATGTTAACCAATCCCCTTTTTGTAGTGCCGGGATTATTATTGATAGGGTCACCATTTTGTACTTTGGCTTTAGGATGGGATAGATCACCAATCCCCAGTTTTCTTTTTCATAAGGAAGTATCTGGAATAGAAGCCTTTGCCTCTTTGCCTCAGGGGAAGTGTTTCCACTGCTGTGATGGAAAGCAGATATTTTACCTCTGCTTCTAGCAGGATTCTGTCTGCAGAGGTGATTGGAGCAAAGGTTCTTGTCCTCAGTTTAGAAAGTGACTTGAAACTGAGTGACAGCCCCTGGCTCACTACCTTCGGGCTCACTTGTCTGTGGTGATGTTATGCCAAACCTAGGGGTAGTGAGCCAGTCTGCCACCCACTGGGGGTGGTGGTGGACATGATAGTGGGGAGATGACCTGTACTAGCCCATCAGGGACTCTGTGTGGGTTGGGCCTGGGACTGTGGTGAGGGTGAAGCCCATCTCATAGATCTTGTACCTCTACCTCTGAAATAACCTCTTGGTTGCTGGTAAACTTGCATAGCCTGTGCCTGAAAAAAAAATGGTCTGGGGTAGAATCCTCTTCCCCTGCCTCCCCTATTCTGGGACTTACATGTGGTGGAAGGCCTCTCTTTTGAATTACTTCCACAGGTGACCTTATATTCCTCCTCCTCCTTCATGTATGCCTCAGTTTTGTCACCTAACAGTGAATTTTTCTCACAGGGAAAATCCATTGCCGTGGCATGAGTGTCCAGGGTTAAACTGATAGCTCTTAGCCAGGAAAACCTCCTAAAGGAGACAGATAGGGCCATCAGTCCAGCTGTGGTGTTGTTGGCATCACCTGCCATGTGGAACTGATATTTGGTTGCATCAAGTGCAGCTCTTGCAGTTTCTTGTAAATCAGTTGCCACTTCACCTGGTACCTTATCTGACAGAGCCAGTAAAGCATTCCATAGTACCTTCTGATACCATACAGCATAAGCCATATAACTTGCCTGCCTCACAATGAGTGAGGCTGCCATATGCCCATTTTTACCCATAGTATCCATCTTCCTTGAGTTCTTGTCAGGGGATGGGTTGCTAGAGGAATTCTGGTTTTGTCACATGCAGCTGCCTGGACCACCCCTCAGAATCAGGATGAGTGAATAGGAAATCAGCAGTGGTTCTGTCCAGCTGATACTTTTTGTCCATCTTCTTATCCACTCCAGGTATTGAAGTAGGGGTCTTTAAGATTTGTAGCACAGCCTTTTTCAAAGATTTGTACATTGGTAACAGGAGGCATTTTGTGGGAGCTAGTCCCATCATATCCAAGAAATCTGCTTCTTCCACATCCTCCTTTGTCTCCTGGAGAGGGAAATTGAGGGTGTCTACCATATTTTTAACAAAGGCATAATGTGAAGAGTCGTCCTATGGTCCCCTGGGGGAAGGAAGCCAAAGTCCTACTCCAGGGAAACCTCTGGCTCTATCTATCAATTCCCCAGTATCCTCCTCTTCTGGGTTATCAAACAGAGGTTGAGCTCCTGTGGTGTTGCAACTTGCACAGGAACTGGTGTAGCCAGTGTAAGAACTGGTACCATAGCCTGCAAGGTTTATAAAATCTGAAGAGCCTTAGCAATGTCCTCAGTTGAGGGCATATTCTGTTTGCCTGCTGGCAGCTCCTTAGCCTTTTTGTCTGGAGGCACAGAGACATGTTTTTCTTTATATTTTTTCTTAAATGGGACAGTTTCAGCTACTGTCTCCACAGCCCCTTGGATTTACCTTGCTCACTCTTTTCTGATACTTTTTCATTGTCTTTGGGCTTACTTTCTTTCTTACTGGAAACAGAGGAAGAGGGGTTCTCTTCTGTAGTACTTGCAGAAGCAGAGGCCATTTCTTCTAATATCTTTGATCTTTTTTCAAGAGTTTTTGGATAAAATGTTTTACAAATCTCACAGGTAGAAAAACTATGGCTAGTTCCCAGACAAAAAATATACAGAGAATACTTGACTGCTTTAACTATATCTTGGCCACAAGACTCACAATATTTAAAACCTGTGAGCACTGTCCATTTATTAGGTTTGTCAACAGGGACCTCTGACATTGAGCAGAAAGTATGATTTACTGTAAATGCTTGTGAAAAAATAATCAGTTCCCCGGAACCGACCCAATCAATTGTAAGCAACGGTTAACTGTTCCTGGAACTGAGAGTTAATCAGTTCCCTGAAGGAAAAGGAACCTATAAAATTTTACTTTTTAAAATAAAATTTAAACTACAGATGGATCCTGAACAGAAACATCTAACAACAACAAATAACATTAGTTTTGAGGTAAAAAACTCACAGGAATAGCGGATCCTTCGGTTCCATGGAACCATGAGGGAACCGCAAAATACATGAAAAAACAATAAACTACTAAAGAATTTGTACTAAATTAACCTATAAGGGCAACAATCTAAAATTAGTAATTAAGAAGATATTTATCAATCCAAATAATGGATATATGAAGTAAGTTGAAGGAGAGCTCTCTGGGACGTCTTCACTAGGCAGGTGGAGTAAAGAATCTGAAGCACTCTGAGTGCAGCAATTGTTAGGGAAGAAGTTTGAAATTGGTATGAGCCAATGAGAGTTCTATGATTTGCATATAATTCTATTCTCTCTGGGAAGTCAAACACTGGAGGCTGACTGCATTAGTTTAATCATAATGAGTGATTCCTGAGGTTAGAAGTAGCAGTTTACTTATTACCATATTTCATTTATACTTTATAAAAAAGGAGAGGCCTCTCCACCATATTTTAACTGTATTAGAGTCATTAAGAACAACTTCATTATCATAAATTTTTAATAATGCTTTTTCACAAACTACCTTAAATACAATATAAGTCATACGCTGCTGCCGAAGTACCCATTGTACCCTAGCATTTCAGAGGTAAAATTTGAGGACTGCAAAATAAAACTGATAATGTACTCTTATTGAATTTTAATAAACGATTTGAATAGTCTCCCATAATCATACTTCACAAGTTAGGTTTTGTAACCAAACCAGATTCCAGGCTTGAGTCAAAAAAGCCCATTAATAATGGGAAAAGGAACAACTTAGGAAAAAAAGCTCCATGGATTCTTCTGCAGCACCACAATCAGAAAAGGGACATGTCCGTTTATTCAAGAGTTTATGTTTATTATTACCTTGGACATTTAGTTTCCTATATGTACTTAACCAAACCACCTCCCTCAATTTTTTTGGGATACGTTTTTTTATTCAACATATTGATTACTAGTTGTTGCTTATTAAGTCTACAATTTTTAAATTCCGGTTGAGTTGGGCCTAGTGTGTCTAGAACTTAATTATATAACTGCTTCCAGTAGGAAGACTCAAACAGAGGTTTTGTAATGTTCCATTTATTTATTTATTTTATTTATTTAGTTTTTGTTGACCGGGTAAGTGCACTAGACAAATCCTGTCTATTTTCAGGCACGACCCGGGGGAGGGGGAAACAGATGAATACCAACTGACCTTGAACCAGATTCAGCTGTTGGTGGTATTTTTAGTGAATAAGGGAAATTTGGCCAGGACACTGGGGAAATTCCCCTACTCTTTTCGATAAGTGCCAAGGGATCTTTAACAACCACCTGAGCTACCACCTATCCAGGCAGTTGGGACCTTGGTTTAACATCTCATCTGAAAGACGGTACCTCAGAAGTGCAGCATCCTTCTCATGCTGCACTACAGTGTCAGTACTGGGATATTAACCCAAGTGCTAGATGTGGGAACTGAACCCACAGCCCTCTGATCTCCCAGCCTCAGAGGTGAGTGTGCTACCTACTGAGCCACTGTACTGCTGATCTCATGAAGTCTGGGATCAGCAGGTATTTAAAGTATTTTAAAGGGGCGGCTTCCCATTTATCAAAGAAGACCATCCAATTATTAAGTAACTATCCCTGTGTTAGGGAGTTAGAGTCTTTGCAGGGTAATCTCATAGCGTATACCCAGAATAAAGAGTGAAAAAAAGGCCACCGGTTCAGGCATACCCAAGCCACCTCTATCCATTGATAAATATGTGAAACCATGTTTAATGGGATTCAGGTGGCTCCCCCATAACATGCAGAAAAAGATACTTTAAATATGAGTCTCCATTGATAATGGTAATGGAAATATTGATCCCACATAAATCAAGCAAGGCATCAAAAGTTGTTTAATAAGAAACACCCTTTTAAGCTTAGATAATTTCCATCCCTTCCAAGTATTTACTTTAGTCTCACAGCTTTGTAAGGCTTTTTCCCAATTTGTGACAGCATTATTGTGCATGTTAAAGGTCATACCCAAAATCTTTACTTGGCCTGTAGTGACAGGGAAGTCAGCAATGACAGATGGAGGATCATCTCTTGGCCAGATTGCCACAGCTTTGCATTTATCTAAGTTAAGTTGGGCAGATGATGCCTGTGAATATAAACTGAGCTCCCACTGAGCTGCCAGTATGCTGGCATCATTCTTAAGAAGTAGACATGTATCGTCTGGGTAGGCCAAACTTTTAATCTCATCTCCCTGGGTTGACCCTGTCAGCCCCCATAATATTCTGGTTGTTAATAATCTTCCCCAGTAATGGGTACAAAGAAAAGATATAAAGCAAGGGGCTCAAGCGGCAGCCCTGATAGACTCCTTCCACTACAGTGCATCCCAGTTTAGGCAGACATTTCCGTGCATTACTTGTTTGGCCACCAAAACCGATGTCTGCAGAAGCTGGAGTATTTTATTTTTGTTAAGCGCCTTTCACGCAAATGTCTGCATTTGTGATCCACATTTCTTTTCTTATTTTGTCTGCAGCTGTGTGCTGTTTTGTTCCATTTCTGAAGACATCAGTGTTGGGTTGGAGGGTAGAAGGTTTGGGGCATGCTTTTTAACTTTGTAGATGCTCTGTGACTTTGTGACTTTAAAACGGTTCCTTTAATTCTCCGGGAACAAGCTGTAGAGTGCTGGTTAAAACATGTGGTGAACTATACAATGTTATTGTTTTGGTTCTCTGGTAAAAAATCTGGTGATCTTAGTCTGGTGTTCCGGTGCAGTCGTGTACTTTTTCAACTTTTCTCTGTTTGTCTGAGCACTTCCCAATCAGGTTTAATGTCCACTCATAGAGCCATGGCAAAGTTCAGGATACTGTGGGCGTTTTGCACATCAGAAGCGGAGACAGTTGGAATTTATTTTTCCTCTGTATCCTCTGTGTCAGCAGCTGATGCTGTTGGAGTTGGAATGACTGGTCTAAGTGTTTGCACAACTCGTGTCACTTCATTCAAACTGCTTTCAGGTTCTGGATCATCGTCGCCAAGGTGAGCAAGGCTTTCAAACTGCTTTTGGGTTCTGGATCATCGTCTCTGAGGTGAGCAATGCTTTCAAACTCATCAGGTATGAGGCCTTCTGGTGGCTGGATGGGATCATCTATAGGGTCATCTACTGCGACATCAGAATGTTCTGGATCTGGGTTTGGTGTCTTGAAGCCACATTTTTTAAAGCAGTTTACAATGGTTTGACTTATTGCAGAACCCCATGCACTTTTTAGCAACATAACTGCATCTAGTAGGATGATACATTTGACACAATCAACAGCTGTTAGCTCACCCCTGCTTTCCATTTCTGCCAGAACACAACCTCGCATCTTCCTCATATAATGCCACTTTAAGGAGTAGATCACCCCTTGATATAGCGGTTGAATAATGGAGGTCGTATTCAGTGGGAGAAAAGTCAATCTAATGTTTCTTAGGCCTCTAACATCCAGATAACCACTAAAATTGTCCAAGAGAAGGACGATCTTTCATCCGAGCAGTTTGCGGTCCCATCCCCTGACCCAGTCCATGAAAATTTCCCCCCTGTTATCCATGCAGTCTGATTATGCTTGTAGACTATGGGCAAGTGGTTAACACCCCTGAAACATCTGGGTCTGGCAGACTTTCTAACAGCTAGGAGCTCACACTTCTCAGTTCCTGTCATGTTGCAGCAAACCATGACAGAAACACACTCCTTTGCTTTTTTCTGCCCCTGCAACATTTCATTTTTTAAATGACAGTGTGCCATTGCCAACACATGTGAAGAACAGGCCTGTCTCATCAGCATTAAAAATTTCACTCAGCCCATAGTCTTCTAGCAAACCTGACAAGACATCTCTGACCCAAGAGACAGCCCCCTCTCCATCAGCATTTTGCTTTTCGCCATGCATGCGGCGAAAGCAAATGTTGTTCCTGACTTTCCAGTGCTGAAGCCATCCATTAGTTGGACTGAAGTCAGGTTTGCTCAAAGTAATTGCAAGCTGTTTAGCTTTTTGCAGCAACAAAGATCCACTGACCATAGCATCTCTGTTATGAATCTCAGCAAACCACAGCAGTAAGGCTTCCTCTATGTCCAGGTCCTTACCATCTCTTTTTTGCTTCCTTTCAGGATTTTGGTTCCCATGCCATTCTGCCTGAAGTCTTTCTTTTTGTTGAATTAAATCTGACACTGTTGATTTTGGGAGAGAGAAATGAGTAGCAAGATCATAAATGTTCACGTGTGGAAGACTCTCACTTTGCCTTAGCAGTTAAATTTTTCTTGCAAGAGGAATGCCAGGGCGCTTTGAAGAAGCCATTGCACACAGATAGAGTAGCACCTCTGAAATGAGGTGTAATGGCTGTGACAGACTAAGTAACAGCTCCAATTAATATCAGTTAACACCGGCAGAGCTTGTGGAGACAGGGTGCAATTAGACCGAATGCCACAATTAACTGTCTGTGCTACACAGCGTGCAGAGTCCGCCTTAAAGCATGGATTTTACTTGCTTCATACAGATGTCAGTTCAGGCAGACTGGTTTTGCCTGTGCAGAGTGATTGTCCACAGTATCAGCATCTGTTTAATGTGGAGTCTACTGTACCTAACATTCTGGGCCCATGCTCCCCCGTATAATCGGGCTGCAGCATGCATTTATGTAAAGCAATATGATCCATTTAATAAAGGGGTCAGGAATGCCATAAGCCTGTAGAATCTTAAACAGGAATCCAAGATTTACTCTATCAAAAACCTTCTGTTGATCCAGAGATACCACCCAACCAGTTCCCTGTGATTTTTGGAAGAATTCCCATATCTCTCTAATTATTATGAGGGGGTGGTAAATTGATCTATCTGGTAATCTGCAAAACTAAGCAGGATATATTAATGTCACATCAATTTTTCTCAATTGGAGGTGAAGGATTTGATAGAAAATTTTGAAGTTAGTATTTAAAAGACTTATGGGTCTTCAATTCTGAAAATTAGTTTTTTCACCAGATTTATGGAGAAAAATAATTAGGGTTTTAGAGAAGTGTCCCAGAATCGTGTTGTGCCAAAAGAAGAAATCAAAAACTCTTTCCAAAAAGAATACTATTTCTACTAAAAAAGTTTTATAGAATTCGAAAGGGAGGCTGTTGATTCCAGGAGCTGCTCCCAGCTTACATGACTGAATGACCTCCAAGATTTCTACTGGTGAAATTGGTGGAGTTAGAAAAAGGAGTTCTTCCTAGGATAGAGAGCAGGGGGAGATTTCTGACTAGTAGTGAGAAACATCCTAATCCTGGTGGTGAGGGTCTATGGAAGTAGGTTCCAGATTTACCATCACTATGCTGGTCTGGGCCTCACAGGATGTTGCCATCATACCATCTCTATTTTTTTGGGATGAAAAGGATGCTGCCTACCTCCAAGTTTTGCATGTTGCACAAGGGTCCAAGAATGGTGTTTTTTGAGTTTCATATGAGAGTTCTGCTCTGATGATGCATGCTCTATCATACTGAAAAGTCAGCATATTGGCTTTCACTCTGTCAATTTGTGAAGCCAAATTGTTTCCTACTGTAGGTGTTAGGGATAAGAGATGTTGCAGCTGGTTTCTTAATTTTAGATACTGAAAAAAAAAAACTGTTTTCTACAATGTGTTTTTCCATGATGCTGGAAATATTTCTTAATGTCTAGTTTTGTGTTGTGCCACCAATCTCCCAGATCATTATAGAGCTCAATGACAGATGCCTGGGCCAGTAATAGCTGTCTGATTGCAGACTGAATCCCTGAGTCAGTAAGCACTTGAGTATTAAGTTTCCATCTCAAAATTTGGGATGGATATTGGAGATCGTGACCTATCGAGGAAACCACCATAATGTGATCGGAAAATTCAACCTGAATCAAAACCGTTGAACCTACCTTTAAGTGTTTAGTGATAAATATATAATCAATTGTAGTAGTATATACTGTGCATGTTTATAAGTGAAAGTCTGCCTACCTATAACCAGATCATTACAGTTTATAAGGTCTGCTGTAGAAATGTAATTTTTAAAAGCTAAAGAATCACAATAAATTTTTGAGAGGGTGGCTTGCCCTCTAGGGATTTTCAGACTACAATTGAAATCTCCCCCCATTATAAGAGGCTGAGCCATGGCTAAATAAGGTTGTATAATGTAGAACAGTTTCACCCTATCTGCTTTACTCTGAGGGTCATAGACATTAACCAGCCTATGGGGCTCGCCATCCCAATTCCAGTCTAATACTAATGCCTTTCCTGGAATAAGATCTTCTAAGCAGAACAGAGTAAATCTATTCCCCCCAAAAAAGAGAACCAATACCATCAGCCTTATTCACACCGAAGGACCAATAAGAAGGTCTCCAGGGCCATTCAGCTTTGAATTATGTTAACTGGATAACTGAACCCATTCGTGTTTCTTGGACTATAATAATATCTAAATTCATATCCTGAAACAGTTGAAAAGCAGCATGCTGTTTAATGTTATTAAGTAAACTGTGACAGTTTAAAAGATGCTACTTTAGTGTTCAGCATTTAACAGGGTGTCAACCCTATTTCTTTTTTCTCCTTTTCTTCTTCCCAGCATAACGTTTTTCTGGGGGCTTGGAAGATGTTATATCATATCCATAGAGTCTGGTAGGTTGTCATCCATTTCTGATTCCCCCCAAGCTGAGGCTGTAAGTATGCCATACAGACTGTCAGTGTCAAGAAGCATAGGACCTGCCACCTTTTAGCCATCTGGTAGACCTTCTGTTAGGTGGAGGTGTAATGTCCTGCTGTGCGGGAGCAGGTTCTGAAAGATTAACCAGCAGTTCTTGATCCTTTGGGTCAGAATAACACACAGGCTGAGATAGGGCACCTGCAGGTTCTGTTGATGGATCCTCCTGTGGTCCTGCAGGAGCTGTTGTGGGTTCTAGTTCAGTAGGTGCCAGGTCTGTAGGTGTTGTGAACCTGGGGGGAGAGGGGTCAGGGGATGAAATTTGTCCACATGAACTTTGTTAATTAGGTCTTCTGGGTCCAACTTCTGGTGTTTGTTGGATGAAGCCCAAGGGCAGTCTTGATAGAGATGTCCAAACTCCTCGCATAAGCTGCATCTGATATGATTGTTACACTGGGAGCTTATATGGCCCACCGCATTACATAAGCTGCAGCAAAGCATATCACAAACACTGGATAAATGAGTTCTGGACCCACAGCAGTAGCATGCCTTTGGCTGGCCAGCATAGAAGCAACCCCCCCCCCATCGAGTCATAGAAAAAAGCAATTTGGAATATGAACTATGCCTTCTTTGGTTTGGTGCAGCTTGATTTTGAATCCAGGATGGCCTCAGGGGCACTCAGGACCTCACATTTTTGCTTCAGCCAGTAATAGACATCTCCTACAGGGACACTTTCGTTCCTGAACATTATAGTGACCATTTTGACTAATGGTTTTGTAAGTGGAATTGCCACAAATGGTGTCCAGAGAGGGGAGAACTTTAATTGATTATATTTGGACCAGAATGTTTTGAGTAAATGGGCAGAACGGAAACTAATATCAAATGTGTCTTCACCTCAGATATGGATAAAAGCAAAGACATCTACAGGGGAGAAATGTAGGGAGTCCTTAATCAGGGCTTTCCCTACATACTGCTGGTCTGGTCGAGGGTACAATCTCCCCTTGTATTTAAGTCTGACGGCATGTCATCTGGGTAATGGCTTCATTTTATTTGTTTTGAAAAGTTCCGAGTAATGGTTGAGGAGGGGGTTCCAACTGGGTTACCTCAACCAGTCAGCCCTTGGGCTTCTGGTCCCTTAGATTCTTCTTGGGATGTCCTGGAGACAGATGCCTTCTTTGGGGGGGTTGCTATCTAATTGAAATGTTGTGTTTAGTATCCCAGATGTAGCTTGCATGTCCATTGTACTTTGTTGTATGTTATCTTCAGCATGTTTATTCTTCCCTGGATGATTTCCCTCCTTACCATCACTAGTAGTGGTAGGAACTGTAGCAGAAGCATTACCTAAGTCTTGTTGGGAAACTTGGGCTTCTATCTCCAATGTGAGACATCAGACAGGTGAAGCCAAAAGCTGTGAAAAGGAATTAGGGTCCCAGGCTAGGTCTGGTATCCAGCCACCATCTTTATTCTGAATCCACCCTGCACCTTTAAGGCCATAATCTAACCAGTGTTTAGTAGCAGAAATATCTGTTGGAAGCCCAAAGGTGGATTAAATGGCAGCTTCTGCAGAGTTGAGATCCTGAAACTTTGGACCCTGCCGTGAATCAGCACCAGGGACAATATTATTCTTAGCCAATAAAATTTGTGCAGCATTTGTTGGAGGAATATTTGTTATAGAGTGTGACATTATCTCTTTTACTCCTTAAGCCCATCCATCTTTTTCTTCTGGCTCATTTCATCCTCTGTTAGAATTTTAATGAGAGCTGTCTTTTCCTCAGAGAGCTCCACTTCCAACACTTCATTTGCATTGTCCTGTAAAGGAGTGTTGGCCACCACTGAGCATAATGTGGCATTACTGATAGCAGAGGGAAGTCTTAGGCCAGGACAGAAATCCCCTGTATCTGCCATTCCTGACTTTTTCCACACTGCAGTAAGTGCTGTTGGACCCGAAGCCACACCTTGCAAAGCAATGCACAGTCGTGGCTGAAAAATATCAACAGGTGATGACGTTCCGTTTAGTTTTGTCCCTGCCATGCCAGAAGAAGCTGTTTTGGGGAGTTTTTGTACCTTTTGTTGTTGAAAAACATTTGGACCCACAGTAGTCTCTGAAATATTTGCAGGTACAGTTACTGAAGTCAGAGGAGACAGTTTTTTTTGCCAGATCCTGTAGTAAAAACTATTCCTGGCTGTCTAATGAGTGGCTTCTCATTCCCCACACTATCTGTTCTATTCTTTCTGGCCCCTGAAAAAGTAAATACAGTAGAGCTACTTTGGGAATCTAAGGAAGTTTGATTGACAATAGTGTTACTTTTTACCTGAGGCAGTTGTTTTGGAACATCGGGTGTGTCCACAGCTGTGGTTGCTAAAGTTAAACTCCCACAGCTGGCTTGGTTGTGAAGGAGGCCTGTCCCAGGCCCCATATTTTTCTTTTGATCCTGGATTCTGCTCATTGCCTCACACAATTGGACCATTTTATTCTTGAATTTTTCCTCTTCTTCCAGTATGATATGATCAACTCTGCAGCAATTTTATCCAGTAAAAAAAAACTCTGTTTCTGTGATAGCTGGATTTACTGATATTTTTCCATTTTCCATTTGACTCAATCTCTCCCTTTTCATTTTCTTCAGAATGATCTTTTGCATCAAAGAAGGTTTCAGTCTCGGCAGCAGTCAAGGCTGGGGTTGAGACCTGACCCCCTGCCTCCTCCACATCCATCTCTGCTGGCTCCCCAATAGAACTGGGCTCCGCTCCATTCTGCTCACAGGAAGTCAAGCTCCCAATTGGCAGAGTAGGGGGATTTGTATTTAAGACTTAAAGACAAATATACAAAA
Source organism: Neoceratodus forsteri (assembly GCA_016271365.2). Classification (NCBI taxonomy): domain Eukaryota; kingdom Metazoa; phylum Chordata; order Ceratodontiformes; family Ceratodontidae; genus Neoceratodus; species Neoceratodus forsteri. Next base: position 583,357,693 of record CM028133.1, read on the forward strand.
CAATATTACTTCATACAAGAACACAAAAAAGGAAAAATCCAAACCTTAAACAGTGTTTCTTCATATAAAACCTAGTAACAAAAAATCAAAAACATAAATGAGTATTACAGCATTCCATAACTCCCCACATGCAAATTCATGCTCATACCAACCACCCCCTCCCCCTCCCCACTAAAAGAGTAGTGGAATGTGTACTATAATCATAATGCAAAGATACAATTCAAAACAGTGTTACGACACACTTAATCTTATGAACAAAAATAAAACAAGAATAAGTGTTATAGCATACAAAAGAATGAAGCAAAATCATAACAGTCTTCACCTTATGCAATTCTGCCAATGCCTTTCCCAAATACCCCTTTTCAATGTCACAAATTCCTGGTGCCATCATACCCCATAATACTTTATAAAGTTCTCCTGGCAAACCATCAGAACCAGGTGCCGTGTTTTCACTTAAATTTTTTACCACCACCTCCAGTTCTGCTTTAGAAAAGTTTTTTATCACACCTTCTGCTATATTTTGTTCTAACTGAGGGAGATCTGCTGCTCCAAGTAAGAACAACATTTCCTCTAAATCATTAGAAAAGGGTTGAAATTGAGTTGTAAAAAAATCTTCCACCACCCGTAAAATATCAAAATTATTTATCACCAGATGATCTGAAATATCCTGAAGAGCCATCATATTTCTAACTTTAGCCCTACCCTTACAATCCTCATATGGAGTCGTTTGCTCCTTTTTTCCTTGAGTTCCAAATGTTTGCTCCACCTCCAGTGATTTTTGTCTGTTATATTGGAACTGTATCAGATTTTGTTTTAATAGAGCAATCTCTGCCTCACATGAACCGCCACCCTCAGCTGCCTGGGACAGTAATTCCTGCAATGCTCTCTGCTTACTCAAATGTTCCCGATTTTTAAAAATAGCTTGGAATCTCAAGTGCTGTTTAAAAAAGGCAATGATACAGGAATTAGTGTCTTCCCACCAGCAAATAGGGGAATCATACAAAAAGAAGACTGATAATCTATCTGCCACTATAGCCTGTAAAATAACAAGTGTGGCAGAATCTTGTAATACACTAGCATTTAGCCACCATACCCCCTTCACACGCAGGGTGGCTGGATGTGGGGACACCTTAACACCAATAAGACAATGGTCCAATATTTCCACTAAAAGAACCTGGGTTTCAGTCATAGGCACTATAGCTGTAAGGAACCAGAAATCAATTTTTGAGGAGAGAGATCCTCTAAAAAAAGTAGGCTTTGCATTTTTGGACAATGCATCACACAATGCCGTTTTCTTCAAAACCGCCCTTAATGCCGTACTATCACAATATGTTTTACATAGTGCCTTCCTTATCTGTAAATCTGTATTAAAGTCCCCCCCCAAAAAAAAATCCTAAGTGGCCAGTACATAAATAGGGAAGCATTCTGTAAAATAAAGCAACCCGAAGGGCCTTCTGTTGTGGAGCATAGATATTTATCAATCTACAAAAAATATTTTGTATCTGCACATCCAATATCATTGTTCTCACCTGATCTATATCAATAATTTTTTGTATTAATATATCAGGATTGGTTAGAGAAAAGCCTAACCCTGAACACAACTCCTACCCTGTAGACCATAAAGATCATCCCCAAAAACCAATCTTGTGTAGCCACTTGCACCTGCTGGTCAGTATACAGCCTTGTATCCTGTAAGAAAAAAATATCAAAGGACAAAGACTGCAATAGCACATGTGTAACTTTTCTTTTGAACTCAGATTGAATACTGTTCACATTTAGACTAGCTAAATGAAATGTAGGAATAGTCAGTCTAAAGGTTTAAAGTGAAATCATGAAACCTTCTTCTTGTTCACCCTAGTGACCTTTTTGGTGACTGTCGAGTGAGATTTAGGTGGCGACAACCCTTTTTCTGCATGGCTGGTCACAATGGGTCGAGAGAATAGATACATCAGAATCTGTGTCGTCCATTATTTCCTCCCAACTTTGCAATGGTTCATAAGTGTTTGAAATTTCCACCACCAGCTGATTCTGCGATTTCATAGCCCTTTTATGTGGCATGGGTAAAAATCCAGTTTGTTCTTCCTGAGTCCCATTTGGATCCAAAATTTCCTCTGCTGGGGAAGGGGAGGCATCTTACTTTTCTCTGGGGAAGGGGGAGTCCGGGGTATCTCCCTCTGCTCCAATGGTGGCGGAGGAGGACGGTTATGTCTACCTCTAGGGGCAGGCCTCTGATGGGTGAAGGCTTCGGTATTTGCCTTATGCTGTTTAGGAAATTTGTCTACATAAAAATCATGCTCAGTGTAGTCAGCATTGTTATGGGCTGCCCAAGGGCAGGAGGAAAAAACATGGTCTTCTGACCCACAGAGGTTACATGTTGGGGAGAACAACAAAGGTAGTAGCTGAATGACCCAAGACCCCACACATGGAACATTTCATCTGGTCACAGTCTGAATTCAAATGTCTAATAGAGCCACACCTGTAAAATGAGCACAGCTGCCCAGGCTAGAAGAAAATCCCCTGTCTCCCCCCAAAAAAACAATTAGGTAGATGTTGGATGCCCTCTTCAGATAACGGAAGCTGTATGTTAAACTTCCATCCCCCTGTCCAAAATCCATTTTCATCTATAATAGCATCAGGCAACCCAATCACTGTGCACCATTTTTCCAGTCAGTATAAGATATCTAAAATGTTCACACCCTCATTATGAAATAGTACTGTTATCACTTTTGCCGTTGGTCTAGTTATGGGGATTTCTACAAATGGTTTCCATAAAGCAGTATTCTTAACCCCATAATATGCTGCCCAAAACTGGTGTAAAAAGCATGCTGATCAAAAACTTACATCAAAATTATGGTCTCCTCATGAATTAATTAGTGCATACACTTCAGCCGATGTAAAATGTAAAGAATTAATCAGCAAATTTTTGCCTGCAAAATTTCTGTCCGGTGGAAAATCTATCCCCCTCTTTATAGTACAGTCATACTACAAATCTCTGTCATGCAGCCTCCTCGGGCTTTCTAAACAAACTAGCATAGCTAGCGGGCCTAATCCCCGTCTTGGGACGATTAGTGTCCTTGGAATCAGTATGTTCAAAAGAAGTACCTGAGGTTGAAGGGAGGCTTTGCGTTCGAGTAGCTTGTTGAGTTTCTGTTGACTGAAGCTGTACAATGACCCCTGCTCTTTTGACACTGACTGAAACAGACCTTCTGAGTCAGTGTTTGACGTAGGAGCATCAGAGAGTAGGGCCATGCCCTGTGAGTCAACTGTTGGTCCTTTGACAGCCTTTTGCATACCATCCTGTACATTAGAAAGTTGATTTGAAGATTTATCGGGAAATAAGATAGTAGTCATAGCCCTGGGAGAACCTGGTAAGGGGATATCAGGATCAAGGACCCATATACCATCAAGCAAAATCCACCCTGTTCACTGCAGAGCTTGTTCTGGTTTCCATGTCACTTCTTCTGCTGTAAATGGTAAACTAATTGAATTGGATCCTGCGGAAGAAGCCACTGGCCTGTCGGCATCCACAGTGTCTAGCAAATGTGTCCCATCTTGAAAAAAAGTTCTTCTGTATTGTTTCCATAAGGCTCAGACCTAAATGTTTTCTCTTTTTTCCTCTAATATTTTATTCTCATGTTCCATATCAGACTCCATTATCATAGTTATTACATTCATAGATTCCTGTGCCATATCAGTTTGTAACCTGTCCTCTGCTGCAACATCGCCTTCAGCAGCCTCCATATGTATGAGCTGTTTGGCTGCCATAGACATCTCTTGCTCCTGCTCCATAGTAATCTGGACATTACTTCTTTCCCCTGCAATGGTCTGCTGCATAATGAGAGGATCCATACCTGGAACAGGCAAAGGGTCCCCCTACTGATGAGTAGGGGAATTTTCCCAGTGTCCTGGCCAAATTTCCCCCATTCACTAAAAATACCACCAACAGCTTAATCCGGTTCAATTTCCGTTGGTTACCATCTGTATCCCTCACCCAGGGTCACCTGTGAAAAAGGGACTTCTAGTTTCAGTGGGCCTACCTGGTCAAAAAAATTCAATAAATAAATAAAATAAATGTTGCAAGGTGAAACTTGCATCTTTGCTATTTGATGCAAGCACCTTGCACCTGAACAGAGCCCTTTTGGAATTGAGCTTCTGGTGGCATTCACTGAAGGTGCACTAGTGCCTTCTGTACTAGATCTCCTGGCCACCCACTCAACTATGTACTATAGGCAGTCCATGGGCATGCCCACACTCCATGCCATTCTCTACAGCATAGAGTGCCTGGCGAGGGGTGCAAGTAAGTTACATGATGGGGATAATGTCAATAAGCTGAAGCACACACTTACCCCAATAATGACCGGACCCAGAGCTTCTTAATTAAATTTTATTGCACCAAAATAACGCCTGACGCGTTTCGGACAAATAGACCTTTATCAAAGGCTAAAAACACAATGAGAGCAACTTACTTATATATCAAAACAGCTATTGCATCATAGTGATGAAATACAAAACTATTGGTTACTCACAAATGACCACCATCACCTTTAAAACCATCCTCAAAATTTAAAGATAAAGACACAGAATAAAACATAGGTTATATAAAACCCATTACTTGAACAAAAATAAATACATAAATTTTAACGTATCAATAATACCACATAATATTATCTATATTCCAAACACGGTTTTAATTCTAAATGTGCATTGATGCCTGGTGTTTTGTATGCATTCAAACGTAAAATCCATTCATTCTCCTTTCTCAGAATTTTATCAGTAATTACCGCCTCTCGAGATCATGGAAGACTTTTCAATGCCTAAAACTTAAATTGATGTGACTCTAGTGTTTCTCTATTTTCAAAGATATGTACTGCTGTGGCATAGGTCAAATCATTTTATTGATGGCATGAACATGTTCTAAAACTCTAATTTTAAATCGCGTTCTGTTTTGCCAACATAAAATGCACCGCAATTACATATCGCCAAGTAAATAACCCCCTGAGTGTTACACAAAATCAAATGTCTAATATCAAAAACCTTTTTCTGTCGATTGTTGACACTAAAATTCTTTTCATTCAAGATATGAATGCAAGCACAACAATTTTTACACTGCACACAACCAGTATAGAGAAACACTAGAGTCACATCAATTTAAGTTTTTAGGCATTGGGGTAAGTGTGTGCTTCAGCTTATTGACATTATCTTTGCTGTGCTGAAAGCACCACTATCGCCTTGTGCATGGTTCATATGTGAAGATTACATGATGGTGACCTTGCTGTAACTTTGACATGGCCGCCTAATGGACACCTTCTGGTGGCATTGGCAATGGGACCCCTGCTACACTGCTGCCATGGCCCATGTGGCTACCAGGGAAGACTAGAGGCAGCCAGTTTGGTAGCCATCCATTGGATCTGAGGTAAATGCCTTCCCAGGATCCCCTGCACATATGCATCAGGGGATCCACTTCAGAACACAGGACGGGCAACCTGTTGGATGCCTGCCAATGTTCTGTGTTCTGGCTGCATGCAGCCACAATCCACCACCAAACTTCTGTGCACTGGGGGGGTGCAGACAGGTGGATGGAAATGTGAATACTGGTCAGTGCACACCTGTCCCGGACTATGGAGCTGCCTGGAATATGTACATGCAAATCACATGTACATCCCATAATTTTGCAAATTGGGCCCATTGTCCATAAGTTGCTAGTGGAGGCTGGCATTGAAGGAGTGAATGCTAACAGCTGAGGTGATTGAGGGTGGTAGGAGGTTATAAGAGTCAATAGCCCTTAAAGACAGTGCTCTTTGACCAGCTGCCATGTTTCCATGGGGAAAGTTGAAGGTAAATTTACATTTTGCTTTAATTTTTTTTACATGTAGGTTCAAATGGCTAAATCATTTATCTGCTTCAAAGAATCTTAAGCTAGGTAGTCATGATATTTTACAACTTCCAATTTCTGGTTGTTTTTTTAAAAGTGTTATACAACAGAAAGTTTTTTTTATCACATATCTTAACTTTGGTTTTACTATGTTAAACTTCATTTATAAGAGTTTTCAAGTATGAAGAAATTATTAATCATCCTTTTTATAGTCCCAGATGAGTAACTGACAGCAGGATCATATCGTCTGCATAGGCTTGGCAAGAATGTCTTTCTCCCATTAGTGTTGTCGGTGGAATTCTTTATTTGGCAATTTGTGGTCTACTGCATTAAATGTAAATATTACAAAAGTATAGGGATCTGCTGCTTTCCATCTATTGTACATAGGAGTATATGGCAGGACTTCCCCCTCTTCCCCCAACTATTTGCTTTATACAGTATGTTGAACCTCTGACCCAGTGGATCCATCTCAGCTCAAGAGTAGAGGGTATAAATATGGGGAAAGGTCTGCTGAAGCGGCATGAGGTAATAAAGTTGCAAACAAAAAGAGTGCAGCAATGTACCACGCTGTCAATACAACGTGAACATTGCCAGCGCTTGGCCATATGGCTGAAAGTAAATATCAGTGAACAACTTGAGAAAATCTTTATTTTTTGCTGGGAGTTCCATCCCCCCCAACCCCTGTTTTAGGGAGGCTGCATCCTGCAAACCTCCCCTGATTTTTATATTCAACTCCAGGGTGGGTACAACACAGGGATGGGAAGAAACATGGGTGGGGGGGGGGACCTATCGCACAATGTGCAAAAACAAAAAAAAAAGTCAAACACTCCATTGATCTGGGACTCGACACCTGGTCCACAGATGCACCACTTCCCTTGCTGCCGGCAACTCATCCCTCTGAGCCACAGAAGCTGCTCAGCAGACCTCCCACCCAACAGAGGTCTTATTCTCTGTGTCACTGGCTAATCAGCCAAGGTTGACAGGGTATTAAACCACACTTGCAACATTTCATCCTTTCATGGTTTGTACCCTGTCACTATATCCCCCCCACACTGTGTGTGATGTGCGGTTTTGACTGCGCCATTCTGTATATGGCATATTGACCTGGTACCTGCAGAAGATAGCCTTTTATGCAAACAATGTTCTCCTATATTTAGAAGACACAGAGGAATTTGTAGGGATGATCTGTGAAGGTTTGGAGATTTTTGGTTATCACACAGACCACGTGCTTAATAAAGCTAAAAAGAGATATTGATGTTTCACCAACATCCATCTCAACTGTTAAAAAACTTCCTTCCCTTCTACTGGGAAGTAACCATATGAAATACGTGAGGGCACAGGGAAAGAAAGACCTCTCAAAACTGTATAAGACCAACTTTACAACATTAATGAGCAGGGTAGAGGCAGATCTATATAGGCGTTCACTAATAAATTTCCATCTCTGTTCCAGTATCAGCACTCTATCTCTCTACGAATGTGTTGTCCAGATTTCTTTACCTATCCCAGAGTGATCAGCTGATGATCTCCAGGTAACAGTTTCTAATATGGCAAAAAGTTTTTCCAAATACATTTGGTCAAATAGGCACTCTAGGACCAGGGATAAGCTTTTGCTGTAGGGGAAAGCAGAGGCGGTTAGGGCAGTCCTTGACTTAAATTATAATAGTTCACCCCACATCTGAGGATCCTGCTCCCATGATCGGTACCGACCTACAAAGCAAAGTAGAAAACCATAGAGCAAATAGAAGAAGGTGGGTCTCCCTTGAAGCTACAGTCATGGATGTGGGTTATAAAAGCAGGTTTACTGGGGTTTCACCATTTGCTTTAAGAATTTCCCTGTACATAGGTTACAGGGCTTTGAATACATTAAGTTTAGCTTAGCACCTCAGTTGTGGCTCCTATGGTGGCTGGCATAGGATGCCACTTTCTAGCTATGAGTCTAGATGCCAGGGGTAGAATTTGGTTGCAAAAAGGCTTTTGTTACCCTTGTTAGTTCACCTCACCTCACCAAGGGTAGTTGTGCCTTTTGAGACCATAAGACAGAATTTTCATTTATGGCCTTCAGACTTTTTCTGGTACCTTCAGATGGGGGCTTTTATTTAGCACAAGGCAGAACAGACCCCTGCCTCTATCCTGCAGTTTGAACAAACTGTGTGGGACATCTGGGGGAGGGGGGTACCCAAAGAACACATTTTTGCCTTATATGAAGCCTTAAGAAAGTTGGTCCTAAACCAGTTGAGCAGTACAAGAATGTCATGGAACAGGAAAATGGTCTGGCCTTGACAGAGCAGGGGTAGTCTGAAGCCTTTCAGGCCTCCTTCCTGATCATGTACTCTTCATTATGGCAGAAATAACTGCTGGAAGATGAAAACCTGTTTTTTTTTATACCCCTGTGATCCAAGAGAATTTACAGAATGGGTCTAACTCTGACTGCTGGAGCCAATGTACTGACACTCAAGCTCATCATTCCCACATAGTCTGGTCTTGCCCTAAGTTAGCACTGTTTTAGAAGGAGGCCGCACAGGCCCTCCAGGAAATATTTGGCACAAGCATCACATTTAAATTGGAAAGTGCAGTATTGGCAGTGATCCCAGAGGAGGTGCAGGGAAGAGACACGATCTACTGTATCTCTGAAGTGTACTGTTGGTAGTGGCCCACAAAGGTGGCTTTTGGAGGATTCCGCTTCTATCCAGAACTGGACAGAGGTTGTGGGGGAAATACATAAAATGGAGCAGATTACATTTACAGTAAATCAAAGTTCCCATACCTTCACTTTTTAATGGCTACAATGGCTGTTATACCTGGGCGACAAGGACCCAGGTTTTACCTCATAAGGTTGGAAGGAAACATACTTGAGGTGTTGATAGTGGGACAGAGGCAGAACCCTGGGGTTGTTGGTAGGTATGCTGGGAATGCAGTCACACACTTTATACTCCAACTGTAGATTTATGGAATAACCAATGTTTTATCTTTCAACAAAAATATATAATTACAATGTAATAACTGGGAAGTGTTTTCTCCCATTGACAAGCCGGGTTATAATGCGCCATTATAACCTCCGAGTTATTATGATGAACACGTGCTGGGTTTGTCGTGCTGTATGCATGCGCACACTGCTTCCCTTACCAACTGTTCCAGGAACTGCCACATCAGACTGTCTCTCATCACTGCATACTACACCAACAAACAACACAGTACATTTTTTAAAAGTTTCAGTTTTTACTCCTGCATTTACAGCACCACTTTAGGTGCCTCAGTCACACTGCCTACCCGACTTCATCATACTAAGCAAGTAGCAATCCTGGAACTGCTGCCTCAGTTTGTCAGGCTTCACCTCATCTTTAGGCATCAGTTCAGGGCTAATCTCAATCTGTAAACTTCTATTTTTTACCTGCTACAAAGGAACTACTGTAAGTAAGAAAATACACTCTGTAGAAATTGAAGGGGGTTAAACAATAAGCTAGTTTACTCTTTCACACTGTAAATTCTGTCTCTGGCCAACCTGTTACCTACCTCACAAAATGATGCAGGCTTGAAAACACTCCCCAGCAATTACATAAAACAATGCATGGAGAGGAGTGCAAACTCAAATTTCATGCACACCCTTGGTGTGGGATGATTTGATAAACCCCTCGGGCTTCGCCGTTGGGGTTTATGTCACATCCCACACCTTGGGTGTGCATAACATTCTCATTATACACTCCTCCCCAATGCATTACTGTATATATAATAACTGTGGAGCATTTTCTCCTATAGGGAAACCAGGTTATAATTCACCATTATAGCCCACGGGTTATAACGGCAAACCTGTCAGGTTTTCCTCACTCTGCACCTGGGCTTGCTGCCTAATGGAGTTTACACACGCTGTCTCTCCCCTGATTTGTGCATTGCCACCAGGACTTACCTCAGGATTGGGACCGTTGGTTACACTTTTGAGGTTTTTTAATTTCCTATGTAAAAATGTGACAGCCACTAAAGCTCCAGGCTGTACTTCTCTTGTTTTACACTTGGCAGAAAAAGAAAAGTAAAAATGCCACTTCCCACCCTGCCACCACGTTTCAACTAAAAACAAAAAAAACACGAAAGGAGATGTGAGAGACTGGGATCTGCAATGCTCTTAAAAAAGCAAGGAGTTAGATTTTGGGGGGAATGGTGGGGGCTTTAAACACCACCACTACTACCATGAATGCAGCTTAAATTATTTCAACAGCAGCACCATCTACAGCCAGTACTGATTTCTATAATTGCTGTGTAGTGTTTTCAAGGCAAGAAAACACTCCCCAGCAATTATAGAAACATAGAATTTGATGGCAGATAAGGACCGCTTGGCCCACCTAGTCTGCCCATTTTCCTACCTAACAGATAAGCTGCAGATCCTAATTAACCAACAGCTTACTTCCTCCTACCCCCCATTAGGACTGCCTTATGTCTGTCCCATGCATTCTTGAATTCCTCCACTGTTCTTGACTCCACGACCTCCTCAGGGAGGCTGTTCCATGCATCCACAACCCTCTCTGTGAAAAATACTTCCTCACATTACCTCTGAGCCGTCCCCCCTCTATCTTCAAATTGTGTCCCCTTGTTCTTGCACATCTCTTTTTCTGAAAGATGCCACCCTCTTGGACTTTGTTGATTCCCTTCAGGTACTTGAAAATTTCTATCATGTCTCCTCTCTCCCTCCTTTCCTCAAGGGTATACATATTAAGCTCCTTTAGTCTTTCTTCGTATGTCGTCTGGTGCAGACCCTGCACAATTTTGGTTGCCCTCCTCTGGACAGCCTCCACTCTGTCTATGTCTTTGCGGAGATGGGGTCTCCAGAACTGCACACAATACTCCAGATGGGGTCTCACCAACTGTCTGTACAGAGGGATAAATATTATATAAAACAATATATGAGGGGAGTGCAAAACTCAAATTTAATGCACACCCTCAGGGTGGGATGCTTTAATAAACCCCTCGGGCTTCACCCTTGGGGTTTATGTAGCATCCTACTGCTCGGATGTACATTAAATTTTTATTATGCACTCCCCCCATATACTATTCTATATGAAATGTATATCTCTGTTGGACACTAGTTGTTCTATTCTTTGGGAACAAGTTAATAGCCCTGCTTCACACCCACACTAGTTTGAATTGTGTTGGTTATATTTCCTTCATTTCAATATTTAACCTGTAGCTAAATAGTGTATCTGAATATAATAATATCAAAATGTCCAGTAGAGCTTGGTCCATGCCTAAAAGCTGTAATTCTTCCCACAAGTGTTCCCTTAAAATAGTGTCAAAAACAGATTAAAAGTCCAAAGAATTTGCTCATAGTTGTTGGCTTTTTATATTTGTATACTTTTGTGGTAGATAAAATAACACGAAACAGTGATCGATAGTGGACTTTTCTTAAATATTCCCCCAGCAAATTTCAATCTTTTATCCAGGTTTCTAATTTTTGCAACACAGTTTTGCAAAAGATTTTTTAGGAAGTATAAATGAGACTAACTGGAGTGTACATGACAGGGTCTTATATCAAGTTCTTTTTATCTAAAGAAATTGCTATAATACCTTGCCATAGCTCAGGAAAAGATCTAAATTAAAAAAATGAATTAAGCATCCAAGGTAAAAGTGGGGTCCATTAATTGCAGTCAGCCTTAAATACATCTCCAGGAATTAAATTTGACCCCTGAGCTTTGGTAAACATTTGATATTTTATCGCCAAACTGATTTCTTCCTTAAATACCTGAAATGGTTCATATGCCTAGTAGTAGTAGTAGTCAATAATTTTATTAATTTTCAATATAAATAAGTACATCCTATTTGAGCTAGGGGTTATTTTTGATGGGTTCCACAAACAAATTCAAATTAGTTACAAATAAGTAAAAAAAAAGGAAGTGCAAACTTAATTTATACATTGTAAACACAAATATTTAACGGACAGATGCAAAGAATCAGAGAATTCACACTTTTAGGACAATTGGTCTTGCAGAATTAAGGACACCTAACCCATGTAACTTTTTTTCAGCCAGTGTCATAATTTGGACAACAAGTAAGCAGCCTTATGGCATAGGAGATAAACCAGTCATATGTCTATCTCTTTTTAAATACTGATATGCTGAGGGACTCACTAGTAATTGAGAAGATTTTTGAAAAATAATCAATCCATATGTCTGGATAATTATAGGCTCTAAGCCAATGACATATTTAGAATGGCCATTGGTAAAATAGGTCCAGAAATCATTTACATTTTTGGTGACTACACTTTCATAAAATGCTTGCCAAGTTTTAACTTGAAAATTCCTGTGTTCCTCTTTTAAAATATTTCTATATTTTTTCCTTTCCTTATTTAAAAGTATTGTATTTACTCTTGAAGGGTACTGTTTGGTATATCACACTGACTTCTGAAATGACTTCTTTTCTTTCATTTACTCAGTAAAAAGCTCAGGCCATTTGTTTTATTGTTTTATTTATTACATACAAGATCCTTTGGGCAGAGTCTATTTTCAAAGGGTCTAGAGTCAACTACAAACAATTTAGTTTTAATAAGGTATAAATATCGATTTACATACATTCATGTTTTATATTTGACAATTTTTGAGTTATGAAAGAATATGGCATTTAGTGATCATCTGATCCATGTTTATCTTGTGTGTGTTGAAACATTTTAATAGTTGTAGAGTTAAAAATCCCATCCAACATAAACAGCTACTTTTTATGACTGCGTGGGTGGAGCTCTGCAGACGTTATGCCAGTATAGTAGCTTTAGTAGAGCACTGTGGAAGCATATGACTGGATCACTGTCCGGTGTGCTTCCACAGTGCTCTGATGAATGTCTGCTGGTGCTGTTTATGTGGCCCTTCCCCTCTGCAGGCCACATAAACACACTCCCTTCACCGGTGCTCTACTTTTTCTTCTGCAACTGAGGAAGTGACAGCTGCCCTGCCCAAGATGGTGGTATCAACTCAACTGTGCATGCACGAGTATCGCCCATGCGAAGTTCTGTCAGTGCTGCCATCTTGGATATGGCAGATTCAGGTGCTGTGAGAGCTTCAATTATTCTTTTATTCACTCTTGCTGCACTCACCCCACTCTGTGCAGCTGTATCAACTCTGACCAGATATTGTTATTGTCTGCCAAAATCTTGGGAAGGTACTTCAGTTTTAAAGAAAAGTGTGTTCTTTCCTGTCAACTTTCCTTGCAGAAAAGACATTATGACCAGATGTAAAGAGACACACTTATAAATCAACATTTTACTGAAACAGTTACTGAACCGGTTACTTAACCTCTCCCCAATCTGGGTCTGGTCTCCATGGGGAAGGATGTCTATGTCAGGCTGAAGAGAACATGCATCAATGACTGCCTTGTACCTGGGGCAGAAAGATGGTACAAAGTTCATGCAGACTTGTTTATGGCAGAAAATGTGGCCTCAGTTTTATTTGGTTTAAGTCAGATTAATGATGTAGAAACTAGATAAAGTAAGACAGCTTGTTTGTTGAAAGCGAGTTAACTCACATGGTCCTTTCTATAAAGAAATATATAAACACTATTTCACCCAGTACAGGCCATAAATCAATGTTCTTGCTCTACTCATTATATTCATTCATAATAGTTCTGATGGCAAGAATTGTAGCCAATATAAACAGCACTTACTATACACAATATAAGCTTCAGAGGATGGACTTTGTTGGTCCGAAAGCTTAATCACTTTGTTCTTTTTGTAACATCTATGTTGGTCCAATAAAAAATATCAAACCATTTGCTTCTGGATATGTTCATACAAGGACCAAAACAGCAAAAACTGAATCTGTATATACACAATATAGTGATACTTTTACAAAACTAACATAGCAGAAACCCATTAAAGAAGTGCCGAACGTTAGCAGATTAACATATTGAGTTCATTATGTGCATTGCTTGTGAAAGGTTTGTACACCAGTATTATAGTTGTCATTATTAATACTTTCCTGTATGGTATATGAACCATGCTATGTGATTAAAGTCATGTAATACATGGATAAGCCTCAATAATACTATACTAAGTTATACAAACATTTCCCAATAAAACATCATTACTCTCAATAATACCATCCTGAAAAGCGATAATACTATTGCTTTTGCTGATAATACTACAATTCAAAGGTCATCTCCAACTGTAGTAACATCAATGGATCCATATATTACAAAAAATAATAGAAAGATAAGCATTTTACAAGGCAGTAATACCATTGAGAGGTTTTGGGGACATGGAACCTCGAGAGCTATGACATGGCCCTTTTCCAGTGCCCCTGGAAAAACAGTTTGTGGCCAATGGGTAAAGTTTATACAATATAAAATTGAGGTGTCATCAAATTGTAATATACTATATATTCAGTAAGTGATAAAGATAAATTGTAAGTCTAGGCCTGAACAGTTCTTAATCATTTTGATGGTTCAGTTCCCTTGTATTGCAGTCGGTGGTAAAATGCATGCTTTTTATCCTTTCTACTGTATTTTAATACAGGAAATCCTTATACTATATCACTATACCTGATACCAAGACTAATGCATCTCAAACTACAATACAAAGAAAGCTGCTCTCTGTTATTCAGATATTACTGTTTTAATGTAATTGTAAAGATACACAGTTTTTCATGTGCATTAACATACTTTGTTCAACTAAAAAACATAATTGCTTGATAGTTTTTACAGATAGGTGTTTTTTTTTTGTATTCTTTGTAGTAACCAGGTAAGGCCCAGGATGCACATGTGCCTGTTTTCCGAGGTGACCCAGGAGCACTTGGGAGGCTAAATTAATTGCTCAGAATCACAGAATTTGCAAATGGAGGTTGTGGGAATCAAATCTAGCTCTGCTGGATGTACCAAGCTCATTTATAGCTCTTTTCTCTAACCTCTAGGTTATACTGCCTACCCCAATTTAATAGATGGATACTAGCAGTACCAATACTAGTAACAGTACATCTGAGGTCTTGGAATTTTTGAAACCAATAATTCTTTGTAGATAACAATTAATTAAATAATAAATTGCCACATTTTTGGTTTTAATGAAAGTCTTACTTGTTAGTTACATACATGTATTAGTACATATTATAAAGAAGGTTAGGAGAAATCCTGGAAGCTGACTGAATGAATCAGTCTTTGACCCATGATGATATCCCAATATATCATTCAGTTCAAAATTGATTATCAAGATCAACCATTTCCTAACCCTTTGGGGCCATTTTATAATTGCAATAATATACTCCAGAGTGTGGTATATCATGGCATACCATACTGTTTGGGTGGATGAAGGAACAAGGCAAGGAATACCTTGCAAGGTACTACTGATTAGAAATTCTATCATAAAGGAAGTCAAGGGGGGCAGAAATAGTGTGGTGTGGATAGAGTGTATGCACTGAATGAATGCACTGGAGGTAATCCACCATATTTCCTCATGGGGTAAGGATCAGGATAGGAACTCACATCTGGTGTTCTACTTGGGCAATAACAACCTGGAAGGCAACAGTTTCCTAGAGGTACAGGTAAGATTGAAGGCCCTGGCTAGGTTCTGTGGGGGGACTATGCTTCAAATCTCTAGCCTTTTGAGACAAGGTCTTGTCTGAAGATGGGGTGATGATGTCAGTTCTGCCCACGAGGAGCTGAGCAAGATGCTGAGGAAGACGCAGAGAGGTTGAATGGTGGTTTGGTTTTAAAAATGCTCTTTATGATTGTTGCTTGCTTATTGTTTTTTTCCTAATCTCCTCTCATTTGTAGCAATCTTATGGAGGTGGGAAAGAACAGTAAAGAAGACTAAAAGATGAATTCTGCATTGTAATGTGATGGGCTTCTGGCCATTTGCAATGATGAGAGATAGATTCGCTATGTCAAATCCAGCTTTTTATTTTGGTTATCGTTTCCAACTGGGTATTAGGTAAAGTCATTAACAGTCAGAAATGGTATACCTACCGACCTTTTGCATATAGAAGAAAAAAACTGCAGTCATGAAGAACTGAAGAAGCTGGCCACATGGCATGTCTAAGTCAATAAGAAGTGTAAAAGAAATAACAAGGCAGCACACAAAAGGTAAAAAATGGGAAGGAGGTAAGAGAAACGCTTCTAAAGAATTAGAAAATCCCTCTCAATTGCACTCTCCCATCTCACTGCAATGGGAGGATTTGGTAAGTGACTCTCTTCTTTCACCTCTCCCTGAACCCCCCCCCCAGGTTTAATGTGGACCTGAAAGAATGTGGTAAAATAATGCAGTATTGCAAAATTAGAGTAACTTCATTTAGCAATGAAGGAAGACAGGAGGTAACAGTAACTGGAGAACAATTAAATAGAAAGAGAATGTCAGAAATAGAAAATAACCTGCTGAGAAAAGGCATGTGGAATGCAGATGGTCTTCTATTGTCCATATCAGGCATGCAAGAGAGCGGGGGCTGGGGAGGCATCTCATTCTCATTCTTTTGTTCGAAATACAGTTCAAAAAGCTTGCAATAGTGTTTTATTGAGTGGTTTAGAAGTGGACCCACCCCCCCAACACATGCAATCCCACTGAAATGCCAATAGGAGTAATGGATGCAGTTAATACACTTCAGGTAGATATGCTGAAAGCACTCAGGGATTTTGACCAATCCATTAAGGGAATTTCTGACACAATTAACTCTTTGTCAGATAAAATGGCTGGTCTTACAACCTGTATGCAGGAACCTGAACAAAGAGTTTCACAGATAGAAGATATTAAGGGCCCATCCTAAAAACACAAATACAGCATGATGTTCAACTCAAGAATCTAACAACGAAGGTAGCAGACTTAGGAGATTAATAAAAAACTGTTTTTTTGGCACACCTGTTAATGACAATTATTAGCAATACAGTTAAAAGTACAGGTTTCTGGTGAATAAAGGGCACAAAAAGGAAAGTTCATATCATAGATGGGAGAAGGAAGGGTGGTAAAAGAGAGGTTAAAAGACTGGGTTAAAATGGAGAGTGAGTGCAAAAAGATGAAAAAATAGAAAGAGACCTGGGGACTCAGGAAAGGTGGGGATAAGATAGGACAGCAATAGATATATTTTTTGCTTAGATAAAGAATTTAGGCATAGATCACTTATTGTTTCGACCTTGGCTGCATCACAGCAGTGCAAAAGATGTCCTTGTGAGCATCTCTGCAACCACAGGGAGGGGAAGGGAATTGCAGTTCCCCTTGGGGAGGAGGTAATTGGGGCACTGTGGGGCTTTGAGTGGGTGAAAATGGAGCACATAATAGAAAAAACTACTAAAACACTAGTACCAAAATACAGTGAAAAATATTGTACAAACTCTAGAAAAAGAATAATACAGAAAAAAAAGTGGTTCATGGAATGATCCGGACATAAATATACAGTATCAGAATAAGAATGACAAAAACAATACTAAATTATGCCCCCACTAAATGGAATGTTAAAGGGTTGTGACACAGAGTTAAAATGGCCAAAATTATTAGTTATTTAAACAGAAAACAAATAAACTGTATACTAATGCAGGAAACACACTTCTTAGAAACTGACTTTTTATGGTTTCAGAAAAAATGGGGGAAGGGGTTATTTTCATCTTATACCCATAAGCTAGAGGAGTTGCAATTTTTTTCATAAAAAAATGCCTGCACCAAGTATATTGAGGGAAACCAGAGATCAAAATGGGAGGTATATTATTGTGGAATTAAGAATAGCATCTCAAACCTTTACCCTTGCCACAATATATGGATCAAATTACAATAACCCAAAATTGTTTTCAGCCTTTTTATTTTTTCAATTGTCCAGATATAACTCACCATATATTTTTTTTTTTTGGGGGGGGGGGTTAATTTGGCATTATATAAATCAGACAGAACCTCTGGCTGTCTATATAACTTTAACTCACTGATTAAAACTATTAAGGGTCTTATGAAGGACTTCAAATCAGGCTTTAAAATAAACTATGAGAAATCATTAATCCTTAGAATCAATAATTTCCTTAATTCACAAATCTATAGCCTTTTCAGAGGTGCTGCCAGTACCCAGAGCTAGTACAGACAGGAAGCAAAGGATAAAAGAGTTCAACGGTTGGCTAGTGAGATGGTGTAGGCAGATGGGGTACGGGATGATAGGGGACTGAGGAGCAACTTGGGATGATGAGAGCCTCTTTGCCCCAGACAGGTTGCATACAACAAGGAGGGGGCAGCTGTACTGATGTGTAAGCTGGGGGAGTTAATTGAAAGAGAATAAAATTTAAACTGAATGGGGGGGCTGAAAATAAAGACACGCTGTACCACAGCTGAGATGGGGGCTCTAGGTCCTACCCCCAGGGAAGGGATGAAGAGTTAGGTTCTGGAAAGCCCTTGGGGGGAGCAGAGGTGGGAGAAAGATGGTTGAAGGGCTTGGTGGTCAATGCTAGGAACCTGACAAACAAGATGGAGGAATTGATAGCCATCATGGTGCATGACAGACTGGACATAATTGCAGTCACAGAGACTTGCTGAATGGAATTACACACTTGGGAGAAAGCTATTTCTGGCTTCAGACTATTTAGGAAGGACAGGAGGGAGAAGAAGGGGGAGGAGTGGCCTTATACATCAGGGAAGACATAAAGGTGACGGAGGGGCAGGAGGATGATGAAACTGAACTCCTTTGGGTGATGCTAGCCAGAAGGACAGAGGAATCCTTGAGACTAGAAGACATCTACAAACCACTCATGCAAGGGGAAGAACAGGACAGAGTGATGTCACAGAATACCATGAGGATGGTCTCATAGGGGAAACACTATTGGTGGGAGACCTAAACCTCCTAGACATTGACTGGACTATCCCAGATGTAGCTTTGACCAGAAGCAGGGAGATTCTGGAGGTGTTGCAAGGGGTGTTCCTTCAACAGTTGGTCAGAAAGCCAACTAGGGGGGAACGGCCTGCTGGATGTGGTCTTGGCAAATGGGAAGAGTGTTGAGGAGGTGCTGGTAGGGAAGAAGTTGTGGAACAGTGACCACAGGACTATCAGGTTTAAGGTGAGGGCAGGGAGGGTGGTGAGCCAATCCAGCACAACTGTGCTGGATTTCAAGCAGGCAGACTTCAACAAGATAAGAAGGCTGGTGAGGGAGGCAATGTAAGATATGGGGGAAAAAATGAAGTAGAAGAGTTATGGGGAGCTATTAGAGACCAGGTTAGGGAGGCCACACAAGTGTGTATCAGGAGAGTTAGGAAGGGAGAAAGAAGCAAGACGCTGCTTTGGCTCAATAGAAAAGTAACGAGAGTGGTCGGAGCCAGGTGGAGGGCATTTAGGAAATACAAGAGAATGCAGAAGGAAGAAGACAAGGAGACTTATATGGAAGTGAGGAGCTTAGTGGGGAAGGGAAGGAAGGCTAAGACTGACACAGAGGAAAGGATAGCAAAACAGGCCAAGAGAGGTAATACTGCATTTTTTAGATATGTGGGAGACAGGAGGAAGATTGGCCAAGGGATCGCAAGGCTTTGGGGGGGGAAGGAGGGGAGCCATTAGAGGAAGACTGGGAGAAGGCAGAAGAGCTGAATAGGTACTTCTGCTCGGTATTACAAAGGAGGGGGAAGGCAGGGGATCAGAACTGAGAAGCAGGGGGTTGGGCACAGAGGTGAAAACAAGACCATTCAGCACAGAGAGAGTTAGAGAGGAACTAGGCAGGGTGAAGGTGGAGAAGGCCATGGGGCCAGATAGGCTGCACCCTAGAGTGATCAGGGAGCTGAGAGAGGAGTTGGCTGCCCTGCTGGGGAGGCTGTTCCATCTGTCTTTGGACACCAGAAGGGTGCCAAAGGACTGGAAGAGGGTGACTGTAGTGCCAATTCACAATGAGGGAAGCAGAGAGTTGAGGGAGATCTACTGCCCCATTAGCCTCACTGCAGTGGTGGGGAAGGTCATGGAGGCACTCATCAGGGAAAGAGAAATGGAATACCTGGAGGTGAATGGACTGCTGGATGACAGACAACACCGGTTCACGAGAAGGAAGTCATGCCAGTCCAACTATATTGAATTCTTTGACTGAGTGATACAGGTAATTGACCAAGGAGGTGCCTATCTGGATTTCAGTAAGGTATTCGACACTGTACCCCATAGAAGGCTGGTCAACAAGCTAGAAAACATGGGGATGGGGGACAAAATAATTAGATGAGTACAAAACTGGTGGGTGGATAGAAGCCAGAGGGTGGTAGTAAATGAAGTGCACTCCAGGACAGGGTGGGTGATGAGTGCTGGGGCCACTCCTGTTCAGTTTCTAGATATGTGATATTGTGAACAGACTGAAGGGTCGTGTATCCTCTTCGCTGATGATATGAAAATATGCAACAGGGTTGACTCTGTAGTGGGTCTTGAAGACATGAGACATGACCTGAGGATGCTGGAGAGTTGGGCAGAGACCTGGCAACTAAAATTCAACATCAAGAAGTGGGCAGTTATGCACCTGAGGCACAGAGACCTGAGGGCAGGGTACACACTTGGGGGGGGGTCAGGGTTACGGAACTGGAGAGGGATCTAGTGATAATGGTTTCCAGTGACCTCAAGGTGGGGAAGCAGTGTACAAGGGCAGTGGGGAAGGAGTATGGGATGTTTGCAAGTATAGACAGGGGAAACACTGGCAGATGGAAGGAAGTCCTGGTGCTCCTGTACCAAGCCATGTTGAGATCACGCCTCGCATACAGAGTCCAGTTTTGGAGGCCTTGCTTGTGCAGAGATATAGATTTGATTGAAGAGGTTCAGAGAAGAGTGACCAAAATGGTGCAAGGAATGAAGGGCAAACCATATGAACAGAGATGTAAGGATCTGGGGCTCTACACATTGGAGACCAGAAGGGAGGGGGGGGCATGATAGAGACCTTTATGTCAAAGGGATAAACAAAGTGGACCAGGGGTGTTTATTCCACAGAAAGGAGGGCACTATAACAAGGGGAATGGCCTGAGACTATGGGATGGGGGCATTACAGAGGCAACATGAGGGGATGATTCTTCACTGAGAGGGTGGTGGAGGCCTGAAACGGGTTTCCGGAGGAGGTGGTGGGGTATGAGACTATGTCAGGTTTCAAGAAAGCATGGGACAGGCATATGGGATTGCAGGGGAGTGAGGTGGGAGCTTTGGGTGGGGAGAGGGAAGATTAGCAGGGGAGAAAGGGGGGAAGGGGCAGACTAGATGGGCATGAGGTACTTTTCTGCCATCAAATTTATAATTTTATGATATCATCTGTTCTTGGGTGGTTGAAGGCAGTAGGGAACAACATACTCAAGGCATGATATCTCATGATATACCACACACTGTTAGGAAGGAGTGCTTTATCATGCTGGAAAGTTTCCTCTCAGTCACTCAGAATGAAGAGCTACTGTCCAATTATTCTGCCATACCACAAGAGTAGACCTAAAAATGGGACTGTATGCTAATCCCTGCAATCTGCTTGGCTAACACCCAAAGAACTGTTCATTCTTTCACTAGCATGTGTAACCCCCCTCTACTTTACTCAGCATCCCTTATTGAGCACACACTCAAACATTTAGAAATGGTACCACCCCTAGCTTTGGGAATGTATATCAGGCTCATTCTCTAGAGATCAAGGGGTTGGGGTGTACAAAAAAAGAACCATTGATATTTACAAACCAGGTCCTGGGGAAAGATTTTTTTGCTAGACATATGCTAGACCTATCCTCTGGAGGGGTACCCAGTAAATCCACACAGAAAGCAATAACGTTACTGTCCAGACCATAGTTGGGGTTCTAGAGTGGGACTTTATTCAAAAGATGTTCTTTAAAGCAAGGGTGGACCCCCAAGGTTTACACATCTTGGCACTAGGAACTTGCAGAAAACCAAAAATCGAATTGTAACTAACAGAAACTCTTTGTATTCCCACCACAGTAGGACATAGGACACCTGCATTTGTATTTTCACCACAGTAGGACATACAGCTTTCAATGGCATCTGGGCCACAACTGAAAACACACTTTGCTAACACTAGCCTAATTCTTCCAACAACAGTGAAGAAACTGTAACCCACTCCATGGGGTAAAAATCCCCTTATGACATTTGGCCATTTGTCTAAAGTAACAAGGCACCCTTACTGAACCTGTTAGTCCTGAACTGGTTACTCCAGGTGGGGTTCTGCCCACCCTTTGCTCCCAAATTCACACTCAGCCATTCTTTCAGAGTTACACCTTAAATATTTGAAACACCTCTTGAAATGCTATTGAATGAAAACTTGGCATTCAGCATTCAAAAACTCCACCTAGTTAGTGTAAAGGTAAAAGTCCCGAATGGTGTGATATAGTCATACTTGTGGACATCACACACCTCAGCCAATTTTACTTCAGAAACAGTCTTGCACATCTGTACTTACATGAAAAAATGTGCCTTCCCTTTAGGTATGGAACACAACATAACAGGTACTTTCTCCCTCTGGCAAAAAGTCAGAATTCACTCACTGCCAGACATTTCAGGCAGCTTTAAAACATCTTGGATCAAGCAGGGGATTGCCCCTTGTATCCACTGACTAGCAATACTTTTCACCCTCCCCGGGATGAAAATCAGGAAATCTTTCTGATGAAAAGGTCTCCACCACTTCACTTGGCAAGCTGGAGAATTTCCAATCTAGGGTGAGAATTCAGGGAACTCAGCTCCAAGTCCACTGACAGAGCAGCTCTCACTCCAACACTCAAATTACAACTCTCCCTCTAAACACTGACTCCAACTGACTGCTCTCTCAACATTTTATCCCCCACCTCAACATCTGGCACCAGGGTTATGCTGCTGCGAGAGTTCCAAATGAGCTCATCACTTCAGTCTCAGCTAAAGCCAAGTAAGCAGAAGAATGAGCAGGTGAAAAATCATTTAACTAGTTAATCACCAGCTGCCTCCTCCTGCCTAGCACTGTTACTGAGGGGATTCTAGTAAACTCAGGGGAGTGGGTGGTTACACCTGTACAGTAAAAATAACATAATAATGATTATTTTAACATTACTAAACATTTCTTTAAATTATTATTTTTTTCCTGACTAACATTTCTTTTTCAGTATCATAACTATAATACCTACAATGGTGCACATTAAACTTGGTAATGGCCATATACAGGCCATTATAAATGTAATACCTGGTGTCAGAGTTTACATAATCCGAGATATGGTTATTGTCTAATAACCCCACACAACTATACTTTTATTACTAAAGTAATATCAAACCTTAGTTAAAGGTAGAATACAGGTTGGACAGTCAAATGGGTGTTCTCTTTAATATATGGGGTTCTACCTGATAAATACATATCTTTGCTCTAATTGCACCATGTCACAATTCTACTATTCTGTGTTCATACACACATATACTGTATGTTTGGGAAGTATTCTCTTAGGAGTTTGCAGTACCTCCTTCAACAAAAATAGAGGGAATGTCTTCCCATTTCTAGTCTTGGCAAATATCACAGCCCACCCCAGCAATCTGAATATTAAAAATAACCAAACAGCCTGTCATGTATTCCCCACCACTTTTTTCCTCATGTCCTCCACCTCACTCATCAGGGCCAATACAGCGTTACTGTGTGCTTCAGCCTGGAGGGTGTACAAGTGGCTTCCTTTGCAGTCATTGCAAGTGCTACACAGTTAGCCTACAGGGTACAGAAACTGCTCAGAAAATGGGTAAAATTATTTGGAGGCTTCTGATTGGCTGAGGGTCTTCTCTAGCTGGGCATCTATCAGACAATAGATGCCTGGCTATTTAAAGTACCAGCCCAGCCAGCCCCATCACCTCAATCCTGGGGCCCAGCCTAGTCTCTAATTGGCTAAAATCCCCTCATTTCGATTTTAAATATCTACCATTTTTTTCCTTGCTTACCAGGCAACAAATGAAGTGGCTGACAGGAAGAGTCAT
Source organism: Neoceratodus forsteri (assembly GCA_016271365.2). Lineage (NCBI taxonomy): Eukaryota > Metazoa > Chordata > Ceratodontiformes > Ceratodontidae > Neoceratodus > Neoceratodus forsteri. Next base: position 583,381,393 of record CM028133.1, read on the forward strand.
AAATTAAAAAAAAGAAATTCAAGTGTAAAGGAAACAGAACCATTTGCATACAAAATTCACTCTTCCCCAAAAACCTGCTTCTCCGAGTCAAAATAAATTTAAAACTTCACCGTACTTATACTTTCGTACCTCGCTGCTCCCCCTCTGAGAACACTTCACTCCAAGTCCTACACCTCCACCGGCCATCATTCATAACTGTCATTTATAAGCAAGGCCGCTGGGATTCTACAGTTGCGGAATTTTCTGCAGAATTTGCATCATGCCACAGAATATATATAGTGCCTCAGAATTCATTGTTTATTGTGAATGTTTATTGAAATATACTGTTTTTCCATAGTGTCAGGTTTCTTTCCCATCTCGTTTATCCTGAAGCCCCTCCACTGTGCTCAGCATATGATGTCATCAATGACATCACATCATATTTAGCCAATGGCAGGGCTGCATTCCGCCAGAGAAATGAATAAATCATGCCGCAGAAATCAGAAAATGCTCCGCAGAAGCCAAGGAGCCCTGCCACAGAAATCAGAAAATTCTACCACAGAGCACTAGGGGCCCTGTTTATAAGCAAACACTTTAACCACTGTTTCACAGCATTTACAATGATCATTCATGCCACTAAACACCAACTGCAACACGTTTAATCACAGACTTGCTCCATCTTCTCCAATGCATCACAACAGCACCATACTAGGGTCCCAGCTCCCGACTTAATAAAAACACCTTCCTTCAACAGCGGCACTCTTCCTACAGACAGTCCCTCACAACACTTAAAAAAAAAACTGTGGCAAAAACGAACGACTCAGGCTGGTACATAAACCTACAGACAAGGAGAAACTCAAAACGCTGAGCACCCTTTCTGATAATTATACAAAATGCACCCTCTGTACTATAAATACCAACAACAGAGGGACTATTTCACTAAACTAAAGCAAACATTTTAATCATTGTCATTTTTTACAGAATTACTTTTCTTTTTTTGCAATCCTATTAAAAAATGACACATTTAGCCCATTTTCTAAGCAGAATAATACCCTCCAGGGTGAGCGGTATGGGCTATACCCACCCTTCCAGGGGCTATAAAGCCCTCCACCTGTGGTGTTGGGCCTCATTATGTCCCTGGGCGGGGGGGTACAGCCCAACACCACCCACCCTGTTGGGTATTATTGCTTGCATGGTGGATTGCACAATGAATAGAGAACTGTTTATTTAAGATGATTTCATCATTCAATTAGAATTATATTAAACTGTAATGTAGTACATTTAAATATTTACAAATTAATTTACTGTGAAGGCAATATAGTGTAGTGGTTAAGAGCACTGAGGTGCAAACCCGGAGGCCTGGGTTTGAATCCATCAGATCACACTTGCATATTGTGTGACCCTGAGCAAGTCACTTAACTTCCTTGTGCTCCCAAGTTGCACCTGGAAACAAGCTCTGGCTTAGTGTGCCATTCCTGGCTAAACAATTTCCCCTCCCCCCCATCAGATCCTTGTTAAACCATTCTTCATAGAGAGAAGTAAGCAATTTACTGCTCTTTATATGCTCATTTTAAAACCATTATTTCCTTTGGAAAAAGATCAGTACCCATTTGGTAATGGAATAAAATCATGTATCCCTCCTTTTACAGTTATGTTATTTTTAAAGTGAACCATCAAACTCCTGGTGATCTAGTTTAACATTTACAGGGAAAATACTGCACTGCAGGAATAGGTGCTGCTGATAAAATGGTCAATAAAAAATAAATAATTAGAACACTCACCACCAGAACAGATTATGAAAAAAATGCACCAGCTAGTGAAGAATCCTTTATGTGTAGCAGTATCTCAGGTACAAAATACAAAAACAGCCTCCTGAGGCAGCTAGGTCAAGTTGAGCCTGCTTTTATATTTTGTACCTGAGACACTGCTAGAAATAAAGGTTTCTGCACTAGTTAGTGTGTTTTGATTTGCTCTGGTGGTGAGTACTCTGATTTCTTCTAGTTCAGCACTGTAGGAATTAAAAATGTATTATTTTAAGACCCACCTCCTGACACAGTCTGTTCAAAGGTTTAGGACACCAACAATGTACATTTGAATTTACCATGATCTGGGACAGAGACTTATAAAATATAAATGGTTCTGAATACAATTCCTCAAGTTTTGTGGGTGAGTTGATTTGAAAGAAAATTATTCCCATGGTTGTGTTGGTATCTATGTATTATATTCATAAGCAGTAGGCATCTAAATAAAAGATTATAGCTGTGTCAGTTTCCAGAATTAGTCAACTCCAAACTGTTCTGGGAAACTGCATTTATAAATCCAAAATAATTTGGCTTACTCAGTTTAGCTAGCACCCTTAATGGCAAATGCTGAAATCCTTTTATTCATTTTTTTTTTTGCAAAATGCATAGTCATAATGTCAAGCAATTACTGTATACCTGCCTTACAAAAAATAAATATATAAAACAGCACCTCATTTATGTATCAATAAAGTTAGTTAATGTTTAGACATTACTTCAAGGTCTACCACCTTATAATATTACAACACATAATTAGTAACCTTTATTTATTGTTAGCAACTTTCTCAGTAACTACTGCATATTGAGGATTAACAAATTGTGATATATTACTAGTGATAATTTCCAGCTTGTAGCTTTTACAATTGAAGTGGCATTTGTTTCCTAGTTGACGTTTTACTGTAGAGAAATATAAGCTGCAGCAAAAATGCAATGATCGTAGTTGATGATCCATATAATATCATCAAAATTATCATACAGCATCATTAAGTGTTCTTCAAAGCATGCCAAAACTGAGAAGGCAGGATTTTCAAAGGTGTGCTGCCTCACCTGCAGCAACCTTCTGATCATATGCCAACACCACAACAACATTTCGATAGTGAAGTACATTACAGCAGCAAGTCACTGCTGCCACTGCAATGTACCCGCAGGACCCCAGCACTGCTTTCTCGAGGGTTTTCCCCCCTCTGCAAATAAACTCCGACCTGGAGCTGATAATGTTTAGTTATGGGGGTGTTCAGGGGGTGAATTCCTCTGAAATAAACCAGACAGTTCCCCGACAGATTTATGCCAGCCACCACTTGTGGTCAACACATCTCTGTCACTGTAATGTCATGTCAGAAAAAAGTTGTCACCATCGTGTGATGGACCCCCTTCTAATGTGATTTCCATAACTGATTCTAAAACTTTGATCACCAGCAAAGCTGTCTAATTGTAGGGTATGATTGCTATGATTTGCAACAAATATGACACTACTTACAACAAAACAAATAATGCATGCCCTATTTTTGATGCAAGCTGATGCACATTGAGGACACTGTTATACAAACACAAGCAATTTTGAAAATAAGGGGCTTTAGGTTTTGTGCAAACAGGAGGATATTGACAGTGCAGAGTATCTGCTCATCTTTGAGCCTTCTCCCATTTGAAAATCCAGCTCAAAATCGCTGCCTTAATAGCAAGATTAGTTCAGAATCATTCACTTTACTGCAGATGAGGGGTTACCTCTGTTTGTTGAAGGAACTTTCAAATGTGATGTTTTTTTCCACAGTGTCATTCAACAGCCATGGTTTCTGGGATGCATAGGCCACAGATCCACGTTTCTGACTAAAAACAAACAAAAAAACCCATCAATTTGACAGAAAAGTGCCTTAACTTCCATAACTACTTTCAGATAGTGATCCCTGAGTCTGATTCCCATAAAGAAGCCAGGTTCTGATTACCTAAAATATGGACAAGATACAGTATGTTTTTCTATAGAATCAGCTTAGAACTTCCTTGGGTAGCAGGAAGAATGAAAAATAAAACTCAGAACTGTCCTGCTTATACCACCATTATACCAAATGACTTTAGTAGTGCAAGGGGACTTTCCTTGTGCAGATATTAATTAGTGATAGCTAAGGCAAACAATCAGCTCTCTGTGTTTTGTAAGGTTATTTATTCATGTAATACATAAGTAGGTGTGAATTCATTGGCAGGTACTACCACACCTAAGGGCACAATTTTTCAAAGAAAAGGAAATTCATTGCAGAAACTGTATTAATGCACTAGTTAGGGTTTAATTTAGCCTCACAAAAGTAGGGACATGCGGCATTAGAGTTTCTAACCCTAACTCCCCCAGCAGCAAAAGGACAAGACCACACAAGCATCAGGCATGGAAAACTTCACATACAAATGTATCCAGATGACACAAATGCAGTACACTGATGTGCTGCCTATGTTGATTTTTATCTGTGGCTGCAGAAGTGCAGACCCCACAGGAGCCTGTGTTTCTGCAGACAGAAATAATGTAGTGTTTCAATTTGGAAATTATGGATTTCTGTTTGTAGCTGCTGCAGTGCAGACGCCATGGGGCTGCACTTCTGCAGCCAGAAGTTGGTGTGCATGTGTTACACATGCAGCTTCTGCAGCCAGAAGTGTACATACATCTTACAGTGTGCATGAGTACCTGTTGCTACAGAAGTGCTGGCCTTATAGAAGGCTGCACTTCTGCAGACAGATGAACTGCTGATATTTGGGTGTCATGGATTTGTATCTGTAGCTGCAGGGGCCTGTGCTTATTGCTGTTATTTGAGTACCGTGGATTTCCATATGCAACCAGAAGTGAGTGTGTATGTCTTGTAGTGTGCATATAACAGACACAATTCCACAAAAGTAGCATATCAGTGCTACTGCATTTGTGTCTTCTGGGAGCAGTTGCATGTTGTGTGTCATACCTGATGATGGCTGTCTGTGGTTGCTTGTGTGATCCTGTCCATTTGCTGCTTGGGGTTGAGATGGTGTGGGAAGTTATGATTAGACCCTAACATCACATTTTCCTGCTTTTGTGGGGCTAAACTGAACCTTAATTGGTTCATTAACATAGTCTTTTGCAATGAATATATATGTGTATAAACATCAGAGTGTACTATTCTTTAAGAATTATGGTCATATGATGAAGGGCAATGCTTTCTTTTTATGACACCACAGCTAAACTCAGCATTGCAATGATTGCTAACATAAAAACCATCCTAATAAACATGATTCAGAATTTTTTGTATCCGCATGTTCCCAATGCACAAGATGATTAAAGAGTAGTTTAATTTGCTAAGTGGTGCAGTTCAGTAACTAAAAAATGATGTGAAGCAACATGCATTTTAAAACAACTCAATATTCTGCTAAAAAACCTGAGAACCAAATTTAAAAGAGAAGTGCTTTGTCCACTCTTCAAAATGAAAAATCTATACTCCAATGTTCTAGTAATCTAACAACAAGTCTTGAACTTGCCATTTTTGGGGAATGTAATAGAGACCGTGATTGCTGCCCAGTTGAGGCAGCTAGTGGAAAATAACATCTTTGATGTGTTGCAGTCTTGTTGATGGTCTAGCTACAGTATAGCACAGAAACTGCAGTGGTGAATGTAGTGAATGATTTGGACTTAGCAATGGACAAGTGTCCTCAGTGGTTTGGGATCCCTTTAGATACATAAGCAATGTTAGACTTGATGGGTCACATGGTATAGACAGAATGGCTTGGAGCATTGGTAGACTGGCAGGGAAGTTTTAAGATAATTCTGCTTGTACCAAATGGGAATATCCCAATGAAATGTTTTGGGTGACTTCAGATCGTGCTGGATGGGATGTCTTGCCATGTCACACAGTGATTTATTCTGGTCCTGTTTTTGTTCTTTATACATGTGATTCCATTTGGACAAATTACTAGGCAGCACAACTTTGAATGTAATTTCTTTTTTTTTTAATTGAGCATACTTTATTGAGATTTCAAACCAGGTGAAGGTAAAAACACATCAGAACAACAGCAATAACATATACAGTGCAAAACTCCTCTACCCACCTCCCCTGTGGCCCACGTCACTGCAGTATGAAACACAATAATTCAACCCAGACCTTGTAAACTAATATCTACAGAATAATATGTTTTATTGGCAGCCAGTATTAAATTATAAAGGTCCAAATGTATCAGGGAAATAGCATCCACAGTCATTGCTGTCAAATTAAAACTATTCTAATTGAAGCAGGTTTGGAACACATTACACCTTCTTTGGAAAAGATAAAGTCTGTAAGAGACACTAGCAACTGTCCATTCAACATTTAGGGCAAACAATATCTCTCTATGCCTTTCCTCATAAGAGGGAAGATTCTCATCCACCCAATGATGAAGAATAACTTCACCACTAAAGCTATCAATGCCATATATCATTTCTGAGGCCCAATAACTTACCCATTATAAAGGCCAAGAATACAAATCTCTGGAGTAAAGATACTATGAAAGCCCCAGCAGGGGTCTTAACTTGTCACAAATCTGTGACCAGAATGATCTAACCCTATCACACATCCACAGTATGTGGTACAACATGGTAGTATACACCCCCCACAGTGGCAAGTTGATAGCGACTGACACTACACTGACAACAGTGCCAGGTCGCTGTAGTGTTGGTGCTGGACTCCGGCACTGTTTTTGGGGGTCTTGCACCCCCTCCTCTAATCAGGTCTGACTCAGAGTTGATTATTTTAATGGGGGGCATGGGGGGCACAGAAAACATGGGAGACAGTGACCACTTTTATGCTGACTGAAAATGTGGTCCATGTAAAGGTTTCACCATAACGTTGGTCAATAGAAACATAGAAACATAGACTTTGATGGCAGATAAGGACCGCTTGGCCTACCTAGTCTGCCCATTTCCCTACCTAGAGGATAAGCTGCAGATCCTATTTAACCAACAGCCTATTTCTTCCTACCCCCCACAAACATTGCCTTATGTCTGTCCCATGCATTCTTGAATTCTCCCACAGTTTTAGACCCCACAACCTCCTCAGGAAGGCTGTTCCATGCATCCACCACCCTCTCTGTGAAAAAATACTTCCTCACATTGCCCCTGAGCCATCCCCCCTCTATCTTCAAATTGTGTCCCCTTGTTCTTGCACATCTCTTTTTCTGAAAGATGTTACCCTCTTGGACTTTGTTGATTCCACTGAGGTACTTAAACATTTCTATCATGTCCCCCCTCCGTCCTTTCCTCAAGGGTATACATATTAAGCTCTTTTATTCTCTCCTCATGTGGCTTCTCTTGCAGACCCTGCACCATTTAAGTTGCCCTCCTCTGAACTGCCTCCATCCTGTCTATGTCCTTGTGGAGATGGGGTCTGCATAACTGGATGCAGTACTCCAGATGGGGTCTCACCAACTGTCTGTCCAGGTGGATAACAACTTCCTGTTTTCTGCTGGTGATACCTCAGCCTATACATCCCAGTATCCCCCCAGCCCTCCCTACCGCCTTCTTGCATTGCTTGCCAACCTTAAGGTCATCAGATATGATTACCCCTAGTTCTCTTTCCATTTTTGCTGTTGCTACTACCTCCCCCCATTGTGTAATCTTCCCCTGGGGTTTTGTTTCCCAGGTGCATTACTTTGCACTTCTTTACATTGAATCCAAGTTGCCATACTTCTGACTATTCCTCCAACCTTGCCAAGTCCCTTCTCATTCTTTCCATGCCTCCTTATGTATCAACCCTGTTGCAGATCTTTGTGTCATCTGCAAAGAGGCATACTTTTCCTTCCAGTCCCTCTGCAATGTCACTTATAAAGACATTAAAAAGGACTGGACCCAGTACTGAACCCTGCGGTGCCCCACTAGTAACCCTCTTTCTTCAGAGGGACTCCATGTACAATTACCTTCTGTATCCTGTTGTTCAGCCAATGTTTTACTAGACTACCACCTTGGGACCCACTCCCAGGCTGGTTAATTTGACTACTAATCTTTGTGTGGGACTGTGTCCAAATGCCTTGCTAAAGTCTAGGTAGGCCATGTCCACAGCCCCTCCTGGTCTACTACTTTGGTCACCCAGTCAAAGAAATCAATTAGATTCGTCTGACATGACCTTCCGCTGTGAACCCATGCTGCCTTGGGTCCTGTGCCCTCGCCTCTAGGTACTCAACAATTCTTTCCTTCAGAAGTGATTCCATCACTTTCCCTCCCACAGAGGTCAAACTAACAGGTCTGTAGTTTCCTGCCTCTGTCTTGGTCCCACTTTTGTGAAGGGGAATCACATCCGCCTTCTTCCAGTCCTCAGGTACCACGTCATCCTCCCATGATTTGTTAAAAAGCGTAGTCAGTGGTATCACTAGTTCTCTGCTTAATTCTTTTAGAATTCTGGGGTGAATTCCATCTGGCCTCATTGCTTTGTCCACCTTCAGTTTTCAGAGTTCTTTCAGAACCCTTTCTTCTGTGAAAGGACTAGGATCAACCCCCCTCTCCAGAGTGCTTCTGTTAATTGGATTAGGCACCTCCCCCACTTCCTCTTTTGTGAATACTGAACAGAAGCATTCATTCAGTATCCCTGCTTTATCACTGTCACTCTCTGCCCACCCACCATCCATTCTTTTCAGCCTCACTATCCCTCCCTTTGTCTTTCTCTCTCCTGATATACCTATAAAGGTTTATCCTCCTTCTTAACCGAGTTAGCTATCTTTTCCTCAGTTTGTACCTTTGCTATTCTGACTACCCTCCCTGCTTCCTTCTGCCTTAACTGGTACAGTTCTCTGTCCTGCTCCTTCTGTGTTTCCTTATACTTCCTAAATGCTATCTTTTCTTCTAACCTTCACCACCACCTCTTTTGAGAACCATAGTGGCTTTTCTTTCATTTTGATTTGTTTATTTGCTTCACACAAGGCTTGTTGCCTCTGTGATGGCAGTTTTGATATTGCCCATTGTTGCTCCAACCCTCCTTCTAGTCTGTTTGCTAGTGCTTTCTAAGGCACTCTCCCATCTTGCCAAAGTCTGCCCTCCTGAAGTCCAGAACCTCACTTTTGTATGGCTTGACTCTGTAGCAGAGTTTATCATGAACCACACTGTTTGGTGGTCACTTGTTCCCAAATGGCTACCCACTTCTAGATCTGAGATCCTCTCACTGTCCCCATTTGAGAGTACAAGGTCTAAGATTGCTCCCTCATGAGTGGGTTCCAAAACTAGCTGTTTGAGGCATGCCACCTGAAGGGCATCAAGAATGGTCCTGCTTTTGGATGTGGCTGCCGCAAAGGTGCTCCAGTTAACATCTGGCATTTTAAGGTCCCCCATCAACAGTATCTCCCCTTTCTCTGCCATCCTAAGCGTGCCTTCTATCATTTCCTTGTCCATTCCCTCCCCTGACATGGGGGTCTATATACAACCCCTGTGCAGATTGTAGTGCCATTTCCAGTCTCTAAGGTGACCCACAGTGCCTCCTCTCCTCCCTGTTTACTCTTTTGTTCAGTTGTTTTTATCCCTTCCCTTACATAGAGAGCTACTCCCCCCCTCTTCTGTCCTCCCCGTCTCTCCTATAGGTTGTGTACCCTGGATATGTTAACATCCCAGTCATGGTTCTCTGTGTGCCATGTTTCTGTGACTGCTACAATATCCAGGCATCCCTCTTCCATCAAGGCCACCAGTTCAGGAAGCTTGTTTCCCAGACTATGGGCATTGGTACTCATTACCCTCCATTTCTTGATGGCCTTACCCCTTTTTGCCCCATCCCTGTCCTTATTGCATTTGTCACTTTCTCCATTTACTACGAGCTTCTCCTATTGACATCTCTATGTTGGTGCTACTCACTTAGTACCCTGATATTTTGGGGGGCTAAGATTTCCTGCTCCTTTCAGTGCCTCCCCACTTAGCTGGTTTAAATACTTGTCAATGAAGTATTTAAACCTATCATCGAGGATCCTGGTTCTCCTCCTGGACAGATGCAGACCATCATGCCAGTATAGGCCTGCATCCCTCCAGGTGGACCCCCAGTCTCCAATGAAGCCAAATCCCTGAGCTCTGCACCAGTTTTTCAACCACTGATTGAATCCCATGGTGTGGAGCACTCTAGCCTCACCCATGCCATAGACAGGCAGCACCTCTGAGAAGGTTAAAATGTTTGTCATGCTGCCATGTTTGTCACGTTACCATCATAGATCCCAACATGGTGACCCCTACTTCACATCTAGTATAAAGACCTTGATCAAGTATCTCCATCTTAACCCTTCAGAGTGGGTTCCAAGTATATTCTTGGCACTACCACAATAGCACTACTGCAGGTGCCGTGTGTACACAGTTTCAAGAGGAACCTTAATTTTACAGGCTTCTGCAGCGTCATTTTACACTGACAGATTTACTGTGACACATGATCACATGTGATCAGTCAAAGGCATGATATGTGGCTATATGTCACAAGACCTAGCCTTTGCAGTGATGTCTGCAAAAGGCATATGTCATTACTTGACACAGCAGACTTTGGCGTGTTTTCGTTCTGTGAGGAGCTTTCAGTCGGATCTCCATGCCATGCTACAGATCACCAATTTCTTTCCATAAAACATCATTCACTCTCACAAACAAGATATATAAAAGATATTTACAACTTGATTATATAAAAAAAAATTACAGAAGCAGTATAAAGGGGGAAAAATGGCTCTATGGTATCCTGCCAGAAGACAGTCAGAACCACGAACTGTCGTCTGTTCTTATAGCTTTGTCAATGAACATTGGCCATTCACTCAATCCAGAAACTGAAAATTACTCCTTGCAGCATAACAAAGTTGAAGGGGAATACTATTTTGTGTGTTTTGGTGACAGAACTAAGTCAAGATCATTGGGACACAGCACTTTTTTATCTGACTGCATCTATCAATTTCCTGTCAGTTGTCTCTGACATACAGTTGTCTGTTGTTCTGCCCCTGCTATTCTGTCAGCTGCATACTCATTCATTCACAGTCTAAAAGAAGTAAAGTATATTTGCAACTTGTTTGTGCTAAAAAAAAATCAGAAGCAGTATAAAGGGAAAAATAAAGTTCTATGTTATCCAGTCAGACGACAAACAACCAGGAGGTGTCTTCTGTTCCTTTTGCTTCCTTGACAAAAAATAGCCAATTTTTTTTTATCCAGAAACTCAAATTACCCCTTGCAGCACACCAAAGTAGATGGGCAACAATATTTTGTGTATTTTACTAACAGAACTTATTCAGGATTGCCAGGACACAGCAATCTTTTTATCTAACTGCATCTATCAGCTTCCTGTCCATTGCAGTGTCTTTTACATACATTTCTGTGGTGTTCTACATAGGGTTTTGTCAGCCTGCAGTTAGAACCATGAAGAGGCTTTGTTATTGTTTATTGCCTGCAATATCGAAAGCTACTAGTTATAAAAAAAATGTTTCTTTTATACTGTAATCCCTCAGTTTGAAGCACAGGGGAGTCATCAGTCCTTTTCCTGTTACTGCATCAACGTTGCATTTCATTCTCAGTCCATCAGCAACAAATAGATAAACATTGAAGGCTACTAGTAATTAAAAAAAAAAAACTTTCTTTTTTACTGTAAGCCCTCAGTTTGACAGTTTGAAGCACAGTGGAGTCAGCAGTCCTTTTTCTCTTACTGCATCAACTTTGCATTTCATTCTCAGTCCATCAACAACAAATCAATAGTAAAGTCCTGTAGCAGTAAAATAAAAATCTTTTAGTGTTTGCCTGTGAGACCAAAGCTGGTATAACCTGCAGTATTTCATTTTATTTTCAGTAAATCTGCTGTGAAATTGAGTCTGCCATGTCAAAAAAGGTTTACTGTGAGTCATGCTCTCAATGAAATATTTGCAGACAGTGACTCAGCTGGGGGCAAGAGTAGTAACTGAGACTCATACTCATCAGAGTCAGATTCAGAAATTGGGTTACCAGAGAACTGCATAACTGGGCAAGGCAGGGCCAATAAGAATAATGCATGCACCAGAGGTGTAGGGGGGTGAGGCAGGGCAAATAAATGCAGCCAAACTGTAAGAGGACCAGGCAGGCCAATTAAAAACAACAGAATTTCCACAACTATAAGGGGGCGAGGCAGGGCAAATAATGACAGAGTCACCAAAAGTGGAACTTGTCAAGGCAAGGCAAATAAAGATGACAAAACCAACACAATTATAAGAGGTTGAGGCAGGCTAACTAAAAATGTGGCAGGGGACAAAGCAGTCAAAACAATGTAAGAGGGAGAGGCACAATATGTGGCATGGATCAAGAAATAACTGTTGAAAGTTGTCCATCAACATCCACCGAGGTGCAAAAAATGGTATCAACTGAAACAGTGCAAGAAAAAGTATCAGATATTGACAGCCAATCTGGCAGGGAAGAAAGCATGAATAATGAGAAAGAACAAAGTACAGGAAGTGAATAGGTACAGGGCTCCACAAGTGAAGGAGATTCAGTCTCTGTACAGAGGAGGGGTGAGGTCATAGGAAACAAGTCTAGTGGTGTAATAAGTACCCAAGGGAGAGGAAGAGGCCATGGAAGAGGAAGAGTTAGTGAACAAGCCCAGTGACATCTCACTACAAATACTACTGGGGCAAACTAGAGAAGTGCGTCTGAAAGTATTATATGCAGCATGAAAGTGAACAGCAGGTAGAACCTTTCAAGTTCACAGGATCTCCAGGGATTAATGTCCCTTTGACTGATAACCCAACACCACGTGAGTGTTTTAAAATATTCTTCTCAAAGACAGACCTTGATGGTAGTGATGGCATTATAAATGTAATTTGTACAGAAACAAACAGATATGCTGCACAATTTCTGAGTGATGAAAGTCAGTCTGAAATTAGGAGACATAGGAGTCAAAGGAGTTCTACTGAGCCAGAAGACTTACATCCATTGTTTTCACCTAGGGTACATAGCTTTAACCTTTATAAAATTTATCAAGTTTGTATTTCAATGTCTGTTTTGTGTTACTGACTACTACCTTGAGGGGTAATCTGTTCCATTCAAACACCACTCTGATTTAACCATTTGCTAGATCTTATTAGTTTAGTTTGTCTTGCCTTTAGCTGCATTGGATACACCTTTTCAGATGCTTCTAGGCCCAGATTATGCCACAAATCATTATCTGTCCATGCTTTGTGTACTAAGCACATGTCTCCCCTTTTTCTTCTGCATTCTAAAGAAAACAGGTTTAATTTTCCTAGTCGCACCTCACAAGTTTTGCTTGCCATATTTTTTTTTTATTCCTCTTGTACTTCTTCCTGGAAACCTGTCAGTCCTTCTGAAATGTATGTGTTCCTTAATATTTTCTTGTTGACTGGGTTGAGGAAAAAAACACAACTGACAGATTACTGGTCCACTAACCCATTCTCATCCACATCTGTTGTGCACTCACTTAGGAGAAGGGACAGGTTCTTGAACATTCTAAAATTCCTGCATTTTGTGGATAATGACATAGTCATGGAATCACCTGACAAACTAAGGAAATTAAGAAGTGTATTAGATTTCTTACAGAACAAGTTTGTGACAGCATATTCCCCTGACCGATACATTAGCATAGATGAATTGCTTCTACTATTCAAAGGCTGACTCGGATTCAAACAATATATGCCCTTGAAATGATCGAGATTTGGCATAAAACATATGAACCATGTGAAAGTTATTCAGATAATGGTGGGATGGGAGGGTATGTGTGGAATTTTATTGTGTATGATGGTAAAAACGTACAAAATGTTACAGTTGACCAGACCATCACACACCTTGGTGAAGAAAATTTGGAATTGAAGTATATCCATGGTGGTGCCTCCGAAACTGCCACCTGTAATTTTCCAGAGCAGCTTGTGCTCCTCAAGCTCCAAATTCCTCTGGGAGTACTGATAGGATGCCACTTGTTGTCTCTGGGTAGCCGTCGCCTCTCTGTGCCATAACATGCTCTTTGTTACTTACCCTGCCTCTATGAGCCTCGAATCCCCTTGCTGTGAACTTGGCTGCTGGTGCCTCCTGGTGCCATAGCTGGCCATCCCTAATTCTTCCCTCTCCGAGTCCCTATATGGATTATACCTCCAATCTGATTTTGATGTACTGATTGATCCTCAAAGTTAGAATATATATTTAATTTGCCTATTCCACTGAACACATTTATTATTGTTTTTTACATCAATGTTTGTACTGTGTCTTATTTCTGTATCCCTGCCAATTATGTTATCTGTATTCCTTATGACAATGTGTAACGCAGGTCCACCTTGTAAATGAGCTTGCTCAACGATGTCCACCTGGATAAATAAAGATTTGATTGATTGATTGAATGCTCACCCACAAGCATGCAGCAATCTCAAAGTAACAGCAGAAGTCCTGGATAATGGATTGACAACAATGACAGGGCAAACAACTCATGACATTGTAATACATTGGGTATTTGTAGGTTAGGGGTATATTTTGTTCACAGACTGGTTCTACTCTAGCTCCAAACTTGTTTGCCAGTTGCAGGAGCTGAAAACAGAGTTCTGTGGAACTGTCAACAAAGCATGATTAGGACTGCCACAACAGTTTTGAGAAGCCCAGCTGGATGTAGGAGATAGTATTTCTCTCATTGTGGGGGGACTGTCCAAAAATGAGAGCCATCACATGGGTGCAAGGCCCAAGAAAACACAGACCATACATATGTTGACCACTGTGCGTAAGGAGGACATAGTGTTGTTTGGCAACAGGCATGATGGAACCCCCAAGATCAAACCAGATGCTGTGCTGCAGTACAATAGTAAGATGGGAGGAGTTGATGTTAGTGACCATATGCTGAAAATGTATGCATGTGTCAGAAAAAAAGAAACTGGTACAAAAAAATATTTTTCCACTTAGTGAATATCTCAGTATTCAACTCATTTGTGATCTACAAGCATAAGGGTGGTAAAGGCAGTCATTATCAGTATGTTACAAATCTCATAGAAGAGCTTGCAGAAGCTTACCTGTGCAATGCTACTGCAAAGGTAAGATATGTGTTGAGAGCAGACACAGAGGTACACCTTACTTGCAGGCACTTTCCTGCTAAAATCACTCCCACACCAAAAAAGATGACCCCTACCAGACTTTGCAGGGTTTGCTCGGTTAAGGCCTCATATTCATTGACAGTCAGTGGATCTAAATGTAACATAGAATTTGATGGCAGATAAGAACCGCTTGGCCCACCCAGTCTATCCATTTCCCTACCTAATGGATAAGCTGCAGATCCTAGTTAGCCAACAACCTACTTCTTCCTACCCCTACCCCCTAGAATTGCCTTATGACTGTCCCATGCATTCTTGAATTCCACCACTGTTTTTGACTCCACAACCGCCTCAGGAAGGCCATTCCATGCATCTGCAACCCTCTCTGTGAAAAAATACTTCCTTACATTACCTCTGAGCCACCCCCCCATTGCCAAATTGTGTCCCCTTGTTCTTGCACACCTCTTTTTCTGAAAGATGCTACCCTCTTGGACTTTGTTGATTCCCTTGAGGTACTTGAAAGTTTCTATCATGTCCCCCCCCCCTTTCCTCGAGGGCAATACATATTAAGCTCCTTAAGTCTCTCTTCATATGTCTTCTGGTGCAGACCCTGCACTATTTTAGTTACCCTCCTCAGGACTGCCTCCATCCTGTCTATATCTTTGTGGAGATTGGGTCTCCAGAACTGCATGCAGTACTCCAGATGAGGTCTCACCAGCTGTCTGTACAGAGGGAAAACAACTTCCTGTTTTCTACTGGTGATGCCTCTCCCTATGCTTCCCAGTATCCCTCCAGCCCTCCTTACTGCCTTCTCACATAGCTTGCCCACCTTTAGGTCATCTGATATGACTACCCCAGGTCCCTTTCCATTTTGTTGTTGTTAGTATCTCACCCCCCATTGTGTACTCTTCCCCTGGGTTTTTGTTTCCCAGGTGCATTACTTTGCACTTCTTAGCATTAAATCTAAGCTGCCATACATTTGACCATTTCTCCAACCTTACCAAGTCCCTTCTCATCCTTTCCACCCCATCTTGTGTATCAGCTCTGTTGCAGATCTTTGTGCCGTCTGCAAAGAGACATACTTTGCCTTCCAGTCCCTCTGCAATGTCGCTTATAAAGACATTGAAGAGGACCAGTCCTAGTACTGAACCTGCAGTGCCCCACTAGTAACCCCCCTTTCTTCAGAGTGGACTCTGTTTACTATTACACTCCGTGTCCTGTTCTCCAGCCAATTCTTTACCCAGGCTACCATCTTGTGACCCACTGCCAGGCTGGCTAACTTGTATATTAATCTTTTGTGTGGGACTGTGTCAAATGTCTTGCTAAAGTCTAGATAGGCCATGTCCACAACCCCTTTCTGATCTTCTACTTTGGTCACCCAGTCAAAGAAATCTATTAGATTCATTTCACATGACCTTCCCACTGTGAATCCATGCTGCCTTGGGTCCTGTGCCCCACTGGCCTCTAGGTACTCGACAATTCTTTCCTTCAGAAGTGATTCCATCATTCTCCCTACCACTGAGGTCAAACTAACTGGTCTGTAGTTTCCTGCCTCTGTCCTGCTCCCACTTTTGTGAAGAGGAATCACATCTGCCCTACTCCAGTCCTCAGGTACCACCCCATCCTCCCATGATTTGTTAAAGAGGGTAGTCAGTGGAGTTACTAGTTCTACCCATAGTTCTTTTAGAATTCTGGGATGAATCTCATCAGGCCCCATTGCTTTGTCCACCTTCAGTTTTAAGAGTTCTTTTAGAACCTTTTCTTCTGTGAATTGTCTGGTATCAACCACTGTATACAGTGTGTATCTACTGTTTGGTTTAGGTGCCTCCCCCTTTACATTTGTGAATACTGAGCAAAAATATTTGTTTAGTATCTCTGCCTTTTCACAGTCACCCTCTGCCCATCCCCTTCCCTTTATTAAGCCTCACTATCCCTCCCTTCGTCTTCCTTTGCTTCCTGATGTACCTATAAAAGGTTTTATCCCCTTCTTAACTGAGTTGGCTATCTTTTACTTTTACTTCAGTTTGGGCCTTTGCTGTTTTGACTGCCTTCCCAGCTTCCTTTTGCTTTAACTGATACAATTCTCTGTCCTGCTCCATCTGTGATTCCTTGTACTTCCTGAATGCTTTCTTTTTCTCTCTAATCTTCTCTGCCACCTCTTTTGAGAACCATAGTGGTTTCTTACATCGTTGTGTCTTGTTTATTTGCTTCACACAAAGGCTTGTTGCCTCTGTGGTGGCAGTTTTGATTATTCCCCATTGTTCTTCCACCCCTCCTTCCTGGCCATTTGCTAGTGCATTCCCTAGGCACTCACCCATTTTGGCAAAATCAACCCATCTAAAGTCCAGTACGTTTGCCTTTGTATGGCTTGACTCTACTGCTGTGTTTGTCGTGAACCATACTGATCGATGGCTGCTAGTTCCCAGATGACTACCCACTTCTACATCTGTGATCTTCTCTCCATCTCCATTTGAGAGTACCAGGACTAAGATTGCTCCCTCTTGAGTGGGTTCCAATACTAGTTGTCTAAGGCATGCCCCCTGTAGGGCATCTAGAATAACCCCACTTTTAGAAGTGGCTGCTGCAAATGCACTCCAGTTGACATCTGGCATATTCAGATCCCCCATCGGCAATATCTCCCATTTTTCTGCCATTCTAAGGATACTTTCTATCATTTCCTTGTCCTTTTCCTCCCCATGAGATAGGGATCAGTATCCAACCCCTGTACGGATTGTGATACCATTGCCTCTCTCCAAATTGACCCACAGTGCTTCCTCTCCTCCCTGTTTACCCTTTTGTTCTGTTTTTTTATTCCTTCCCTTATGTAGAGAGCTACTCCTCCTCCTCTTTTACCCTCCCTGTCCCTCCTGTAGATAGTGTATCCTGGTATGTTTATGTCCCAGTCATGGTTCTGTGTGTACCCTGTTTCTGTAACTGCCACGATATTCCAATGTTCCTCCTCCATCAAGGCCAATAATTCAGGAAGCTTGTTACCCAGACTATGGGCATTGGTACTCCTTGATCTCCATTTTTTGATGGCTTTAGCTCTGGTAGCAACATCCCTGTCCTCATGGACTTTGCTTTCTCCATTAACCCCTGTCCTGCTCCCTACTGACCTTTCCACCTTGGTCTTTACCTCATTTAGCACCCTGTTTTGTAGGGGGAGGCTGGGAATTCACTGTTGCTTATCAGTGCCTCCCCCTTGACTAGTTTAAAAGCTTGCCAATGAAGCATTTAAACTTATCTCCCAGAAGACTTGTTCCCTTCCTGGACAGATGCAGACCATCCTACCAGTATAGGCTGGTATCCCTCCAGGTGGAACCCTAGTCCCCAGTGAAGCCAAACCCCTGTGTACCTCACCATTATTTCAACCATTCATTGAATTGCATGGTGCAAAGTACCCTCACCTCACCCATGCCATAGACAGGCAGCACCTCTGAGAAGGATACTGTGCATGCTGCTTTCCTTAGGCCCCTTCCCAACTCCATAAACTCCTCCTGCACTGCTCTAATCTCATGTTGAGCCAAATCATTCACCCCTAGGTGGACAATGACATCCAGCTCAGTCTCCTTTGCAGCTGTTCTCATGATCCTGGGGATGCACTTCCTGTCCCTTCAAGCCATGTGGCCAGGCAGGTACCTTATTTCAGTTTTCCCTGCTCCCCCCGGTTCTATCCCCCTAATAATTGAGTCCCCCACCAGGAGCTGATTTCTTTTCCTGTGGTGTCCTCTCCTTCCTTCCTGTGGGCCTCCCTTGTGACAGCTGTCCACAACCTCCTTAGTCTCCTTTGTGGGTGCATCCATACGGGAACTATGCTCCACCAGAATGGTGTATGGATTGTGGAGTGGTACAACTGACTGGGTGTGCCTCTGTTCCACCACATTCACCCTCCCTGAGCCCACTGTGGTCCAACTGCTGCACTTTCTTGGCAATCTCTGAGGCAGTGGTGGTGGCCCTGGTGCTGCCTGGGTGGGGGAGGTTCCCCTTACTACTGTCCAGTGTGGCCTGAAGATGGGCAACTTCCTCCCTCAGGGCAGAGAGTTGTCTGCAAATAGGGCAGCATCTGAGCCTCCAGAAAGACTCCCAGAAGACTGTTGCCCCATAGGCAGTACACTGCACTACTCCCCACATGTCTATCTATCTTCCTGTTTATCCTGTGTAAGTTTTTTTTTTATTTTGTTTTTTATGTTTCTTCCAGTGACAGTGGTATGCACCTTGCCCTTTTGAGGAAATGATGTCAGAACCCCTGGTATAAAGGAAATGGTACTAGGGTGGGTGGGGTAGGGAGGAAGGGGATTTGGGCCCAAACTGTGCCCTCTCAAAACAATCAGCTAAAAGTTCTGACCCACTACTACAGTGAGTGTTGACCTTCCTGTCAACAAGATATCCTACACAACAGTTTAGCAGAGAAATTACCCTGCTAAACAAACAGAGAAAAATCAAACAGCTAAGTCAAACACAGGTAAACCTCTCCAGTCCTAATATAGCCTGGTGATTTGTGCTCTGAAACCAGTGAGCCCCTAAACAAGTTTGTTGTGCACCAGGAAAGAAACAGTAAACAGTATTTCAATCCCTCTGGGTTTAAACTCCCAATCTCCAAACCAGTGCTGAAAATTCCACCCAGAAACACTTGACTGACTAGTGTCACACCTGTGATGTAAGCAGGTCTTTTTATGAAGATAGTCTGCTCAGTCTGGGTTGAATACACAATCACTCCACTGAACCCAGCAATAGTAATTAAATCAAACCTCAGCCAACAGTACAATTCTAAAAGGTGTAAAAATATCCTTACAAATACTAGGTGTCTACTCCAGTGATCAATCACAGTGAAAAGCAAATTCAGTAATAGTTCACTCCCTCTGCTTATAAAATTAACACTCCTGAAACTGAATCCTGCAAGCCTCTTCTTAATTGAAATGAGCAAAAATAAAAGTATCATTAAAAATGTGTTTCAAACCTTTCTCACAGGTCCCAATCAATATTATGCCTTTCCAGGCTCCCAGTTCTGAAAAATTAGTATGATTGTGTTCTCCGCAGTATAGCAAAGTTTTGCAGCCTCCACCAAAAAGTCAAGGTTTGTCTGACTGAATTTTAAATGTGTGGCTTGATTAGAGCAGCTCAATACTGAAAACTCCACCCAGAAACACTTGACTGACTAGTGTCACACCTGTGATGTAAGCAGGCCTTTTTGTGAAGATAGTCTGCTCAGTCTGGGTTGAATACACAATCACTCCACTGAACCCAGCAATAGTAATTAAATCAAACCTCTGCCAACAGTACAATTCTAAAAGGTGCAAAAATATCCTTACAAATACTAGGTCTCTACTCCAGTGATCAATCACAGTGAAAAGCAAATTCAGTAATGGTTCACTCCATCTGCTTATAAAATTAACACTCCTGAAATTGACTCCTGCAAGCCTCTTCTTAATTCAAATAAGCAAAAATGAAAGTATCAGTAAAAATGTGTTTTAAACCTTCCTCACAGGTCCCAATCAATATTATGCCTTTCTAGGCTCCCAGTTCCGAAAAATGAGCATGACTGTGTTCTCTGCAGTATAGCAACGTTTTGCAGCCTCCACCAAAAAGTCAACACGTGATGGAGCATCTGAGAGTCACTGCTACTGTCCTGTGTGCAATGTTCAACTTTGTGTAGGAAGATGTTTCAAATTATTCCACACAGTGATTATGGAATCGCAGACAAAGAATTGTCTTCAGAGTAATGTGAAAAAGTACAGTTCAGGACAGTGAAAAAAGACATTTAACTGAAATTATTCTCATATTCAGT
This sequence comes from Neoceratodus forsteri, assembly GCA_016271365.2. Taxonomy (NCBI): domain Eukaryota; kingdom Metazoa; phylum Chordata; order Ceratodontiformes; family Ceratodontidae; genus Neoceratodus; species Neoceratodus forsteri. The sequence goes on from CM028133.1 coordinate 583,401,901, forward strand.
GCCTTTACCACCCTTACAGTAGTCTACATCTACAACATACATTTGTCTTACAGTTTTCATTGTTTTGCCTGCCTCAGCCTTGCCACATCCAGTGCTGTTACAGTTTATGACAACATTTGCCTTATTTTTTCCCATAAATGCACACACTACAATGATGTAGTGAGGTGCAAAAAAACAAACATCAGGAAAATATATCTCTAATTTCTTTAAATAATAGCCAGACTATTAAATCAATCTTAACCTGACCTTCTCTTTGCTTTTATTCTCAGCCTTTGGCTCATGACATATGGATAGGACAAGAAAAAAACGTATTCGAAAATAGCTTTATTTTAGCTGTTAGGCTGTTCACTTACCATTAACAGCGGAAAAACAAAATTAATACCGGGAGTAGCTACTTGCCCTAACATTATATGCAGAAAATGTCATTAGGGTATCTTATATACAATATATATATATATATATATATATATATATATATATATATATATATATATATATATATATATATATAAACAGCTGTACTTTTAGGGTCCACATTCCAACAAAATCACCAGCAGCAGGGGGTCAAAATTAATAAAAATGAAAAGCAGTTTAAGGGTTAAACAATTAGCTAGGAGTAAAATACATATTATGTAGGATTTTATATTGTTGTGGCTGAAATCTGTCCTGCGTAATGTATTTAAACATGCTGGACCATAACTTTTGACAACCTGCATTATTCCCACGGAAACACTGCAGGTCTAAATCCTGATGAAGAGAGTACAAATGAGAGATGGAATGGGGCTGACTACTGAATGCTACTAATTTATTTAGTGTCATACTATCTAACTGGGGTGGGACAGAAATGCCAGAACACAATGTCTAATTTTTAAGACAAATGCCAGAGGCATCCCCATTTGGATCATAAAAGAATGGAAAGAAATAAAATAATTATTTAAAGTAAGATTAGCAATAGAGGAAAAAGGAATCTGATGACAATGGGTTGGATTAAGAACCTGGCCCCCAATCTTAAAATGTGGGTTCTGATATAATGGTTGCGACATATCCTCTATAGATAGAGCCCCATCCTTCTACACATTTGGGCACGTACCCAAATGAACCTCTAAGTGGGTTGTGTCTGAGCTGGTGGGGCATCCAAGACAGAGAAATGAATAAAAGAGAAAAGCTGAATTCCTGATTCCCATGCTATATCTTACTCTATGGTTAATTAGTGAGTTTAATAACTACCTTGTCCACCTTGAATACTATCTTGTTGCCTGAAGAGGTATTTGCTGCTGTGCAGAGCAAATAAATAGTGGAGAAAATATGGTAACTTTAAGCTTTCCCACTGATGTGGTCCTGCTAGAGTATGGTAGTGACACCTGGCTCCCTTACCCTGACATAGAAATTGGATGAGATTTCTGTGCAACGTATTAAACCAGTTTATGGGAAAAGCCTGGTTAAACATACCAAGGGGGTATGAAATACAAGAAAGGCATTCATTTTAATAGTGTTAATCCAGGCTAAAAGTGGTAGGGAGAGATGAGCAACAAACAAATTAGGTATTAATCAATTTGTTTATGGAGGGGGTCTAAATTGTGGGATGCCAATTCCATTCATCTCCTAGTGAGTTTCACACCGACGTAGGTTAGACACTTAGGTTCCCATTGAAGACTGAGGGAAAGGATAGCTGTTTAGGCAGTATAGTGCAGTGGGTTAGGGCTCTGAGCTGCAGATCTGGACACCTGAGTTTGAATCCCACAAACTTCCTTGTGCTCCCAGGTCACATCTGGAAACAAGCATTGGCTTAGTGTGCTACTCCTGGTTAAACAATGTTCCCTTTTCCTTTATCCATATGTTTTATTAAAGGAAATAAACTAGTTTATGGATATTTAATTTATAGTATGCAAGGTGACTAAATTTATTAATTACTGAGAGCACTGAATGTATGGAGAATTAAGGTTCCATCATGATATTCTCACCAGTCTCTGAACACGAAGTCCTCCCAGCCATCTGCTCATTAAATACCACCAAATCCAGCCCAGATGGGATCCACCCCAAACTCCTGCAAATATCTGCACCTACAATTTCAGAGCCTCTCACCCATCTCAATATCTCCTTCTCCTTGGGCTCGGTCCCTCAGGCCTGGAAATCTGCCTCAGTTATCCCCCTTCATAAAGGCAGGGGCCCCTCTAATCCTGGTAATTAAAGGCTGATCTCCCTCCTCCCAGCTCTTGCTAAGCTACAGAAATCCCTGGTGCACTCCAGGTTGGTGGACTATCTCAATACAAACAACCTTCTATCTCCACACCAGTCAGGATTCAGGAAGCAGCATTCCACATTCTCCTCACTCCTGTGTGTCACAAGCCATATTCACACTGCTACTTTCCAAAGTCTCCTTACAACTGCAGTTTTCATCAAGCTGGCAAAGGCTTTTGATTCCATATCCCATCTTCTCCTCCTGTCAAAACTCAAAGCAGCAGATCTTGCTTCTATCACCATTCAGTGGTTCAATTCCTACCTCTCCAACAGGTCACAGACTGTCAGAATCACTGACGTCTCTCCCCCACCCTAGCAGGCATTCTGCAAAGGATCTGGCCTTGGTCCATCCTCTCCTCTCTCTTCATTAATGACCTCCCCTCCTCCTGCACAAAATCCAGCATACACATGTATGTGGATGACACTATCCTCTTTACCTCAGGCCCATCTATACGAGAAGTTCAAACTACCCTCCAGTGTGATTTCAAAAATATCCAACACTGGTTCAGACTAAACCAATTGAAAGTAAACACTGCCAAAACTCTATCCATGTTATTTGGCACAGTGCAGAAGATAAACAGATCCTCCCCACTTTCACCCATCATTTCCCTAGATGGTACCCCACTAGACCATGTCAGTAAATACAAATACCTGGGTGTGTGGCTCGAGAATCACTTATCTTACTCATCTCACATTGACGCAACCATCTCTAAACTATGCCCCAAACTTGGTTTGCTCTAGCGGCACTGCGACTCCCTCCCTCTTCCTGCCAGATGGTTAATATTAACTAAATTGATATGTGGTCTACAGCACAGCCCCTGAAACTACTCTATCCAAGCTTGATACCCTCCTACACTCTTTTTACTGCTTCACCACAAACTTACCTCTTAGAACTCATTGCTGCAAACTTTACTCCATCCTAGAAATAGCCCCATTGCCCCACAGATAAAATATCCACTCTCTCAACCTCATATCTATGTACTGGCATGACATGCTACCCCCCACATGGTCGACAGTCTCTCCCTGGCCCTAAATACCCCTTATTAACTGAGGCACAGAGATGAAAGATCTTTCCATTTACCTCACCCATCCTCATCATCTGGCGAAGCTGATTTCTCCTACTGGCTCCCAAGCCTGTGGAACAAACTTGCCCCTCCATCAAAAACTTCTCCTCTCACTGTGCTTGCCTGACACAACTATGCTTCCCACCACCTCCTCCTGCCACTGTCCCAGGTGATCTATCTATACTCCAGTGCACCTAAAATGACCTAGTCCTCACTGTGAGCACTTACTTTTTCTGAATTTTGTTTTTTCCCAGTTGTGTCATGTTTAGGAAATGTTTCAAGTTTACTATGTTGTGTTAACATTGATTTATTATTGTAACTATTGTGTTCATATCTCTAAGACCCCAAGATGTTTATAACTGTACTGGGTCAGATTGTGTTTCTCCTACTACTGTTTGCAGTCTGATGTCTCTTCCTTGTGATTTTTGTATGTTCTCCAATTCCCCTCTCCCCCAGGTTGCACCTGGAAATGAGCCTTGGCTCAGTTTGCCAATCTTGGTCAACACATGTTTAAATAAATGTGTAATAAGATATTATCATCATGCATAGATACCTTATATTTTTGTTATACTATAATTATGCCTTTGATATTAACAGAGTGCTTCAGCTTTGAATGTAATTTCTATGATTACTCTGAGTTGTGCTGCTCCTTTCCCACAAGTAGCTGGATATCCATGGAAAGTATTAATTCATGTTTGTCGTAACATATGTCTTGGATGAGAGAGAGAGAGAAGATTCAGATGCTCAGTCTAGAGAAAACTGGTGCTCTTGGTGAGGAGGTCATGAGATTAATTAGCTATCAAGTGTTACGGCTCAGATTTATCATGACAGTAAAGTGATTGTGGCCTCAGAGGTTGTGCACAACCTGGGAGTCATCTTGGACCAAATCCTATTGCTTGATTCTGAGGTGGCAGCTATGTCAATGGTGGATTACATTACTTGTGAAACATCAAATGGGTGCCCCCATACCTCTCAATCTTCAACATAGCTACCCTGATGCACACTTTTGTCACCTTAAAGATAGAGTCTTAAAAAGCATTATAGTGTGTCATATTAGGGAGAAAAACAGAAAAAAGACTGCACAATTTTCAGAACAGAACTGCATAGGACTTGTAGGGAACCAGTCACAGGGTCCGTATTACTCCCATTTTAAGGGAGTTGCACTAGCTGCTTGTAAATTAATGCAATGATTGTAGGGTACTGTATATATATCAGCAACCAAGACTGTATGTGGATTGGGATGCCCTTATATTGCTTCTCTCCTCAAGTCATGAGGGTTGGTTGGGTCTTTGTGAATAGCAGAGCAGCCAATGCCCATCCCCATGGAGAATGTTGTGGTCAGGGTATTTGGTGCAGCAGCTCATCTATTTGTGGACATCTCTCCACCAAAACATTAAACTATTGCCAATAGTGGCACTATTTAATGGAAAATTTAAAGTGTAATTGTTCAGAAAATCATCAGGTGATTAATAATTCAGAATTTTAATGTTTGGTCTGTTCAGTTGATTCTGTATTTTGTGGTGTTTGTATTTTGTAGGTGTTCCTGGAGAACATAGATGAATCAATTAATCAATTAGTCAATCAATCAATATTGTAAAAGCATCCCATAATTTAAATATTGTAAAAGAATCCAATAATGTTACACCCAATAAAAATGCTACAGTAGCATTTAAATGAAAAAAAAAAAAGATATCCTGCAAGATATAGTGTATTTACTGTCAAATATAAATCCATGTGCAAGTATTTCTCAAATTAAGAGGGAATTACTGAGAATAATAGAAGCTTTAATTTTCTGCAGGAGGATTGTTCCACCGAGGCAGCCCTTGTGATATATATTGTCCTTGTTAAATGTTCTTTTAAATTATTTGCAGTGTTGTTTTGTGTTTTCATGTGAATGTGAATGCAACTGCACTGTAATGATCTACAGTATAACCATCACTGGCTGTCATTTTAACAAGGCCCATTTTAAAGAAGATATGTGTCTAAACTGTGTACTCCTGTATAAATACATTTTAATAAAGATAAGATAAAAATAGGGAGGGAAGCATGATCCAAATTAATAATGAAGAACAAAATATTTAAGAGGAAACATACATTGCTACCTGAGCAATAGTAATGCCATAGGTGCAGCATATACTGTATGCATGTTTTTCGTGGCACAAGCTATCTTTGTGCCATGTAAACTGGGATATAAGCAAAGCCCTATATTCGAAGCTGCAGATTGCATACGACAAAGCAGCTTGCACATCACTACAAAGGCAGGCTGAAACATATGCAAATAAAAGATGGAGTTATGTACACATAGTGGAGTGGTATATTGGAAACCTAATGAATGCCATAACTGGTTGATCGTACAGCACATGTTAATGTTTGGCAAAAGCATGTTTTTCATGCAAATCCAAATGGCTGCAGATCACATAAAACTGTATAAAGGAGCCCTATAAATGGTAAGGCAAAGCAATTTTTAATTATATATTGCATCATCCCAATGGCTTAGGGGGCTTCTCAGATACAGTAGCAGTAAATTATACAACAAGCTAATAAATAACCATTTTAGATAACTACAAAAGGACAAATATAAAAAGCTGATAAAATTGTAAGGCCACTGGCAGTCATCAGTACAGAGAGATTATATTTTGTCCACTTGTTAAATAGCTCTACTGAGGGGAACTCTATAGATATTATGGTAAAGAGTTCCATACAGGTGTGGGCCACCACCAAAAACACTCTAGTTCCAGACAGATGTAGGCATGACCTTGGGATGGTTAATAACTTCTTGGTGGAGTGAGTGGCTGGGAGTATACCCGGTCAAGAGATCGTTAAGGTAGCCAGGACCCAGTGCAGGCAGGACATTGTAAGTTAGAGTGTTTGGCTGGCCATTCTGTACACACTCACTACTGGCATTTGGTTGGGATTAATGTAATATGCATATCAAGTAAAGTTTTTGCAAAAAAAGGGGGTCCTCAATGTGTGTTCATAGTGCTTTCTTACTTAATGTTACTTAAGCAGTCTTGAATGTGATGCATCACATACTTGGTTGCCAATGCAGATGTTACAGCACCAGTATAATATGATCATGATATTCAGACCCTGAGAACAGCTGCAGGTGGTGCACCATTCTCCTTTATTATTCCAGGTACAGAACATCACAGTAGTCAAGTCTCGAGGTAAAACATATGCGTATTAAGGTCACCAGATCCTCTTGTATCAGATAGGGTTAAATCCTGGAGTTATTCCAAAATTGTAAAAATCCAGCACAGACCTTGGCCAACATATGGTGTCCAAAAGTCATCCCTATGGCTACAGTGACTCTGCTGCTTCCCCCAGTCAGTTTCCCACACACCCAACTAAACCCTTCTATACTTCTAAGTGATCCAACATTTTCATCAGCCTTCTGTCTGGCACAAAATCAGTTTTACTGAAGCCAAAGTAGAGAAAATTTACCACCTGCCCACTATCGACCTGACTAGTGACCCAGTCCAAAAATGATCAAGCTGGTCTAGTATGACCTCCCTGTAACAAAACCATGCAGCCCATTTTCCCCTAAGAAGGGCATCAGACTTTTCTTTATTAAGAAGGTCTCCATTTGCTAACCTATAGTGGAGGTAATCAGTGTTGGGTAAGTTACTTTTTCTACTACTTTCTGTTACTTTTGGAAATTTGTTCCAGAAAGCTCTGTGCAGTCACTAGCAAGGATGGAGGAGTACTAGAATAAGTAATGCACCTTACAGTTACAATTACTTATGTCTTTTTATACAAAAGTAATACGTAACTGTAACTGATCACATTTATTTGAAAGTAACTAGTAACTAATCTATTACTTTCAAATAAATGTCATCTGTTATAGTTTTTTATTATTTTTGTATTGTTTTTGAATAAAAAGAAATAAGTAACTGTAACTATCAGGTGTATTACTTTTTTAGTACATCTCCATCCTTGCTAGTGACTGCACTGAGCCTCCTTGATCAAGTTTCTAAACAAAATAGAAAGTAATAGAAAAAGTAACTTACCCAACACTAGAGGTAAGACTGAATGGCCTGTTGTTGCCCAGGTCCTTTCTGTCCCTTTCTCGTGGAATGGGACAAGTCCATAGACCTCCAATCTCGTGGCACCACACCAGACTGCAATGAATCATTAAAGTACTTGACCAAGGGTTCCACCAGCTCTGAATCCACTTCCCTAAGTACCTTCCAGTGAAGGCAATGGAAGTCCATTTTTTTAATCTACTCTAAGGGTCTCCAGCCCTTTATTCACCAATTCAGTTGCGATCACTGCCCTCCCCATTTCCTGTGCTTCCTGTGTGTCTGACTTGATCCTGCTCTCTGGAAGAAGCCCACTTTCCTTCATCATGAATACCATGCAGAAGTAATTGTTTAGGACATTGGTCTTCTGTTGTTCATCTTCCACTACCCACACAACAGCTAGCCAAACAATCCCCCCAACCAACTTTCCTTTTCTCCTGCATGTATCTAAATAATTATTTTCTTATCCCTTAACGCCCTCCACAATCCATAGCTCTGTGTCTGCCTTTGTCTTCCTGATCTCCACCTTTACCTTTTTAGCCTAAAATGGTATTTTTCTTTATATAATGATATCACTAGCTCCCCAGATAACTGGATTTGTATTATGCTGTACTTTGTGTGGTATAATATTCCTGTTCTTCCTTTTCACTTAGTTGGAAAGCTAAACTAGACATGTAAATACTAAAATAATAAAAATGTATTTTAAAAGATAAATTAAAATATAGTGCATGTACTATTGATAATGATGGCCAATGGAGGAGTGGTCAATACCCTTTTTTGTTTTGACAGATGCATAATGTACAGTCTCAGAAGAAGAGTTGCAGAGAGAGTTTACATGTAATTGATGCAGGCGGGATGTGGGTCTAAGGAATAACGTTCACAATTTTGTTGAGCAGCTCATGATACTCAAGTGGACAGATTAGAATATTTCAGGCCAGCACTGGAGGACAGAGAGAGAGACAGAGAGAGAGAGGTGAACTACCCTGCAGAGAGAGTAGAAGGGCAGGACATGGAGCTAGGGAACAGAGTGAGGCAGAAGTGGGACAGAGGGACATAATCATGGGCAGGAGGAAGCAGGAGTTTTTTCAATGCCTAACTTCCCCAACAGTTCTGATCTGTGTAGAGGAACTGCACAGGAGGGCTAAAGATAGATGGTGGACATGTTTTAGCATCTTGTACCCAGGAGCTGATTTTTGCAACTAAAGATGGGATTAATTAGAAAGGGAAACAGGTGATGACTGTAGGGAACTCAGTTAAAAGGCTTAAAGGAAGAGGCTATGCAGGTATGATCCTGCTGTCTATCTGATTTGTTGTTTCCCAGGTTCGGGGTGGTAAAACTTTAGTTTCTCATGGCTCACAAGGGAAACAATGGCATTGTAAAAAGAAAGATTGAGGACGTGTAACACAAATCAGAGGAATAATGAAGGAATCTTATGGGAAGGACACCAATGCTGGCCTTCTAAGAAATCTTCCCAGTGCTATACATAGGACCAGATAAGCAATCAAAGATTAAGGTATGAACACATGTTTAGGGCTTAATGCAGGAAGGTGAGAGTCAGGTATCTAATGCACTGGAAAACTTTCTAAAACAAGGGAACCTTGCTGGTAAGGATGGATTCCAACTGAACAGAATTGGGATGTATTTACTGGTTGAGAGACTAGAGAACATGTTTTTTTTTTAGTAGATCTATGTTGCAACTGGCAGATGAAAATAAACACTCAGTCCAGGTTAAGGGGGGAAGGAGTGAGAGGTTAAGACAGAGCCAAGAGGGGGCAGTAAAACAGTGATTGCCAAAAACTTGCATGGTAGGTAGATATGGAAAGAAAAAAGGGGACCAAACTAGTAAGGAGCAAGGCAGGTAATAACAGACCTGATAGTCACTAGAGGGATGGATGGAAGGGTGTACATGTTGTACCATGGGTCCAAATGGCAAACATAGGAGAAATAAAGATACTAGCAGCTATGGGAGTATATGATATAATGGGTATCAAAGCCATATTGTGGAAGTATACTGCTAAAGATTTGAATATTGAAATCATGTGGCCACTATCCAGTCATCAGATAAATATGCAGTTCTGAATGACTTATTGAATATAGCTGTCAGTAGTATGGATAGTTCTTTAACTTAGAAGTAATGCACAACTGGCAGGTGACGGTAAGCACTCTGTCCAGATTAAAGAGGAGTATGTGTCAGGATTAGATAGGGCTCAGTGGGGCAGTGAAATTGTGGTGGCATAAACTGTCATAGTGAGAAGATGTAGAAGGGAAGAAAAGAAGGGAGCAAACTAGATAGGAGCAAGACAGGTCATAAATCTGGCAGGCAGCAGCATGGATAGAAGGGCAAACATGTTGTACCATGGATCCAGAGGGCAAACATAAGGAGCACAAAAATATTAGCAGCTATGGAAGAATGTGATATATTGGGTCTCACTGGTATATTGTGTTATAACACTGATAAAGGAAGCCCTTTTTATGGTTGCAGTGGGCAGACCCCCTGTAGATGTGTTGCTAACAGTAAAAAAAGGGAGCTCTTCAGATTTCTAATGGACTTCACAAAATTGAAGTTTTCTTAGAATTCTTCCACTGCAGCAGTTTGGCTGTGGTGTCTCCTTACTCTGTATAATCTTGGCTGAAACTGTTTGATTCATTCATAAATCTCTTCTAAACGGAGCATACTCAAGCCAGATCAAATTACAGCCAGTGGATGGACTCTGTGTATTAACAGCTATGTTTTGTTATCAGTTCAGTAGAGCTACACTAGTTAATGTGTGCATCTGCATGTGACAATCTGTTAACCCTTTCCTGGTACAGTAACATTTTTCTAGTTAGCTTGCAAATGGCTGCAATGCTATATGTTAGCAGTGCACAGTTCAGAACTTGATTTTAGTTGCCCTCTACTGCACAGCCTCCACCCTGTCTATATTCTTTCTCAGATGGGGCCTCCAGAACTGGATGCAGTATTCCAGGTGCAGTCTCCTGAGTGTCTTATACAGGGGCAAGATGACCTCTTTCTTTCTACTCATGATACCCCTCCCTATGCATCCAATCATCTGACTAGTCTTTCCAACCACATTATTGCACTGCCTAGTTTCTCTTAGGTCCTCTGAGATGATAACTCCGAGGTCCATTTTCTGCTTTGTGACCTCCACTACCACCCACCTAGTTTGTACTTTGCTCCTGGGTTCTTGTGCCCTATGTACGTGATCCTGCACTTCATTGCATTGAATCCCAACTGCCATTCTTCAGATCATTTCTCCAGTTTTTTAAGGTCTTCCTTCATTTCTTCAACACCCCTGGCATGTCCACCCTATTGCATACCTTAGTATTATCTACAAAGAGGCATACCTTTCTCTTTAGTCCCTCTGCAATGTCCCCAATAAAGACATTGATGAGGACTGGCCCCAACACTGACCCTGTGGCACCCTGCTCATCACCACTCCCTCTCCAGAGTACTCCCTGTTTACCACAACCCTCAGACTCCTGTCATTCAGTCATTTCTCCACATATAAAACTATATTAGAATCCACCCATAGGTTGTGCAGTTTGTTAATCAGCCTTCTATGGTGAACTGTGTCAAAGGCTTTTCTGAAGTCCAGATAGGCCACATCCACCACACCTTCCTTGTCCTTTATTTTAGTTACCCAGTCATGCTGTAGATTAGCACAATGAGTTAATGCAAAATACAGTGTGTATCCTATATATAGTAAAAGTAAGGGTTAGATGTATAAGTAAATAAATGCCATATAAGGCAGTTCATGTATGTTAGTGTATGTGGCAGTGCTCTGTGTGTACACAGTACACTGCTATGTTATACTGGAATATATATGCATATGTGCATGCATGTATTAGTCAGTGTGTGTGTATCATAACATTTAGAAAGTGCAGTTAGGTGGCTCAGTGGTTAGTGCAAAAATTACTTGTCTACAATCTCCTGCTATCTAGATCAGTTTCAGCCTTATGCATGTCACTGCTGATTTAAATGAGGTATCTAGTGGCAGCTCCCCACCCTCTGCTGTCCTTCAAAGCCTGAAAAGAAGAAAATGGTCCCTCAATGTCATTTTTTTAATCTGTAAAAATGTGTGTAGTTATTGCACAGCTATGTTACATTGGAATATATATATGCATATATGTGTGTATATGTATTAGTGTGTGTATCACAATAATCAGAAAGTGCAGTTGGGTGACTCAGTGGTTAGTGCAAAACTTGCTAGTTTACACATTTCACACTGCCCACAATACCATTATCTTGCAGCCATATTGGCTCTTACTAGATTTTGTTTAAATATTGGAACTATGTGGCCCACTCTCAATCCTTCAGGAAATGATGCAGTTCTGAAGACTTGATAAATATTTCTGTCAGTGGTATGGATAAATCCTTAGTTAGTTAATTCAGAATATTTGGGTGCATTTCATCAGGTACTTTTACCTCATTTATTTTAACTGTTTTTAGCATTTTATCAAGTTTTTATGGTGTTACACATATGTTCTGCAGTGACCTTCTGCACCCCTTTAAATAGCATTTTGATGTTCAGTATCACTCTGTCCCTTTCCTGTTTGAATACTGATGCACAATTCTTATTCAGAAATTGTGCCAATTGTAAATACTATATATATATATGTGTGTGTGTGTGTGTGTGTGTGTTTATATATAATGTATATTTCTTCTTCACATCCTTTCTAAATTACTTGCAAAAATAGTCAACCACCAGCTAAAAAAAATTGGAATCTTCTAGGTTGCTTAACCCATTACAGTCTGGATTTAGACTGAATCACAGCATGGTATCAGCACTTACCAAGGTGTCCAATTTTTGGCTAACCGCACTCGATGCCAAAAACAACATATGTGCTTTATTACTTGACCTGAGTAAGGCTTTTGATATGGTGGACCATGACCTGGTACTGCTCATTCTTCATAACATCAGTCTCGACTCATCCACCTTGCAATGGTTCACTAGTTATCTCATTGACCGCCAGCAGTAAGTAAAGTCAGAAGGGGACCTCTCCCCACTAAAAAACATTTCTGAGAGGTGTGCCTCAGGGGTCTATCCTAGATCCCTTACTTTTCACAATGTATATTAATAACCTCAACTCTGGTATTAAAACAGCAAACATCTATCTTTTTACCAATGATACTGTCCTGTACATTGCCAGGCCTACCCCTGAAACTGCCTGCAAAGATCTACAATTTCACTATAATATACTGCAGCATACCTCTTGCACCTAAAACTCCTGTTAAATGCTAAGAAAACCACAGCCACACTCTTTTCCCCACATGCCAATGCAACAAACTATTGTCCCTCAGGCATATCACCACAAATCACTACTCTCTTTGGGAAGCCTCTGGAGTTTGTGGTCAAGTTTAAATACCTGGGCTTCTGGATTGACTGAAAACTTTCCTTTGCAGATCATATTGAGACAAAGACTCAGCCTCTTTTTCCATATTAAGCACTTACTAACACAGGGTGCCAACACAAGACTGGTTCAAGCTACCTTTCTTCCTCCCCTGGACTACACTGATTTTTTGTATGGCCATTGTCCCAGCGCTGCTCTATCTAAGCTTGACATCCTTTACCACAGAGCATCAAGATTTATTACTGGAGCTCTGTACTCCACCCATCATTGCTTCCTTTATTCTAAATTAGGCTGGAAGTCACTTACAGCTAGAAGACAAAAAAAACACAGCCATTTGGACTTGTAGAGCATTTAACAAGCTTACCCATTACATTTCAGAAGGCTTGCTAACTTGTACTACTGGAAGCTACTCTCTGAGAAGCCTATCATGCATCACGTTCATTACCCCTGGAGTCAGAATGGGTTTTGGTAGATCTTCAATAAGTCATGCCCTCCTTGTCCTGTGGAATAATCTATAAAAACCCTGAAGCTACCCATCCCTGTTAAATTGACCACATTGAACATCTAATTGCCCGTTCTTTTAATGAAACTTGTAATTGCTCCCCTTAACCTCATGTATGCCTAGAAACTTGCATCTTTGACCTACACATTATACCTGTGGCTTGTATGTCCTACTGCTGCCCCTTCTCCCCATTTCCTTCATCTATACCTGCTTAGAAAATGGCTAGCATACATTCTCTATTCTGATTGGCTGTAATTACCTCCAACCTGGACATCTAATTTTCAATAGATGCCCAGCAAAAAATAAATACCAGCCCAAATGCCACCTCATAACATGCCCTTCTACCATGCTGTCCAGCCTGCTTTCTCATTGGCTGAAAGCAGCTGATCAAATTTAAAAATCCCACCATGGTTTTCTCCCGCTTAGCGAGAGCTACTGTCCCCCCCCAACACTCTTCCACTTAGTACCAGCTTCCGCTAAATAAAACTTAAAGAAGAACTCAGACTCCGATCATTTTTTGGTCGGAAGAGGGAAAACAGCTGTCTTGTTTTAAAATAGCACCACTCTCCCGGCCTTGCTCTCACACTATGCAGTGACCGCAAACACACTGAAGCTGTCAGTTGCTTCAGCTTCATCCTGTACTCGCACTATAAAAGAAACAAGCAACTGAAAACATGCTCTGTTCATATTAGGCAAACAAAACCATGTACCTCACAAATATCCCTCACAGAAGATACAGTACCACTTCCACTGCAATCAAAGGTCGCAAGCTCATCACACAGCTTCCGACTTGTGACTGCACATAGTTTCTCACTTCCTGCTGCAACAAAACAAAAAAAACACAATCTTGAAGAAAGAAAGAAAGGGAAGTTAAGTTAAAAATGCCCCCAAACTGGTACAGGAATTTTTTTTTATCCACACTCCTTCTTGAGGTTGCAGTCTGCGAGTGTGTGTACTCGGGAGGTGGGCTGTCAATCCACCAGAATGGCTCTGTAGGAAGGAGCAACATAACTTGGAACAGCCTATGGACTACTTTATAAATTAACATTTTTTTCTAATACTTATATCCATTTTTTAACCTCATTTTCTCTCTTATTTTACCACATCATAAAAATGTACTTAAATGGACATTTTCTAAGTGCAGTAATACCCTCTAGGGTGGGCATTATTGGGAAATACTGGACCTTCCAGGGGCTATAAGGGCCTCTGCCTGCAGCGTTGGGCTTCATTAGGCCCCTGGGTGGTCCGGTATTTCCCAAAAATGCCCACCCTGTCAGGTATTATTGCTTACCTAGTTACCTCTTCAACCTTTTAAGGGTATCATTATTGTGTTCTTTCTCCTCATGTTTTTTGTTTCATTATCTCTAATATATAACTGTATTATATTGTATACTGTATATTAATGACTCCATCTTGCTTTGTATTTTTAACTGACCTATTGTATCTTCACCTTATCCAGGTCTACTTAGTAAATGAGTCTTTCTCAGTGGTGTTTCAACTAATAAAATAAAGATTGATCAATTGATGTCAGAGTTTTCCTGGTCCTTTAGTGGTTCAGCGGTTCATTGAATTTAGTGCTCCATAGTTGTTAGCTTAAAATAGACATGTATATGCATGCATTGTTGGTGATGTCTGCATTGCATTGGCTACTGTGTGAAGTTATAGTGCCTAACTGATTACCTGAAAAGATCATAGAGCACAGAGAAGACCACTTTTCAAAGAGTAAGAGACAGTCATGGAACCAGTCACAGTCACTAATGCCAAGTAATTCCACAGGGAAATGGGTTACATATATGTAGGTCATTTAGTGAGGTGTTTAAGTACAGTAGTAGTGAGGCATACAGTATGCCGCAGTATAACTACTGTAGATATATATCTCTAGATATATCACAGGAAATACCCATTTCTCTGAACAGGATTTCTTATGATGAATCTAGCTATATCTCTATATTTTCTGGGATGTGTCTCTGGCTACCACTGTAGTAGATCATAGTTTCCAGCTTAACATAGATGTGAAGGTAAAATGAATATAATGTATGGTAGAACGCTGTTAACCTTAGGAAATCATCATTTCCTAAGGTTGTTAACCTATCAATGTGACGTAGATATGTTGTTAACCTATCGATCCTACGTCACATCGATAGGTTAACAACAGCGAGTGGTCTGCGCATGTGCATGCTTTTTTTTCGACGGGGAAACGACGTGCCAACAGCAGCGTTTAGGGAAGGACTTAAGGGCTGTGGCGGTGACTAGTTATGGAAAAGTAAGCAGCCTTTTGAGATGGGACCATACACTATAAAAAATACGGTCCTCTATCGGCAACCGGTCAATTTTAACCATCGAGGTTGCCATGGCGACCTAACCCTCTCGAGCTTCGCTCTCGAGGTTTACATGGTCACCCTGGCAACCTCTTGACTGTTAACTGACCGGTTAACGATAGAGGACCATACATTATCCTCTATATGTATTTCAGGAATTAGGAAGGAGACTAAAGCAGGAGGTGGCCATCTTGTTTCACCATCATTTTAAAATGTAAACAGTAAGCCTGGGTTCTTTATTTGGAGGCAATGCAAGACCAACCTGATAGACATTTTTAAGAAGGTAACCAGTGGGTAAACAATACAGTAGCAGTGAGTATTATATACCAGGATTTTAGTAAAGCATTGACACAGTGCCACAAGACAAGGTAATAGAAAATATTAGGAATCACAACATTGGAGAGGGAGCTAAGAATGATTTGGAAATTAGATAAGGAACAGAACTGAGAGAACAGTAGTAAACAGCAATTTCCCAGATTGGAAGTAGATGACCAGTGGGATACATTGGAATCAGTACTGGGAAACTGTTAAGTGTTATGTTTATAAACAATCTATATGAAAACATAGTTTGTTAGATTACCAAATCTTTAAATGATACAAAGATAGTCAGTATAGTCAGCAATGTTCAGGAGTGTGTTATGTTATATAGGGACTTGAAGAGACAAGGGCACTTGGAAGACAAATGGCAGATAATGAGTTTTATGTGAATAAATGCACTTTTATTTACGTGACCAACACATGGCCAGAACATACATGATAAGTGGCATAAAATGTATGGCAACAGAGCATAACAGATATTTAAGGGTCACTAATGATACAATTCTGATGCAGACATGACAGTGTTAAACAGCAGTTAAGAAGACCACTACTGGGGGCATCTTGGCCTAGCTGCTCAGCTGGGTGGACTTGTGATAGAGGAGCTCCTCACTTGATAGACTAAAATCAAATCTTTAAACATCAATCTGAGTATCTTTTCTTATTTTTTTGTTAAGTTCCAGCAGTAATGCTAGCATTCTGGTAAATAGTCATCTCTTAGGCTCAAAATATGATGAGAAAGCCAAGAAAAAATCAAGGACTGGCCAAGAGACTCAACAGCTTCATGGTATGCTGACACTACTGCAACTTTTTGACAGTGAATGACACTACAGCGACAACAGCGTCGGGTTGCTGTAGTGCAGGACCCTGTCACTGTTTTCCGGGGGTATTGAACCCCCACCCTGAAACAACTAAAACTAGGAGTTGATTATTTTAGTATTAGGGGTGCGAGAGCAGAGTCCCCACATGGGGGGTTCAGGGGGTTCTGCCCCCGAAGGAAACAATCTGTCCTGTGACTCCCTTCATGCCGACTGCAAATGCGGTTGACAAGGGAGTCATTGTAACGTCAGTCGACAAATAATTTATTGACCGACTGTCATGGATCCCGGCTTCATCTCACTGTCCACCAATACAGTCAGTGGGTTTCAGCACCTCAGGGAACTAACATTAGGTTCACTCCTTTCAGCTTTAGAAAAGTTGCCCCAAAAGGTGAAGGACTTATCATCAAGCAGCACTGCTTGAAAAAAGCCAATTGAGGTCAAAAGGATGCAACTAAAGTGTATGAGACCACCAATAGCATTCTAGTTACAACCATGGGTGTCATGAAGAAATACAGTATGTTTCAGGCCAGACTGGAACATTTGGAAAATCTCAGCAGAGCAGCAAATGTATGTATCTTGGGTCTTCTGAAGTAAACAGAGGCCCAAGACTTTAAGGCTTTCTTGACCAAATGGATTCCAGAAGTTCTACAACTGCATTGTGCTTTCAATACCAGGAGAGCTTACAAACTAAATCTGTGGAGAAGGCAAGAGGGGAAGGGCAACATCTGAAGTGTGCTTGCTGTTCGTGGACTAGTGAGCAGAGAGACAGTATGATTCTTGTCATTAAACAATGTGGTGGCCTGCAATGTGAAGGATCAGAGGTTTGGATTTTCTCTGACCTCAGTCAAAGCAACAGACAACAGAGAAAGAGACTTGATGGGATGCGTTCCTTTCTCTGGGAACTGGGAATTAATCACTATATGCTGTTACCAGCAAGACTTAAGGTCCAATGTGAAGGTATAAGGTTGAAGTTTTTCTCCTCTTAGCATATTTATGTTGTTACTTTTGATGTTTGCAAAGTTACAATCCTTAAAAGCAAGGTTAACTAGTTGTTTCAAATAAATCTTCAACAAAATGGTATAAAGCTTATTGATATACAGCAAGTATGCCCCTTCAAGTGAGAGGGAGTAGCCATTTACAGGTATTTTGTTCTTTATACCCAGGACTGTTTAGTATACTGCACCATTTTATGGAATATTACTGAATTTTTAGGTACCATTGGACAATAAGTCAAAATACTTAGTTACAACTGATTAAAAAATACTTTTTGTATAGTAGGTGTACACAGGCTTTAGGTTGCTCTGGATGTTTGGCCAAAATAGGACTTTTTAAGAAGCGACCCCAGTGGAGTAACATAGACAGACAAGTGCTACCAAATACTATAATAAATGTTAGTTTTGATGCTGCTGTAATTAATTCATTCTACTCACTTGTTTACTTGGCTTTATAGAAACATAGAAACATAGAAGCTGACAGCAGATAAGGACCACAACGCCCATCCAGTCTGCCCGTTTCTTTTTCTACCTTATGAGTGTGCCATAGGCCTTTGCTCTGTCAATGGCCTATCTATTCATACTCATCTGTATTGCTCCCTTCTGCCTATCCCATGCCTGTTTGAAGCCCTGCACTGTATCCATATGCACCACTTCCTGAGGTAGGCCATTCCATGCATCCACCACCCTTTCTGTGAAAAAGAACTTCTTCACATTACCCCTTAATCGGCCTCCCTCTAATCTCATGCAGTGTCCTCTTTTCCTGCTGTTTTTTCTTATAATGAAACATGTTAGACTCTTTCACCTTGTTAATGCCCTTAAGGTGTTTGAATGTTTCAATCATTTCATCTCTCTCCCTCCTTTGCCCTAGGGTATATATATTGAGTTCAGTTAATCTGTTCTCATATGTTTTCTGGTGCAGTCCCTGCACCACTTTGGTTGCCCTTCTCTGGACTGCCTCATTTTGGTTAATGTCCTTGTGAAGGTGTGGTCTCCAGTATTGCAAGCAGTGTTCCGGATGGGGCCTAACCAGTGTCTTGTAAAGAGGGATTATTACCTCCCTCTTCCAACTTGTGATACCCCTACTAATACACCCCAGCATCCCTCTAACCTTACCTACTGCTTTAGAGGTCTGCTTGGATGATTTCAGGTCATCGGTGATAATGACACCCAAGTCTCTTTCTTCCCTTGTGACTGCCAGCTACTCCTCTCCCTGACTATAGGTGGCTTCTGGGTTTCTCTTCCCTATGTGCATGATCTTGCACTTCTTTGCATTAAACCCCAGTTGCCACTCTTTTGACCATTTTGCTAGTTTATCCAGATCTCTTCTCATTCTACCCACATCATCTGGATCATCTACTCTGTTGCAGATCTTGGTGTCATCTGCAAACACACAAACCTTACCCTCCAGTCCATCTGCAATGTCACTGATGAAGATATTGAAGAGGACTGGCCCCAGGACTGATTCCTGAGGCATCCCACTTGTGACATGCATCTCTTGTGACTGTATACTGTTTACCACCACTCTCTGTTTTCTGCCCATCAACCAGTTTGCCACCCAGTTGACCAATGTCTGACCCACCCCGAGCCTACCCAGCTTATTAATCAATCTTCTATGTGGAACAGTATTGAAAGCTTTGCTGAAGTCAAGGTAGGCAGCATCAACTGCTCCCCCTTGGTCCACCACTCTGGTTATCCAGTCAAAGAAATCTATGAGATTAGTTTGACAGGACCTTCCTTTTTGTAAACCCATGCTGTCTTGGATCTTGTGCTCCCATGGATTCCAGGTGTTGCACTATCCTTTCCTTAAGGAGTACCTCCATAATATTGCCCACTACTGAGGTAAGACTGACTGGTCTGTAGTTCCCTGCCTCCTCCCAGCTACCACTCTTTTGAAGTGGGATCACATGAGCCCTTCTCCATTCTTCTGGGACCTCTCCTGTGCTCAGAGACTCACTAAACAGTTCTGATAATGGCTTATTAAGGTGTTCTTTTTATGAAATGTATAAACATAAAGTAAAGAAAAAGACCAATTCTGTAGGAAGCTTGAAGGCATCCTGTGGAGAAATGGAAACATTAAGGGAAATGATCTTGCAGTTGCTCAAGGCACTGGGTAGGCTCTACATTGAGCGCTTCTCAGCTTTTGGCACTGCACTACAGAAAATGTATTGTACTTTACATATTAAAAAAAGTCCAGAATACTTTAGCAACACTGATTTGGGGAATAGAAGGACTGGACAGAAATAACAGCAACTGGATTGCTTTTCTGTGGAGAACCAGTGGATGAGGGGGACATGCTTTAGTTGTTTAAAATAATGCAGAATATATAGAAGGTAGACTCAAATTGGTTGTTTGGCAGTCAAGAAAGAAGACCAAGACTCTTAAACTTAGAGGGAGACATGCCTCTGGTAACAGTCCATAGCTAACTAGGTCCACAAATCCCCAGTGGCTGACTAGGATCCCCAAATCCCCAGCTTTCATTAAGACACTGACTGGCTCCATGTTGCAGGAAGTGCTTACCTTCAAATACCTTTTCAATTTGCTGGATCAACAGCCTGACTTCTCCAGACACATTGACACCACCCATTCAAAACTCAAACAAGTACTTTATCTTCCTCCTTGCTCATCCCAAGATTGTTCAAACAAATGATCATCCCAGCATTTAACTATGGAGCTGTTATTTAAAGTGCAGCACCAAAGATCACTTTTGCCCAGCTAGATCCCCTCTTTGATATCCTCTGTGACTTTGTACTTAGCTCTCTACTCATTATCCACCACTGCCTGTTCCCTGTACTCTGAGCTCCCTACCCTACTCTTGCAGGCAGATGTCTCTTCCACTCTTCTACCCCAATCAAAATTCTGGCTCTCCACCCTCCCCTTCTACCTCTCCTCACTTTTTTCTCTCTCCCTTTTCCATTTCTTCTCCCTCAAGAATTCTGACTCCCACTGCTTTGCATCATTTTTTAAAAACCACTGGCTGGCAGGCCCTCTGTTTAAATGCAGTAAATCTACTCATCTTTCAAAAACCTCCATACCTGTTTGCTCCTCATATTTTCTTATCACTTTAAAGGTGTTACTCCTTGACTTCACAGTCCACTCTTGTTCCTGTCCATAGTTATCCCCCTTCACTCTATCTCACCCGGTATGCACATACATCCATGCTCTGCTGCCTAATTCTATGCCCCTCTCTATGGGCCTGGCTCTGATTATAACTATTGTTCATGTACTATTTAACAGCTGCATAACTTCCAATCACTGGTCTACAATTATTCTCTGTATAGTAGTACCCAGTGTCAGGTTCCATCTTGTCTTGTGAGATCAATCAGAATCTTCAGTGAAGACCTGACAAGAAGAGAGAGAGAGAGAGAGAGAGAGAGAGAGAGAGACAGAAACAGGGACAGAGACAGAGACAAAGATAGAGAGCTGGATGGCTCAGTGGATTAGTAGTGGATTAATAAATTTTAACCTTTAAGTCACTGGTTTAAATCCAGCACAGTTTGGTAGTGGCTGAAAAAAAATTATCACATGAAGGCTGTTCATTGGCCTATGTGAAATGAGTTGTGGTGGTCTCAGTCCAGTTCCCAGTGAGCAGGTGTCCACATCACAACCACCAACACAATTGGCACTTAATTCTGCACCCTTGTTGGCAGTCTCACATGAGAGGCTGATGATTGAATGGGCATGGAGTCAGAACTGCCCTCTCACCTATGTGATGGATCATAGGGCTAAGCAGAGGACTTCAGTTTCCAGTGCTGTTAATCCAGTACCTTTCATGGGTACTAAATACACACAGAAAGAGAGAGAGAGAGAGAGAGAGAGAAGACTGATTGTTGCTAGTGATTAAATTGCCTAGTGTTTCAAAACATTATGATCACTTGTTGCAGAGCGCAGTGTGAAAGATGGATCATGTGATGTTATGATATTTGAGAACCTGATACTGAGCACCATTGTAAATTGCCTTTGTATTTCTTTAGAAGATGCTGCTGTATTTTGTTCATAAACTGCATGCTCATCCTATCCCCCAGGTCACACCTGGAAATTACCCTGGGCTCAGAGTACTTTTTCAGGCCCAACTATTTAAATAGATTCATAAACAAAAACAGAATTAAGAAAACATGACTTCAGTCAGATAGTGGTAAGGCTATCACATTGATTGCCCCAGGAGGCAATCAAATTACAGTATACATCTATTAGGATCACAGAAGTACCTTGATGGGCTGTCAGTTTTCCTCAATTCCATACTGCATAGCTATGTGCATACTGAAGATTGTCAATATTACCACCAGAACTATTCGTGGATGTTCCCACCCATTTCCACCACTGAGTTAAGCAACTAAGACATGCCACCTAAAAAGGTAATTCGTTTAATAGACTGAGAGCAACAAAATGAAATATGAAGTTATACTTTACCTGATGTCAGCATCAACAGCTGTCTCTGTCTCAGTGCTGCTGAAAACACAGTAAAAAACAATTTGTTATTCAGTATATTGTGCTCTGTAAAACTGAGTGGTACCAGAGCTATTTAGAGGAGACTACACTTCAACTTAAAATGGAAACATTCATGTACACTGGTGGACATGCAGTGAAGCTAGCCAGGATGCAATTAAATATAGAAACATAGAAACAGAGAAGTTGATGGCAGATAAGGACCGCAAGGCCCATCCAGTCTGCCCAGCAACTTACAATAAATGACATATCACAAAATACAGTATGACAAAAGGACAAGTGCTATTAAATCACAAAGTTCCCTGCAGCATACTGCAGCATTTTGCAGTACACTGCAAGGATTGTGTTGCATCCTGGCTGGTGTCACCGTAGGTTGAAAGCTAACAATAAGCTCTTTCAAACAAGGCTTTGGGATCACCTGTAGCTGGAAATACACCAGAGATATAGATGATTAAGTCTGTTCACTATTAACACTACATTGAAACCATTTGTAGAACACAGTGATGCCTTCGAGGAACATGATGTGCTTGACTCAGTGTAGTTAGGCACAGCATGCTCCTTGATGACATCACAACATTCTATAAATGGTTGCAATCTAGTAGTAATGTCAAACAGACTCGGTCATCTATAAATCTGGAGTGCTTCCAGATTTGTTATTCTGTGATGGCCACTGAGCTTGCCTGTGTCTCTTTAAATATAAAATACTTCAATATTAATGATAGGCAGCAAATTATAGCCATGGTACCAGATAACAGTTAAAAATATAAAACTCTGAGCATGTGGTTGGATTTAAGTGCTAATGGATTGTGCTATCTAATTCATAGCGTAAGGCCAGCTAACTTCAATCAAAATCCCTTACTGTTGTATCACTATATTAAAAATATTAACAACTAGGAAATACATGCTGTTACCTGGAAAATAGAAGCAGTAGGTATACTACCAGTCAAATCAAGAAAGTTTCTTTAATGCATGTCTACTAACATTTTAGACCCTGTGTACTAAACTGATTGGCATACATGTGATTTCCACAGTAATACCAAGTAACATGCTTTATATACTTGTGTCATGCTTGTCTCCAGCCATTCCCCTACATGTGGAGGTCCTACTTTCAAAATGAGCTTATAAACTCGTGGGTAAAAAGGCGGAACTTCTGGCAAAAAAAGTCAAAGACCTCACTGGCAAGCCAAATAAGGCAGCACCCACAATGGTAGTTGTTAATGACACCCCAGAGCAAGACCCTAACTCCATAGGTGAAGCTTTCAACATGGCCTTTACTGACCTCAGCCATGTCCTTCCACCCAACTTCTTCTACGTGTCCAACACTAGTACCACCCTGGACACTGCTATCCCTCCCCTCCACATTCCCCCCTTTCCATTTCAGGGAAATTACACTTGCTGAGGCCAAAAAATATCTACTTAGGGTACTAGGTAAAACCAGACACAGTAGTGACACCCTTGACATGAAACTACTATACCTATCCCTGGATCTCATGCTAAAACCCCTCACCACCATTCTGAACCTTTCTCTGTCCCTCAGGCAGTTGCCCAAACAGTGGAAGGCTGCGGTTGTCATCTCTGTGCACAAAAGTAGTGACAGATCACTAGTGTCAAACTACCACCCCCATCTTGATTCTCCCGTCTTTATCCAAAATCCTAGAGAAAGTAGTTGCCAACCAGCTGACTGAATTTCTCACCAAATACAACACCCAATGCCCCAGGCAGCATGGTTTCCATCCTGCACACAGTACCACTGCAGCCTTATTGGTATATACAGACTATATTCACAAAGCTTTGGACCATGGTCGCATAGTAGGGTCAATTTACATAGACCTGACCAAGGTTTTTGATACTGTGAATCACTCCATCCTCCTAAACTCCCCGGTCTCTCCCCTGCCATAGCAAACTGGTTCAAAAGCTGTCTTGAGGCCAGAACATAACAGGTTAAAATAAATGACTCTCTATCGAGTTGTCTGACTGTCTGCTCTGGTGTCCCACAAGGATCCATCCTTGGGCCCTTACTGTTCAACCTGTACCTGAATACACTGCCCAAAGAAAGTAATAGCAACCTTGTCCTCTACGTGGATGATGCTGTACTGTACTCCAGCCACACAGACCTACCCCCCTCACTAGTGATCTGCAATTCAACTTCACAAAAGTTGAACCCTGGTTTGCCAGCCACAAACTGTTAATGAACTACAAAAAGACAAAAGCAATGCTCTTTGCTAGCCCCATAACAAATACAAATCTGCTTACTTAACCATCTGCAATAACATAAATTAATCCCTGGAAATGGTGCATGAATTCAAATATCTACTGTAGGTATTACGCCAGACAGCTCACTTTCTTATGCCCTACATGTTAATCATATTTCCAAGATTGTAAACAGAAGGATTGCGGTCTTCTACAGGCATAGGCACTGTCTCACACCTGCGGCATTAAGACTAGTAGTCACCAGCTCCATACTGTCCATCATTGATTACAGGCTGATAATTTACAGTGCTGCTACTGATACCACACTCAAGCAGCTGATGATCTCACTTAATAAGGCCTGGAGGCTGGTAACTGGTGTTGACAAATGGACCCACACCTGTGACCTCTATCATCAAACCGAATGGCTTCACCTTCATGGTAGAATAAAGTATCAAGCCTGTCTTTTTGTGAGAAAACTATACCTCACCTTAACTCCTCCAGCTATCCAATCACTGCTTCTCCTTTCAGCAAACCAGTGCAGTACATGTAGTTGAGCTAAGCTGGCTTTCCATGCTCCTTGCTGCCAGACCTCACAAGCCCAGAGAAATTTCAGCTGCAGAGCTCCAACCTGGCTGAATGACCTGCCCCCTGAAGTCGTCTCTGAACCCAAACTGGGCACATTCAAAGCCAAACTACAGAGTCACCTTGTAACTCTAAGTAAGTGTGACTGTGCCCTATAGTTCCCAGCTCTGCTTCCAGCCTCCCTACATAACTCCTCCAGTAGCCCTATGCCCCCTCCACTCCTGCTGCTATATCTACTCCCTCACCACTCCTACCCACCCCCATCCTCTACCTCCCCAGCATCAATCTTTCTGAGGTTTTTACTCCTCATTCCCTGCTTAGCTCTTAGTTTAACAAACTCTGCTATATTTTGGACTGCATACTTGTTCTGGTGTATATTTTTATGATTTTTCTTTGTCCAGCTGTTCCTACTGGTACATTTCTGTAGTGCCTTTTTCTCCAATTGCAACACCTCTGTAATTATTTTCTCATTGATTTCTCCACTATGTCATTTATTCCCATTGTTTACTTTGTTCCTCTTCCGATCATGTTTTTGCATTCTTTTTCTCACTCGACATGGAACTTTTGTAAAAGAACCCCTGGTTTAAAAGTATTTGTAATCCCAGTTATGAATAAATAAATGAAATGTGCTTGTGGAGCTCCTGAAATGTGGCAGATGGCCTACCAATGAGGCCATGGCAACACTGGGCTTCCTATCAGAAACTTATATGCAATAAATCATAGGATACAACAATCTGTGGATGGGACTCCCTTATCCCTGTCACTGGAGGTACAGTTTTTCAAATAAGTCCTGTGTTTACCAATTCCATGTCACTCAGCCCTCCAAGATGAGAAGGATGGCGGTACATGGGTTATAAGAGGATTTCATAATCTGCAGGTTTTTCTGTGGTTTGCGGAAAAGGAATGTGTGACTTATGTAAACCGTGCATTACGAATACACAGCTTTAAACAAAATTCTTCTTTGAAATTTTGGAATTCTGCTTCTGATAGAATTCTGTGGAATCAGGAATTTTTTTCTAAATTCAGTGGAATTTTTGTGGAAGCAGAATTTGAAAATTCCATAGACCTCTAGTCACAGCATCTCTATGCCATGTTCTCTCCTAACAAGGCTGCTTATGTAGCTCAGTGGGGTAACTGAATTGGGTGGGGAGCCAATTTGCAGAGCCAGAGGAAGGTCTGTGCATGCTGTCCCCCTGCTACCTGTTTTTTTGGTATAATGGAGTCCACGCACCACTGCATGTATAAAGCACCAAGTGCACAGATTTGAAACATATCCCCAGGAATTGGAATATTTCTGCAAAACTTACAACTGGTAACCAGAATGCCACATGAACAGATACATGTTTTTTGTGTTATACAGATTCAGCTATTGTATGATAGCACAATACTAACTACATTAAAATCACTGTTTACTCTGTTCTTTTGAATAACTAATATTTAGATATCATATGAACTGACAAAAAGTGAAGGAAAAGTTGCTTGTATAACATGGAAGAAACATATTTGAAAGGGATTTAATCTGCATATATCCAGATCTCCCTAAGAAAAAGCAATTATGAGGAAATATTTATTTTTTTAATTTTTGAACTCCGAGTTTCAAGGGATTGGAGGTTTACTGATGTTATACCTTGATCAGCAAAAGTTACTTTGAATGAGTAATTTTTTCATTACATTAATGTAAAGCAGTGTGAAATGTTCCCATCCTGCTTCTGCCAGATTTCTGTGTGATTTCTGAAAGTCCAGCTTATCCTGCAGAATTTTATTAGAAGTGGAATTCCAATAGCATATTTTTTTTAAAGCTGCTGATTAGTAATACATGGAATAATATTACATAAACCTGCTTGTATTAACTGTTACATTTATTGTTATTAGTGTACCTCTGTTCCTCCCTTTGCCCCTTCCACCCAGAACACATCTGCAGATGAGCTGTTTACCATCTCAGTATGTCTTTCCTGGTAAAGCTTTCAAAGTAAATTAATTAATTAATTCATTAATTAACTAATTAATTAAATACTATCTCAAATGATAACCCTTCTCATGCTGTGTAACCCTTAATGGCATTCTACATCAGGAATTTGTCTAGTCCTGCTTTGGAAATCTGAACAGTGCTAGTTTCCACAACCTCACTGGGTAGACTATTCCACATGTTTAATCACCCTCTGTGTGAAGTAATGCTTTTTTTGCATTGCATCAGAGTCAGTCGTTTCTCCTTGCAAGTTGCATTCAACAACCATGTTACACCTGGAGTAAATAGGACAAGACAGGCAGAGTTGTGATGAGATGGAGAGATAATTTTGAGTTTATTTTCCATTATTTCATGATTTCTTACTATCACCATGGTTAGAGTGTGACTTTTGTTTCCTGTACAAATAGCTGGGATAGGGCAGCTCAACTTTAAACTTTTACTATTACGACATATCACTCACATACTTCAGCGCTTTTTCAGAACCTGGACCTAAGCACTTCCAGATCAGTTCAAATAAATTTAGGTCTCTCCCTCACTGGTGAAAGAAACCCAGGATTTAATTGAACTTGTGCATTTATAATCACTGGACCTGTTGATTTTATTGCTCTCACAGTTGAATCACCTGAACAATTCATCTGTTTCCATGAGCTGTTGCTGTGGATACTCTACTACTGTATATAAACTGGATCTGCTTGAACTCTTAGCTTGATGTTGTTGACTTCCAATTACTATACTAGTCAATAATGCTGTTTTAATATATTTTATTATTGTCTGAATCAGGACAGCATATGTGTGTGTGTATGTGTGAGTGTGCGTGCATGCGTGCGTGCGTGTGTGTGTGTGTGTGCAGTATGCATGTGTGTGGGGAGAACAGATTGGGGTTTGTTTAAGATGGCTGGATTGTTTTGGAGGGGTAAGTATTTTGTTTTATTCTGTGTTTGAGTTTTATTGTCTGTGTTTTCTGAGATCTGATCCCAAGCTTATCTATTCCTCAGACCAGTTATGGCAGCAGTCCACATTCAATGGTTTCCCTTGTGACCCTCAATGTATCAGGATGCCCAGAAATCAAAATAATTCCAATAGAGGTCCTCCCTGTCTGATTCTAATCCCATTGGCTTTTTGTGGTTCCAGCAACCAGGTGGACAGAAGATGATTTGACTGCTCCACCCCTCCCTTTGGGCACTTCTGTGTAATGCCAGGTCACTGCAGAATAAGACTGCAAATATAGCAGATTTTATCATGGACTCTGGAGCTGACCTTGTTTGCATCATGGAATTCTAGCCATGGGATGATTCTGGTCCAATGTTGGAGTAATCAATACTGGATAGGTATTCAGTAGTACATTGTCCAAGCTGGGAGCAACCAGGTCTTTTGAATGCATGACACTAAGTGGTTGACTATTGTAGGGATAGGTTTCAGGATCATTCTTGTGTACCAGCCTCCAGATCATGGGACTGAATTCCTACAGGAACTAGAGGACCTCATTGGCAATCTGGACATGGACTTTCCCAGGCTTGAGAGTCTTTTGATAATCATGGGATTTCAATGCCAGAGTTGATGATGAGGATTTGCATTTTGAACAACAATTCTTCCAACTGATGGCCTCACTGGTCCTTGCACAGGCACTTGTGTCTGGGACCATCCAGCAGGGGCCATATAAATGATGAAGCTTGGCAGTGGCCAGGTGAAACCATAGTGGCATGAGTGACTTTGCTGTGCTCACCTTTTACTCACTTGCTGTGTGTGTTTTATGCACTGCTCATAATAAATGAGAACCATTTGACAACTTCTTGCAGAGTCCTGTTGGTTTAATGTTGCCACAGGTGATGTATGTACTGTGCTCTTTGCTGCCTATATGTATCTATATATAGATATAAGGTATACACTGTATATGTATTCACTGTGACAAACTGTGTTAATACATCAAATAGGGTTCAACTTAACCCCCCAAATATAGGACAATGTGGCTTTAGGGTTTCTAACCCTAACTCCTAACTCCTCTACAGAAGGAAAAGGACAAGACCACACAAGCAACCACAGATAGTCATTATCAGGGAATACAAACATCATGCAACTGTTCCCAGATGACAGAAATGCTGGAGCACTGATGTGCCACCTTTGTGGATTTGTATCATTGGTATGCACACTTCAAGCCATACACACTCACATCTGGCTGCAGATAGAAATCCTTGATACTCAGATCACAACACTAATTCTGTTTGCAGAAGCACAGGTCCCTGCAGCCACAGATGCAAATCCATGATAGCTAAATGACAACAGCACTTCTCTCTGCAGAAGCACAGGCCCCTATGGGACCAGTGCTTCTGTAGCCACAGATACACATGCACAGTGTAAGACATACACATCCACTTCTTGCTATACTTCTGCAGCCATAGTCAGAAATCTATGATACCCAAATTACAACAGTACTTTGTCTGCAGAAGTTTAGGCCCTTGTGGGGTCAGCACTTCTGTAGCCACGGCACCTAATGCACACTCTAAGACATACACACCCAGTTCTTGCTGTAGAAGTGCAGACTTCAATGGGGCATGCATTTCTACAGCTGCAGATGGAAATCCATAATACCCAAACTGAAACACTAATTCTGTATGCAGAAGTGCAGGTTCATATGGGCCAGCATGTCTGCACTTACAGGTACTTATAGACACTTTAAAACATATGCACACTTCTGCAACCACACATACAAATCCACAAAGGTAGCACATCAGTGCTACTGCATTTGTATCATATGGAAATAGTTTTGTGTTATTTGTCTTACCCAAGATAATGGTTGTCTGTGGTTGTGTGTGTGGTCTTGTCCTTTTTATGTTGGGGTGGTAAGTTAGGGTTGGAAACTGCAACATTACTTTTCCCTACTTTTGTAGGGTTTAGTTGAATCTTAATTGCTTTATTAACACAGTTTTTTTTTTTACAATGAATTAACTTTCTTTATGAGATACCATCATCATATCCTCATTCATGTAGATCCCTTCAGGGGGATCATGAACAGATGCAGATGAGCAGGGTCCTCAGGGCCCTGAACCAAGAAAAGAGTCTGTCTGCTTACACAAATGCTGGACTTTCTGGGCCCTGCAATTTCATGTGGCTATGGATGCATAGAATTCATGGGGCTGGCTGGTGGCTGTGGAAGTGCAGGGCCCTATGGGCCCTTTGCTTCTACGTGGCTACAGATGCAGATGTGCAAAGTCAAGAGTCCATCTGGCGACAGAAGGGCAGGGCCCACAGGGCCCTGCTCTTCGGTACAGCTATGAGTGCAGAGATGGAGTACCATTTGGGCCATATGCCAAGAGAAGACTTCTCTTTACTACGTGGTTACTTGTTGCCCATGTAGCCAGCACTGCACTATCCATCCCCAAGCTAGGGATGGTGATGAATATCAATGATGTTCCTCCAGACTCAACCCATATAGCTGGCTCAGTGAAATCATCACCATACTCAGTTCACCATCATGGGATCACAACTCACTACTTCTTGGACTTGAAGGCTGGCTCTGCATCCCTGCTTATGTTTCTTCATAACTTTTTTATTTTAACATTTTGAAACCCGATTTTCAACATAGTCATATTATGACTCTCACTTATAAATATGACAGGTGGCATTTATAAAATACTGGCTGAAACATCATTTCACACCACAATTGTGAAAACACATTTTGGCAGATTTGAACAATGACACATGTCATGTTCATGAAGTGGTGTGAAAAAATGGCTATGTTGAAAATCTGGAGTCAAAATAATGAAAATTACCAAAGTTATGCATGAGCATTGAAAAATGTCAATGTACAGTCATATCTTTGTTGTTTTTTTTTAATATTATGACCCCACATTTTCAACATAGTCTTCTTATGACCCTACCTGATGAACCTAGTAGGTGCAAATGTTCAAATTCCACCCAAAATGGGATTAGCAGACTGACTGCCAAATCCACTTTTGGGATGGATTTGAAAAATCTCACCTATCTTGTTCATAAGGTAGGGTTCTAAAAAGCCATGATGAAAACCTGGTTCAAAAATATTTAAAAATGACAAGGCTATGAGTAAAAGTTCAAAGCACATTGAAAATACAGTGGCAGCCTGTTCCTTGTTTCTCGAGTTTGCACTTGTGGTTGCAGAAGGAGGACATCTTCCATCTCAGAGAGTGGATTATGGTCCAGATTATCTGTAGGTGAGTGAAGGTATGTGACGGTGTGGGATGTTGGGTGCTGAGTGGGACTTGGGGTGGGATGTGTGGGGTTTGAAGTCTTAGAGACTGATGAGGTACCATTTGCTTGTTTTCAGGTTTTAAAAAAGCAAAGCGCTGCAAAGGACAGTTTTCTTTTTTACTGTGGAATCAGACAAGCACTGCAGATTGAGTGACCTAGTGTTGGCAGATTTTTCAGCTGCAGTGAGGGGTGGGCTCCCCAGTGTTGCCAGCTATATGTGAGGATGGGTGAACTGGAGGGGGTTCCTTGCATTCAGTCAGACCAGAGGTGGGCAGCCCAGTCTGCTTCTAATTCAGGGGACAGATTATGCGATTTTAGCCAGCACCAGGGGTGGGCATCCCAGTATAAGCAGGCATTTCAGATATCATGTGATGGTGGATACAGCATAGCAACAGACCCACCAATATAAAATAAAACCCAGCTGTGTGCTGAACTTGTAATGGTGGGCCCAGGCTGAGCACCAAACCAGCTGATATAAAATAATACCAAACTGTATGCTGGTCAGGTGATGGCATGCCTGGTATAGCATAGTCTTGCCATATAACAAAGGCACTGCAATCAAAACCAGCACAACTTTTTCTTTTTTACTTAATGCAGTTTCATTTCTAAAAGTGAAGTCACATAATATTGCAAGTATTTGTTGTAAGAACCTCAAAACTACACTATCCTCTAAAGAAATTTAACAGGTATTGCAGTAACAGTAGGGTTTTTGTGTGTGTCAAACAACAACTGGCAGAGGCACTTAAAGTGCCCATTTAACTCACTTTGCTAGAAAAACAGAAATTTAAACAGTAGTGCACCATAGACTGTGTAGACAGGAGAACAAACAGCTTTTTTGGCTACATGCTAAATGCCACAAATAAAACTGACCAAGATCTTTTAGGTGTGTTCCAACAATTCTTTCGTCACCACACTTTATGTGCAACAAAAGAATTCTCAGATCATGACCTGGGAATTGTCCCCCTTGCTAAGCTGGGCACCCTAGATTTTTGAGGTGCCCAGAAAATGTATTTCTAGGGTGATTTTCAAAACATAGTCAACAGAATTGAGTGAAATGTGTCCTTTTATCAATGTTGAGGTGTTTATTTTTTAAAAAAACATTATTTATAGTGGTTCTGCAGCTTTTTTCATAAAAAAACCCAAGATGGTGGCCATCATGACCTAAAAATTGATCTGGTGACCCAAAAACTCATTTAGTTTTGACCGAAAAATGGCTCATGGGAGATAAATTTTTGGGTTGTATCAGAGGGGTATCTTAAAAACCTTACTGAGCATACTGAAATGCCAAATTTCAAAACTCTGGAATCAATTAATATTTTTTTTCCACAAAACCTTCAAAAGTCCAGTTCCTTCAACCCTAAAAGGTTTGCAAAAAATTCCATACTGTCTTGAAAAGTCCAAAATAGTGCTTTTTATGTACTGTATTTGTGACATTTCCAAATCTCGGAATCCAGCTAAGTGTCCATCATGAAACTCACCACATCTCAAGAATGTGCCTCCAGACAAACATGGCAAAACTTGAGAAATGCATCCAAAGTTACTGAAGTACAAAGATTTGGGTTTAATGTTGAACACTCTGCTCAATCCTAACTATACAGCTACCGTGCAAGTATAATACATATACAAGTTGCAAAAAACTTTGTTAATGTTCCAGTTAGGATCAAAGCAACAGTCGTTTGGGAAATTAGGCATTAGGGTTTCCAACCCTAACATTCCCCCCCCCCCAAAAAAAAACAGACAGGAGAGTAGGTGTGGGGTGTACCTTGGGCTTCTCAAACCTAACATTCACACCATTCCATCTGCAAAAAAGGTCAGATGTGTAGACTTTATGAGAATGGGGTGAGCATTAGGCTTGAGAAGCCCAAGGCACACCCCACACTTGCTGTCCTGCCTGGTTTGGAGGGGATGTTAAGGGTGGAAACCCTAACATCTTATTTCCCAACATTTGTCACTTTGACCCTAACTGGAGAATTAATGATGGTTTTTGCAACTAATTTCCTTACTTTTTGAGATAGTATAATAGTATAATAATATCCCTATTTTACTGTGGCAGCTCAGGGTCAAAAGGCTCTGAGTTACCATGTATTTTGCTTCCTAGAATTGGTCATATACTGTACAATATGTCTCTTAAATAATACCTTGATGCCATTAATCCAGCTCATTGTGACCTAGGGTAAGCAGAGCAAACCAGCCCCACTACAAACCAATCAAACCCCACAGGCACAGCTCTACACCATGGATCGGGTAACCCCACTGGGAGAACACCAAGGTGTGCAGCAGAAACCCGAGTACCTTACTAAAAAAAATTTTTTACATATTACTAAAGCACTTAACTTAAATCAGGGTTACTAATGAAAATTTTGTTAGGGGTGGCAAAATTGTGCAGCACACTGAAAGGATAGTTCACTCAAAATCTCACACAGACTCCAGCCCCCCCCCACCCATCTTCACTGATGTGTACTCCAGGTCATTGATTTATTTACAAATCCTTTTCTACCCACCCTTTTCATAGAAACATAGAGATTGTCAGCAGATAAGGACTGCCAGACCCATCCAGTCTGTCCAATTTTACTACATTAATTAGCAGCTGTTGTCCCTATATGGTCGTCGTCTTTAGCCTCTTCTTCCCACATCTAGGGTTCCCTTATGTCTATCCCATGCATGTTTAAATTCTCCCACTGTTGATGCTTCCACTACCTCCTGAGGTAAGTTATTCCATGCATCCACCACCCTTTCTGTGAAAAGAACTTTTTCACATTTCTCCTTATCCTGCCCCCTTCCAATCTCATATTGTGCCCCTTGTTCTTGTGCCCCTTCTATATTAAAAAGTGTCTCCCTCTTGCACCTTGTTTATGCCCTTAAGATACGTGAAAGTTTCTATCATATCCTTCTGTTTCCTCCTTTCTTCCAGTGTATACATATTGAGATCTTTCAATCTCTTCCCATATGTCTTCTGGTGTCAGTATGAACATACGAACATTCAAATGTGCCAGCAGAAACAGATCATATGGTCTATAGCTAAGTCTGCTCGAGTGTGCAGCTAGCACCCCTAATTAGCAGCTACCCCACCCCCTCCCCCTCTCCTTTGTCATCCCACTGCCACCCCCACCTTTCTCACCCTCACTCTCCCCTGTTCACCGTCCCATGCCCTTTTGAAGCTGTTCACAGATTTACATGATACTACCCATTCTGGTAGTGCATTCTATTTTGCTAATACCCTCTCTGGGAAATAGTGTCTCCTCATTTCCCCTTCTAAATCTTCCCCCCTCTATTCTTAGCCCATGTCCCCTGCTGTCCCTCCCCCTCCTTAGCTTAAAGACCCCATCTGCCCCATCCTTACTGATTCCCCTCATATACTTGAATGTCTCTATCATGTGCCCCCTGTCTCTTCTATCCTCCAGAGTGTACATATTCAGGTCTCCAAGTCTGCTCTCATAGTCTCTCCCCTCCATTCCACATATCATCTTTGTTGCTCTCACAATTCATTCGCTGTTCTGGTGGATAGTGGTTCCTCTATGGAGGCACCTGCAGGGAGACCCAGGAGGATGCTGGGAACCTTCACAAAGGAGACCCACAGGAGGGCATGGGACCCAGGGGAAGAGACAACTCCTGGTGGGGACTCAATCGTTAGAGGTAGAAATGGGGAGGAAGGAGAGGAGGAGGAGTGCCTTCCTGGCACCACGGCTTGGAGGAACAGGAAGCAAATCCTCAGGATCATGGGAGGAGCTGCACGAGGAGGGGCTGGATGTCATTGTCCACCTAGGGACAAATGACCTGGCTGGAATTGGACAGAGCAGTGCAAGAGGAGTCTGTAGAGTTGGGGAGGGGTCTTAGACAAGTAGCGCATACGGTAACCTTCTCGGAGGTGCTGCCTGTCTATGGCAAGGGTGATGCTAGGGCACTCCTCACCAGGGAATTCAATGAATGGTTGAAAAACTGGTGTGGAGCTCAGGGGTTTGGCTTCATTGGGGACTGGGGAGCCACCTGGAGGGATGCAGACCTATACTGGTGCAATGGTCTGCATCTGTCCAGGGGGATCCAGGATCCTAGGTGAGAGGTTTAAATGCTTCATTGGCAAGCATTTAAATTAGCCAAGGGGGGAGGCACTGAAAAGAAGCAGGGAAATCCCAGCCTCCCCCCACCAAAACATGGTAATTAGTGAGGTAAACACCAAGGTAGAGAAGTTATTAGGGAGCAGAACAGAGGTAAATGTAAAAAAAGGCAAAGGCAGTAAGGACAGGAATGGAGCTAAAAGGGGTAAGGCTATCAAAAAGTGGAGGGTGATGAGTACCAATTCCCGTAGTCTGTGTAACAAGCTCCCTAGTGGCCTTGATGGAAGAGGGTTGCCTGGATATTGTGGCAGTCACAGAAACATGGTACACAGAGAACCAAGACTGGGATGTCAACATACCAGGATACACAATCTACAGGAGGGACAGGGAGGGTAAAAGAGGAGGAGGAGTAGCTCTCTATGTAAAGGAAGGGATCAAAGCAACAGAACTAAAGTGTAAACAGGGAGCAGATGAGGCACTCTGGGTCACCCTGGAGACAGGAAATGGCACCACAATCCACATGGGGGTTGCATACAGACCCCCATCTCAGGGGGAAGGAATGGACAAGAAAATGATAGAAGGTTTCCTTAGAATGGCAGAAAAAGGGGAGATATTGTTGATGGGGGACCTGAATATGCCAGATGTTAACTGGAGCACCTTTGCTGCAGGCACATCCAGGAGCAGGGTCATTCTCAATGCCCAACAGGGGGCATGCCTCAGATAGCTAGTATTGTAACCCACTCAGGAGGGAGCAATCTTAGACCTGGTACTCTCAAATGGGAACGGAGAAAGAATCTCAGATTTAGAAGTGGGTAGCCATCTGGGAACAAGCGACCACCAAACAGTGTGGGTCACGATAAACACAGCCATACAATCAAGCCATACAAAAACAAGAGTATTGGACTTTAGGAGGGCTGACTTTGTGAAAATGAGAGAGTGCCTCAGAAAAGCACTAGCAAACAGGCAAGAAAGAGGGGTGGAGGAACAATGGGGAGTAATCAAAACAGCCATCACAGAAGCAACAAGCCTTTGTGTAAAGCAAATCAATAAAACACAATGAAGAAAAAAACTGCTATGGTTCTCAAAAGAGGTGGCAGGGAAGGTTAAGGAGAAAAGGATAGCATTCAGGAAATATAAGGAAACACAGAAGGAGCAGGACAGAGAACTTTATCAGTTAAAGCAGAAAGAGGCTGGGAAGGCAGTCAGAATAGCAAAGGTCCAAACTGAGGAAAGGATAGCCAATTCTGTTAAGAAGGGGGATAAGACCTTGTATAGGTACATTAGGGAGTGAAGAAAGACCAAAGGAGGGATACTGAGGCTTAATAAAGTGGAAGGAATGTGGGTAGAGGGTGACAGTGAAAAAGCAGGGATACTGAATGAATATTTCTGCTCAGTATTCACAAAAGAAGAGGAGGGGGAGGTACCTAAACTAAACAAGAGAAACACTTTGAAGACGGAGGTCGATACCAGTCCATTTACAGAAGAAAGGGTTCTGAAAGAACTAATAAAATTGAAGGTGGACAAAGCAATGGGGCCTGATGGAATACACCCAAGAATTCTAAAAGAACTAAGGGTAGAACTAGTGACACCGCTGACTACTCTCTTTAACAAATCATGGGAGGATGGGGTGGTACCTGAGGACTGGAGGAGGGCAGATGTGATTCCTCTTCACAAAAGTGCGAGCAAGACAGAGGCAGGAAACTACAGACCAGTTAGTTTGACCTCAGTGGTAGGGAAAATGATGGAATCATTTCTGAAGGAAAGAATTATTGAGTACCTAGAGGCCAGTGGGGAACAGGACCCAAGGCAGCATGGATTCATGATGGGATGGTCGTGTCAGATGAATTTAATAGATTTCTTTGAGTGGGTGACCAAAGTAGTAGACCAGAGAGGGGCTGTGGACATGGCCTACCTAGATTTTAGCAAGGCATTTGATACAGTCCCACACAAAAGATTAATGCACAAGTTATCCAGCCTTGGAGTGGGTCCCAATGTGGTAGCCTGGATAAAAAATTGGCTAGACAACAGGACACAAAAGGTAGTAGTAAATGGAGTACACAGTGAAGACAGGAGGGTTACTAGTGGGGTACCGCAGGGTTCAGTACTGGGACCGGTCCTTTTTAATGTCTTTATAAGTGATATTACAGAGGAACTGGAAGGAAAAGTATGTCTCTTTGCAGACGACACAAAGATCTGCAACAGGGTTGATACACAAGATGGAGTGGAAAGGATGAGAAAGGACTTGGCAATGTTGGAGGAATGGTCAAATGTATGGCAGCTCAGATTCAATGCAAAGAAGTGCAAGGTAATGCACATGGGAAACAAAAACCCAGGGGAAGCGTACATAATGGGGGGGTGAGATACTGACAACAGTAAAAATGGAAAGGGACCACCTGGGGGTAATTATATCAGATGACCTAAAGGTGGGCAAGCAATGTGAGAAGGCATTAAAGAAGGTTGGGGGGATACTGGGATGCATAGGAAGAGGCATCAATAGAAAACAGAAAGTTGTTATCCCTCTGTACAGACAGTTGGTGAGACCCCATCTGGAGTACTGTGTGCAGTTCTGGAGACCCCATCTCCGCAAAGACATAGACAGAGTGGAGGCTGTCCAGAGGAGGGCAACAAAATGGTGCAGGGTCTGCACCAGAAGACATAAAAGAAAGACTAAAGGAGCTTAATATGTATACCCTTGAGGAAAGAAGGAGAGAGAGCATGATAGAAACTTTCAAGTACCTCAAGGAATCTACAAAAGTCCAAGAGGGTAGCATCTTTCAGAAAAGAGATGTGCAAGAACAAGGGGGCACAATTTGAAGATAGAAGGGGGACGGCTCAGAGGTAATGTCAGGAAGTATTTTTTCACAGAGAGGGTTGTGGATGCATGGAACAGCCTCCCTCAGGAGGTCGTGGAGTCAAGAACAGTGGGGGAATTCAAGAATGCATGGGACAGACATAAGGCAGTCCTAGTGGGGCGTAGGAAGAAGTAAGCTGTTGGTTAACTAGGATCTGCAGCTTATCTGTTAGGTAGAAAAATGGGCAGACTAGGTGGGCCAAGAGGTCCTTATCTGCTGTCAAATTCTATGTTTCTATGTTGCCCTCCTCTTTACCCCCTCCAGTACCCTGATATCATGCTTTAGGTATGGCCTCCAAAACTGCACACAATACTCTAAGTGCAGCCCTTCCAGTGACCTGTAAGGGGGGGCAAGATCACCTCTCTTTGCCTGGATGAAAACCCCGTCGCTATGCACCCCAGCATTTTATTTACTTTTGCAGCCTCTCTCCTACACTGGGCAGTGTTGTTCATGGTCCCTGTTATCATTACCCCAAGGTCCTTCTCCTCCTCAGTGATCCCCAGCTTAACCCCCCCATCCAGTATTCTCTCCTTGGGTTCTTAACCCCAAAGTGCATAACCTTACACTTCTTTGCATTGAACCCCAGCTTCCACCTCTCTGAACACTCCTCTAGCTTGCTTAGGTCCCCCTGCAGCTGCTTCCATCCCTCCTCTACATTCTCCATTCCTCCGATTTTGGTGTCATCAGCGAACAGGACTTACCTTGCTCACAATCCCATGTGCAATGTCTGATATGAAGAGCCCAAATAACACTGGCCCCAGCACAGAGCCCTATGGCACTCCACTCATCACCAGCCTTGAAGTTGAGAGCTCCCATCTCACTACCACCCATTGTAAACTCCCACTCAGCCAACTTGTAATCCAGTTCATCATTTTTGTCTCTACCCCTACACCAGTTAGCTTCCTCACAGCCACCAATGAGGCACTGAATCAAAGGCCTTGCTGAAGTCCAAGTAAAGAACACCATCTTGGTTGCCCTTCCCTGGACCACCTCCACCCAGTCTATGTCCTTCCGAAGATGCAGTCTCCTGAACTGTACATAGTATTCCAGATGAGGTCTCACTGGTGTTTTATATAGTGGTATTACCACCTCTCTTCTTTGGCTAGTGATGCTCCTTCCTATGCACCCCAACATGCCACTGGCCTTCCTACAGCCTTTGTACTCTGCTTGGTTACCTTTACATCATCTGAGATAATAATCCCCAAATCTCTTTCTTCCATGGTGACTGTCAGTAACTCCTCCCCCCATTCCTGGTGTCTAGTGGCACCTCCCACCCTGTGATCCCAATATTTTAAGTTTTTCCATTCAATGGTGAATAGTGGCTACCACTTGTATGGTTGCCATCTACTGAAATTAAGAAAATGGCCCCACTATGCTGTTTTTAAACCTGAAAACATAAGTCCACTGACAATCAGACCTGCACCACACACCCGACCTCTCATTGTGCACCCACCTCCCTACACCCCCATTGACATACTGTCATTGACACCTGCACACACCCTAGTTTCAGATGCAGTCTGTGATCGAAGACACGTCTTGCTGCTGGAACTGGTGACTGTGATTTGTGAAAGTAATTTCTCTGGTGTCTAGTAGCACCCCCACCCTCTCATCCTCATATTTTATTATAAACATTTATTGTTTGTGTTAGTAGTATCTCCCCACCCTATGTATCCCTTGTGTACAGTGGCACCTCCACCCTCCGATTCCCATATTGAATGTTAAGCACCCCCAGCCCTGGTGTCTAGTGGTACCCCACCCTCTGATCCCCATATATTATTTGTTTTTCATTGGTGGTTTGTGGCTCCCCCGTTGTATCTTTTTGTTTTGTCCTGAAAAGAGAAAACAGTCCAGTGACGTCCTTTTTTAAACCTGAAAAAAAAGAAAACAGCCCCTTGTCATCCCGTTCTGTCCCCCTCACCCATTCTGACTTTCCCACTGAGCACCCAGCACCCTACACACCCCTTACCCTATACTTACCACAGGAGGTCATAGGCTGTAATCTTCTGTGGACCGAGACATGTCTGTACCCTTTAAAGTCAAACCGTGAACTAAGGAATCAAGGTAAATGCCGTATAATGTATTTCAATGGCATTTTGAACTTATGTTCATAACTTTGTAATTTTTAGAAATATTTTCACCAAATCTTCAACATAAACTTTTTGGGACCTCACCTCATGAGCACTGGTGCTGCCATTTTGTTAATTGGGCCCAGATGGTGATTTTGTGGTCACTGTGTGACATCACCTTTTGGGAATGAATAATTCAATTTCACCACCAGTGTTTATGAGGTAGTGTCCCAAAAAGGTCATGTTGAAAATTTAGTGAATAAATTCCTAAAAATGGCTGAGTTATGAGCATTTGTTCAAATATTTCTATGTATGTGCATAACTTTGGTAATTTTCAATATGTTGACTCCAAATGTTCGGCATAGCCATTTTTTTCACACCACCTCATGAGCAGTACAGCTGTCATTTTCCACATCCTGTCCAAAATGTGTTTTCACTTCTGTGGCATGAAATGGTATTTTGGCATGGATATGAACATTTTCACATACAAGGTTTATGAGATTTGGTCATAACAAGATTATATTTAAAATTTAGGTTCAAAATATGAAAAAATGCCAAAATTATGCCCATTCATTGTAATTTTGCTACGCACATTCATAA